>CM032232.1:4982500-5625000 GCA_019009955.1 Riptortus pedestris
ATAATACAATTCTATTCAATTTGAGAGTTGTGTAGTCCTCCAAGGAGTGTGTGTGAGGTGTGTAATTAGTGTACTGCTGTGAGCTAGTTGCTGCCTCGGCCAGCTGACAGTGGGAACCTTCCCATGGTAGGGGGGGCACCTGTTGCTAGTCCTAGGGGTGGGGGTCACATCTGCTTATATCTGCTGTCAGTCTCTTTCAGGGAATGGCCGCGATATCATGGCTAGGCGACTCCAAAACTCCGCCTCCTCTAACACTGTGAGCTACATACCATAAATAATAATAATAATATTAACAATAACTATATATGTATATATAACCTCAGGGAGAATTCGTTTTTCCCATTTTTTTTTTCGAAATTATTCTTCTAGAGGTGACGTGGGAAACCCTGTCGTTGTAGCCCCAATATGCAGCATGTGTGTGTGATGGCTCAGAGAGAAAATATATATTTTTTTTATTTAAGGAATTTTCCTTTTATTAAGATTAATACCCGTAGATCGCATGGGAAAACCAAGAGACCACCTTTGAAGCCCCTATGTGCGAAAATAATCTATGTTTCTTCAATCTTATATATATATATATATATATATATATATATATATATATATATATATACATATATATACACATAGTCCGTTAATCAAAAAAATTAATGAAATAAACGAAAATAATTTTCATTATTAAAAAAACCGTTTAAAACATTTAAAAATAAAATGAAAACAGTACATCATTTATTTTGCGTGTTTGTGTGCATTTGCAAAAATGTCTCGGTCAATATTTGAGATAGAGAAAGAATGTATATAAGAACATTTATGGGCAATTTAATTTGCAATAAGATTGCTTATGTACAATTTTTCAATTCGACATATAGTAACGGAGATAAATCAAATTTTCGGCAACCCCCCTCCACTGGTTCAATTTCTGCCATTTACGAATAGCGGGTTAAAAAAAATAATTATTTAAATATATAATTAGGGTGCCCCAAAAATGTTAGAACTGTTCAGGTTTTGCCCCCTAACATTATTGCTAATACTCTAAAAATAGTACATGGCCGAATAGGCACGTTCAAACATGTAGCTGCAGGACGTCACTTGCAGTTCTCAATTAGCAGATTTCTGCTATAGAGCTCGTACTCATGACGCGATTTTCGAAATATTCCCTCAAATAGTCATCGATCCTACCCAGGAGATGATATCCTACTCATGTCATCTTCTTAACAATATGCTGTTATTTCATGAATCACTTCATTCCAAGGATAAATTATTTTATAGTATTTTCGTTGAACTTTTAGTTTGTGAGATATATGCGAATACTTAGTATAATGACGTCATCATGTAATATTTTTAGTTCATTATTCGAAAATGTTTATTAGATCTATACTGTGTTGGATATTTATCCGTTTCGTTCGACACTAAAGATCCTATTTGTTATTGGATGAAATCGGACTTAAAGTAGTGGGGGTTTAGAGTGGAAGGGGTAGAAAATTCAAAATACCTACGTTATTATCAGCGGATCTGAAAATGTTACTGATCCAATCTTCTAAAATATTCTGTGCATTTTTTCGTAACATAAATCGAGTTACTCTTGGTACTTTATTGTTTTCAGCCTTGAGTACCCATCCCCATAAGGGTTTTACATATAACTAGTTAATATTTGGCGAGATAAAATCACAATTGTAATGTTCTAGGAGGAAAATCTCCTTGGTCCCTCCATGACAGACTTTATTGAAGTAATCGTGGAGAAAGCATGTGGCCGGACACTCAGAGAAGGACAAGAATTTCAATTCCCATGTCGTTGTTCTTGGAATAGTCTGAAACGTGAAAATAATAAAAAGTACCACGTAGAATTGAAGCAGAGCTACAGACAAACCTCAGTCTACTATATAGATTATTGGGTTCTGTTTTGGAAAACGCATACAGACTGCTCTTTAGATAACTGTTATTTATGATTTTAAATTATATACTCATAACAAAACATGTGTATATTTATTTATAAATAACTGCATTACTAAACATAATTTGAATTAAATCTGTGGGGGTAAATTGGCAATGTTTTGTAATATCTTACTAAATAAAAATTCTTTCGTGTACCTTCTCCAAATAAATTTGCAAAAAATAAAATCAAACATACTTCTACTCGTTCCACATTTATTTATTACTAATCAATAACCCTCCCCCCCCCTTCTTTGTAATCGCACTTTACGAATAAGTCAACATATCAAGAAACGTCTTATTTCAAACTGAAATGCCAAATATTGTGTTGAACAAATCATTTCTTGATGAGGTACATGCAGACACGTTCTGATGACGAACCCCCCCCCCCCTTTTTCATGGATTACTGAAATTAGATTGGTCGAGTTGAAAATTATTCGGTTCATTTTAATAACTTGCTGCACTAGACAGAGTAAATAGTTTTCTATAAAATGAATATATTATGTTCAGATAAATTTCAGTAATTGTTTCTCATTCCGGTCAAGAATATTTCTATCTTTCAGATCTGAAAGGTTGGCTGTCCTGTTTGTTTACAATTCAGACCCTTTCTGTTGTGGAGGTTATTAAAATGTAAATTGACAAAAAGAGTTTTCGTTGTCATTTGTATTTGTTCACTTAATGTTCACGGTGGTTTTAAGTGTAAAAGTAGGTACCTAGATGTTTACGGGAAATCAGCTTAGTTTACTCAGCCCCTGCGTGGCGGACTTTTAGCAGATTTCCCTTTATTATTAATATCCCAAATTATTTGAATTGGTAAATAGATGCAGTTCGCTTCTCCGACATGATCCTTGCACAAAACTAATGCATTTTCGTTACTGATTCTAATAATTAATCAAGAATTACACTGTATCAGTTAGCAGTTAAGGTATTTGTTTAATTGCCACTTAGAGGAATTACACCCGCATGACGTCAGTGCATATAGTTATAGCATAGACTGCACACATAAATCTAAATGTTATTTATTTACGCCCGCTTTATGCAACTATAGCTAATTGGGACGGGTTATCTACACTTGGAGAGAGAAAAGGACGTCCAATTCTTCACATATTTTTATTTCGACGCTAAGCGCTTTCGAAGACTATTGTCGCCATCTTCAGAGCTACACATGAAAAACAATAAAATCTCTATACTTTTTAACAGGGTCATTAATAATATTAATAACTATAAATAAAAACACAAAATAAATATCTAACAGAAATGAACATACGAGTAATAGATGGACTTAAATCAAATTCTAAAATAAAATACGGAGATTAGCTCTGAAGATGGAGACAATAGTCTTCGAAGCGCCGATATAAAAATTTGTGAAGAATTGGACGTCTTTTTCTCTCTCCAAGTCAAACACATTCTTCACTTCCAACAACACTGTTGTGGTTATCTACAAGTTACAACCTTCCTTGCCAGGGTAGAATGGAACTCTCCACTCTAGGTTTACCATGTGAGACTTGAAGATCTCAGATATCTAAGATCAAATCCTTAACTGACATGGCTAACCTGAGCCCCTTATTGTTAGTTATGTTTAGGGAATTCTGCTAATAAGCCATGAGATGTAAGAGCATGCTAATGTTGCTATGCTTTAGGCAGCTATGTTGTACAGCATGTAGCAATGGCTTTACTTCCATATAACAGCAGTCCCAGGTGACTCATCCACAACATTAATATTCTGTCGCTGCACCCAAAGTCTGGTCGATGTCCTTCTTGTGGCTCTCTCACTCACTTCCACCAGAAAAAAAAACACCTGAAATATTTTCGTGCCTTAGCATATTTCAGGGGAATGGCTATTGATGTTCTAAACATGATGCAAATAGCTGTTAACAATATCTCTATCCTTCTCACCAATGAAGAGAATCGTTATCAAAAGATAGAATTTTCCTATTAGAATTATTGTAAGATTCCTATTCCTGTTGCAGTTCTTGCAAGGGCAGAATATGCAATGGCAGGTGAGAATTGCAAATGATCATGGTATGTTCGTTAACACTGAAGAGTGTATCTTATTATTGTTCTAAATCGATTATATTTAATAAAGCTATCATAATTTCCTGTTCCGAACCAATAAACTGTTTCAATAAATACTGTGTTGGCCAGCTCTTAGCTCAAATAACTAAACGAGTCATAGATTTTAGCAGATTTCTTAAGAGACTTTTTATATGTAGGTCTTCTTGAGCTGTCCCTAGTTGTTATCACTAATGTATTATCAGCCATAGTCCTTATCACTACTGTCATAGCCGGTAGAGCAATTCTCGGAACTGCACTACCCCTCACAGCTCACGTCAATACTGTTCTACGCCTTGTAGCACCATAGATAGATAGCTGTTCACCTAAAAACTCACAGCTTCTCCTAAAATACCCTTACACCTTCACGTTTAGCTCTTTAATGCATGTATGTATCTAAATTATACATTTTCTTTTCTGAATTTATAATATAAATAGAAAAGATGACGTACTGAAATTATTTTTCCTCCCACTTTTAGCAGATATTCTCTGATGGAAATCATCTATTATGGTTGTACTCGTGACGCGATTTTTTATAAATTTCCTCAAATGTCCATGGATTCAACCTAGGAGATGCCGAAAATGTCGTCCGTCCAAAACTGAATATATATATAATCCCCACTCCTATTCATGGCATAATGACAAGAAGCTGTCATTACTTGAACTTCTTTATTCTAAACTTAAATATTAATTTTGTTTTCATGAGCCTTTTATTATGCGAGATATATGCAAATTTGTTTTGAGCTAAGACGTCATAATTTATGGATTTACGTTGTTGTCTCGGAAAGGTTCATTTGGTCTGTACCATAGACTAAAGATCATATTTGTTGTTGGCTCTAGTCGCACTTGGAATAGTGAGGGTTTAGGGGGGGGGGATTCGAAAAATCAAAATGTTATGAGCCAGAATGTAAAATGGTATAAAATCAACTTTGATCAAACCGCTCTCACTCCCCCACCGCTCTTCTACTCGACTGTTTTTTACATATGAATAGAAATATGTATAATATGAGATCAAAAGCATGTTTGTTATACCAGCAAGTGGGACGGACATTTTTGAAACAAGAAATTAAAATCGTAATTGGGTGAGTTAAGGCGTTGGTCTTAATCTCATATGGTAAACCTAGAGTTGCGAGTTCGATTCCCTGTCTGGGCAATAGAAATTTATTTAGTGACGAACTCATTAAATAAAATCCTTAGTCCCACCCTGGCTAGTAAAGTGTACCAACCTGTAGATAACCCGTCCCAATTAGCCTTAGTTGCATAAAGTGGACGTTAATAAATAAATAAATGATAATTGATGACGTCAACACCTAGCGTATTTTACTTCTCCGGCGGGAGCCGAACCCGCTACTCCACATTATCGGTGTGAGATTGATGCCTTAACACAGATAGCTAACCTGCACCCACGAGTGGAGGTTGCATACCCCCTGCCTTCACTATCTGGCTATTTATATTACCTTCTTCTATATGGCCAACAGTAGTGGTCCTAGCTACAGGCAAGCCAGACCCATCTTCCATGGATACCCACTTCATGCATGTGAGTAAGAGATGGCATTCAGTGCTCTATAATTATTTCACAATGATCGACAATTAGTTACGGTGTTATCCAAGGCTCAACGCTCTAGCTCCATTATTCCTAATAGATTTCCCTACAAGGAAAATGTCTTAGTTATTGCTCAAAAATCACACCAAATGAGCGCCGATTCTTTTTACAGCTACATTAACCAATGTTCTAAAGCAACACATCTGCAAAAATACATACATTCCAGTGCACACACATACACACGCAGACAAATGTACTGTGGTATCAAATATGCCTTCGTATTTGATTTATTAGGCGTTGGGCTTAGGTTTACCATGCGAGTGAAGGCGTTGGGTTTAGGTTTGCCATGCGAGTAAAGGCGTTGGGCTTAGGTTTGCCATGTGAGTGAAGGCGTTGGGCTTAGGTTTGCCATGTGAGTGAAGGCGTTGGGCTTAGGTTTGCCATGTGAGTGAAGGCGTTGGGCTTAGGTTTGCCATGTGAGTGAAGGCGTTGGGCTTAGGTTTGCCATGTGAGTGAAGGCGTTGGGCTTAGGTTTACCATGCGCGTGTAGGCGTTGGGCATAGGTTTACCATGCGAGTGAAGGCGTTGGGCTTAGGTTTGCCATGTGAGTGAAGGCATTGGGCTTAGGTTTGCCATGTGAGTGAAGGCGTTGGGCTTAGGTTTGCCATGTGAGTGAAGGCGTTGGGCTTAGGTTTACCATGCGCGTGAAGGCGTTGGGCATAGGTTTGCCATGCGAGTGAAGGCGTTGGGCTTAGGTTTACCATGTGAGTCAAGGCGTTGGGCTTAGGTTTGCCATGTGAGTCAAGGCGTTGGGGATTAGGTTTACCATGTGAGTCAAGGCGTTGGGGCTTAGGTTTACCATGCGAGTCAAGGCGTTGGGCTTAGGTTTGCCATGTGAGTCAAGGCGTTGGGCTTAGGTTTACCATGTGAGTCAAGGCGTTGGGCTTAGGTTTACCATGCGAGTGAAGGCGTTGGGGCTTAGGTTTACCATGTGGGTCAAGGCGTTGGGCTTAGGTTTACCATGCGAGTGAAGGCGTTGGGCTTAGGTTTACCATGTGAGTCAAGGCGTTGGGCTTAGGTTTGCCATGTGAGTCAAGGCGTTGGGCTTAGGTTTGCCATGTGAGTCAAGGCGTTGGGGCTTAGGTTTACCATGCGAGTGAAGGCGTTGGGCTTAGGTTTACCATGTGAGTCAAGGCGTTGGGCTTAGGTTTACCATGTGAGTCAAGGCGTTGGGCTTAGGTTTACCATGCGAGTGAAGGCGTTGGGCTTATGTTTACCATGGGAGTCAAGGCGTTGGGCTTATGTTTTCCATGTGAGTCAAGGCGTTGGGCTTAGGTTTTCCATGTGAGTCAATGCGTTGGGGCTTAGGTTTACCATGCGAGTGAAGGCGTTGGGCTTAGGTTTACCATGTGAGTCAACGGGTTTGGGCTTAGGTTTGCCATGTGAGTCAAGGCGTTGGGTTTAGGTTTGCCATGTGAGTCAAGGCGTTGGGTTTAGGTTTGCCATGTGAGTCAAGGCGTTGGGTTTAGGTTTGCCATGTGAGTCAAGGCGTTGGGTTTAGGTTTGCCATGTGAGTCAAGGCGTTGGGTTTAGGTTTACCATGCGAGTGAAGGCGTTGGGGCTTAGGTTTACCATGTGGGTCAAGGCGTTGGGCTTAGGTTTACCATGCGAGTGAAGGCGTTGGGCTTAGGTTTACCATGTGAGTCAAGGCGTTGGGCTTAGGTTTGCCATGTGAGTCAAGGCGTTGGGTTTAGGTTTGCCATGTGAGTCAAGGCGTTGGTCTTAGGTTTGCCATGTGAGTCAAGGCGTTGGTCTTAGGTTTGCCATGTGAGTCAAGGCGTTGGTCTTAGGTTTGCCATGTGAGTCAAGGCGTTGGGCGTAATCTTACTTGGGGTCGTGGGGTCATAATCTAACGTAGAGTTGTGGGTTAAATTCTCAGCTGGGCAACATGAATGTATTTAGTGTCGAACTCATTAAATAAACTCCTAGTCCCACCATGACTAGAAGAGGATGCCTATCTCTTCTTAACCCCTCCCAGTTAGCCATAGTAGCCAAACGTTGACGTTCATAGATAAATTTTCTAGTCCGGTTCATGTAGGCTTATTAAAAAAAGAAGAAATATATAATAGATGGTGGGATGAAGTTAGGATCTGATCCCTGTGAAATAGCTTTAATGTAGGAAAGTGAGAGAGTGACGGTGATTCATATAAGAGGTTCCGTTATAAGTTGCAAGTTGATGAAGGTAGCTAGGAGAGGAGCTTGCTGGAAGGATATGATGTATTGATATCCTGTTATAAGTCCTTGTATCAGGTGTGGCTGAGTCAGCAACTAGCTTTTACCGCAACCAGGAGGTGTTGCAACTGGAGGCGGCCTTGGCCAACGCAGGAAACATGCACGATAAAAATACACATAACCAGATAACAATAAGAAAAGGAATAGATTATTAATATAATTGTGAGGAGTGCAAGTTGTGATTCACCTTCAATGCTATAACTACACTACACGAGCCACTTCATCACATACATTCAATGAACGATTCCTCTACAAATTATCCCATGAAGGGAAATCCGCTAATGAGCCTTCAATACGACGCATGTACTGCGTAAACTGTCCTGGGTATATTTTGTTTTTAGAAATCAAACGTTGCCCACTTTACTTTTTCAGTTATTATTTTATTTTATTATTATTATTTGAATAAAACTTTAAATCTCCCAAGTCATCATTCGCCCGTCATAATAATCGCTAGAGGCTAATTGGTTTGCAAACCTGGAATGTATTAGTCAGGAATTGCTATGAGTACATAGAAGTTGGATTCAATAAAGTCCGTCACGCAGGTGACGCGATAAGCAATTTTGGTATTTAAGCTTCAAATAAAGTGCTTCATGATATAACAGCTTATTGTTTATATTACATGAGTTGGAATGGGGGTTTATCAATTGCCAAAAACCAAAACAATGCAAATATCTCGGTTAATAAACAAGATAGTCAAAAAACGTGCATAACGACATTTACAGAACATTACATTTACAATAAGAGTAATCCTTTACAATGTTTCGATCCGACGGAGATATTTCGAATTTTCGAAATTGCCCTTCTAGACCCCCCCCCCCTCCATGTCCGATTTCATCCGTTTCCCGTAAGGGAAATCTGTTTAATATGAGCCAACGTATATCTTGCCTAAATTTGTTTGCATGGTGCATGGAGTGAAAATATTAGTTCTAAATATTTCAGTTATTATTAAAAATGTTAATTAATGTTGTTGCATGTCAAAACTAGAGTGGCTGGTTCGATTCTCGCCTGGGCAATAGGAGTTTATTTAGTGACAAATAAAATCCTTAGTCCCACCACCCTGGCTAGAAAATGGTGGTAACCTGTAGATAACCCGTTGTAATTAGATTTAGTAGCACAAAATGGACGTTAATAAATAATAATAATTAATGTTGTTAATGTGATATTCAACAATTACTATTGGTTAGTTTTTCCAGTTGAAGATGATTTTCTGTATTTATTCTTGGAACAAGACTATTCATGATAATATAGTATATGCTTATCATGACTAAAAGTGGGGTTTACTGAATTTGAAAAAAAAAAAATTCCATAAGCTCGGTTAATAATCGACATACAGTAAAAGTCTACAGGGCAACATTTATAGAGAATTAAATTTTATTTAAAATAAGATTGATTTTATTTTATTTTTCGATCCGAGTCTATGACGGAGATATTTTGTATATTCGATTCATCCCCCCCACCCCCTACCATTTCAGCCGTTAACTTGTAGGTTAGTTTTACATAAACCACTTATATATCCAGATTGGGGACGACTAAACATAAATTGTGACAGGTAGAGCCGTAACAGACAAATATAAGTGTACACACACACACACACACACACACACACACACACACACACACACACACACACACACACACATCTGTTTAGCAGATTTCCCTTTAAAATGGTCGTACTCGTGAAGCGATTTTCAAAATATTTCAAATGTCCATCGATCCTACCTAGGAGATGACGAGAATGTGGACCGTTCAAAATTTTATATATATACTAGCTCAGATACCCGGCTTCGCCCGGGAATTGATTTGAGGCTGAATGGTGATGGAATTTTTTTGGCAAGGCTTTACTTTGCACAATATTTTGACATTTACCCGTCCCAGTGTTTAGGGTTAATACCCGTCGTTACTGTGGATTTGTTAAAAATAAAATTATTTTTTTATGTAAGACTTCACTGTTCTCCATATTGTCATATTTCCCGTATCCTGTGCATTATGCATAGATTTGAATTATTAAAGACAAAATATTAACATAGATTTGAATTAATTTTTAATGAACAGACAGAAGTTACAATTGTATATATATATATTTGTCTGTCACCGCTCTAGCGGTCGTAATTTTTGGTTGGTCGTTACCAAACTTGATATTTAAACGTTTTATGCAGGGGGGGGGGGTAGAGTGGGGATTTCAAAAATTCTTAATATCTCCGTTATTTTGCGTCGGATCGAAAATTTGTGTAGCACCAATCTTATTGCGAATAGCAATGTTCTATAAATGTTGTTTTGTACATTTTTTAACTATCTTGAATACTAACCGAGATATTTTTGCATTTATTAGTTTTCGGCCTTTAGTAAACCCCAACACCTACTAATGTCATATTAACAATGAGCTGTTATATTATGAAGCGCTTCATTTTAAGCCCAAATGCCAAATATTGTTCTCATTGAACTATTACGTTCTGCGATAAATGCAAATACGTGGCGCACGTGGGAAATCTGCTTAGCTAACGCAGCCCCTGCGCGGCCGACTGCATTCGTTGTCTCCTAGGCAGTATCGATGAACATTTGAGGGCATTTTTCTAATGTCGTGTCATGAGTAGAACCTGAATAAAGCTGTCCAGCTGAAACTAGTAGGAGGAGGGGCCTCCCTCATGTGCTAAAATCGCTGTAGATAACGAGATGGTTAGCAGATCTGCTAAGCTAACATAGCAACTGGTAGTTAGGACGGCTGATCTAGAGGAGTATGTAATGAGAGTAGCTCCTTGGTCGAGTATAATCCTGCTGTCAAGCTATGCCGGGAATTTCCGCTCTCAGGGCAGGAACCTTCCTTTCCTTTCACATCCGCCCCAGCACTTTTTCAACATTCAATAACTAGTCCCTGACAACTATTTACATTTAAGTCTTAATAATACTTTAGTCTAAAACCATCTATGAATCAAACAACCACGTCCATAACCGTCGATGTTTTAACTACATCTATGTTCAGTGTGGAAAAATGGTGAATTGCTTTTGTCCCATCGCCAATTTATCTACACAAATATGATAATGATTTATTTCCCGGTAGGTAATAAGTGCTAAACACATTTAAATGTTTCTATATTACTACGTGTTTATTGAGCGTCAAAGATTAGTATATTTATATACATAAACATTATTCTTTCCAAAATATGTCCTAAAATCATTGTACATATTAAAAACATTTTTTATTGCGTTTATTAAATTACAAAGATCTACTACTTACATAATTATATGTATATGCAAATTATATCTAATGCATGAGTCCAAAAATCATTAAAAGTCTTTAATACCCTACTTATTAATGTTAAAAAAAACAGAATGTACACAAAGAAAAATTAAAATCAAGTCAAACTTTTATTGTGAAGAAAGATAAATACATTTCAGTTTAAATAAATGAACTGAATTGTGTGTATGGTAATCTTATCAAGTTTTAGACCAGACCATCGATGGTTCAAAAGCATCGGTTCCCAACAAACTATGCTCATTCTTAATTAATAAACTAGATGTTGTATACCTCGTTGGAACAATTACTAGGAGGCGCAGGAGCTGCGTCAACTAAGCAGATCCCTACCTCTTTGGATTACGTCATAGGTTGTCGAATTAGCAGCCATGACCTCATCTCCACATTCACCAATCTTCCTTTCTAACACAACACAACTTAAATCTGCCACAACTTCAGCCAATAATCAAAGTAGTTAAAGGCCTAACTTGCTGGATTCATTAATCAAACCAATTGAGTTAGGCAATTATAGTCTAGCCTCGCTCAATAGTTTTGATTAATAACGACCTGCTAAAATGTTTTTAGCCAATTATATATAGGAGCTAGACAATATTATAATATAGGAATTATTTTTTTAAATAGTGATGATGGCTAAATAATGCCTTGAGAAGGAGTGGTGGCCTCTCGAAACACTTCGCTTTCATTTTATGTATATATATATATATATATATATATATATATATATATATATATACACACACGCACACGCACACGGCACACACACAGACAGTAGCAAACAAAGTAAAGTATTGGCCTGCTGATGACCGAGTTTTGTTTCATAAATTCAATAAAACTCATCAAACTTTGGCTGAGAACGTTTATCACATCATAGGAAACAGGAATACTTAATATAGATAACTTTTTATGTGTATGTGTGTAAATATATATATTTATTTATTTATCTTAAATGTCTGTCTTTAAAATTTTCATTAATTTTATATATTTATATTCCTTTTATTATCTTTTATTATTTTATTTTAATTTAGGAAAAAACGACCATAATTAAATATTATATTATCAACATTTTTAAACAAATACCTGGGATGTATTACTAGTGTACTGACCATGCTGAAAATAAATTCATCTCAGAAGGGTTACTTATATTAGAATCTAAATATATACTTTAAAGTTAGCTAGGAAATTACAAATGATTTTTATAGATATGAAATTTTTGGTTAGGTTAAATAAAACAAAAAAAAAATCATTTCAACTTGTATTTGTTTTATTAAGTATTTTCCTGAGGGAAATCTGCGGTTGAGGTCGTGCCCATGACGCGTTCGAAAAATATCCTGACTTTTATTATGCGAGATACATGCAATTTGTTGTGTGATGACGTTATCAATTATGGTTTTACTTTTATGCCTTGGAAATGTTTATTTGATCTACACCATACTCGCTATTTAACCGTTTCAGTCTACACTTAAGATCATACTTGTTAGTGGTTGAAATCGGACCTGGAATAGTGGAGTTTTAGAGAGGAAGAATTCGAAAATTCTAAATATCTCCGTAAGTCGGATCATAAAATGTTATGGGACCAATCTTGTTAAAAATATTAATGCTCTACAATTGTGATTCTATGCATTTCTTTTTATATTAACATATTAAGCGAGTTATTCGTTATTTCTTGTTATTAGCCTTCAGTACCGCCCCCTCCGCTTTTTAGGGTATTGGGGTGTTCGCAAAGCCTGCTAGATATCATTACATTGACTTCTTATCAAGAGGGAAAAAGAGAATCGTTGTGAGTTAGCACCTGCCCCATGGGCTTTTGGTTTTATTTTTTTCAAATACAAATTCCTTCAAGCTGAATAAAAATAACAAAGCTGCAGATGAAGCTCCAAATTTATTTTCCGTGGGTTGGCAACCCAGGCAGATAGTAATAATTCAATTTAACTTGCTAATGGCCATATGCCAATGTGGGCCGTGCCTTGATCAACGGCAAGAATTCCAATTCCCACCAACATATTAACGCCTACTCTATTCCATTTTTTCAGCAGATATTAACCTCACGACTGGAGCCATTAACTCCTCGACAAATAAGGGCATTTCAATCAGAATATATATATTCCGTTATTCCTTCAAGGCAGATCAGTAAACATTATATACTACTCCACTAGTCATATCTTCATACAAGTTATGGTTCCGCCTTTTGGCAGATTTCTCTATCTGGATTATCAACCCTTAATCAGACAAAAGTGAATTGGGATAATAAATTTTGTTTTCCTTGTGTTTTGCGCCTTAAAATGGGCTCATACATCACAGTGGATACTAATTTAATATTCCTTCTTTTTTTTTTTATACATACTATTTACAGTATATATGAAATTAGCTAAAGAAAATCAGGCTTCGGAAGTACTTGAAAATGACAAGTAATCTTCAAAGAATATGCTAAATAAAAGTAAAAATCTTAATAAAATCCGTAAAAAAACAAGGGTGAACTTACGTGCTCTGAGTAGTTGCCATTTTGTTCTTTTGGGCACTAAAGGCATGCAATTTTACTGTTATAAATGTGAACCATTGCCAATCATTCTCACAAAAATTCCTTTTAAATCAACCAACAACAATTTCTAGGATTGAATCCTTTTTGAGAGCCCCTCCAAGGATTATGTTTAAAAAAAAAAAAATAATAAAATCATGTATGTTGTGTCATACATTGTCTGATTAAGGGTTAACTGAGATATTTAGATTTAGTTGATTTCTCTTAGGAGAAAATAAACAGCTATTGAGGTTGTATTCATAACGAGATTACCAGTCAATTGTTGTTTGATCGTTACCAAACTCAATATTTATTCCTTATATTTAAAAAGAAAGATCAAGTTCGCTAACGGCTAAAATCGGACTAGGGGGAGAAGGGATTTAAAGGGAGAGAATTTTGAACATTCAAAATTTTTCATCACTATACGTCGGATCGAAAAAAAGTATAGAATCAATCTTATAGCAAATTAAATTTACTTTAAATGTTGTTATATACATTTATTCTCTATCTTGAATATTAACCGAGATAATTGCATTTTTCAACCTTGAGCAAACCCCCACTTCTACTCATGATACATAAAAAATACTCTGTTGCAGAATAAACCACTTTATTCAAAGCTTAAATACCAAATATTGTTTTCAAGAGACATTTATTATACGAGATACATGCAAATATGTTCTAGTGCCACCCCATCCCCTCCGTCTTAAGTTCTTGGACTACTAAAATTTGATTGATTAAGATAAAAATTATTCTGGTTCATTATATATTGCTACACTAGATATAGTAAATAGTATAGAAATTAAGATATTATGTTCAATTATGTTTCAGTAATTTTTTTTCTGTCGGGTCAAAAATATTTCTATCTTTCAGCTCTAAGAGGTTGTCTGACCAGTTTGTTTTCAATTCAAACGCCTTCTATTATGGAGGTCATTAAAATGTAAATCGATTGAATGATTTCTCAATGTCATTTGTATTTGTTCACTAAATAATCTCACAGGTGTTATGTGTAAAAGTATTAAATTAAATTATTAATTAACGTCCACTTTTTGCAACTAAGGCTAATTGGGACGGGTTATCTACAGGTTACCACCCTTTTCTAGCCAGGATGGGACTAAGGATTCTATTTAATGACTACATAAATTGCTATTGGCCAGATAGGGAATCGAACTCACCACTCTAGGTTTACCATGTGAGATAATTAAGGTCAACGCTTTACCTCGCATGGCTAACCTGAGCCCCAAGTGTAAAAGTAAGAGTGTATAAGTAAAGATTTACCTGTTGTAAAACTTCACATGAGAAATGTGGGTAGTCCTTGCGTGACGGACTGTTTCAACTTGTCGACCACGAGTAATAAAGATATTAAATATTTCTTTTGGAAGAGATTGTGAAGAAATGCCCCAAATAATTATATCTGAAGGATAAAATGGCTGCCAGAATTTATTTATTTAATTAATAATCTCATTATTTGTCAATATAGTATTAAAGGTGTGTCCATGAAATAAAATATTGTCACACGCGAGGCTCGGATTGGAAATTGTTTAAAAAACAAGGAAAATGTATTATTGAAATGAGAAAGTTGGAAGTGTAATTATGCTATTTAGTTACAAATTGAAGTTATTATTGGTCGTCAAGTAATTATGGAGTTGGTTGAACCAGCTGCTCGTGTATCTGCTGGCCATCTTGTGCCGTTGCTTCACTCTCGGCCATCTTACAAGCACGCAACCCCTCCCGAAACATAGCAGATTTCCCATATACTACTATGTGCTACGAATCTGCCACTATCTGCTCTTAATGTTTCCTCCGTAAAGCCTAGTCCACACCAGTAGACCATGTTGTGCGATCTGTCTAAAGTCCGTCTAGAGACTGTTTCGAGGCATTGTCTCGTCTAGTGTCCACTCTACGATGTAAATTTCTCAGTCTCATGTTTACAGTCCGACATGGAGGACTTTGTTTTGTGTGGAATGAGTTCCTGCTTAGTGGTAATTATAAGTGAAAGAACACGAAAAGGTAAACGTTGGTGGACGCCCGAAGTACTTACAGGGGGGCCTAGATTCGGTAATGCTCTATTAAGTAGATTAAGATTGGAAGACGCCACGGGGTTTCGGAATTTTGCCCGGCTGACGACTACTGATTTTGAAGACTTGCTTCTGATGGTTGGAAGAATAATAATGAAGCAAGATACTATGTTTAGGGAAACCATCCCAGCTTCTCTTCGACTGGCAGTCACACTGCGTTTCAAAGTAACTAAAACACTTTCGAAAAATTGTATAAACAGCCGAAGGACACCACTCGGCAGCTGGAAACAGAGTGAAGATGTCTCATCTCTAGACGCCGAGTACGTCCACACTGTCAAAATGTTGGGCAATATGTCTAACGTTGCATTAAGTCTCCCATTCCAATCGGGAGACCTTATTTTTGGTCTCCCGATTGGAATGGGGACCTACGATTTTTGGTCTCCCGATTGGAATGGGGACCTACGATTTTTGGTCTCCCGATTGGAATGGGGACCTACGATTTTTGGTCTCCCGATTGGAATGGGGACCTACGATTTTTGGTCTCCCGATTGGAATGGGGACCTACGATTTTTGGTCTCCCGATTGGAATGGGGACCTACGATTTTTGGTCTCCCGATTGGAATGGGGACCTACGATTTTTGGTCTCCCGATTGGAATGGGGACCTACGATTTTTGGTCTCCCGATTGGAATGGGGACCTACGATTTTTGGTCTCCCGATTCGAATGGGGACCTACGATTTTTGGTCTCCCGATTGGAATGGGGACCTACGATTTTTGGTCTCCCGATTGGAATGGGGACCTACGATTTTTGGTCTCCCGATTGGAATGGGGACCTACGATTTTTGGTCTCGCGACAAGCCCGTGGACAGAGGTCGGTCTACAGACCTGTCTACGTAGACAACCTGAGACACGTCTCAGAGACCTAAATCGCGCAACATCTCCACTAGTTTGGACTAGGCTTAAGAAGCCTACGTAGAGAGGCCATGAGACGTACAGTGGATCAGTGTTCCAAGTGAAAATCATTACCATAAATCAACTACTAGAGGTCGCACTCATGAAGCGATTTTCGAAAAAGTTCTTGTCCATCGATCCTACCCAGGAGGTGACGAAAATCAGGCTCAAATTGGATATTTAAACGGTTTGTGTATAAATAAAGATTAAGTTCGTTAACGGCTGAAATCAGACCTGGGGAAGGGGGGGGGTTTAGAGGGGAAATCGAAATATCTCTGTTATTTTACTTCAGATAGAAAAAGTTTATAGAACCAGTCTAATTGTAAATTAAATGTCCTATAAATGCCGTTTTATGCATTTTTTTACATTATCTTGATTATTAGCAGAGATATTTGCATTTTTTTGGTTTTCAGCCTTCAGTAAACCCCCACTCCATAACCATGCCATATTAACAATAAGCTGTTATATTATGAAGCACTTTATTTGAAGCTTAAATGCTTATATGCTGCTTAAATAACGTTCTCATTTAACTTGAGGTACATGCAAATACTTTATTTGATGTATACCATACTCGATATTTAGATCGTATTTGTTATTGGTTGAAGTCGGAATTGGAATGGTGGGGGTTTAGTGAGGGGGGGGATTTGAAAATTAAAAATACCTCCATTATTATGGGTCGGATCGTAAAATGTTACAGAACTAATTTTGTTAAACTATTGATGGTCTACAATAGTTCTTCTTTGCATCCTTTCTTAATTGAAATATTAAGCGAGTAATTCGTACTTTCCTGTTTTCAGTCAGATAGGCTACTAGATGATACCACAAGTGTGTCTTACTGTCACGTGGAAAACCTGCTTAGTTTACGCAGCCCCTGCGTGACGGGCTTTTTTTTACAAGGTTACCACCCTTGTCTAGAGACTAAGGAGTTTACTTAATGAATTGGTCACTAAATAAACTCCTATTTATTATTACTATTATTTATTAACGTCCACTTTTTTGCAACTAAGGCTAATTGGGACGGGTTGTCTACAGGTTACCACCCTTTTCTAGCCAGGGTGGGACTTAGGATAATACTCCTATTTGCCCAGGCGGGAATGGAACTCTCCACTCTAGGTTTATCATGTGAGGTTAAGGCTATCCCTTTAGCTCACATGGCTAACCTGAGACCCCTGTTGTCACAATAAATGGAAGAGGTTATTCTTTCTTGCCTGCAGTGTATTTTTTTTAATGATTAAATATGTAGTGGGGCTCAGGTTAGCCATGTCAGTTAAAGCGTTGACCTTAATCTCACATGGTAATCCCAGAGTGGCGAGTTCCATTCCCTGTCTGGCCAAATAGGAATTTATTTAGTGACGGACTCATATACAAAAGTCCGTCACGCAGGGGCTGCGTAAACTAAGCAGATTTCCCACGTGAAGTTATACAATAGAGAAATCTCCACGGCAAAGTGCCGAACTAGCTTTTGGTGGGAAACTGAGTCGTCCGTTACGGCCCAAATTTAATAAAAATGCCAATATCTCGGTTAATATTCAAGATAGAGAAGAAATGTATAGAACAATATTTATGGTAAATTTAATTTACAATAAGATTAGTTCTATACAATTTTTTGATCCGACGTATGCTAACGGAGATATTTCGAATTTTCAAAAATCCCTCCTCCCACTGGTCCGATTTCAGCCATTAACGAACTTGATCTGTCTTTTGGCGGCATAAAACGTTTAAATATCGAGTTTGGTAATGATCAAACAAAACTTGCGACCGCTAGAGCGTTAACAGACAAATATATATATATATATATATATATATATATATATATATATATATATATATATAATTTTGAACGGACCTCATTTTCGTCATCTCCTGGGTAGGATCGATGGACATTTGAAGAAAGTTTTCGAAAATCACGTCATGAGTACAACCTCAGTAGCTGATTTCCCTCAAGGGAAATCTGCTAAAACCCTTAGTCCCACCCTGGCTAGAAAAGGGTGGTAACCTATAGATAACCTTTCTCAATTAGCCAATTTAGCCAAACGTGGACGTTAATAAATAATAATAATAAATGGAGTGAATAATTCTCAGCTAGTTTATATAGTAGAGAAGACAGCTTCGTGCTGAGAACATGGGCTGGGGCTGGGTTAGATATTCGCACAGCTTTCTATCGCCACATTAATATAGACTATAGTCCCTAGGGCACTGGCTCTCTCTACATTCTATACTCTTATCTCGCTCATTCAACTAAACATTAAAAAACCCCTTAAAATATATGCCTTTGGCTAAATCCTTTTCTTAGGGGAAAATAATGTCTGTTTCTTTGCATTTAAAACGACCCTTTCAACTTGCTGGCCTCATACATATTTTAAATCGGGAGTTTTCACATAATTTTTACTGCTGAAAAAATATGAGTTACTACAATACGGTGGTATACCACAATCTTAGAACTTGAATAATAACCAAAGCTCTTCTCCTTTCTGTACTTCTTTATCTATTCTATAGCTATTGAGAATACAACCTCAATGCCGCGATTTTCGCAAAAGTTTCTCAAATGTCCATAGATCCTACCGTTCGTTCAAAATTATATATAACGCTCTAGCGGTCGCAATTTTTGTTTGATCGTAACCAAACTCGATATTTAAACGTTTTATGTAAAAAGACAGATCAAGTTCGTTAATGGCTGAAATCGGACCAGTGGGAGGGGGGGGGGGGTTAAAGGGGAGGATTTTCGAAAATTCGAAATATCTCCGTTACTATACGTCGGATCGAAAAATTGTATAGAATCAATCTTATTGCAAATTAAATTTACTATAAATATTGTTATATACATTTATTCTCTATCTTGAATATTAACCGAGATATTTGCATTTTTATTATATGTGGGCCGATAACGGATGAGAGTGAGTTTCCCGCCAAAAGCTAGTTCGGCCGTTTCCGTAACTTTTCGGCACTCGTATGGTGATTTCTCTATTGTATAACTTTACGTGGGAAATCTGCTTAGTTTACGCAGCCCCTGCGTGACGGACTTTTGTTTAATCGTTACCAAACTCAATATGTATACGTTTTATTTAAAACTAAAGATCAAGTTCGTTAATGGCTGAAAGCGGACCAGTGTGGGGATGAATTTCGAAAATTCGAAATATCTCCGTTATTATACGTTTTATATAAAATTTGTATAGGATCAATCTTATTGTAAATATAATGTTCTATAAACGTAGTTATGAACGGTTTTTCATTATCTTTGTAATTAACCGAGATATTTGCATTTTTTAGTTTTCGGCTTTCAGTAAATTCCCACTCTCCAATTCATGTCATATTACCAATTAGCTGTTATATTATGAAGCACATTTCCAGTTTTCCACGCAGAGTATCCCTCCAACGTGGGAATTTATTTAAATGGTGTGTGCTCCATCCTTTGGATACTAAACACATTTCAATGATTACATTATAGTGTTTCGTATTCAATAATTAATTATAAAGATTATAAGAACAATAAAAACAATAATAAAAAGAAAACGAAAAAAAATGTCCGTCACGCAGGGGCTGCGTAGACTAAGCAGATTTCCCACGTGAAGTTTTACAATAGAGAAATTTCAGAATAGAGAGTCAAACAGTTACGGGAACGGCCCGAACTAGCTCTTGACGGAAACTCACGACTAGACCCGAAGCTAGCCGATCTCATTACAGAAGCTGAAAACAGAAAAATGCAAATATCTCGGTTAATATTCAAGATACAGAATGAATGTACATAACGTTATTTATTGTAAATTTAATTTGCAATAAGATTGATTCTATATACTTTTTCGATCCGACGTATAGTAACGGAGATATTTCGAATTTTCGAAAATCCCCCTCTTAACTTCCCCCTCCCACTTGTCCGATTTCAGCCATTAACGAACTTGATCTGTCTTTTTGCATAAAACGTTTAAATATCGAGTTTGGTAACGATCAAACAAAAATTGCGACCGCTAGAGCGTTAACAGACATATATATAATTTTGAACGGACCTCATTTTCGTCATCTCCTGGGTAGGATCGATGGACATTTGAGGAAAATTTGTCGAAACTCGCGTCATGAGTACGACCTCAATAGCTGATTTCCCTTAAGGGAAATCTGCTAAAAAAAAAAAGTCCGTCACGCAGGGGCTGCGTAAACTAAGCAGATTTCCCACGTGAAGTTTTACAATAGAGAAATCTGCCTAATAACAGCTGTAGTAGTAAGTAACCTCTAAACCTATTCACGAGAGGGACGAATAATTACAAAAACGGCCGCCAGAGCTCACGGCGGAAAGTCCGAACATAGCCTGCCGAGCACATGCAGAATACAAATGCAAATATCTCAGTTAATACTCAAGATAAAGAATAAATGTATATAACAATATTTATAGTAAATTTAATTTGCAATAAGATTGATTCTATAATATTTTTCGATCCGACGTATAGTAACGGAGATATTTTGAATTTTCAAAAATCCCCCCCTCTAAACCCCCCCTCCCACTGGTCCGATTTCAGCCATTAACGAACTTGATCTCTCTTTTTACGTAAAACGCTTAAATATGAAGTTTGGTAACGATTAAACAAAAATTGCGACCGCTAGAGCGTTAACAGACAAATATATATATATATATATATATATATATATATATATATATATATATATATATATAATTTTGAACGGACCTCATTTTCGTCATCTCCTGGGTAGGATCGATGAACATTTGAAGAAAGTTTTCGAAAATCGCGTCATGAGTACAACCTCAGTAGCTGATTTCCCTCAAGGGAAATCTGCTAAAAGCATATGTAAACATTACATATGTGTATATACAGTAGGTATAGATCTACAAAATGGTGTCCAATTCTTGAATAAATATGAAGGACATTATTTAAAGCCTAAATACCAAATATTGTTCTCATTGAACTTTTTCATTTTGAGATAAATGCAAATATGTAAGTGGTAAATAAATAATAAGTGTAAACGGCGCTTCATCCCGATTGTAGTTAGAAAACATCCTTGCCTGCGACAATATGCTGTCAATTTGAATAAGAGTTTTTACTGTTTTCACTAATAGCTAACAATAAATAAGGCCTGGCTTTAACGACAAACCATTATCCTAGGCCGGTGATGTTGGCGCAGAGCTAATTGTGAATAGGCCATAATTAGGCTGTAACAGGCCTATATTGGTGGGCCCATTGTTGTTGCTCTTCTCATTGTCTGTGCCTCTTTAGCTCCTCCCTCTTGTTCTACTCTCTAAAAATAAATCACTTAAATAGAGGCAGTCACCTTGTCTTCTTCTGTATATTATATAACTTGCTCTATACACATCTCGGTATACTTATCAATAGAATAGAACATTTCCCCTGAGGGAAATCAGCCATTCTGGTTGTACTCAATACGCAATTTTCGAAAAATATCCTCAAATGTCCAGTGATCTTACCTAGTAGATAACGAAAAGGTCCGTCACGCTGGGGCTGAGTAAACTAAGCAGATTTCCCACGAGAAGTTTTACAACAGAGAAATTTCACGATAGCCGAACAGTTACGGAAACGACCAAACTAGCTTTTGATCGAAAATCACGACTAGAACCGAAGTTTGCCGATCTCATTTCGTCCGATATCAGCGCACACTTAATAAAAATACAAATATCTCGGTTAATGTTCAAGATGGAGAATGAACGTATATCACAATATTTATAGTAAATTTAATTTGCAATAAGACATCTAAACCCCCCTCCCCTGTTCCGATTTCAGTCTTTAACAAACTTAATCTTTTTTTTTTTTTTTTATTTATACATAAAACGACTAAATATCAAACAATAATCGCGAGCGCGCTAAAGCGGTAACAGAAAAAGTCCGTCACGCAGGGGCTGCGTAAACTAAGCAGATTTCCCACGTGAAGTTTTACAATAGAGAAATCTGCCTAGTAGTAACCTATTCTCACGAGGACGAATAGTTAGTGAAACGGCCACACTAGCGCTAGTGCACTCGGCGGAAACTCCCGAACATAGCCGACCACACTCACAATACCAATACAAATATCTCGGTTAATATTAAAGATACAGAATAAATGTATAGAACAATATTTATAGTAAATTTAATTTGCAATAAGATTGGTTCTATACCATTTTTTGATCCGACGTATTGTAACGGAGATATTTCGAATTTTCGAAAATCCCCCCTCTAAACCCCCCCTCCCACTGGTCCGATTTCAGCCATTACCGAACTTGATCTTCCTTTTTACATAAAACGATTAAATTCCGAGTTTGGTAACGATCAAACAAAAATTACGACCGCTAGAGCGTTAACAGACAAATATATATATATATATATATATATATATATATATATATATATATATATATATATATATATATATATAATTTTGACGGACCTCATTTTCGTCATCTCCTGGGTAGGATCGATGGACATTTGAAGAAATTTTTCGAAACTCGCGTCATGAGTACGACCTCAATAGCTGATTTCCCTTAAGGGAAATCTGCTAAAATTCAAAATATCTCCGTTATTATACGTCGATCGAAAAAGTGTACGAAATCAATCTTATTGGAAATTGAAATAGCTATAAATGTTACTATGTACATATTTTCTCTATCATGAATATTAACCTATATATCTGCAATATTTTAGTTTTCAGCCTTCCCCCCTCCTACTCATGTCATATTAACAGTAAGCTGTTATATCGTGTACCAAATTATACTAAGTATAAATACAAAACATTGTTTTTATTGAACTTATACTGTGTGAGGTACATGCAAATAATGATGGCATCATCATTTAAGAGTTAAATGCTTATTTGATCGACTCAATGTTTCACCATTTAAGTTGACATTAAAGATCATATTTGTTATTGGCTGAAACTGGGGGGCTTTAGAAGTGGGAATTCGAAAATTCAAAATATCTCTGTTATAATGAGTCCAATCAAAAAATGTTATAGAACCAATCTTGTTGGACTACAGATGCTCTACAATTGTTGTTCTATGATTTTATTTTGTACCTCAAGTATTAAGCGAGTTATTCACACTTTCTTGTTTTACGCCTTTAGCTATGCCCCTTCTACTCATTGGGTTTTACATAGAAAAAGAATAGAGAATACTGGTGAGATGAGATCACAAGTATGTGAAATCTGCTTAGTTTAAGCAGCCCCTGCATAACAGACTTTAATCCTTTCATATCTTTCTTGACAAGAGGCAACTATTTCTAGTCTTTTTTAATGAAATACTGCCCAAGAAGAACTTTTGGTTTTAATACAATTATGTTTTGTGTTTTAGATTTCGGATTCTGAGAAGGACATAATGTCTTCTGTGGTCTACTGCATTCACCACAAGGAAGGCTGTAAATGGAGCGACCAGCTCAAAAAACTAAAGGTAATTCGCTAATTATTAATATTTGTATTATAGTAGTATTTTTATTTTCTATATTTAAAATTTCATAGTTGGTTATAGTGTGTGATCCTTTCTATGCTAGTCATCATGATCTGCTGGCTACACCTTGTAGTTGCAACCATTGTATTCTTTAAAGATAGGTTGCTATCTCTTCAAATTACTTTACTCAGCCAAATCCACAAGATGTTTCATGTCCTTAAAATAGAATTTTCTAAGCATCTCTCTTCCCCTATACCTAAGGACCTAACCTTCAATCATATTTGTGTTGAAATTGCTGTGCCTTATGATATTCCCAAGAAGTTTCCACTCTCTTTTTTCCCATAAGACAAGACTTTTACTTTCACTTACCTCATTTAAAACATTCATGTTGGGTTTTATTGAGTCCAACTTGTTTTATTGTATAATGTTGAGTTATCAATGTTGCAGAATCCAGCAAATAGGGAAAAGAAAGATGGGAGTCTGTCTGCTATAAATGTTTTTATTTGATAACAGATTTCACCACATCAGTGACATCTTCAGGCTAAAATACATAACTATTAACAATTTAGGCTCATATTTGTTTTTATTATTTATAACTATTTTAATTTAGAACCATCAAAGTTACCATTGAGTAGAGTTGCAAGGCTTTGTAAGCTACTTTAATACTCCTTCTCTAGTCATAACATGTAGTTCTAGAGTCCTCTCCTATACTAAAGAGTAAGTCAAATTATTTAATAGATAATTGAAAGTAGTAAACTTTGTCACATAGCCCAGTGAATCATTCTTTATTAGAAGAGCTTCCAACTATTTAATGCAATTGTCCCTGTCCAGAGCTTCTATCTTTTTCATATTAACACCACTCTTTTAAAACATTATTTCCAACCGAAATTAAGTCTCATAGTCTGTTAAAATAAGCAAACAACACACACACGTGTTCATATTTTATTTTATTTATTTATTAATTAACATCCACTTTGGCTAATTGGGACGGGTTATCTACATGTTACCACCCTTTTCTAAGGATTTTATTCAATGAGTTTGTCACTAAATAAATTCCTATTGCCCAGGCAAGAATGGAACTCGCCACTCTAGGTTTGCCCTGTGAGATTAAGGTCAACGCTTTAATAAAAATGCATAAGTTCATATTAAAGGATGATGTTCCTATGATAGCTTGAACATCAACAATTTCAACTGCTGTTTATGGAGGCTTCTTACTACAGGAATAATAAAGAATAAGCTGTGTCTGGGCAATTGTGTGTCCAGCTGTGGGGATATTTCTTAGTTCTTGCACCCTCTGTGTAACAGACTTTTCTTAAATATTAATCTATCTCAAATATTAATGAAATTATTTGTATTTAGGGGCATTAAGCCTTTGGTAATTGTCCACTCCTGCTCATGAGATTTGCAGTCCAAGCCTTTGTATCTATTAAGGTGTTGTAGAATGGTAAAGTTGTTTTCGGTCATAATGAAGATTGGTTGTTTGCAGGCTCATTTGAACACGTGCAAATACGATACGATGCCTTGCACCAATTCGTGTGGGGCCCAGATCCCTCGAGTGCTGATGGAGGACCATCTCCGCTATACATGCCCTTGTCGTAGCGAGACGTGTGAGTATTGCAGCCTCGAGTTGAGCGGCTCCCTCCTAGACAGCCATCCAGGAACCTGCCCTAAGGAACCTATCTACTGCGAGAACAAGTGTGGAGTCAGGCTGCAGAGGAGATCCATGTCCAGGCACAAAGCTGCAGACTGTGTCAAGAGGCTCGTACCCTGCAGGTAATACAAACTAACTTCTCCTCCTCATAAAAACAAATAATCCCACTTCATATCCAATCCTCTTCCTATTCAACAATTTTCTACATACATTTAATAACAAATTTTATATAAGAAATAACCGAGCATACAGCTCCCCCCCCCAATTTAATTTTTATTTTGTTCATTATTTGTGACCATCTTCAGATAATCCTTATATTATAGTCCTAAAACACTTTTCTTCTTTATGAGGAGCATGCCAACCTAACTAAAATTATTTATAAAAGCCAAAAGAGCTGATTATGCTCCTCTTAAAGAAGAAAAGTATTTCAGGACTATAATATATGGATTATCTGAAGATGGCCACAAAGTATGAAAGGTTATGATGAACTAAATAAAAATTAAATTGAGAGAGAGCTGTATACTTGGTTATTTCTTACATGCATTTATGTGAATCCCAAAAAAATAAAAAACTTTTTTAAATAACAAATTTTATATAATGTCTAAATACGATTTTTAATACACTGGTTATTAGCCATAATAAAATATGATTTCCTACTCGTGATGTGTCTTCATTCGTCCCAGCTGTCTATTGGGGAGGGTGATAGGCAGGGTGCTGGGGGACTCTTTACCAAAGAAGCTAGTCATTTTGTAAAGCCGATAGGAGATGTGGTCGAGCAACTATTTCCCTAGGAATGTGGTTATTTTGATAAACTAATAGGAGAGGATGGTTCACACTAACTATGGGGTAGAGATGCTGTCTGTTTCGAATAACTGAGGGGAGATACAGAATCTATATGCTACAGAGGATTGAATAGAGATGGAGACAACCCTATTTACCGGGGAGTTGCTAGGTTTAAGTTGCTCATGGTAGAGGAACTATTTGCCAGGGAGGTTGGTAGGCTTGAATGCTGATAGCAGATGGTGGAAAAACTAATTGACAGTGTGCCTGGTAGGTTTTGACTTGCTGATGGAGGAGTTTAGGGGGGGGGGAGAGTATTTGGGTGGTAGAAGTGATTATGTAGGAAATATCTGATAGAAAGGCATTGCTGGAGACTATTTTCCAGAGTGGCCCACAAAGAATTTTAATGTAAAATGAAATGATATTCATTTAATATTTGTTTTCAGGCACTGTGGTGGAAGCTTTGTGAGTGATACATTAAGCATTCACCAGAGCAAATGTTCCCGATTTCCCGTAGCCTGTCCGAATCGCTGCAATATGTCTCCTATAGCTCGGGAAGAGCTCGAAACCCACCTAAAGGAACAATGCTCTTCACCTCTCGCTCCCTGCCCATTCAAAGATGCCGGCTGCAGGTTCAAGGTAACGACTAACAATTATTACTTTACAATGTAATTTATAACATAAACCCTGAATACAAATTGTTTAGAAAATTTTCCTTTTGGGAAATCAGGTGTTATTGCTGTCCCTACACATTATTTAAAAAGCCAAAGTTGAATCAAAGCAAAACAACCAGATAACTAGAGTTAAAAATATGAAAGGTGAAGGCAAAATTGATCCAAAAATTTAGGGTTGTGTCAACTAAGCAGGTTTTACATCTCATCCCACCATATATTCTCTATTTCTAAATAAAAAAAAAAATCCAATGAGTTCAAGTGGGGGTAACAATTAAGTATGAAAAACTCTGAATATTTGAGTTTCAAAAACCTGTTTATAACCACAATTGTAGAACAACACTAGTTCAACAAGTATGGTTCTATAGGATTTCAGCAGATTTACCTTAAGGGAAATCAGTTTTTCAGGTTGTACCCATGTGATGCGATTTTTCAATGCCTGTTCAATATATATATATATATATATATATATATATATATATATATATATATATATATATATATATATATATCCATTTCATTAATGGTTTAAATTGGACAAGTGGGAGGGAGGGTTTACATTGGGAAATTTAGAGAATTCTAAAAATATGGTATTATACGTTGGTTAACAAAATTGTATAGACCCATCTTATTGCAAATTGAATCCTCTACAAATGTTACTATATAGATTTCTTCACTATCTTGAATATTAACCGATATATTTGCATTTTTTAGTTTACAGCCTTCAATAAACCACCACTCCTTATTCATGCCATATCGACAATAAGCTATTATATCATGAACACATTGATCGAAGCTTAAATACAAAATATTGTGTTCATGAAACTTTTACTGTGTATGATACAGGGAAATACGTTCTGCTGATCCCCCCTCCCCCCTGCCTCTGTCTTTTGTTCTTGAAGTACTAAAGTTAGAGTGATAGAGATAAAAATTATACTGTTTAATTATAAATTACAGTACTAGATATAGTAAATAGTTTTCACTAAAATTAGTACATTATATTCAGATATATTTCAGTATTTGTTTTTCTTTCCGGTCAAGAATATTTCTATCTATCTTAGAGGTTGGCTGACCTATTTGTTTACAATTCAGACAGAAAGGTTATTTAAATGTAAATTGGCTGAAAGATTTCTCATTATCATTTGTATTTGTTCACTTTATATTCACGGTAGCATTAAGGTTTATGGTGGTGTTAACAGTTGATTTATCTATTCTAAATCTTCATGTGGGAAACCTGCTTAGTTTACTCAGTTCCTGCATGATGGACTTTTTCTTCTTTGTTTAGCTTGCTCCATATGATTGGTTAAGCAAATTTCTATGGTTGATTATTTATTGATTGATCAGGGGCTGAGAGGGAGCAGCATGGATCGGCACCTGGACGACAGTACTCAGCAGCACCTAGCCCTAATGTGCAGCCTCGTATCCAGGCAGCAGCATCAGATCTCCAGCCTCAAGGCCGCTCTCTCACGCATATCACTCAACACATCAGGTACGTCTTACGTCCACCAGCATTACTTTCAAAGATTAAACAACTTTTTAATATATTCTCGTTTTTTAGTTTGTTTTATGTATTCTTTATGTCCTTTAGACGACAACAAAGCTTACTCTTACAAAAAAATAAATATATTAAGATAAAATAATAAAAAGATAAAATATTTGTAGTAATGCACAATCTTTAGAAAAAGGAAGTCTGTAGTGCAGGAGGTGCATAAATTAATCAGATTTTCCAAGTGCTGGTAAAGGACACTGGTGATCCATCCATGTGATGATGTAAAAAACTGATGAATAGAAAAAAATATATAGTACAACAATTGTAGAAAAATAAAAGTTTAAGAAGATTGGTCTATAAAATTTTATGATCTGACTAATAATAACAAAGACATTTTGAATTTTCTAATCTCTCCCTCATTAAACCACCACTATTCCAGGTACACTTTCAGCCAATAGCAAATATGATCTTATGTTCTGACTGAAACGGCTAAACATTGAGTATGGTATAAATCAAATAAACATTTTCGAGTAAAGAATGAAAAATATTAATCGATGATGTGATCACAAAACGTATCTGCATGTGTCTCACAAAGTAATAGTTCAATGAAAACCATATTTGGTATTTAACCTTGGAATGAAGTGGTTCATGATATATAAGCTTATTGTTAATATGACATGAATAGGAGTGGGGGTTTATTGATGACCGAAAACTAAAATTTGTAAATATCTCAGTCAATATTCAATATAGAGAAAACATGTATACAACAACATTCATAGATCATTGCATTTGCAATAAGATTGATTCTATACAATTCTTTGATCTGATGCCTAACAACAGAGACATTTCGAAATTCCCCCTCCCATTGGTTCGATCTTAGCCACGACCCAAAGTAGATCTTCATTTTTACGTGTAACATTAAATATCGAGTTTGGTAAGAATCAGACACGAATTGCAGCTGCTAGAGTATTAACAGACATACATATATACAAAATTTTGAACAGACCTCATTTTCATTTTCGTCATCTAGGTATGTAAGATTGATGAACATTTGGAAAATCCTGTTGTGAGTACCTCAGTAACTGATTTGCCCAAAGGGATATCTGCTAATTTGCCAAATGGAAATTGCTTATGAAATATGATAGGATATATTTAATGGGTCAATTCTTTTA
Source organism: Riptortus pedestris (assembly GCA_019009955.1). Classification (NCBI taxonomy): domain Eukaryota; kingdom Metazoa; phylum Arthropoda; class Insecta; order Hemiptera; family Alydidae; genus Riptortus; species Riptortus pedestris. The sequence goes on from CM032232.1 coordinate 5,012,177, forward strand.
ATGCTTTTCTATATTCCACCTAAAATCTCACCACAATGCTATAGCAGGATAGATACTAATAGTTAAGCCTTTTTAAAAGAAATATGTATATGATATTCTCATTTTACGAACATAATTACAGGAACTCTCGTTTGGCGAATAAGCGAGTTTAGCAGTAAGATGAGCGAGGCGCAGTCTAAGGAAGGTATGGAGCTGTTGTCCCCGACGTGGTACACCTCCCAGTTCGGCTACAAGCTGCAAGCATCACTGTTCCTCAACGGGAATGGGACTGGAGAAGGAACACACCTCTCTCTCTACATCAAGCTACTCCCTGGAGAATACGATGCACTACTCAAGTGGCCCTTCTCACACTCTGTCGCCTTCACGCTCTTCGACCAAAGCGAAAAGGTAAGTTTCTAATAAATATGTATTTATAAAACCTCTATCCAATCTTTGTTGAAGGAGAAACAGCAGGAAGTCAATAGATGAAACCACACATGAAATATCCACTTATCTACTTTCCCACATGAAGTTTTACAATAGGATAATTTTCATACTGATAACACTTAACACCACCAACAATATTAAGGGAACAAATACATATGATAACGAGAAATCATTCAGCCAGTTTATATTTTAATAACCTCCACAATGGAAAGCATCTGAATTGTAAACAAACAGGTCAGCCAACCTCTCAGAACTGAATATGTAGAAATATTCTTGATCATAGAGAAAAACAATTACCGAAATATATCTCAATATAATAGATTAATTTTATTGAAAACTAGGTACTATAACTAGTACTGTAGTTTATAAAGAACCAGAATAATTTTTATCTCAATCACTCTAATTTTAGTAATCCAAGAACAAAAGATGGAGGGGGGGCATCAAAGTGTATTCGCATGTATCTCATCTAGAAAAGATTTGTTGAGCACAATATTTGGTATTGTAAAATGTAAATTGGCTGAAAGATTTCTCGTTATCATTTGTAATTTGTTCACTTCCAGTACACAGTTGTGGAACACAATTTATAGATTATTTTATGATGAACATGAAAGGCCCTTTACAAATTTTGCAAATTGAGAAATTTGAAATTCTTTTTCTTTGTCTCCTCTAAACTCCTGAGTCAATTTAAACATTCTAAGACTAATCGCTTTATGCGAGATTGGTACAGATGACACCCTGAAACACTTTTTTGTTTAGCATCTAAGGTCTATAAATTATATTCTGACATTTTTCACTCTGATACTTTGGAACAAAGACATTGTAAATCATTTTTCTATGAAATAATTTAAAATGATGAACAACCTCACATTTAGTTTATTTAATGTAATAAGGAAGTGATATTACACCCAGATTTTAATAAATTATTGACTGTCATTTTGTAAAATAAAGCTCTTCTTTTCTATGGTTTGGAAAAGGGAACAACATCGGCTATACTGTAACGACTTAATTTTTAGTGAATGTCACATTATCTAAGTATATCTAATCTAATTATTTGTCTTGTGTTTTTCAGGCATGCAATGTCGTGGAGAGCTTTGTTCCCGACCCAACGTGGGAGAACTTCCAGCGGCCGAGCAAGGAACCAGACACCCTCGGCTTTGGCTTCCCACGCTTCATCTCCCACGAAATCCTACACAAGAGAGGATTCGTCCGTGATGACACCATATTCATTAGAATCAAAGTCGACCCGAGTAAAATTGTTGCTGTTTGAAAGAAAATACCAAATGAAAGCTGTTTCTTTAGTCAGTTAGTTTTGTCGAGATTTAAATCAGAGGATTATGACTGAACTTAGATTCTGAAAATTTGTGAATTCTCTTAGAGTTGTTTAGATTTTTATTGTTGTAAATTCTCGGAGTGTCTTTATTAGTACGAAGGTTTATAACGATGCTAATAATTAATAGATATATTTGTATATAAGTGGAAAAACACAGCCGGCTCGAACAATTTTCGAGAATTTCGTCGATTAGAATTATAAGAAATTAAAGTCATTTCTTTTTTTTTAAATCAGTCAACTTAGTAGAAACTACCTCAGTCCAATACATTATTATCTTTCTACATGTTAGTTTAAAATAATAATCCCTGATTCCATGTCAGATTAAAAATATCTTGTAAATGAAAATCATTGTCTCACATGAGGCTACTCAGTTGCCGAGTGGTAAACGCACAGATAAATAAACTCTAGCACACAATCGTAGCCTTGAACCCAGGATCACCAGTACAGATGTGAATCAAGAATTCTTTAGCTTGACAACCTTTTACAAATTAATTTTAAAATTTGTCCATGAATCCAAGATTAATTATTTAGATATATGAAAATCATTATTGGTTCAAGTACCATCAAAACAATTGTCAGATAATTCCGATTGTTTTAAATAAAACATTGGAAACTTATTCGATTATGTGCTAATAGAAAATTAAAAGTGTACCTATTAAGTTGGTGACGTTGAAATTAACCCAACTCTTCTGATAATCATATTCATTATTTGACTATTTCAATTTATTGATTAAACTAATATGCTAGAAGGGACAATTTAAAAACTAGTTATAATATTTCCAGAAAGGAACTATTTCAACTAGAAGAATATGGTATTCTTACCAAGTTAAAATTTAACAAGACTTTCTATTTGACATGGAATCAGCTATTAAAAAATATTTTTTACTTAAAGCATGCAAACAAAACATCTAACAAAAATAGAAAAGAATTTGACAAATGAATTGAAGATGTATAGGTTATAAAATGTCATGTATAAATTAACATACACGGTGAGATTGTATATAGAGTTCTCTATTTCTAATACTCGTACCACTTTAATTTTAGTCTGTAAATAAGATCTCATGTGTTATGATAGTTTATAGATATAGTCCACCATTTTTTATATATTAAAACACTAAAATTCCAAAATTATTTATAGTTATTAATTAATTACCAAAGTTTATCTTAATGATTAGTCACAAAGTGATATATATTTAATTATATGTGCATATATACTATGTTATAGATTGCATTATATTCATTTGTATATATTTGTTTAAATGTGATGATTTTGAATATATTTCTTACCTTTCTAAAGTATTTCATTCATTACACCCTCCCATTTCAATATCATTGAATACAAATCCGATCTGGACACCACATCACATCCTTGTGCTCCTATTAAAATAATACCATTGCAAAATGATATATTGATTTGGCAAATAAATACTTTCGGGTTTTGGGGGTGAAATAAAACTCAGTGTATTATAGATATAAAATTTATTTTAATCTACAATATATTGACCATTATTTAATACAACTTTTCCAATCTTTGCACTAACTTTATAATGCCATATTCATAGAATGCCTGAGGTTTATTGTTAAAAAACTGATCCAGGTGATGTTACCTACCTTTTGGAATTTCTTTCCATTGATTGAGTTGTGCAGGGAGTGGAATAACAGGGTAGTCAGTTGGAGCTATAGCTGGTGAATAGGGAGGCTGGGGCAAAAGCTCTCATCCAAGGCTCAATAATTTATTGCAAATGACCAATGAGTTGTGAGGCCTACCGTTGTCTTCTTGGAACACAACACTCTTCCTATTTGCCAGTTCTGAGCATTTATTTTTATTGATTAATCCAATTTTGTTAATTGTGAGCAGTATAGAGCTGAATCGATTTTTTGTCCTGATGGTAATAGCTCATAGAAAATAACACCCTTGAAATGCCACCATATGGAAAGCATTATCTTCTTTAGATGCAATCCGGGTTTTGACATTCTTCGAAGAGCCTCACTAGGTCCCCAAAATTTTTCTATTGACTACATTATCATAAAATATCCATTTTTCATCTCCGGTTACTAACCTTTTCAAAAATGAGTTGCTTTGTTGCTGTTTCCATAGTTAATCTTAAACAGAAATGTTTGTTGCCAAGTCGACTTCAGAACATTAAGCCTGGAAACATAGCTGAGCTAATGCAAATGGTTTTCTATGCTTGTGTTCAACACATTTAGGGCCATAGCAGTCTCTCGCATTGATTGGCTGGGATTTTGATCAATATTGACCGTAGTATTGTTCAATTCAATTTCATGTGAGCGACCAGACCGTCAAGCATCATTTATGTCAAAATTTCCTGAATGAAATTTGGCAAATCCATTTTGACAGGTGCGTTCTCTTAAAGCATAAGCACTGCAAATTTTTCTATGAGCTTCTGCAGCAAGCTTACTTTTTTTAAGATAATACACCAAAATATGCCGAAAATTAATGATATTTTCTTCCATATTCGCAGTGCAATAGCAAACACAATACAAAGCTAGTTTCAACAAGAGTTAACAGATATAGTTGTTGACATATTACAAACAGTTTAAACAATTTACCTCAGGGGTTGATTCATCAGATAAGAAGTGTATCATAGTGACATAAAACCGAAGACTTATTTGCCAACCCACAATATATAATTTTGAACGGATCTCATTTTCATGAGGTTGCATTTTAACAACCTCAATAGCAGATTTATTTTAAGGGAAATCTACTAAACAGTAGGAGTACTATTTCAGTTTTATTTTAATTTCAGGTTTGCATAATTTGTAATTAGTTGTATTGTTGAGAAGATGGCCAGTGACAAGTGAACCAGAATCCATATTAACTTGAGCATATTTCCTTCTTGGCTCTAATCTCTCCAATTATATTACACTCAATATTAAGTGAACTTGATGTTGTTTCAATGTCCTTATGTTCCTTTAAAATTATTCAAATACTTAAGAGGTTATAACTGTAGTTTTAAAATAACTCATTCCATTATAAGTAGAATTTTAATATACAATTTTTTTTTAACAAAATAATAACATAAAAATATTAGAGAATAATAATTGAAGGTATATGGCTAATGAGAAGTCGTACTGAATCCGAGGCGAGATGAGTTAGCCGAGCTGACAGACGGAGAGTTGGACTGTGTGAAGGTGCTATTGGCCCTGTCACCCTGCGCCTGCAACATTATCCATACATAAATCACCATCATTATATACAATATTATAAATTAAATAATAAGATATTTACAAAGGTTGCTGAGGAAAAGGAAAGGGGGGGGAGAGGTTGAGAAGGTCAATATTATCAAGAGGATTTTCTCGATACATACAATATATCATATACATATCAGAATATATCTAGCACAGAACACAATAATTGATACTTCTTGAGGCTCATGCTAGCCATGAGAGTTAAAGCGTTGCCTTAATTTCACATGGTAAACTCAGAGTGGCGAGTTCAATTCCCGATTGGGCAATAGGAATTTATTTAGTCACAAACTCATTAAATAAAATCCTTAGTCCCTCCTTGGCTAGAAAAGGGTGGTAACCTGTAAATAACCCGTCCCAATTAGCCATATTAGCAAATAGTGGACGTTAATAAATAATGATAATAATTGGTTATGAAGCTAATTCTTGATATATTTTTAATTTGTCGGCATAGGATTATCAAATATTCTCATCATTGGCAATGTCGATAATATCAGCAATCTTATTGATCTTGTCAATAATGAGAAAATCCGGTTAGTTATGATGCACAGTATGGTCAGTTATCATCACTTCCTCCCAATACATCCAATAATAATTGATGTTTAAGCTTGGAACAGAATGTTTTAACATATATCAGCTTACTATTTCTATGGGATGAGTAGAAGTGGGGGTTTACTTGAGACTAAATACTAAAAACACAAAAAGCCACTCAGGCAGGGGCTGCGTAGACTAAGTCGATTTCCCATGTGTTGGTATAACACACTTGTGATCTCATGAGACCACATATTCCTGTAAAAATGGATGAGTAGAAGGGGGAAGGGTTACTGAAGGCAGAATACAAGAATGTACGATTAGCTCGCTTAATACTTGAGTTACAAAATAATGCATAGAACTACAGCTACAGAAAATCAATAGTTCTATAACATTTTTCGATGCGACTCAACAAAGATAGTTGATTTTTCGAATCTCCCCCGTTTAAACCCCTACTATTTCATGTACAATTTCCAATAACAATGGTGATGACTGAAGTGGTTAAATATCGAGTATGGTATAGATAAATTAAACATTTTTGAGTAAAGAACGAAAAATCTTAATTGAACAGGAGAAAGCCAGCAGAAGTTATAATCATATTAATCCAACAAGATAATATCTAGATAAAGTTATGTCTAATTTAATATAATGATTTACAACAATGTTAGTAAATGACTTTTTAAATGACATAGATGGGCAATTGGGTCTTGACTACAGAAGTACTAGAAGATGGAGTGCATTTTTGTACTAACAGAATTGGACACCATTAGTATCCTTCTTCAGAGTGATGTTGTTACTGAGGGAGACACTGTACTCTATAGCCAATTCTTGTTGTTCCTTGAATATAAATATGAAAGCATATTCCTTTCCATTGTAAATCCCAGAGTTAGATGTGCTGGAGAAGAACTGACAGAGATTAGGAAGTCAACTTCAGTGATAAAACATACCTTCATTCTCCAAATCTCTTGAAACAGCCTGTATTTGAAGACTTGTAATATTTTGCTATGTTGTTTGGAGAGGAAAGAGAATAAGGTTTTAAGAGGGGTATAGGTGTATGTGAATATTGTAATTTACCGAGAGCCATTGGGCAGTGTCTAGAGCATCTAGGAGGAGTGGGCGGAGGCTGGAGATCTCGAGCTGTGTCAGGTAGTCTATCCCTGCGTGCCGACCACCGCCTTTCACAAACGAATCAGCGGATGATCTAGCTTTCGTGATACGCAGCTCCCAAAGATCCTTCAAACACATCACCACTAATTACTATTACAATAAATCAATAAAACTTAACCTGATTTATAAAGAAGACTTTTAGGAGATATGTGCCATTAAATGACAGCTCGGTCCTCACAAAATTTTTATTTTTAATATAAAAGACATTTCATTGCTTAGTTTCATTAAAAATATGTGTCATACAGGAGCTGCGACTATGACTTTCTTTACTGATATTGGTTTAAAAGGGTTACCTACATGTTACCGCCCTTTTCCAGCTCGAGAGGAACTAAGGATTTTATTTAATGAGTTTATTACTAAATAAATTCCTCCTGTTCAAGGGGGAATCAAAGCAACAAGTCTAGGCTTAACATGTGCATTAAGACCAATGCCTTAAGTCACACAACCTCAGCCCCTATTTAAAATAACAATTTTAGGGGGCGAAAACTTATTAAACAATATGAATTATATAAGTTTGATTGCAATAAAATAAAAATTAATAACAGTACATTTTTTGGCTGAAGATGAACAAATAAAATACTATGTGATCTTTACTTCTTTATATTTTTATTCCACTACAGGTTTTACCCCTCATAGACACCTCTTCTGGACTCCCGAATAAAATATTTTAAAACATAAACTATGCAATAAAAGTGATCTGTCTTTTCAATTCTGTGGTACAGAAATAATTACTCTTAATATAAAGAAAAACAAATGTTTTAAACTTGTACAAAAATATACCTTAATTAAAAGCTTCAGTTTCTCCGAATTTTCGATGTCATGTGAACCAATAGAAAAGATCAAATGTGCTATTCCCATGTAGTGGTCACTGGGCATTTTTGTAAACAATCTGAAAATGGCAGAAGAACAAAATGAGTTTAGATTTGTTAATTAGTAAAGTAAACATTCACAATATCAGAACTCCAGTGATCGTATTCTTCCCCATCCAATTGTAGAATAATAAAAAGAAAGGAGTATGCTAAATATTGAAAGAAGAGGCAGTATCTTGCTCATTACTGTACAGTGTTTGCTACTACAGCTAATTGGGAAGGGTTATCTACAGGTTAACCACCCTTTTATAGCCACTGGGAAATAAGGATTTTATTTAATAATTCATCAAAAAATGAATTCCAATTTCCCAAGAGGGAATGTCACTCACAACTCCAGGTTTACCATTCTTTAGCTCACAGCCAACCCTAGCCTTAGTCATGTTGATATAGAATTCATAAAGAAGCAGGATCAAAAGAGGAAACCAAATTTCAATCTTAATAAAAATGCTTGTGGGATACTTGATGGTCGGATTACAAAATTAAAAAAAAATGTATAGAGTAGATATCCCCTTCAGATGACCCTGTCAACAGATCCAAGTGAACTTTTCAATAGCTGGAGCTTGGGGATGTCGCAACACTTTTAGTAATCATCCATATTTTGAAATCCTGAATAGCTTTTACAGTGTCAGTACTAGTAAAACTTCAAAGTTCCATATAGGGAGAAAATTTTATTAATATTTTAAGTCAATTTCTAATACCAGATTGTACATGCATCATGATATAAATAATCGTAATCAGTGCCAAATATTCTAAAGCATTTCAACTTTCCTTCAATTACTTTAATTTACTATATCCAAAACAGTTACTTGTGCAGAGTGTTAGAAACACCTTTAGTAGGAGTGGTTTTATCATCAATAGTACTAAATAGATACCTTGAATTTTAATGTAATTGATACTTTAAACTACTTGTAGAATTTGGAACAACGCAGTCGGAAGTTTTATCTTTTTTAAAAGTTGTAATAATGAATTTTGCTGTTTTCTTTAAACTTCTAAGCAGCTGTAGTAGATGATTTTAATAAAGATATTTTAGGTCCAGAACGTAAAAGTGGAAAGGTGTTGAAGAAGAGAAACGAATTTCCCAAGAGAAAACTGAGAAACATTTTAAAATGTGTAGCCTACATACCTGCTATTTTTTTCTTCCTCAAGTTTGGCTTCGAGTAGTTCGACATCCATCCAATCTGGAGCAACAATAGTGCATTTCTCTTTCTGCCTTAAGCTTATTGCAACCCACAAAGGCACAGTGAGAGGGAGCCCAGCCCTAAATGGACCTATATCACCCGATATTAAATGTATAGTCCTTATATCACTAAACTTGGGAATTATAGTTATCGGCTCTTCTTCGGCAAGGAATTCAATTTCTGCCGGGTCCATTGTCTTGGTGACGGGAAGCTAAATAATATGAGTAAAATAAAGAGAAGTGGGAGCGAGAGCGAAACCTTCCCTGATAAGGGAGTGATAAGTATGGAGAAATTGGCGGGAAGGCGGGAATGGCTCCTAGATTTTAGTGGAGAGGGCGGGAAGGTTATTCTCTGCCACATATACCTTCCGTTGTCTTCGTCACCTGATATCTCATCAACAGCTGCTACAACCAAAACAAAATGTTTATCATCACTTACTTCAAAATACACAGCTATGCCCCCTAACGCGCTCACAACACCTTCCATTCTCTTTTAAAAGGTACAGCACTTCATTTCTTAGCAGTCACAGTGTCTTAAAATAGTCATTTTCTGGGCCTATTATTTGTATTTTTGGATCGAGGGTTTGACTTTCACTCATAGGTGATTTCAATTTTGACATTTCGTTCAAACCGTTATTTTTTATGTTTTAGCAGGAGCAGCTTTAAAATGTTCATTAAAATGAAGGCACTATAAAGTGAAAAGTGAAGGAGTTTGATTATTGCTGATTTATAGTGAGTTTTAAAGCTAAGAGAGTGCATTGAGTAGGAAGAGTATTTGAGAATGGCTAGTGTAGTAGAGCAAACACCTACCACAGCACAGGCGACTTCTAGTCTTCTTTCTCCAAAGAAAACTGAACCTCTCACTTCCACCGACTATTCCACTATTAGAGCAAAGGTAAGTCATTCGTCTCTACTTTTACTCTTCATTTCTTCAGTCGTATCCATTGTTATTATTATTAATAAGACGTGCTATTATGAAAAACATGCTCTTTTGAAAAGTAGTTGCTAATTCAATTTTTTTTTAAATGAGTGCCACCTCATCAGCTTAAGAGCAAACAGCAAATGTATATTTCTCCCAATTGCTTTGTAAATTTACAACCGGAGGCTAACACAAAACTAGCACTAAAATAAGAGTTACAATTGATGTCAGTACAGAAATCAATCTATTTGTATTAGAAATAAAGTCTCCAGTATAGCAAATTTCCCCTGGGAAATAGCCTGTTGTGCTCATTCCCTTGACAATCTACAAAGAAATTTCTTCAAATCGTCACATATCATTGTAAACGAATGTCAAAATCAAGATTCATTTGAATTAAAAAATGGGTACATAAAGAATGCTTGTTTGCACTCTAGCTACCACAACTTTTCAGATATTGAACCGAATGTGTTATATGTACGTTTTTGTCCTCAATGAAAGATCTCATTCATTTAAGGAAGGGACTTCTGTTGGAAACAAAATACACAATTCAAAAATATTTAGCTATGTGCATCCTATGTATGAAGCATAGAAGATAATCAGCTGGAAACTTATTTAAACAAAACTTTTTGTCTATTTATATTCCCGATACATTTAATGACTAAGGAGATACAGGGCTCTAATGCAGTTGGGGCGATAATGAATTTATGCTTGATGAAAAATATGCTTTTTAGATCCTTCATGTGACATATTGTACTTATTGATTGTAAAAAAGAATAAAGTTCATTCTAACTTAGACAGTATGCAATATATATATTAATGTTATAATTCATATATATGTAAGCATGAAATATTTCATCATTAGTTGCAAGAATTTAGTCCCCCACTTCTTTACATGAATTAAGTTTCTTCCTTGCATCATCTCCTGTATACTTTTTAGAAGACAGTTTTACTCCGTGATCATTGCTCTATTGATCACATACATGATCATTTATTTATTAATACATGTTCATGTTCATTGATCTATTGATCCATTTTCATGATCATTGATCATTTGCTGTAGACCCAAAGCTATTTTTTTAAATTTTGATAACCAAGCCAGGCAGTTTTGTCAAAATGTTACTGAAAAAGGTGGGTCAGATTCATGTATTTTTACTGACTGATATCCAAAATATACTTTTTTTCTAGAGCCCTTAAGAATACCTATAACCTTTATAGCCGTTTCTTTATCTTATTATAAGCTTTATATATTGTTTTAGACATGCCTCATAAGCCCAACGGCCGAACAGTTTGACTTACTCCAACAAAAGCTGAAGGAAAGGATTGAGAATGGAAGGGGAGAGACTATATTTGAAGTTGGAGTCGGAGATGGTTTGTCACCTGCCCATATTACTTCATTCAAAAATTATAGTTTCTTTTTCCGTAATACATTTCTTTCTTGTCTTTCTATTCCAGACGGAGGTGAGCCAGGCTTAAAGTCTGATGAATACGATGCTGCTGTGGCGACACTTCAGTCGCTGGCTTCAACGCTCGATGCAGACTGTGTCTTATTGCGGAATAAGAAGAGTGATGAAGGAATGACCGGACAGTATTTGGTTAGGCGGAGGGTTATTGAGCAGGATTTCCTCGAAATAAGGTAACATTTATCTTTATCACATTCATTTATTTTATGGATAGTATTCTATTCAGTCTGCATATTTTGATTGATAGTGTTCGTGTTGGATGCCTATAGCAGTTCAGTATTTGAGGAATTGAATCTAAACTCCTTACTTCAGATTCAGGATAAAGATAATTAATTCAGTTCTCGTTTTCGTGGTTCCTCAAAGAAGTTCATTGAAGTGCCAAGTGCTTTTGGGACTGTACTCCCATCATCACAGCTACAGTCAACACACATAAAGTGTATGCCATAAGCAAAAGCAATTCAAAAAATTACAAGGCTAAAATATATACAAATTAAAAATCTTATAGTGAATCAAAAACCATTTCTATTAAAACCATCAAAGACTTATGTAATTTTAGTTAAACAATAAAACTATTATTTATTTGGTTTATGGCCCACATGGAAGGTGATTGGCATGATGAATCTCTGTTTAGAGTAATCTAATTATTCCTTGTGTAAAACTCGACACTTTCTTTATATAGTTTGGAAAATATTCCTTAAATATCTAAGGTTTTCTCATATCCATGCTTATTAGAATAAACAAATTTATACCTTGTAAATCTTTGTAAGTACATTGTCGACATATTGTACTTTAATTCTATTTGTATTGGTAAATATGTATATATTTTAGATTTGTCAGTATGTGTGTAATATATTGGCTGATTTTGGTTCAGTCATATCATCAGATATGCCAAGGTTTTTTGATTAAATAGTCTGTCAGTATGTATTTTATTGTTGAGTGCCTGTTGCAGTATTTGTACATGGGGTTGTCTGTCCTTGTCATTTAGTCAATGTGTAGCCGATCCTGAGTCTGGCCAGAACAATTTCCTCCCCTCTAGTACTCCTATGGCTTGATGGCCACTCCTTAATTGTACAATAAAATAAATGAATTACTAAAACTTATACTTAAATTGAATTTATAAGAGCCTATAGGTTAGTGCTCCCAGGGGCCATGATACTAGGGTGGGGAAGAACATCCAAATTTGTGACGCATTGGCATGTGTCTATGTATATATATATATATATATATATATATATATATATATATATATATATATATATACGGGGTGTGGCTATTAAATAACGAGACTGACGCTGTAAAACATTTTATTTTTATTTCATACATTTTTACTTATTATCACCTTCAATATACACCCCTCCTTTATCCCTACAACGCTCCATGCGAACCTTCCATTGTTCGAAACAGTGCTGGAAGTCTTTTTCTGTCAGCTCCTTCAGGACGCATGCCGCTTTCTCTTTCACAGCTTCAACAGACTCAAATCTTGTTCCTTTTAATGCAGATTTCACCATAGGAAACAGATAGAAGTCGCACGGTACAAGATCCGGCGAATAAGGCGGATGGTCTAACCCTGGGATGCTGAATTTGGCTAGAAACCTCTTTACAGACAATGCGGAATGAGCCGGCGCATTGTCTTGGTTGAGAACCCATGACTTGTCCTTCCACAATTCAGGTCGTTTTTTCCTTATTCTTTCGCAGAGTTCAGTAAGAACGTGAAGATAGTAATGTTGATTAATCGTTTAACCTTCGGGAACCCAGTGAAGGTTCACAATCCCATGAATATCGAAAAAACAATCAACATTGCTTTGAATTTCGATTTGCTCATTCGAGCTTTTTTGGCTCTCGGTGAAGATGGGCTCTTCCAGTGCATGGATTGGCGCTTTGTTTCAGGATCATACATAAAAAACCATGATTCGTCACATGTTATTATCCTTTCCAGTAAGTTTGGGTCATTTTCAATGGCATTCAAAGTGTCAGTACAAACATTTTTGCGAGCTTCCAGTTGTTCAAATGTGAGAATTTTAGGCACCATTTTGGCACACAATTTTTGCATGTTAAAATTGTTATGTAATATTTGTCGTACGGATTCTTTATCAATTCGTACAGTTTCAGCAATCGCTTGAATACTTAAGCGACGGTCAGATCGAATCAGATTACCGATTTTTTCGATATTGCCATCCATTTTTGACGTGTAAGGGTGACCCGGGCGTGAATTATCTTGAACGTCTTCTCGGCCATCTTGAAAACGCTTAAACCACTCAAAAACACGTGCACGCAATAAACATTCATTGCCATACACTTCTTTCAATAAATTATAAGTTTCAGTAGCGGTTTTTCCAAGTTTCACAACAATTCGTTGCTCTACTGTTACACTTAACATTTTTCCGGCGAAACAAAAAAACAACTCTAATGCGAACGAAGACTACGGCTGTACTGATTTGTTTACAGAAGCGAAAGGCACTATATTCGAAGGAGGAAGCTTCACGATAACAGCTGCGTACTTCTGTAGCAGCGTCAGTCTCGTTATTTAATAGCCATACCCTTGTATATATATATATATATATATATATATATATATATATATATATATATATATATACCATATTCCAAAGACCTAAGCTATACGCCTCTGACACCCCCTCACCCATCACCATCCTATATCCATTTCCCCTCCAACGCCTCTCTTCTTTTCTCTTTTAGCTCCAAGTGCAGCCATGTTTACATCAATAGAATTCTTTTTACGTTATTATATTAGTTATGTCCATACTTTTGGTATCGGGTCGGCCCAACAGGTGACAAGTACAGCAAATAGCTACTATACTATAGCTGAAGGAAATAATAATGCAGGGTCCTAGTGCTTTGAAATGTCAGCCCCTGCTCATGAGCCATCATAAATCACTTTTAAATGGAGTACAACTAAACATTTAGTTTATTTGATTGAAGGAAGTGATGTGGTGCCCACATCAGATTTTTGTACCTGATGTTAACTTTTGAATCCCTTAATAATAAGCTAAGGTAGTTGAATCAAACTAAACATTAAACCTTCCTTGAATGGAAAAAAGTGGTAGGTCTTCACCAACTTGCCCTTTTGATTATTTCAGTAAAAATCAATAGAAATTTTATTTCTTTTTATTTTATATTAATGTCTAGTGTGTTTGAATTCTTTAATCAAAAAGTAATATTTTCCTGTAGGGTTGCTGTAGTTGGTAATGTAGACGCTGGTAAATCTACCCTCCTGGGAGTGCTTACTCACGGAGAGCTCGACAATGGGAGAGGACACGCTCGGCAGAAGCTGTTCAGGCATAAGCACGAGATGGAATCTGGGAGGACTAGCTCTGTTGGAAATGACATATTGGGCTTTGACAGTCTCGGTGAGCTTCTTTCAGTTTGATTGCATTCTCTTGAGCCACTTTTATCATTTATTACTATCAAGAGCTCCTCCCAGTATTACAGGAAAAGGGTTATAAATTAGGATTAGTAATTTATGACGATTCAAAGGTCTTGTCATCTACTAATATTTATTATGCAATGTGCACTTCCAAAGAGCAAGCTCCATCATCAGTGCCTGTTGACAATCAATAGGGACAAACAAATACCAATATGGTCTGAAAAATACTCATAACATAAGCAACTAACACAGAAAATAGTCAGTTAACAGTACAACTAAATGAAAATGAAATAGTGTGAATAAGGTTAGTTGTGTGATTTAAGAAATTGGTTTTAATCTCTCATGGTAAACCTAGAGGTGCAAATTCGATTTCTGCCTGGTTAATAAGAATTTATTTAGTGTCAAACTCAGTAAATAAAATCCTTTGTCCCAGTTTCGCTAGAAAAGTGTGGTAACCTGTAGATAGCCGTAGTAGCACAAAGTGGACTTTAATAAATAACAATAACAACAACAAAAATTATGTATAACACCTAACGAGTAATTTGTGGATTTTCTAAGGCATATGTGGGCAACAGCCCTTGGTAAGGTTTGATCCGGCCAGAGAGACATTTTGAAAAACCCAATCAAACAAAAATATTACACTACTTGCTCCAAATGAGGAAGATGAGAGATTTGTGCATTTGGCAGTACTTGTAAATGCAAACAGTTCTTTTCAATGATGAAAGCTAATAAATCAAAACATCTTACAAGGCTGACTGACAATTTGAAAAATTCTTTTCGTCTTTGTATCAGTGGAATTAATCTAAACATCGATGGATTAGTTTCTCAAATTCAAGCTCGTGGTCCCATTGATTTCGATGTCGCTATTTAACTTTCGTTGTTTGTATAAATTCCAAATTTTACGATGGATTATAATGTTGTACCTATTTTTTCATTTCATTTTGTTATTTTAATAAATTGTATTAATTACATTGTCTTATAATTTCATGTCTGATATCTTTTGTTAAAAATGTCCGTCACGCAAGGGCTGCGTAAACTAAGCAGATTTCCCATGTGAAGTTTTACAATAGAGAAATCTGCACACTGGTAACACAATACCACCGTGATTAAATACAAACGGTAATGAGAAATCTTTCAGTTAATTAAAATAAATTCCCAACTGAAACGGCTTCTGAATTGGAATAATAATTTATATTTTAATAACTCAAATTTTAGTAGTCCAAGAACTAAAGAAGGGAGGGGGCGGATGAACAGAAAGTATTTGCATAAATCTCACAAAGTAACAAAGGTAAGGTAAGATTAGGAACGACAGGTAAGGTTAGAAGAACCCTCTCACCTGAGCCGACGGAAATGGCCGATCTAATCCGAACTATACCCGACCACAGACTTCATAAAAATGCAAATATCTCCGTTAATATTCAAGATAGAGAATAAATGTATATAACAATATTTATAGTAAATTTAATTTGCAATAAGATTGGTTCTATACAATTTTTTGATCCAAAGAGTGAAGCAGGTACAATTGCAGACTCTAGTACTTAAAAAAAAAAAAATAAAAAAAAAAAAATAAAAAAAAAATAAATAAATAAACTAATGAGGCTGACAAAAAAATTACTTGAAAGTAATAGTGTGCTTATATATAGGGGCTGAGGTTAGCCTTGTGAGGTTTTCCTGTAACGTGCCTACCTAGTGTAGTGTGCCTGTCTACCTTTCTGCCTGATATAAGTGGCATCACTACTGGAATATGAGATCCTGTACACGCCAAATCTATCCTGTAATTCTTCTTTCACTTTATTTGTCTCAATAGCTTGTCTATTCACAGTAAATCTTAATCGTAAGGTCAAATAATACAACTTCATCATCATTTATATTAGTCCTTTATTAAAACATTGACTTCCAGACTTATAAAATCTCTCCTTCACCAAATCCAGCTGCTCAGCTACAAAAATCCATATTTACTTAAAAACTCCTTTGAACTTTTAAGTTCAACAAATTTCAAAATCCCTTAACGTCACATTTTTGATGCCATTCTTTATTCATTTACATTCCCCTGTAGAAAAACACATCAGACTAACCAACATAGTGGTTCAGCTAACATAATCTGCTGTGCTTATATGGCTACTTGTTCTTTTTAATTTTATGGAAAAATGTATTTTTTATTTTAAATTGCTTATCCTTTTTAATTCAAAATTCATCATAATTATTTTATTTATTTTCTAATTGTTTGTTATTTATTTTAGGAAACGTTGTAAATAAGCCTGAACATGGGTCTCTTGATTGGGTGAAAATTTGTGAACGCTCTTCCAAAGTTATTACATTTATTGACCTTGCTGGCCATGAGCGGTACTTGAAGACAACTGTGTTTGGTATGACTGGCCACGCCCCTGATTTTGGAATGCTCATGGTAAGAAATAGACTTAAATTGTCAAGTATAGTTGAGTTTATCTTGTAAATGTGCTTATTTAGAGTGGCTGTTGGTAACTATCTTGGCCTACCTGGCCAAGGGATGAATGGGGAGCGGAGAGAGAAGAGACTTTATTGGAACTAACTGGTTGCTAATTTCTACCCCTTCTAAAAATTTTAGCTTTTTACTGTTCTCCTCCTTGTAAAGGAGGAATACTGTATGGTTACAATCCTGGTACCCCGTGGCAATCTGGTCTTGAAGAAATCCAGAGACCGTGCGAGTTGTATGGTCGTCACACCTAGATTATAGCTTTTGACTCGACATGTTTGCCCTCCCTACAGTGGTTACCCGGATTAAGCAGAAAATTGATGTCGAATCTTTACACTTAACTGAAACTTAGGTGTTTCATCTTTTACTAAATAAATAATACAGCATAAGAAAGAGTTCTTAAATCAGCCTGCTAATAAAAAGTAGTAATCAAAATTAACTGTCTGGCAGTGAAGTTATATATAATTTACTATTAAAAAACTTTTCAAAACGAAAATTATAAATTATATTCTAATGCATGTATTTTTCATGGAGTGGTCTACTGCACCGGTGGAGCCCACCCCTTAACTTCCAGCAAACATTTTTCTTTATGATGGTAATGTTATACTGAAATGCACTCTATAAGTTTAAGGAATAAGCTATGGAAGTGCCTGTTAAACAACAATGTTTTCCTCCTCTTGTCTTTTTCTTACTGAAGAGGTTATTTTTCTTATTTTTAAAAAAAATACTAAAAATATTCACTGTTTTTTTCTCTTTCTCTAATCGAGTATTTAATTTTCAGGTTGGTGCAAACGCAGGTATAATCGGTATGACTAAGGAGCACCTGGGCCTAGCGCTGGCCCTCTCTGTCCCAGTGTTTGTAGTAGTCACCAAGATAGACATGTGCCCACCCAACGTCCTCCTAGACACTCTCCGTCTCCTCACCAAGGTCCTCAAGTCCCCCGGCTGCCGCAAAGTACCCGTTATGGTCAAGTCTAAAGATGATGTCATTATATCCGCAACCAACTTTGTTTCTGAAAGGTAATACATTTTGTAGTTAATAAGGCAATAAAAAGATCTTCAGATCTCACTAAACCCTCTTTACTTTTTTTAAAACAGCAAATGTTTCTACCTACTGGGCATTTTCAATGCTAAAACATACAGGGTAAATTTAAATTACATTCTTAAGGCATCCATAATTTTTCTAGAAACCAAGAGTACCAACCTGAGTTTTAAATTATTATTATACTGAGGTGCTAAATAAATTAAAACAAATCTACTAGATAAAAATAAATGTGGTTTAGGGGTTGATATATATTTATTGGTCTTATTAATTTTAAATATTGGCTGTGAAATTTTAAATAATTAATAACTTTTTAATTTTTATTTATTTATTTGATAAATATAATCTAGGATATTTAGTATATATATTTCAAAACAAGTATATCCCGTGTATTTATTCTAAAATTTTGATAATACTATTCAAAATTATGATCTAGTTTTTCTAAATTAAAAAAAAAAAAAAATATTAAAAGGAATATAAATACATACATTTAATATTAACAATTTTAAATACAGAACGTTTACTAGGTTTAAGATAAATAAAAAATAATAAATGAATTAGATAATACCTAAAAAAAATTATAATTCAAAACGAAATAAGGAAATAAAATATATATATATATATATATATATATATATATATATATATATATATATATATATATATATACTTACAAAATTATCTATAGAAAGTATTCCAGCTTGCCATGATTTTATAAACCTTCTCAGCAAACGTTCGAAGAGTTTTATTGAATTTATGAAATAAAACTCGGTCATCAACAGGCATATATATAGTTTAATTATTGCTTGCCTCTAATTAGGGCTATACAACATGTCTGGTTTTAGATTATCTATTGTTCACAAATTATCATATTAGTTATAACTGTTTAACATAAGTTTGTTATCCTCCTGCTGTATTTAATTTTATACTGACTTAAGAGAATAATTTTAAAATTCAGGTTGGTACTATTGGTTTCTAGAAACATTATGGATGCCTTAGCTATGAGGGACAATAATTACCAATTTAAATTTAGCCTGTATTTTTTGAAATTGTAAATGCCCAAGAGGTCAAAATGTTTGCTATGTAAAAAATAAATAAAGAGGATTTAGTAAGAACTGAAGATCTTTTTATTGTCTTAAATAATTAAGGTAATAAAAAGATTACTCAGACCAATACTTTTATTGGTCTCAGTAAGGATAAGGTGCAGTTGTTATAGTTTATTTATCTGCTTTTGTTTTTTTTTTTGTCTAATTTCACAATGCTTTGAATTTGTATATGAAATTTCAGGTTATGCCCTATATTTCAAGTTTCTAATGTTAATGGAGAAAATTTGGACCTTTTGAAAATGTTTCTGAACCTGTTAACTACTAGAATGACGTGCCAAGACTCGGAGCCTGCTGAATTCCAAATTGATGATACTTATTCAGTGCCTGTAAGTCTTATTTCTTATCTATAGTTCGATTGAGGCAGCTTCGATTCCAGATAGACAGTAATTACACCTTTCCTTAGCAATGTATGGGGGACACGGCTAAACCCCCCCCTCTAAATCTCTTTTTTTTAGTTTTAACCGTCTTTTATTCTATTTTTAAAATAAATTATTTAGCTTTTAATTTTTTTAAATATTTCATTTTTTTTTAAATATCCACTAACCCTATCCCAGAGAAGAAAAAATGTGGTACCTTGTATCATATTGGAAATTTAATTGCCCATTAATGCTGTTCTTACATGATTTCTGTAAGCCCTTACTTCTACTCGTCTCATAGTATTGATTAGCTTATGAAAGAAATAATTTCAAAAAAGAAAATTATTTTTGTAAAGATTGACATAACACTTTGCACCCAAACCTGCTGAATGTTTTGTGCAACATTTTATACATGCACACAAAAGAAGTCAGGAAAAGAAAGATGTAGTCTTCCTGCAGTAAATGCTTTTATTTGATGACTGGTTTCACCACATTAGACCCACCTTCAGGCTGCAATACATAATTATTAACAATTTAAGGTCAACCATTTACATATTAATCGATGTCGGATGATGTTACAAATATTAACCAAGATATTTTTATTTTATAATTTTCAGCCTTCTATAAACCCCTCTTCTTTGTCATCGCATGTTATAAATAAGTTAACTTATAATGAACCATCTTTTTTCAATGCAAAATACCAAATATTGTGTTCAACAAATCATTTCTAGACAAGATATATGCAATGACGTTCTTATGACCCCCCTCCTCCCATCTTTTGTTTTGGATTACTAAAATTAGAGCAATTGAGATGAAAATTATTCTGGTTCATTATAAGTTGCAGCACTTAGTTATTGATAGCAAATAGTTTTCAATAAAATTAATATATTATATTTAGATATATTTCTGTAATTGTTTTTCTTTCCGGTGAAGGATATTACTGATAGCTCTGAGAAATTGACTGACCTGTTTGTTTGAAATTCAGACGCTTTCCATTGTGGAGGTTATTAAAATGTAAATTAACGGAAAGATTTCCCATTGTCATTTCTATTTTTTACTTAATATTCACAGTGGTGATAAGTGTAAAAAGTATGTAAATTTATCTATTGTAAAAAACTGCCCCTGTGCGACAGACTTTTCATCTCATTCACGAGTAGGATTGATGGACATTTGATGGCATTTGTCAAAAAATAAATCGAGTACTAAATCAATAGCTGGTTTCGTCCTTTAGGTAAATCTTCTAAAAGTGGAGCCAGTTGGTTAGCAAGATTGAATAAGACTGTGTTTGTTTGCAGGGTGTGGGTACAGTAGTGAGCGGGACTACCCTCAAAGGAGTGATTAGATTGAATGACACTCTGATGCTAGGCCCTGATCCTGTAGGCCAGTTCATACCCATCGCTGTCAAGAGCATACACAGGAAGAGGATGGCTGTACGACAGGTCAGCGCCTCACAAACCGCTTCATTCGCTCTCAAAAAGGTAAATTTCATACTATAATAATTAATATATCATCAATAAATCCTACAATTATTAAAATATTTTCTTCACTCATATAGACTCTTTTAATGCATTTACTTATCTTATTTGTATTAACTCTAAAACAGGAGAAAGAAACTTAAAAATAAATAAAAATGCCTAGAGAAAAATTCATTCTGTTAAAAAATAATGCCATGCAAGCAAATGACTCCTGAAAATGAAGTTTTAAGTTGAGCGCTGAAAACTCTGAAATTACTAACAAAAGTTTTAAAACAAACAAAAATTTATTTAAAAAAAATTATGTCATATTGAAATCCCACTCTTGTTTCTTCAACATTTCAATCTGGTGTCTAATCTATATTCAAAATATGGGGGGAATTCAAAATATCTCCGGTATTATGAGCCGTCTTGAAACATGTTATAGAACCAGTCTTGTTAAATTATTGATGCTCTACGATTGTTGTTCTATACATTTTACTCGTGTATTAAGAAAGTTATTGATACTTTCTTGTTGTCATCCTTCAGTAACACCCCCCATTTTATTCATTGAGTTTTTACAAAGAAATAAAGAATATGTGTCTGAGATGAGTTTAAAAATCCCCTGGATGATAGACTTTTCTCCTCTTTACTAAATCTTATATGTTTTGTTAGATCAAGAGGTCTCAGATCCGGAAGGGGATGGTGATGGTGTCTCCCGCTCTCAACCCTACTGCTTGTTGGGAGTTTGAAGGAGAGATCCTTGTACTTCATCACCCGACTACCATCAGCTCCAGATACCAAGCCATGGGTTCGTATTCTCTCACATATTTACTATTAGATTGCTTGCAGCTTTCCCCTCTAGCTGCCAGGGAGAGTACTGCGGTCCTATTGTGCCAGCCTTGCATCTCCATTCCGAATGGCTTTATATTCCTTATAAAGTCAATGTATACCTAACCAGTGGCTTCCTTCATACCTGGCTCAGCATCTCCATGTCCAAAGCACCTGAATCTTAAATTTTCCAGCATTCTGCATTCAAGCACAATGTGCTTAAGAGTCTGCTTCTCTTCTCTACAGCACCTACATATTGGTGTATCACTTAATCTGATGTTAAACATGTGTATATTCATCTTCCAGTGCCCTGAGAGTACTAATCAAGGCTACATAGTTAAACCAGTCTTCTAAAGAGAAGAAATTTGTATTCTTAGGTGTTACTTAATAATAATGAATGATATTGATAATTTATATTGCCCACACTCTTTTGAATTATTTCAATGATTTATAATTTGTTTATAGTTTTGAATAATATCGATGATTTATACTGTAATCCACTCTTTACTGCAGCCCCCAAGCCTGGACATAAGGATCCCCCTGTAAATCCTTTCCCTACTTCAATCTCCCTTTCTGTAATTAACACATTGAGCACCATGTGCCTACTGGAGGTCATTCTTTGAATTACAGAGTAGACTGTCACAGGTGGGAATCCTAAACATTACTCAGTATTTTGTAGACAGTGCCAGATAAAATTACCTAGTCCGACTAAAAAAAGGTTACATTCTGGAACCAAACCTAAAATGTATCAGTGCTAAATCCATGTAAAACGTTCCCTCTGGTCAGCGTACGGACTCAAAGTTTTTTTAGTCCTACTTTATATAACATAAGGAAGACATAAAGTATAATTTATCTCAATTAAAAAATATTTGTCGAGTATTATGTTATTTTGTTTCAGTTCATTGTGGGAGTATAAGGCAGACAGCATCTATCCTGTCAATGTCGGAGGAATGCCTGCGAACGGGAGATAAAGCAGTCGTCCACTTCAGGTTCATCAAGCATCCCGAGTACTTGAAGCCTGGGCAGAGGCTAGTCTTCCGGGAAGGGAGGACCAAAGCTGTAGGCAACGTGCTCAGAGTGTTCCCTTCCGTCGGATCCAAGGCTATAGGAATAGCTCCCAAGCAGAGCAAGATCTTATCGACGGTCATACACCAGGTACGTACCCAGTAATCCCCCTCTAATTCGATTCATTACAAATATTTTCCTACCTTTATCATCTGCCAAGTCAACTGTTTTATTGATGACATGATGTGATTCCTTTGAAAGTCCAGCTTGAAAGTGTCATGTAAACTAAGCAGATTTCCTTCATGCTGGTATGATGCACTACTAATCTCACCTCACCTTATATTCTCCATTTCTAAGTAAAATATATTTGGCATTTGAGCTTCAAATAAAGTGTTTCATTATATTGCAGAGTATTGCTTATGTGTCATGGGTAAGATTGGGGGTTTATTGGAGGCTGAAAACTAAAAAATGTGAATATCAAAGATAGGAAATAAATGTGTATAACAAAATTTATAATAAATTTAATTTGCAAGAGAGCTGTTATATCTTGAGCCTCTTTGTTTTAAGTTTAAATACAAAATATTCTATTTAAGAGACCTTTTTTATGTAAGGAGCATTTATTTTGTTGTGTGGTGATGTCATTAATTGAGATTTTGTGTTCTTGTCTCGTAAATGTTTATTTGATTTATACCGTACTCGATATTTCATTTTCAAATTTTTTTCGTAACTTAAGTATTAAGCGAGTATTATGTATATTCTTGTTTTCAGCCTTTGGTAACCCCCCCCCCCCTCCTCCTATAAATATGTAATATATGGTCAGATGATATCACAAGTGTGAAATCTGCTTAGTTACACAGCCCCTGTGTGACAGACTTTTTAGTTTCTCTATTATAGTGATGGTTTGTACAAAATAAGGTGATATTGTGACGTATTTCTACAGTGACCAATACGATTAATGATAAAATATTTTTTTTTTTTGTTCTATTTGGTATAGACTAGCGGAGAGCATGAAGGAGATAGCACAGCTGCTGAGAAGAGAGAGAACACGCCGCAGCGAGCGAGTGGGCAGGGCTGTGTGAAGAAAGGGCGTGGCCGTAGAGGTGGGCGTGGCAGAGCAGGCCAGGCGGGAAGCAAGCCCCTCGCAGAGCAGAATCAACCGGCCAGGGTCCCATCTGCTAACCACACTCCTGTCAAAATACCTTCAAACTGTGAGCAATTCAAATTATTATATTTACCCTATGCTTAATCCTCCTTCAATTTTACACCTTGTTAACATACTTTTAAGTCAATGCCACTTATTTGCATTTATCTAAAAAAGTAAAAGTTCAATGAGAAGAAATATTGGGTTTTTAGGCTTCAAATAAGTGCTTCATGAACTATAAAAAGTCCGTCACGCAGGGGCTGCGTAAACTAAGCAGATATCCCATGATAAGTTATACAATAGAGAAATCTCCTTACGAGAGAGATGAACAGTTATGCAAAGGGCCGAACTAGCTTTTGGCGGGAAATTCAAACATTCGTTATCGGCCCAAATTTAATAAAAATGCAAATATCTCGGTTAATATTCAAGATAGAGAATAAATGTATAGAACAATATTTACAGTAAATTTAATTTACAATAAGATTGGTTCTATACAATTTTTTGATCCGACGTATGGTAACAGAGATATTTCGAATTTTCGAAAATCCCCCCCTCCCACTGGTTCGATTTCAGCCATTAACGAACTTGATCTGTCTTTTTGCATAAAACGTTTAAATATCGAGTTTGGTAACGATCAAACAAAAATTGCGACCGCTAGAGCGTTAACAGACATATATATATTATTAAGGGATTCAAAAGTTAACATCAGGAACAAAAATCTGATATGGGCACCACATCACTTCCTTGCACTTCCTACAATCAAATAAACTAAATGTTTAGTTGTACTCCATTTAAAAGTGATATATGATGGTTCATGAGCAGGGGCTGACATTTCAAAGCACTAGGACCCTGCATTATTATTTCCTTCAGCTATAGTATGTTTGATTGTTATCTATATTTAAATTTATGCTTCTCTTTTTCCTTTTTTAAATATTAAACTACATTAAACACTATTTGCTGTACTTGTCACCTGTTGGCCGACCCGATATCAAAAGTATGGACATAACTAATATAATAACGTAAAAAGAATTCTATTGATGTAAACATGGCTGCACTTGGAGGCTAAAAGAGAAAAGAAGAGAGGCGTTGGAGGGGAAATGGATATAGGATGGTGATGGGTGGTGGGGTGTCAGAGGCGTATAGCTATATATATATATATACGGGGTGTGGCTATTAAATAACGAGACTGACGCTGCTACAGAAGAAGTGCGCATGCGTCAAACGCCAGCAACTAATATAAAATAAAATGTTAAGTGTAACAGTAGAGCAAAAATGAAATTTCATGTGAAACTTGGAAAAACCGCTACTGAAACTTATAATTTATTGAAAGAAATGTATGGCAATGAATGTTTATCGCGTGCACGTGTTTTTGAGTGGTTTAAGCGTTTTCAAGATGGCCGAGAAGACGTTCAAGATGATTCACGCCCGGGTCGCCCTTCCCCGTCGAAAACGGATGACAATATCGAAAAAATCGGTAATCTGATTCGATCTGACCGTCGGTTAAGTATTCATGCTATTGCTGAAACTGTACGAATTGATAAAGAATCAAGAATCCAATCCGTACAGCAAATATTACATAACAGTTTTAACATGCAAAAAGTGTGTGCCAAAATGGTGCCTAAAATTCTCACATTTGAACAACTGGAAGCTTGCAAAAATGTTTGTACTGACACTTTGAATGCCATTGAAAATGACCCAAACTTACTGGAAAGGATAATAACATGTGGCGAATCATGGTTTTTTATGTATGATCCTGAAACAAAGCGCCTATCCATGCACTGGAAGAGCCCATCTTTACCGAGAGCCAAAAAAGCTCGAATGAGCAAATCAAAATTCAAAGCAATGTTGATTGTTTTTTTCGATATTCATGGGATTGTGAACCTTCACTGGGTTCCTGGAGGTCAAACGATTAATCAACATTCTTGCTGAACTCCGCGAAAGAATAAGGAAAAAACGACCTGAATTGTGGAAGGACAAGTCATGGGTTCTCCACCAAGACAATGCACCGGCTCATTCCGCATTGTCTGTTAAGAGGTTTCTAGCCATTTTCGAAAATCGCGTCATGAGTACGACCTCAATAGCTGATTTCCCTTAAGGGAAATCTGCTAAAATGCAAATATCTAGGTTAATAATCAAGAGAGTGAAACAATACACATAAATGCATAGAACGTTTAAATATCCAGTTAGGTAACAATGAAACAAAAATTACGACTGTTAGAGAGTGTCAACAGACATAATATATATATATAATTTTGAGCAGACCTCATTTTTATCATCTCCTATATAGGATTGGTGGACATCTGAGGAAATTTTTCAAAAATAGCTTTATGAGTTCCCTGTGAGAGAAGTCTGCTAAAAATCAGGCATTGAAGTTGTACTCATGACATTATTTTTGGGAAAATTTTTTCAAATGTCCATCAATCCTACCAAGATGAAGAAAATAATGTCCATTCAAAATATATGTGTGTTTATATAAATGAGGTATACATGAAAAACTACAGAATGGGTCAATAATGTTATAGGACACGAAAAACTAAATCGAAATCAACAAAACTCCGTATTTTTGACTATAAGCTATATTAACATTTTTAGGAACAAACAGGAGTGGGGGTTGTTAGGGAGGTATGAAATGAAAAATCGTCATATTTCGTTCTGATTACAGTTCCCAAAATTTAAATAAATATAAATTTCTTTTTTAAAAAATCACCAATAATAAAAATAATATTCAAAATGAGGGGTTGGCGCTTTTAAAGCAATATAATGGGGACACACATGTCTAATTAAACTAAATTACAAAGAAATAAATCATCGATGATTATTATTAGTCTCTTGTAGAGCAGGCTATGCTCAAAAAACCAGCTAAATATAATTTAATTATCATAATTCATCTCAAATATTGTTTAGTGTATCAACTTTAAGAGCAATGAATGTTTTATATAAACCGATTGGCATTACCTACCAAAATTAGATAAAACTCTACATTTAAATACTCATAAATACTAATCTAACTGAGCTTTGTGCTGTCATTACTTAAAATATATGGTCATTTATGACAGGTGCATGTAATGCAATCTCAGATTTATTACACATTTTTTTTCATAACTCAAATATTAAGTGAGGTATTCATACCTTCTTTTTTTTTAATCCATAGTATACCCTCAATTTTACTCTCCGGAATTTTTTCTAATAGAAATAGATATGGTGGGTGAGATGAGAAGGTTGGTATGTCATACCAGGACATGGGAATTCTGCTTAGCTTATACAGCCCCCCTCCCTCTGACAAACTTTTTAGTCTTCAATCTTCTGTATACCATCACTCTTACTAATGCGGTTTTCACTATGAGCTGCTAAATTGGAAAAGAGGCATCGTATATCACTTGGAAGTCCACCGAAAAATTTTGTTTACTTAATTAAATAGGAGTAGAGAAATTCATGCTGTGCCCACATCAGAATTTATTTCTATGGGAATGCGTTTTAGGAAGTTTCCCTAAGGGGAAATCAGGTCTCGAGGTCGTACTCATGACATGATTTTCGAAACATTTCTCCAAATATCCATCAATCCTACCTAGGAGATGATGAGAATGAGGTTCATTCAAAATTCTGTATATATGTCTACATACACACACACACACATATATTGATTTATTTATATTTGTCTGTTAATGCTTTTGTGGTCGTAATTTTTGTTTGATCGTTACCAAACTGGATATGTAAACGTTTTATGCAAAAATAAAGATCCAAGTTTGTTAACGGGTGAAATCGAACCAGATGGTGGTAGGCGGGGGCAGCGAAAAGGAATTTCAAAATAATTTTATTATACGTTAATTGAAAAAAGTGTTAGAACAAATCTTATTGGAAATGGAATGTTGTTATATGCATTTCTTCACTATCTTGATTATTAACCAAGATATTTGCATTTATTTAGTTTTCAGGCTTCAATAAGCCCCCACTCCTACTCATGTCATATTTACAATAAGCTGTTATGAAGAACTTTATTTGAAGCTTAAATACCAAATATCATTCTCATTGAACTTTTTCTTTTTGAGATAAATGCAAATACGTGGATGTAGTCACTGTGTTCTTCCAGAAGCTGCTATTCATATTACTATGCCCACCCAAATCCATAAGATGTTTGATGTCTTCAAAATAGGAATTTCTAAGCATCCCTCTTCTCCTTTCCCAAAGGACCTAACTTTGAAATATATTTGTGATGTAATATTTATGCCTTATGATATGCCCAAGAAGTTTCACTCCTTTTAGCAGATTTCCCTTAAGGGAAATCAGCTATTGAGGTCGTACTCATGATGCGAGTTTCGAAAAATTTCTTCAAATGTCCATCGATCCTACCCAGGAGATGACGGAAAATGAGGTCCGTTCAAAATTATATATAAGGTCCGGGACAAAAAGATAGCCAACCCTATATTTTTTCTCTTAATCAATAGGGGTTAAGGATTAAGGATTCATTAGGACGAGCAAAATCATTATCACCAAAAAAATGAGAAAAATATCATTCAGCGAATGAAAAATCGAGGGTTTTGTATTTCCGATATTTCAAAAAATACCGGTAGGAGTAGAAAAGTGATTTTAAATTTTTTGAAGTCTCCAGAAAGCTATGGGACGAAGAAATCTCCTGGAAGGCCGCCGGCTTTAACTTTTAATTTTATGTAAAAAGGAAAATCAAGTTCGTTAATGGCTGAAATCGGACCAGTGGGAGGGGGGGATTTTTGAAAATTCAAAATATCTCCGTTATTATGCGTCGGATCGAAAAATTGTATAGAATAAATCTTATTGCAAATTAAATGTACTATAAATATTGTTCTATACATTCATTCTGTATCTTGAATATTAACCGAGATATTCGCATTTGTATTCTGCGTGTGGTCACCAGTAGGCTATGTTCGGACTTTCCGCCGAGAGCTCTGGCGGCCGTTTCTATAACTATTCGTCCCTCGTGAATAGGTTTAGAGGTTAGGTTAACTGTTTTTTGGGGCTAGAAACTACTGGGTTATTACGCCCTAAATAATGTTTTAGGTTTAGAGGTTTCTTACTACTACAGTTGTTATTAGGCAGATTTCTCTATTGTAAAACTTCTCGTGGGAAATCTGCTTAGTTTACGCAGCCCCTGCTGACAGACTTTTTTTTCCATAAGTCATTTCTTTCACCTACCTCATTTAGAACATCCGTGTTTGATTTTTTTTTTAGTCCAACTTGTTCTAGTTATTCTGTACCAGATCCACATTTCGATTGCTTCCAATATATTATATGTCCTTTTGTGGCGAGTCTAACTTTCGGTCGTGTAAAGCAGCACAGTTCATACGAAAGACTTAGCAAACATTTTGGTATCCATGGTTATAATTTAAAGTCCAAAATGTAAAGCTTGTAATATATTGAGTTACTTTAATGTAAGTGCTCTGAGTGTGTATGCATAGTAAAATGTATTATAGTTGTATAATATTGCTGTTGTATTTCAGGAGATGGGGTCTGCGACGATGTCTGCTAGACAGAGGAACTTTCAGCATTCAAACAAATTCTTCCTTATTCTCTTTTCCTCTTGTCGGCTATCGTAAAAATGAAATAATTGAGACTATCTTTTAGTGGGTAACTTTCTAATGATTATATTTTATGTATTAGTAAATTTTATTCTTTTAGATATTTTAAAGTAATTATTATTTTAGATATTTAATGTAATTATTATTTGCTAGCTGTAATCTATGTGATTTATGAAAGATCTTTCATAGTTTAAATAAAAGTGCAAATATTTCACTGTACAAATCTATCATAAAATTGTAATTTTTTATCTCTTTTACTATGACAAATCTATTAATAATAATATTATGTTTCGATTTCATGCGACTTATGTCTGATTGTAAATTTAGACATCTGTGTTAATAATAATTACATATTTTAAGAAAATTATATATGTATACATTAATTATATTGCTTGAAAAGTGTATTTATTGTGATGTTCAGTTAACATAAGAAAAAGATTTTGTTTTCGTTTGTAGATTTTTATAAAGAAACTCTCTCATTTTTTCGTATTTATTTATTCCCACTATTCTTTGTTCGAATGTTGAAAATTTTGATAGCAAAGAAATGCAATCTTTATCGAAGAATCCCAACAAATAACTTGAGGTTTTTCCGAGCTCCTTTTCGAAGTAAAAATCCAAATGAGGAATGAATTAAAGGTGTTTATGGAACATGTGCTAAATGTGTTATCATGCTATCGTAGTGTACAAAACTTCACTCAGCTACTAATGCAAGGTTCTGAAGCCTCTAGATGGCCGAGCAGCTGTGACCCAACCTCTATCTGCATGTATAAAACAGGTTTGTCTAAAATTCTATCTTAGTTTGGCAGGCATCATCTTTTTAACAGCTATTCAGGCCATACTCATGATACCAATTTCAATTTTTTTTTTCAAATGTCTATAGAGATCTATTGATCATCTACTCCAATTACCCACTAATTACAAAAATACTAGAACTAATTCACGTGCTAAACACTTGCAATTTTAAAATGTTGTGGTGACCCGGACACAAGGATATTAAACAAATTACTGATATCGACAAACATGCAAAACTAGCAACAAAAATTACTACTACTGACATAACTACGCTAACATCAACAGACCTCAACAAGATAGTACAAACAAAAATACTCCGAGACTGGAAGGAGGAAAGTTGCGTCCTGAGTATGACCTCGAAAGTTGCTAAAAAGAAAAGGGTGTTTCATTGTAATTGAAATAGTGTGAATAATAATGAAATGAAATTGTAAACCAACAAAAGTAAAATGAAAAAATGTCACACAAGTTATGAAATGGTAGTCATATTTATGTGAGTTTAGGCCTTGAGAAAGAGATTTGAACAAATATTTCAGGCTATGCCTTGTAGTTGCAACCATTGTTTTTTATTGGAATATGTTCTTTTCATATTACTATACTCACCCAAAGTAGGATTTTCTAGGCCTTCCTTCATCTTTGTGCCTTATGATATGCCCAATAATTTCACTCCTGGCCATGATAAGACTTTTACTCTCACTTACCTCATTTAGAACATGAATGTTGGATTTTGTTTTCGTCTAACTTCTTTTACGCCAGATCCACATTTCCATTGCTTCCAATCTATTATATTCCCTTTTATGGAGAGTCCAACTTTTATTCCCATAAAGCAATACACTCAAATAATTTTTTTTTTTGGTATCCATGCTTATTAGTTAAAATGCTTCTTTTACTTTGGAAGGCTTGTTCAGCAAGTGCTATTTTTCTGTCGACTCCAGCTCTACTATCATTGTGTGATGATGATGATGCTCCCTAGATAACAAAACTCCTTCACTTTTTCAAGCACAATGTTTCCAATTCTAATATTCAAATTTCCTTGCCATTCTTTCTCTACTACCAAAACTTTTGTTTTATGAGCATTTATTTTGAGTTTAAAACTTAACTAGGGCATCCTTTAGGACTTGCAGTATTCTATTCAACTCTACTTTGCCACCAGTGCAATATAATCTGCAAATTTGATGCAATGAATGGATTTACCCTTAATCTGTATGCCTTTGGCTGTTTCTTTCATTTTCATTATTGTCTCTTCAATAAACATATAGACCAGATAAGGTGACAGAGGGCATGCCTTATCTTACAAGTTTTTTAATTCTAGCTTCACTTTCATATTCATTCAATATGATATTATTTCAGGCCACAGGAAAAATAAATTAATATTTTTCCATTGTCATTTTGCTTTTTTATTAAAAACATTTTTTTTAAACTAAAACAATTATCCCATTTTGACTCAATACTTACTCTTGGTGAGTAAGGTTATAACTGACATAATCAATCCTATAGTCAGTATGAATTGCGGGGATAGCACAGAAGACCCCTGGGCCAGGTATCCACATTACACAGGTTTAACATATTTTAGTTAGGTAGATACAAACATTTTTTTCTTTGGTCTAAAAAATAATTAAATTATTAACTGACGATGTATTCCGTTGTGAAATTCAGTAAAATAAAACATTCTTCAATTATTTATGGCGAGGGTGCCCTTAAAATATCTCCTCTGCATAGACTTTATTTTGTAATTGTCCTACATGTTTTGTGGCCTATTTCTGACCTTTTCAGTTAAAAGCGTATTTCCAATCAGTTACTAAGTGTTCATGCCCTCTACAGCCATCAAAATTAACCTTCTGCACTGGGGAGGTTGTTAACACCTCTTCAGAGAACTCATTTTGACAGGTGCATAGGGGATGGACACTATGTAATTAAAAGGAATGGCCTCTGAACAGGTGGTAAATAGGCCTTGAAACATGTAGGGCAATTATGAAATGAAGTCCACATAGGAAAAGTGTTTTATTGGTGATCCTTCTCATAAACATTTGAAAAACATTTCAATATGGGATCTAGGAAAACTTAAAGAAAAGTAAAATCTTAAATAATCCTTTGAGACAATGAAAGAAAGAGGAGAAGGGAGTGTTAAAATGAAATGCAAGATAAAAAATGTATATTGGTTCAAGTTTTAACGCTCTATACATCAAGGTCTCTTACCATAAACAAATGTTCTATGCATATACGCAAAATGAATGAAGATTAGAAAGAGTAAATGGAAGAGGCTAACTAGAGTGCATACAAGAAGGCGGGCGGGAGGTTTGCCGATGGTCAGGAGGAGAACTAGCACAATTCTAAAACAGCTCAATCCTCCGAATATAGTCATCATCACAAAGAAGAAGGTGTTGCTGACTTCACCGTCGAAAAGGAGAGAAGAGCTGACAGTGAGCAGATGCCCGTATAGTCCATAGCCTAAGAGGGCTAGGATCTTGTGAGGGCTGAGGTTAGCCTTCCCGAGCTTGGAGCAGAAGAGGCATATAGTCGGTACAATGAGTACATAATAGAATAGAGCGACCATAGGTGAGGTAGGGGCTACAGCCGAAGGGTGCTTGTTAGCATGTCCATAGTGTAGGACGCAGCCCAACAGGAACAGGGCTATGAGCGGGCCGATCAGATCCACATACACCCTCCTCGATGCCTCACCCAGGATTGGCGGCACAAACGAAGAAAATATTCTATAAGGTAGTTCAGAAGGAGACACCAAGAAGTAAGACACTAATTTATTTTTCTTTAGACTGGATTGGGAATGGTGCAATTTCTCATACTCGACTTCGGGATTCTCGATGAATATCACTGAATGCTTATTCATTATGCCTATGTTATAATAATTATGTATTTCAAAAACAAGTGCTAATACTTTTTCGACTGCTTTTCTAAATCTTCTTTTACTTTCTTCAGTTTTTGCTCGAGTTTTTCGGATAAATTTTTAAAAGTCTCTTGATTTTTTGGGTTAAAGAGATTTTCTTGTGGGTTTATAGCTTTAGTTTTGTTGAAGAAATAAACGACCCACTGAGCAGCACGCCTTATCGGATACGAATCAGCAAGTCTGTCTATCACTTTATCGTTCAACAGAAACCTGTAAATCAGCTTCCAAACCATTTCAAACTTATCACTTTGGTATATCGAATGTGCACATTGTTCTGTATTTAAGGAGTAAGTCACGCTTTAGCCTGAGCTGGGTGCGGAGAGCTTCTAGTTTATCCAACTGTTGCTCCTTGCTGTATTCGACGCCTGGAAGCCTCTTCACCTGCAACAAGCACAAACATAATGATCTCACATTTTTCTTATTGTTGTTCTTGTAAATAACTCATGAAGAATCATTCGTGCCATAGATCAAACAAAGAGGCAGATGATGATAAGAATACTAATAACACCTGTTTCATCATTTAGTTTCTTAATATAGTGTCAAGGGTTAGAAGGAGCAAGGCAGGACCAGGGGATCTCCTAAACCTACTCAGCCTATAGAAGAACTGTCTCATAAATATCCTGAAGGGCTCTCCTACACCTAATATTGGAGATGACAACATTTTGCAGGAAACTGTTTCACGACAGTGTTCTACATGTTTTAAACAATGACCAATTTAATTTCGAAATGCTGATTCCCACAAGTATAAATCTAATTTTGGGAATAAACAAACATTTCATAATATAAAAAACCTTTATAATTAAACTTCAAAACCTATATTCTATGTATCCACAAAACATGAACATAAATTTCATGTACATTATTATTAAATTAAATATAAATTTCTGAACGAATTATTAAAAGCTGGAGGAGAACTTCTCAATGTGTCAAGGTAATAATGACACTACTTGTTATTTCACTTATTCAGGGCATGTTAAGCATAGAATCCTTTGTCCTAAAGTAAGAAATGAATCTCTGTTTATCTTAGAAGTCAGATTCTAATCTCTCTAGTATAGTTTCCAAGTTTTAAAACTAGTTCCTCAATATAAAGATCAGTTTAGCATTCTCTTACTTTAGACCAAATCATTCCAAGGTAATATCACTATTAGATATATTTATATTAATAAAGCAGTATAATATTTTTTTAAGAAGTTGATACAAATTTTAATTTGCTTCATTTGATTTCCTAAAATAAGTAAATATGATTAATTGCAACAAAAAAGTGTTCAGAGCAACATTTGATATTCTTGAGAATTGAATTATTACTTCAAATGAGAATAACAAGGATCAAAACTGGAACATAACTTCTTGTAGGCATAAACAGAATAAATAATCTTTAAATAAAGGTCAAAGTCAAAATGAAAATAAGTTACCTGTTCTTTGGCAAGTTCCAATTTTTTATGAAGTTCTAAAACTTTCTGGCTAATATCCTGTGAGTGGCTAGGCTTTTGACTTGATTCATGTGGGTCTTTTTCTAATCTGTAATAAACGAGAGTTGATCAATTGAATAAGTCTAAAATTAGCTGTTGACAAAAGAGTCACCTGTTTGTAACTTACCCCCTAATAATGTCATAAATAATTGGCAAAAAGTCAACATCCACATCTTGTACAGATAAACGAGCTGGCAGTGCAGAGACCGTGGATTCAGGGTTATCTTCTCTATTTTCCATTATCGCTTCCCATTACGGAGTAAATAAATTTCTCAGATTAACCTTACAAAATGGAGCTACATAACCTTCCTCCTACCGCACCCCCCCCCCCTGAAGTTCATTACTTAAATTCAAACGAGAAGTTCATAAACTATTGTACAACCACAACTTCATGGTTCTCATATTTTTTTCATGAAATTTTATGACAGATTTAAAATATTTAAAAATAAAATTAAACGCATGTTTTTCTCCTTCCTACCTTTGTAAAATTAATCTTTTCTGATTTGTTTAGACGATCGAGAAGGCATCGATGCAATTGTCAAAGTGAAATGCCTTTGTTTACGCTGTCACATCACTGAGGTTTAGAATTAAGTTAAGATGGGTGCACTTACAAGTCGTCAAAATGCTGGCGTTGAAGAAGTTGATATTGTTTCAAATCATGCTTATAAGTATCCTCCGAAATCGGGTAAGATAGAATTATATCACCTTACATTTATCCTTCAGTTCATTTGAGCTGATTGACGTTTTCATTGTTTGTTTTTTGCATTCGATCTCTTCCGCATTTAGATATCACACACTTTAATAGACTCATAATACAAGTAAAAGTGGAAATTCTAAATATCTCTTTGACTAGTAAATTGGTTACATGAAACATTTTCTAATTCAAACTCCACTTGAATCTATTAATTGCAATATTAAATAAGATAATATGACAGTTCTGATAAAAATCAACCATTGATATGGAGCTTTATCTAAAAACTATTTTACTCACAGTTCTACAATTTATACTGCTCTCTTCAGTGTCTTATTAGCTTTATAAAAAAGTGTTACTTACCCATATTCATTGATTTTTAATTTTAACTACTTTTTTTTCTTTCTTGAAACATGCATGTTATTCATGCTCTATTTGTTTAAACTTTCACTGCCACCTCCGTAGCGTATGTGAGTTTCACTCTGTGTGCGTTGGCCTTAATCTCACATGGTAAACCTAGATCATTGTTTCGATCCCCACCTGGGCAAAGGAAATTATTTAGTGACGGAATTCATTAAATAACATCCTAAATCCCACCCTGGCTAGAAAAGGATGGTAACCTGTAGATTACCCGTCCCCCTGTAGATTAGCCTTAGTTACAAAAAGTGGACGTTAATAAATAGTAATAATAAAGTAAGCACCAAATTCGGTGATACATTTGATATTACAGTGTTTCAATGGGGATGTATTAAAGTATAGTTTATTTTTCTGGTGAGTACAGCAACCAGTTTGTATGAGTTTGAAACTATTACTAAGTTGTAGTGGGGACTGAAAATAGCAACAACTACATAAACAGTCAAACAATTATTATTATTTTTAAATGTCAATGAGCTTATTACATTATTATAATTATATTTCTATTATTATTATTTATTAACGTCCACTTTTTACAACTAAGGCTAATTGGGACGGGTAATCTACAGGTTGCCACCCTTTTCTAGCCAGGGTGGGACTACGGATGTTATTTAATGAATTTCGTCACTAAATAATTATACTTTTAAATTCAGTTTTGTCATTTCCATGTTGCTGTGGAAATATTTTAATATCCATGACAACAACTTATCCTCATCTTCCCCAGAATACCAACTCAGAACTTATCCTCATTAAATACTAATAATAATATTTATTAGTAGTTACAAATAAATTGATATAATTAATTAAACATTGTTATTCAATGTCCTTTTGAGTGGCTTGCAGCAAGAAACTTTCTACTCATTCGAATTTCCTTTGACATCTACATATTCGGGGTTACTATTATATTACTGAATAATTCCCTCAGATTCATTGCTTTCAATGTCTATCCATATCAACATACTTTGACCTCATACCTTAAGGTTTTGGTGAAATTTGACAAATAATTAGTTTCTATTTGAACTAAAAAAATTACCAAATTTTTAAATGACCTATTTTGATACTATATTATAAAAAAAATACTTGTTATACACAAAATGTATGGTTCGTGTAGTTAACAAATGCCCTTGGTACATGGGCAGTATTTGCTACCCTTTTGATAGGAAGTTGAATAAATATATCATATATATATCCTGCAGAAAAACTAAAAAATCAATTTTCATTAAATAAATAAAAGAAGGTGGATCATACACAGCCTTGGTTACTGAAACTTACAAATATCTATGAAATATACTGATAAATAATGATGACCAATATCAATAATTTAGACTAGATTCACTCTTAGAACCAGAGACTCAGAATGACTTGTCTCGTACTGGCACATAAATCATTGACATTATAAACAACATAGAAAGAAATGTTACCTGGAATTGGTGGGATTACAGGTGATATTTATAAACAAGTAGTTATTATATTTCCAAAATTGTTTAAATATATGTGAAAAAGTTCCTGATAGATGGAAAGGCTCCATGTTAATAATCATAAATAAACCAGGAAGACATGATTGTACTAGACCCTGTATACGTCCCATATCACTAATCCCTATCGCTGGAAAGGTACTCCAAAAGATAATTTATAAAAAATTGCCACACTTTTTATACTCTCATTCGTGCAACCAAATCAGTTTCAAGCACTATATTATGATCTGAATATTGTGTCATGCTACAGCATTACATTATGATGTATGATCTGAATATAACATGGTGGCAAGTCATAACTCAACAGGTTATCTGTGATCATAGGTAGTCGAGCTTTAAAGCACTTACTGGTGTGATGCTGATTCTAGTTTATGATAAATATCACACTTGTTGTTCAACCATCTCCACCTTTGACATATTGTGAAAAGGATACTTTTCTTTATTTCAGGAAACTATTTTGGAAGCCATTTTATAATGGGAGGAGAGCGCTTTGATACTCCACAACCCGAAGCATATCTCTTTGGTGAAAATGCTGATTTAAATTTCTTAGGAAGCAAACCTACCCCGGTAATTTTTATATTTTGTTTTTTTTTTAATCATTTTTTTTCTTTGAATATATTTGAGTGGTAGTAAGAAAATATGACCTTATAGATGCTAAGTATAATTATTATCTTGCTTCTTAATAATATCACTATTATTATTTGCATCCTTTAACCTTTATTCTCAAATATTAACATGTATAACAAAAATAATAAAAATTTTAATGCCTGTTTACATAGGGCTGTTATTGCGGGAGGAATAGAGTATAGCATTATTCTAGTGCATGTGAAATCTTCTTAGTTTACATCTCATCTGTGTGAATGATTTTTTGTTATCGATTGTTTTGATGCCTTTGTTTCGATACCTTACTTTCGATTCTTAATTTGGTATCAAGTTAAATGTTGTGTTTAAAAGTAATTTTGTTTTCTTGAGTTTCCCCAATCTCCACAATACTGCTTAGCTAATTTAATTAGATTTGCAATCAAAATATTCTTTTCATGACAAAATTATTTTAAGGTAATATCTAACAATTGTTTCAGTTTCCTTATCCACCGCCACAGGCTAATGAGCCGACAAAAACCCTCAAGAGCCTTGTGAATATTCGGAAGGAGTCATTGAGGTTAGTGAAAACTGTACCTGTCGGTGGGAAAAATGATGGTGACATCACTAAACCTATGCAATACAACATTGAGTTTATTTTTGATTGCGATGCTCGGACATCAATTACAATTTACTTCTTTGCTACAGAGGAAATAGGAGTGAATGGTCTGACGTAAGTTATTTTATTTGTTTTAATTTTTAAAGTTAAGCTTAGTGAACAGTTAAAATATGGTGAGCTTCATTTTGTGATTATATTGTTCATTTCGCAGTGATATGTCAATTTTTAGAAGTAAATATTCCTCGTTGTAGCAGGTTGTTTAAGTGACTCAGGAGGAATTGTAATGGAGATATAAGGAGCAGAATGGTTGAAAGTACCAGATTCTTTTATGGACTGTGGTAGTCTCTCCAGAAAGCAACAAATTTTTATATTATGTTCATGAGACAATAAAAGTCCGTCAAACGGGGGCTGTATAAACTAAGCAGAATTCCTTGATGTCCGCTCCTGTCTGTGTGTTCTACCTAGCAATAATAGTACACTTGTGGCTAATGAGCAAGTGTAATACTTGATCCTGAAATAATCCTAGAGAAACTAAGTTAACGGCCAGTTATCAATCAAGGTTGTAACTCGGCTCATGACAGCTAATGGGCTGCGAGATATGGCAGCAGCAAAGGAAAAGTTAAATAAAGAAAAAAAAATATGGCCAAACTTCACAAAACATCTGGGACAATTCATTTTTTTAGCCGTATGATTTTAACAAACTTAATTTAAAAATAATGGCCAAATGGACTTTAGAACATTAAATGCATAAATATCGGTATTGGGCAGCATGAGAAAAATCTTCTGCCTTTTCTATTTCCTTGCTTTGAAAGAAGCTTCACTTTAATTTAGAGTTTAAAATTTTTAATAATTATTATTATTTATTGACATCCACTTTATACTATTGTTTCTTATTAGCGTGGGACATGTAAATGTTACCACCTTTTCTAACCAGGACGAGACTAAGGATTTTATTTAATGAATTCGTCACTAAAAAAATTCCTATTGCCCAGGTGACCTCGCCATACCAGGTTTACCATGTGAGATTAAAGCCAACGCTTTAACTTACATGGCAAACCTGTACCCCATTAATAATTATTTTGGCTCTCTTTATTCATTGAAAAGAAATATGATTAGAATATTCTGTATAAAAGAAAAAGTGTTATAAGACAATGGAAGTGTATTTATAAAACTGTGAAAAAAGCTCCTGGGAAGAAACATTTAAAACACAGTTTAAACAACTTTTATTTTTCGCTAATAATTATTTTGGCTTTCTTTTCTTCATTATTTATTTCATCGCAGTCTTATGAATACACTTCCTTTGCCTTACGACACTTTTTATTTTTTAAAAAAAAGTATTCAAATCATATTTTCATTTTTCAAAAACAAATGATACACTTATTAAATATTTATCAAACTCATAAATTTTTATAATATTACTTCAACATATATCATTTCCTATCGTTGAAATGTAACGTTAGTCCAATATTCATTGAATGTAAAATGGTGGAAATTCAATAATAGCCTCTTCCAAATTTGTACACTTTGGATATTATTATTACGGCCCTGTTAAGCCTTGGTGGCAAGGTCAAATAATTTTACAAGTGTATGACTTCTGAAGAGGCATCACAGAGAATTTGAAACATGTTGAGTGTAAAAATAAATAAGTGGAAGACATTTCATGTGTTTTTCATCTTATTTTTACCTTCCACCATATTATCTTCAACTATATCATTTCTGTAAGAACTGATATCAAAGATATCACGACCATCTAGGTGATACGAGGGTTTAAACACTTTAATTATTATTCACTGCTGTATCATTCATATTGCCATAAGGCTTTTTTTTTTTTTTGTTGCCTTTATTAATATTTCATTACTTTTAGGTATTCGTCTAAAGATGCCAGCATGACAACAGAAACATTTAATTTTAAGAGAGGAGCTAATCAACTATTTTCCAAGCCTTCGGTCATATTTGACCCAACTAAGTATTCCGAAGATGAGCTGCTCTATAATCCAGACAAGGAGATCATCCCAATCGCTATTCACTGTGTAGCTCAGGAAGGCTCAGAAGGTAATCAGTCGTTATGGAGAAATACTAAAAACAAGGTTCCAGATATGCATTGGTTCTTTAATCACATAGGTGCTCAGGTTAGCCATGTGAGTTAAGGTGTTGGTCTTAGCCTCCCTTGGTAAACCTGGAGTCGTCAGTTCCATTCTCACAGAATTTATTTAATGACAAACTCATTAAATAAAATCCTTAGTCTTGCCCTAACTAGAAAAGGTTGGTAACCTGACTCCAAAAAAAAATATGAGATATTTCATTTCATCAGAATTCCTTACCAAAAACCAAAAAATAAAATGGAGTAACTTTGTCTTTATGCATATAATATTTTATTATGACTATGCCATTATGACTAATGTTTAACTGATCACTACTTGCACATGAAGATAGTTTAGATTTGTGTAATGTTAATTTTATTGTTTTTTAGATACAAAGCAATCTCATACTTGCATATCGGTTGTTGAAAGGCACTCAGATGGCACTTATGTTCTTAAAGCACTCAAGCAAAAGCTTTTTGTCGATGGTCTCTGTTATCTTCTTCAAGAAATTTATGGAATTGAGAACAAAAACATTGAAACTATGAAGGTAATTACCTCATATTGCACCTATTTTATTTTAAACTTTCATAACTGAGGCTCAAATTTATTAATTTAGACATACCATTGATCCTATGACAATAAAAGTCTCTCTCTCTCTCTCTCTCTCTCTCTCTCTCTCTCTCTCTCTCTCTCTCTCTCTCTCTCTCTCTCTCTCTCTCCCTCTCTCTCTCTCTCCCTCTCTATCTCTCTCCCTCTCTATCTCTCTCTCTCTGTAGAAAATGCTCTATGGCTCTTTTCTCTGATTGATTACTGACCATATACATCTTTTTATTGAGCTTCAGGGTTTTCACAAGAGCTATATTCACTTATTAAGGAAAAGTAATAATTGACTCAAGTATAATAATATTACAGTATTTTCTCAGTTCTTTCTTTTTTTCTTTGCAGGGTGCTAGTGATGTTGAGACGGAAGACAATGGAGCAGAGTGTGTCATCTGCATGTGTGATGTTCGAGATACACTAATCCTCCCGTGTAGGCACCTCTGCCTCTGCAATTCTTGTGCCGACTCCCTCCGCTACCAGGCCAACAACTGCCCTATCTGCCGTGCTCCCTTCCGAGCCCTACTACAGATACGTGCTTTACAGAAATCTGCCTCATCTCATCCACCTCCTCCCCTCCCACACGATGTAAGCATTTCATTTCACATATATATATATATATATATATATATATATATATATATATATATATATATATATATTATATTACATGAACAGGTAAACTTAATTTCCTTGACTTCGCCCGGGAATTGATTTGAGGCTGAATGGTGATGGTATTTTTCTGGCAAGGCTTTACTTTGCACAATATTTTGACATTTACCCAAACCAGTGTTTAGGGTTAATACCAGTTGTTGGCATTTGTTAATAATAAAATTAATTTTTTATGTAAGTCTTCACTGTCCTCCAAATTGTCATATTTCCCGTCTCCTGTGCATTATGTATAAATTTCAGCTATTAAGGACAAAATATTAACATTGATTTGAATTAATTTTTCCAGCTGTGGTACCTGATAGTTCAAATAGGAATGAATTGTTGAGCATATCAATATTTCTACGCAAATTGATAGTTCAAATAGGAATGAATTGTTGAGCATATCAATATTTCTACGCAAATTGATAGTTCAAATAGGAATGAATTGTTGAGCATATCAATATTTCTACGCAAATTGATAGTTCAAATAGGAATGAATTGTTGAGCATATCAATATTTCTACGCAAATTGATAGTTCAAATAGGAATGAATTGTTGAGCATATCAATATTTCTACGCAAATTGATAGTTCAAATAGGAATGAATTGTTGAGCATATCAATATTTCTACGCAAATTGATAGTTCAAATAGGAATGAATTGTTGAGCATATCAATATTTCTACGCAAATTGATAGTTCAAATAGGAATGAATTGTTGAGCATATCAATATTTCTACGCAAATTGATAGTTCAAATAGGAATGAATTGTTGAGCATATCAATAATTCTACGCAAATTACTTGCTCCACACATTGTTCCTGGAGAAATATATAAAAAAAAAAAAAAAAAAGTTAATCTAACTAACAAAGTAAACAACTTTTGTTATGTGCATGTTTGTCGAAAAACAAATAGACAATGAAATATCGCGAATTTTTATTTCAGGCCTCCCTTATAGCCCCACTCCCGTTCGAACCT
This sequence comes from Riptortus pedestris, assembly GCA_019009955.1. Lineage (NCBI taxonomy): Eukaryota > Metazoa > Arthropoda > Insecta > Hemiptera > Alydidae > Riptortus > Riptortus pedestris. Next base: position 5,054,820 of record CM032232.1, read on the forward strand.
AAACATTTTAATATAGCTTATAATCATGGAAGAATTAAAGCTAATTGACATACCGAGTTTTGTTAAGTTTGGCTCAATCGTTAGTGCCCAATAAAATAGTTGGCTCCCGCTTTACTTTATAGTGTATAACTCGTTTATACATTGTTAAAAGACAAAAATGAATATCACAAAAGTTACTCTAAATAACAAAAGAAACAACTTTTGTTATGTTCATATTTGCCGAAAAAAGAATAGAAAACGAAATACCGCTATTTTAAATTCAAGTCTCCCTTATTAGATCTCATGAACAGGTAAACTTGATTTCTCTAGGAACAAACAAGGGAATATAATAACAAGGAAATGCAGTGATTCCCCATTACCTTCTGCATCAAACCATCCAGCAATAAAGAATGAGAATCATGAGGAAAATTCCATTCACACAAGTAAAGAGTGAGTGGAAACAATTTCTATTCAAGGGCAGAGTTAGCCATCCCTCAGTAGCCTATAGCCTGCATTAGCTGACTAATGGTAGACTATTAGCCAGTATCAGTATGCAGGCTGCAACTATTCAAGGGCAGAGTTGTTAGATAGCCATCTCTCGGAAGCCTGCATCAGCTGACTAATGATAGACTATTAGCCAGTATCAGTATGCAGGCTGCAACTATTCAAGGGCAGAGTTGTTAGATAGCCATCCCTCGGCAGCCTGCAGCCTGCATCAGCTGACTAATGATCGACTATTAGCCAGTATCAGTATGCAGGCTGCAACTATTCAAGGGCAGAGTTGTTAGATAGCCATCCCTCGGCAGCCTGCAGCCTGCATCAGCTGACTAATGATAGACTATTAGCCAGTATCAGTATGCAGGCTGCAACTATTCAAGGGCAGAGTTGTTAGATAGCCATCCCTCGGCAGCCTGCAGCCTGCATCAGCTGACTAATGATAGACTATTAGCCAGTATCAGTATGCAGGCTGCAACTATTCAAGGGCAGAGTTGTTAGATAGCCATCCCTCGGCAGCCTGCAGCCTGCATCAGCTGACTAATGATAGACTATTAGCCAGTATGAGTATGCAGGCTGCAACTATTCAAGGGCAGAGTTGTTAGATAGCCATCCCTCGGCAGCCTGCAGCCTGCATCAGCTGACTAATGATAGACTATTAGACATGCGAAGTATGCCGTCTGCAACTATTCAAGGGCAGAGTTGTTAGATAGCCATCCCTCGGCAGCCTGCAGCCTGCATCAGCTGACTAATGATAGACTATTAGCCAGTATCAGTATGCAGGCTGCAACTATTCAAGGGCAGAGTTGTTAGATAGCCATCCCTCGGCAGCCTGCATCAGCTGACTAATGATAGACTATTAGCCAGTATCAGTATGCAGGCTGCAACTATTCAAGGGCAGAGTTGTTAGATAGCCATCCCTCGGCAGCCTGCAGCCTGCATCAGCTGACTAATGATAGACTATTAGCCAGTATCAGTATGCAGGCTGCAACTATTCAAGGGCAGAGTTGTTAGATAGCCATCCCTCGGCAGCCTGCAGCCTGCATCAGCTGACTAATGATAGACTATTAGCCAGTATCAGTATGCAGGCTGCAACTATTCAAGGGCAGAGTTGTTAGATAGCCATCCCTCGGCAGCCTGCAGCCTGCATCAGCTGACTAATGATAGACTATTAGCCAAGCCTGCATCAGCTGACTAATGATAGACTATTAGCCAGTATCAGTATGCAGGCTGCAACTATTCAAGGGCAGAGTTGTTAGATAGCCATCCCTCGGCAGCCTGCAGCCTGCATCAGCTGACTAATGATAGACTATTAGCCAGTATCAGTATGCAGGCTGCACCTATTCAAGGGCAGAGTTGTTAGATAGCCATCCCTCGGCAGCCTGCAGCCTGCATCAGCTGACTAATGATAGACTATTAGCCAGTATCAGTATGCAGGCTGCAACTATTCAAGGGCAGAGTTGTTAGATAGCCATCCCTCGGTAGCCTGCAGCCTGCATCAGCTGACTAATGGTAGACTATTAGCCAGTATCAGTATGCAGGCTGCAACTTTAATCTAACCTACAGTCTTGCCCCATTCACATGTTATAAGTGGGAATTAAGACAAGGATGGGAGACATATACATGTGTGTGTGTGTGTGTGTGTGTGTGTGAGGCTTCTGCACCTACAATACTTTTATGTTTCCCATCTCCTGCATATGTATCTTGGTACTTGTCAGTTAATGAGAGGCCACTTATTTAAAAACAATTATTAAATCACTATAAAAAGAACTTAATTATAAATTCTAGAAGTTATTTTTAAATAATAAAGAGCTTTTTATTATTATTTTTTAATAACGTTCACTTTTTGTTACTAAGGTTAATAGGGTCAGGTTATCTACAGGTTATATCCATTTTCTAGCCAGGGTGGGACTAAGGATTTTGTTTAATGAGTTCGTCACTAAATAAATGTCTATTGGCCAGGCAGGAATGGAACTCTCCACTCTAGGACTACCATGTGAGATAAGGCTAATGCTTTAACTGACATGGTTAATCTGAGCAACATAATTAATGATGTGTTATTTTAAATAATTATGTGATTTACTTTTTATTATGATTTAATAATCGTCTTTAAATGAGTGGCCTCCCATTAACTGATAAGTCCCTGTATGTTTTTTCAAGGATCATGGATCCTCATGGGTAGTATTCTCTATTCCAAACAACGATTGTATAAAAGCTCCTTTGCTCAAAAGCAGTCTAAAGTACAACGATGACAGCTATTTTATGATCTAAAAAACCTTTATTTCAAAATACTCTTTTGTATGTCTTGAAACTTTACATTCACAATGATGCATAGTATGCTCTGTAAAGTATAACTTATTAAAGAAGCAGAATTAAAGACCATTCCTGTTCTTACTTTTCATTTCATTAGTATTTTTAATTTGAGTTTTGAAAAGAAAGAATTTCAGCTTGTAAGCTTATAAACTGGAATAATTTTTTTTAAAAAATTACTTGAATTATAACTAATCAGATATATTTTTATAAGTTAAATTAATTTATATTATATTCACTTAAGCAAATCATTTATCAAAATAGAATTACATTAAAAAATGGGATGGGTCTACAAGTTACCACCCTTTTATAGTCAAACTGGTACTAAGGATTTTATTTAATGAGTTCGACTCTAAATAAATTAAGAGTAAACAGAAGTCATGTTCACATCAGATTTTTTTAAGGTAGTCATTTGTCAAGAAATGTTTAAAAATATTCCTCCCAAATAACTGTAATATATGGTGACTATCTTCTTAATCAGGGCTACAATTAATTTAGCGAACACAATTTTCAATATATTTTATTATTGTTCAGGGAAGCTGTGAGAACATTCCACCAGGCTATGAGGGTGTCTCTCTAATTGAAGCTTTGAATGGACCTACCACTCTTAGGTATAATATTATTTTCTCTTTTTTTTAAATTTTCTTCCCAGCAGTGAATATTATGATAGACTAATAAAATATTCTATTCACAGATCAAGTTTAGAACGGACACCAAAGTCTTCAAAAATGGTTGGCAGTCCTGACTATGAATGCGACATTCCTACGCCTGAGGCAAGTTTTACTTAATTTTTGTATTCTGCATTTTCAATGCTGATGGAATATTTTACTAGAAGATTTCCCTTAGAGGAAATCAGCAGAGGTTGTACTCATGACATGTTTTTCAGAAAATGTTTTCAAACACCCCCAGGAGATAATGACAATGAGGTAGTATCTGCTTGTCTGTTAATGCTTAGCTGTCACAATTTTTGTTTCATCGTTTCGAAAAAAAGAAGAAAAAAATCAATCATTTTCTGTAAAACTAAAGATTAAGTTGATCCTTTGTCACTGACTCCAGCTTGTTGAATTTTATGGTGTAAACATTTTTTAATACTTCTCCTTTTAGTCTGACCATTGCAGAACTCAGTAATAAAATGGTTTGAGTTTCATTTTACTATACTAGAGATCCTGGGTTCAAATCAGGGAAGCGCGATGTTTAATTCAACTTTTGAGGGAGAACTTCTCCAATCGACTGATTTCCTTGAGAGGCGAACTTCCTTTGCTTGCGCACTCGCCTGATTTGACTCCATGCGATTTTTTCTTTTGGGGTTACCTCAAATCTGTTGTCTACAATGATCACCCACGGACCCTAGTTCATCTAAAGGACAACATTCGGAAAGCCATCGCCGACATACCAATTGATATGCTTGAAACAGTTCATCAGAACTTCAAGAAACGCATAGCTCAGTGTATTGACAATGGAGGCCGTCACTTGTTCGATGTCATTTTTAAAAAAGTGTAATAAATAAATTCAGAGAATGTAAGATAATATGTAAAACGAATTAAAACGTTATCTCTAATATTTTTGTTTTCATTAACCTTTTAAATCAGCAAGTTTCTGTGCCGCACCCTGTATTCTATACCTGCTCCCAATACCACTCAGCACTGTGAGGGAATTGAGTAGCTAATCGAGTAAATAAAGAAGTAGTGAGGTGATCACAATACGCCATTTGTCTATGTAAACATTTCACCTCCCACTGAAGCTATTTGGCAGGCGTTGGCTCATTGTGGGCTGTTGTGCCCAAAGATTTCATGTCAGACCAAATATGTTGTGTGATGATGTCACCATTTAAGAGATTCTTAAATAAACCCAAAATCGGTATTTAACTGTTATTATTCGGCACTAAAGATAATATTAATTAAAGGCTGGAATCGGACCCGGAATGGGGGGAGGTATTCCAAAATTAAAACATCTCTGTTATCATGTATGGGGTCGAAAAATGTTATACAACTAGTCTTATTAAACTATTGATACTCTACAATTGTAATATATATTTATTTTCTATTAACTCAAATATTAGATGAGCTGTTAGAACTTTCTCGTTTTTAGCCTTCAGTAACCCCCCCCCCCCCAAAAAAAAATCTGCTTAGTTTGTACAGCCCCTGCATGACGGACTTTTGTAAATGTGTTACATGCATCACTTCTATTCTTTACTAACCATATCGGTAAGTTTTCTGGTAAATGTTTCCTTGTTGGGATAACGATGAAAATAATTTTTTCTTTTTAGGTGCGGATGTCTGTCCTGCTCGCTCGGGAGAAGGAATCTGGTAGCCCCAAGGAGAAAGGGAAGTCGCCAATGCTCTCTTCTCGCTGGAGGGATAAGACAAGGCAGAAGGATTCAGTGAGGACTGTCAGCGAAACATCCAATAACCAAGAAGAGGTCCTTATTTATTTATACCTTAAGACATAGATTATTTACTATAACTGGGAATTCATTCCACATTTAAGTTGAGAGTATCAGCCTATACTTCCACTATATTTCACAACAACTTGCTTCATCAGGCAGTGGTAGAAGACATTCTGATATTGTTTGTGGTCGCAGAAACTCCATTAAACAGCCTATGGTGTCATGATTATTTTTTTATTTATTTGGTTTCTGCCCCACAGCGACAGTGATTGGCATTATTAGAATAATGTATTTACTCCTTCGTGCACTTACCTTCGTTGTTTGTATTTTTATAATATGGAAAATATTTCTTTAATATCTCATTGTTTCTCATATCCGTGCTTTGTCTAAAGAATATAATAAAAGTTAACACTTTTAAATCTTTTTAAGTATACTGTAGACCTACTCTATTTTGTACTATATGTTTTTGTAAATGTTTATGTGTTTTAGATATGTTAGTATTTGTGGAATGTATTGGCTGCTGTCAGTTAATAGTTCTGTCATACTGTGAGGTATGTGAAGGTTTTTTTGTTGGAGGGAGTCTGTCAGTATGTGTTTTATCGTAAGGTGTTTGGTGTCCTGAGCATATTATTCCTCACACGGAGCATTTCCCACTTTATAGATTTGCATAAGCTTAATTTCCATCAGCTAAATGTCATGATATTAAATACACCCCTTTTTTTACTTACAAACTGAACAGTCAAAATTAAAAAAAAATTGAAATTTATATATGTCTAACCAAGTAGAGACTATCACTCTCATAAACCAAGGTAAAACTGACATGAAGCTCTGTGCTATTTCTTACTCCTGTGAATGGTTGGTCACATAGTGATTATTATCATTTGTGGGTTGAAATAAATGCAGTTTCCTATCAGAACATAAGTATCTTAGCATTCTGAGAAAAAAATGTGATCAAATTCTGCACAGACTGTGACCAGAAGTACAGAAATAATTTGCTGACTATCATTTTGTGTTGAAATATCATTTCCTGTGGGAATATAATTAAGGTTATTCCAAGTAAACCCGAGCTCCTGTCAATGGTGTAAGAGTGCAATAATATAGGTGCTTCGTTGCTAAAATAAATATGCATTTCCCGACATAATAAGGTGCGTTCAGAAATTGCACAACTTTTGAGAAGGTACCACCTAGAGTGGTAGATATATAAGGAAGTCGGATGTACTTCATCAGATGGGTCCATTAAAAGAGCCAATATTGTTGTCAGTTCAAGAAAAAAATATAAGGGGAGAATTATTGATCCATTAGTAAGATTCGAAATAAGTAAAAAACAACAATAACAAGTAAATTTAGAAAAAATAGTCATCTACGCCCAATCCTGTCCATATTTTAAAGAAAAATACATTATAGAAAATTGGACAGTTAAAGGATTATTGTTTGGATCAAGAGGAGTTATACCCAAGTTGACTGCGCAGTATCTTCAAAATCTTAATACAAAGATGGAAGAAATAAGAAAAATGTCAACCAATATTCTAAAAGCGTCCATAAGAATAATGAATTTCCATTTATATCATAATAAAGTTTGACTTAAGCTGCTCCTTTACTAACATCCCCAACAGAAAGGATATTTCTATAATATGAAATGGAAATAATTACCTTAAATAAGGCAGCTAAGGAGGCTGATCTTGATAGGTACCCCCCAAAAAAGGGGCAACTTGATTTTTTTGTTTGTTTTATATATGTATATATATATGTTTTATATATATATATATATATATATATATATATATATATATATATATTATATATAAATAAATAAAATTTCACTATTTTTTGAGGTATTCCCATTGGACACATTTTTACCATTGGTGATCGGGATTTGGAAATCAGGATCTTGAAATTTTTAAATTTGAGCAACTTATTGTGACAGAAATACACATTTTAAATGCAATTTCCCCTTCACTTTTTTGCAATAAAACAGGTTTACAAGTAAGCGCCCACTCCAGTGTGGTCGGATATTGTTGTTGATTTGTGTAATATAAGCAATTAATTGTTTTGTAGGGTTGCGAAGAAGATATGGACAGTGAAGCAGAGAAGATGTCGCCACTGCTGAGCGGGAGCGAGCGTAGCGGGAGCAAAGAGGAGGACAGTCACCCACCTCCCGATTCACCAACGTCCCAACCCGACATCCCATCTTCTCAAGGTTTATTATCATAATAGTCCAAAGTAGTTACAGAACAACCAACCCTTCCTCTAATAATAGCTGTAGCTGTTTGCCACCTCTAACAATATATTATATACTCGCTAGTCGTATATTAACTCCATTCCTTTGTTTTATATTATGATTGTTCGATATTCTTACCAAGCATGTACTCATAGAGAATTAGCAGATAAATATACAGTTCGCTAGCCATTCTAGTGGCTATGCTTATGTTGGACTTGTCTTGTACCTAAGGAGCATTAACAATGAATGTACATTTCACCAGCTATTTACTTATTGAGGATTAACTCATAATTTGAATTTGTTGATTTGCTCTAGGAATATTAGTAGCGGAATTTAATTTTACCGATCATTTAGTCATGTTATATTAGCACTTTCATGAAGGCTTGCCAAATATTTATTCCTAGAGGATTAGCAGATGAGTTACCATTTTTTCTGCTATTTAGTCATTGAGGATAAACTGATGAGTTTACATATGTCTTGCCATTTATTGAAGTATTAGCAGATGTCAAATAACCTTTGCCATTTACTCAATGGTCTTCGGACGATGAATTTTAAATTGGCCTCCATTAACCTTAGTGCCGAAGCAGATGATCATATTCGATCGATCATTTCAAAAGTGTATTAGCGAATGATTTTACATTTCGCTTCCTATTTACTCTTGAAGAATCACCAGATCAATTTACATAATTGCTGTTCATTTATGATAAGCTGATGAGTTATCATTCGGCCTGTTATTTAGTCATTGATAAGTTGAATATGAATCTAAGTTTGACCACCGTTTAGCCCAAGTACAAAATAGGATAAATTTATACACTTCCACCAGACATAGATGATTAACAGACGAATATACACTTGTGGCCACTTTTTCATTGAGGAATTGGAGTGAGTTCCCATTTGGTGTCTAGTGTTACGTCTTCGAAGATGAATCTTTATTTTTCTGGGCATATATTCAAAGAGGTTTAGCAGGCGAATTTACACTTTTTAGCCACTTCCTCATTGAGTATTACCAGATGAATTTAAGTTTACACCCATTATTTAATTTAATGTCTCCATGTTCCATTAAATGATGTATTCACATTTGTCCTCCATTTAGTTGTAGTGAGTTAGCGGATGAATTTACACTTGCCAGTGGATTGGGAATGGATTTATGTTTTACAACTAATGAATTTTTTCTTTTGTTAATGACTAGAGAAGTTATTTATTGATTATGTGACTGGGTAGAGCTGTTGAAGACATCGTCAGAGATGCTGCTTTTTCTTTTAGTTCATGAACATCAATTAAAAACATGACAAGATTTATTCTTTGCTTGTGATAAAAAATATTAGCCTAGAATATTTTTATTAAACTTTAGTTAATAGTAGTTCTATTCATTTAATTAAAGTGATTTTTATTTTGAACCAATTTTACATTCGGTTTTATTTGTATCAATTTATAGCATAGGTTGTAGGATAATTTTTTTGCTATGTTCCTTAACTCCTTTATTTTTACATTTGCTTGGGGTCTTTATTCTTTTGGGGCTTACTATATTTTATTAGATGGGACAGAGTTAGGGATCAATTTCCGTTTATCTTTGTAATTTCACTATATTTAATTACTTGAGTTGATTGAAGTTTCAAGATGGAGGCATAATGGGCTTCAGAGATTGGAAATGTTGAGAAGCTTTGTATAAGTTATTGTCATTAATCTCGGATGGAATGAGGAGCTCTAGAATTGTTTTATCACATTCATGATAACTACATCTTCCTTTCTTTTTTTAATGTTTATTCATAAATCTTTACATTTTAATGTTTATTCATTCATACTTTACTTAATTTAGTAAACTTTTCTTGTTTGATCTGGCTAACTAGATGAAAGCCTCCATCCATAACTGGCTTTCCATCTAGTGATCGTCATTTAAACCTCTTCCAGTCATTATGTCCTACCACTAGCTCCTGGATCATCTGCCTTCTCCCTCCCTCTTCGTCCATTTGCTGACCATCCCTGTAGCTTTCCCTTTCCTTTTCTCTGTTTTACATTTCTCCCACCTAGCCTTTCCCTTTTAAACCCATTTCTTATTTTATTCTTCTTACAACAGCACTCCTACAAAAACCTATTCCAAATAATTTGGAAACTGTGTAGAATACAAGGATTTAAAGTTTGTGTTTCTGAGTTGTAGGTGGAGACTGATTTCACAAAGGAAAGTCGGTGAAATTCCGCTTCTCAAACAGATTCAAATCATTTTTCTTACCTGAACTACAAAAGTATACACATACTCCGAAATATATTTAAATGCTACTAAATGTCTTCTAGAACAAATACACCATTTTGAACTAAGAGCTCCCCCACCATAAACTGAGCAACCAATTTTCCGCAAAAAAAAACAAAACAAATCAAATAAAACAGATTACTTTCAACATCAATTCATGTGCCAGCATTTCTTTCCCTCCTTAACTTGATTCTCACAAATAAATGTTAAATAGCAAATGGGAAATGCAGCAGCCATGCCAGTTAAATCATTTTGACACAACAAATGATTTAAGAAATCTGGATCCAAGCTTATAAATGTGATGAGTATGTAACCACGTTCTTACAGTGATGAGCCTATTACTTACAGTCTGGATATGGAAAACATAACCACATATTTTTCATGGGAATACTGGCAGGGCTGCTATTGGTCCTTGAGGAGTGGGTACTTATTGATAAACTGCCTCTATATAAAAATATTATTTGCCATTCATTAAAATCACTTTGCTCCTTTGATGTACGATATTCCAATAGCAACTATTCGCTGAATGTTCCCAACATAGTGGTAAATATGGAGCACAGCCGAGGTTGTAGCTAAAAGAGAGATAGGAGATATGAGGTCGTCTCCTATTGTACAAAGCTTTTTACATGCTTGTATTCAGCCTTCTGCTTTACTGGTGTCTGCTTCTGCTAGCAGCAGTTCATGACCCAATAAGTTGTGTGCATACTTTAACTAACTATTTGCTACTGTGTTGCATTCCAAACTATGAGGTTGGACTTTTATCCATTTCTCACTCAGCGTTGTCTGGTAATTGAGTAGTCACTCAAATAAAGTAGTAGCTACCTTTCATGTGTTAATCTACCACAATACAGTAGGCATTGTGCCAAGCTCACGTCACTTTTCCTCCTACCCAAGCTGTATGGCAGACCTTGGCCCTGCATGGGCTGTTTATCCTGAATAGTAAAAATGATTACTTCTGATAAACAACAAATTTTTTTTTCCGAATTCTACAATCACCTGACAACCTGATCCATACTTTAAACGATTAAATTAAATCGGAAAAGCTTTAAAAAATTCATTTGAGTAGATCACTATTGAGTAATGTTTTATGAATGTTTATCCTTCCTATTAGTTTTTAGATATAATTTAATTGTTGAGGCTAGCTATAGTTTTACTTGCATATCTTGTCTTTGCAGTAATAGATGACTAACACGTATACGAAATAATAATACTCTTAAAAAAGAACATTTATAGGCATTTGCTGAAGAAGAAAAACCAACTAAATATGCTGATTATCCATTTCAGAGATCCCTTACAACTCCTATTCGAGCCTGTGAGTGCACAGTGCTTCTAAGCCAGTAATTCTTCCAAAACTGTTCTCCTAGTTGTAAATACATTTGTTAAAACAGTCTCTTGTTGCATTTGCCCATCATTCCTAATTTTATTAGTCATATTAAACTTATTCACTTTATAAGATTTAGTGCCATCAATATCCCCTCAGATATTGTTTATTATTTGTTGTATTAATGAGTTGCCAAAGAGTGGTCTTATTGTAAATAATGTTGATAGGCTATTACTGATTTGTCGTATTTAGTCTATATTATTGTGATAAAGCTATATTAGGTAAGGTCAATATTAGTATGAGTGCTAAGCAATTGTTAATTAGCCTTGTGATAGTTACATCATGCCTGTAAAAAACTATAAATAAATGGTATTGTTTTTGAAGGAATAACAGTTGAGCTTTCTATTACCTCTACCAAGCTAGGCTTCTTCAAGTAACTACACGCTTGCTAACTAAGTAATTATGGATTTCTGGGGGAGTAAAACAATGGTTTCTTCAATCTATTATGCATTGTTCATTTTTATCAATGTTTTTTTGCCATCTTTTAGGCAACATCACAACTATGTTGTAAAACTTCTGACTAGCTCTGAAAGACTGATACAAGTGCATTAACTATGGCGATTGCCATTGTCAAACTGTTTACCAGTCAAAGGACGAAATGCAAATGGTACTAAGAAGGACTGTTGGCTACACATCCCAACCAAAATATTTCTTGGGTGGATAGAAAAGGATGTTATGAGTTGTGGAACAGTATACTCCTCCATTTCACCAACTCGTTTATCTTCAATTTAATGCATTCAGATGGAGAAACCTGAACAGATTGTTAGCTGCGGAGTAAATTTAAAAATGAGCAATACTCGTTGTTCCACTGAACCGATAGTAGAACCTTTTGCTAGGGAATATTTCGGTGATGATTGTCCTTGTTCCTTTTTCTACCTCCATCAACTTAACATTATTGTAAACTAGTCATTTTTCAACACCTTCAATCGGCTGTTTTATAATACCTTATCTTCATTTCATTCACTCAACAAATCACAGACTAGCACTCCAGGTCAAGTGGAATTCCTTGAGCTGCCTATAAATCCAGCATTTTTGTATATTTTAATTTTTTCAAATATTTTTCAATGCATCTATTAGATCAGATAGTTTCTCCAATATCACGAGTAGAGCTCTGATAATTTTCGTTGATGATTTCCTTCTTTTGGTAGTCTTCAACTTGATTGGACCATTGTTCATCTACCAATGAAAAATTTCCTCCTTCATGGAATTTTTTATAGCAGTTTTGATGCTGAATGTTTCTTTTACAACAATTTAAATTTTGGACATTTATTTCAAATAATGTGGGTACTACACAAAACATTTGGTCTTGACAATATTTATACAGAATTATGACGGAGGAATTAAAGCTCAAAAATAACAATATGGGATGAGATGGTCCAATAAGATAAGATGATGTGTGAGTAAGTAAACAAACATCATAATATACTCGTAGACTTCCACGGTCCTGGTCATTAATACTATTAAGGTCTTCGGGTCTTGACCGTGTCTTCATTTTGATTGCCAACGCTTCGCTAGACATGCTTCTAGCTTAGCTTCCTCAGGGCTATCTCTGAGACTAGCCAAGTTTAGATTTGGTGTAGGGGCGTGCGGTAAGCTTTAGCGGTAATAATAGAAAATGTCGGCACCAAAATGTAATGGCGGAAAGCTTGTGTTAAAGGCAAGAGTTGGGAGAGAATTTAGACTGAACCATTTGTTATTTCTCCTGGAGAGATGAGGGAAAAAGATAAATAAAGAAAACAAAACAACTATGTGAGTTCTCTTAAGAATTAGGTATATTGAAATAGTGAATTATATCTCTATATGCTACTCGTTATATCTAGAGGTTGAATAAGACAAAGGAAACTTACGTTATGCATTAACTTATCTGTAATAGAAATATATTATAATAAAATGAAATTTGAACAGTAAACAAAAGAAAGTAACTTTATGAACTAATATGGCGGCCATATAACTATATCTACAAAATGAGCGGTCGGTCCTATGATATATGAGTACTCATTCGATATTGGCGCAAATAATGCTAGCATTATTAAATAGGTACTTGCGGTAATCATGCACTTTCCTTGACATGATGGAGTCTTCTCGCTTGTTGCGGTGATAAACAGGATGGCAGCCTTGCAGGAGATGAAACAACTGAATGACTATCACGGGTGACTTCCTACAGCGGATATCTATGAAGCGAAGCGGTGATCTGTAGGGGAGGGAGAGGGACTAGGCCCCTCTGGCCGTAATGAACGACCCCAACGTGTAAGAGCAACTGACTCTATCCTTGTTGCTAGCCGATGCCTTCTTGAACTGCATGTGGTTTTCCGCTGTAGCCACGGCCTTGGCGATATGCATGTGTGTGTGGCGGGTCTATGAACCCCGCGAGCGCGGGAAATTTAAAATTCAAACTGACGACTGAACATTTGGAATGCTCTCAAGATGGTGTATACTAATTTTCCTAGAAGGTATTCAATAATAATAAGCAAAAGTGCTGAGTATATTAAATTTGTACGTGGACACTCTTATTTGCTAACCACTATCATTAGACAGATAAGGGAAATGGCTCCTTAACGAGTCAGAACTCTTCTTGATGCTGGGGGGTCATCTGTTGGAGAAGAGAATGGGGACCACTGCATGTTTCATCAATCACCAATTCCCTTTTTCATTCCTGTAGGAATAACGATTTTCTCTTCTCGGAGTGAATTACCTATTGTGTCCTATGGATAGAAGAACGAAAGCTGATTAAAAAATGTAATGTTTAAATGAAGTAGTGGTCTTAAGGCTAAGGGCAGAAGGAGTTAGGACTGACGATATCCTAGTATATAGGCTATTTCAATGACCTTTGACAAATAAAATTTTGCTAGAATTAGGGAACGGCTTATCTTGAAGAAGACAGGATTGAATGGAAATGAACAGAAGATATAGTTGTGGTGGATGTAGAGGTGGAATGGTGCTGATTATGATGGAGGAGTTTGAGGTAAGACTGCTTCTAACAGACATAGCTCCTGTAGTTGGTCCCAATCTATTCCATTTGCATTGATATCCTGTTCTATAAAGGCACTGTCTCAATTTTAGACTGTACTTGTCTATAGCAGCACTGCATTCAAAGACCTAGGCTAGACGCCTCTGACACCCCACCCCCTATCTTCATTTCCCCTCCAATGCCTGTTAGCTTCAAGTGCAGCCATGTTTATGTCAATAGAATTCTCTTCACGTTATTACAATATTTATGTCCAGATTTTTGTCAGCCACTCAGGAGACAAGCTCGGCAAATAGTGTTTAATGTAGCCAAATATTTAAGAAAGCATACTGTGAAGCATAACCTTAACTATAGTATACCTGGAGCTACCAGTGAAGCAGCAGGTGTTTCAATCTCCCCGGTCAAAACGTATTATAGCTGAAGGAAATAAGAACTTGCAAGGTCCTTAAACTTCGAAATGTTTGTTTACAACTCCGGAAGGAAAAAAGTACCAACATAAAGAAAACTGAGATTGATTCATTTACGGATAGCATAATTAGAAGAAAAAATCACAATTTTTACGCAGTACAAAAGAAAATACCTAGTGTTAAATGGCTTTTAATTTATTTAAAATAAGTCTGCTTCATTGATTCTGGTAGAGAATTTTTGAGAAGATAGGTGTCAAATGTCTTAAGCATCAGCCAAACAGAAAGCTGGTGGTTGAATGCAGTGATATAGCCAGCTGGTGAGTGGTGGGCGAAGTCTACCTCCCACGCCCCTGCATTTAGCTATATCTATTTTATACAGTTGCAGGGACGTATAGCAGATTTCTGCTGGGAAAAATAAACAGTTTCCATTCTGCTTGAAAAGATGTGCTTATCATTGTCATAGTAGTTCTTTATAAGAGAACTAGAAGACAAACGTGAAAGAACATAAGGCAGTAAGGGTATGTTTGAGCTCCCAAAAAACAAGTAAATAAAAGTATATGGTCTTAACTTACTGAACAATATCATTCCTGAATTAGCTCAGCATAGTTACTATAAACTTCGAAAGAAGGTCATAAATAATATTGATGTTTTATGAAATGTACAACAAAATCTAGAACTATAGATTAGATATCTACTTCCATTCATTTTTAAAAATGAGAGCACTAGCTCAAGGAATATTATGACAAACCCCATTAGACAGTAGAACAAACCTATTGAAAATTGGTTTTAAGTCTATCAGCAAAGCGATTAAATTTACACATCAGATTCTCATAAGAACAATATTTAAATATAACCCATATATTAAAGAATATTTTTGAAATAATGCTCATTAAACTATATATTCAAGATATCTTGCACGTAATCGGGCACATGATTCTGATGTATAAACTAAACTGATTTTGCAACACTTGTGATCTAATCCTACCATGTATTCTCTATATCTATGATGAGTAGAAGGGGGGGGGGGCGTTACTGAAGGCAGAAAGGACGAATGTACGAATAATTCACGTAATATTTAAGTTACCAAAAAATGAATAGAACAACAATAGTAGAAAATCAAAAGTTAAACAAGATTGGTCCTATAACATTTTATGATCTGACTCTTAATAAAAGAGATATCTTGAATTTTTTAATCCACCCCCCTCTAAACTCTCACTATTCCAGGTTTAACTTCCGCCATTAACAAATATGTTTTTTAGTGTCAACTGAAACAGTTAGATATCGAGTATATTATAGATCAAGATCATTTGAATTGCCTCAATATTTGTATTTTAGGAAAACTGGATTAGTCTTTAGACTGCATTCATATTTTTCACTCTGACAAAGTAGATTATAAGGGTGATTAGGAATAAAAATTACAAAAATTAGTTTCCTGATCTTTTTCCTCCAAATAATTACATACTTTAGACCAAGTTGTTAAATGGTGTACCTTATACATAAATCGATTGCTAAGTGCTCAATGAACTTTTGTTATATAATGGCATAACATGTCAAATTACGCTAAATTTTTTTAGAAGTATGTGGATCGCTCTAAATATTATTCAGGTTGGTGTGGACTCTGCCTCGCCCCCTCACTACCTTAATCTAAATTAAGTTGTAGTTATTCAACATTTGTCAGAGTTATTTGTTTTCTCCAGGTAAGTGAATTATTAGAGCATTCCTGGGGTTTAATATGTAGGATAACTGAAGTTTCTATAATTTAAACCAAATAATTCTGAATTTGGACGAGATGAGGGAGAGTGGAAGTTGTGAGTAGATAACACAGGCGGTTCCTGGCAGACCGGCTTTTGATCCGGCCTACTTGGCTCAGCTCTTGGTGGGAAGAGGTAGTTGATGGTTAATAATTGAAAGTAATGTTGCCAAACATTAAATGAAGCCTGAGTTGCAAAAAGTGGACGTTAATAAATAATAACATTAAATGGCATTACACAACGTTTGTTCATTTGGATTTTAATCCTTTTGTCATACGATTAAATGACGTGTTTAAACGAGTAGAACATAATTACTCATTAAAGTTTAAATAATAAAGGCTCATACAACATTTATTTTTTGCTCTTTTAGTGATGTTGTGTTCTCACCCAGAAATATTTCTTTAAATATCATAAATTATTTAAACAAAACAATGTTAAAGGTGACTGAAAGTGCTGGGGAAGTGCAACCATTTATGTCTGCTAATTAGTAACATTACTTCTATGATCTGTTGCACATAATAGAGCTTGAGTAAGAACTTCTCTGAATACAAAATTTCTTCTTCAGATATACATTAGAGTATTTTAAATATTTGGTAATTAAATACATAAAATAGATAGAACCGTTGTGCTGGGGGATGCTTTAGGGAAAATTATATTCTTCCATAGCTTATAATAAAAAATGACGTATATAATTATGATTTTTATGGCTATGCTGTCCATAATTATGATTTTTATGGCTATGCTGTCCATAATTATGATTTTTATGGCTATGCTGTCCATAATTATGATTTTTATGGCTATGCTGTCCATAATTATGATTTTTAAGGCCTATGGTACTTGGATGATTGCTGTCCATATTATAATTTTTATTGTAAACAGCATTTTGAACTGTGGGGATCAGGAATTCATTTTCCTTTTTTTTTTCTTTTTTTTTCTTCTTTGAGATAAAAAAAAATCTATAAGTTTGCTTTAGTTACTAGGATAAATAGCAACATAATTACTTGAGATGGGAAGTGTAAAAATATTCCACATTCTAAAGCCAAAAGAAATTACAATCATTCAGATTCCCAAATTTTGATTTTATTGGAATTTAAATTTTATAATTTTTATATTTTGCACAAAACTTTGTACTTAAATGTATATGATACGAGGTACGGCTATTAAATAACGAGACTGACGCTGTAAAACATTTTATTTTTATTTCATACATTTTTACTTATTATCACCTTCAATATACAGCCCCCCTTTATCCCTACAACGCTCCATGCGAACCTTCCATTGTTCTAAACAGTGCTGGAAGTCTTTTTCTGTCAGCTCCTTCAGGATGCGTGCCGCTTTCTCTTTCACAGCTTCAACAGACTCAAATCTTGTTCCTTTTAATGAAGATTTCACCCATTGAAAATGACCCAAACTTACTGGAAAGGATAATAACATGTGACGAATCATGGTTTTTTATGTGTGATCCTGGTAACAAAGCGCCAATCCATGCACTGGAAGAGCCCATCTTCACCGAGAGCCAAAAAAGCTCGAATTTTTGATATTCATGGGATTGTGAACTTTCACTGGGTTCCTGAAGGTCAAACGATTAATCAACATTACTACCTTCACGTTCTTGCTGAACTCCCCAAAAGAATAAGGAAAAAACGACCTGAATTGTGGAAGGACAAGTCATGGGTTCTCCACCAAGACAATGCGCCGGCTCATTCCGCATTGTCTGTAAAGAGGTTTCTAGCCAAATTCAGCATCCCAGTGTTAGACCATCCGCCTTATTCGCCGGATCTTGCGCCGGGCGACTTCTATCTGTTTCCTAAAGTGAAATCTGCATTACAAGGAGCAAGATTTGAGTCTGTTGAGCTGTGAAAGAGAAAGCGGCACGCGTCCTGAAGGAGCTGACAGAAAAAGACTTCCAGCACTGTTTCGAACAATGGAAGGTTCGCATGGAGCGTTGTAGGGATAAAGGAGGGGTGTATATTGAAGGTGATAATAAGTAAAAATGTATGAAATAAAAATAAAATGTTTTACAGCGTCAGTCTCGTTATTTAATAACCGCACCTCGTATACATTGTATAGCCCCTTTCTCCATAGATAGCACACAATGGGATAATAGGGGGAGGGGAGGCCATCACACAGGGGCTACGTAAACCAAACAGATTATCCTACCATGTTGCTATGACACGCTACTCATCTAATCTCACCATATATTTTCTACTTTCTCTCCCTCTCCCTCTCTCTCTCTCTCTCTCTCTCTCTATATATATATATATATATATATATATATATATATATATATATAAAATTTTGAAGGACCTCATTTTCATCATCTCCTAGGTAGGATCAATGGATATTTAATAAACGTTTTGAAAATCATGTCATGAGTATGACCTCATTAGCTGATTTTCCATAAGTAAAATCTGCTAAAAGAGTATAGATGATGAGTTCATATTAAGAATTTTCTAAATTCTCCTCTAAATCCCCCCCTCCCACTGGTCGGAAACATAAAACGTTTGAATATCAAGTTTAGTAATGATCAAACACAAATTGTGACCGCTAGAGTGTTATCAGACAAATATATATATATATATATATATATATATATATATATATATATAGAGAGAGAGAGAGAGAGAGAGAGAGAGCTTTGAATGGACTTTATTTCCATCATCCCTGGGTAGGATCGATTCTCCTGTCTCCGTTTAAAGTCAAACAATAGTTGAAAGAGTTGATCACTAACTTTATCCAATTCCTGGACTACCAATGCTGTAGAGGTGCTTCCTACTAGCTTCTTAGTAATCCTAAACCTCTTTAATAGCGAGAAACTTAGAACATAGCACTACGGCTGTTTGCGGGAAGCATGGCTTTTAAATTTTGTCTTGTGATCATGTCTAAACAAGGAGAAAAATCAGACTCTTTTAGCAGATTTCCCTTGAGGAAAATCAGCTATTCAGGTTGTACTCATGGCCAAATTTTTTAAAAGTTTTCTCAAATACATATTGATCCTTCCTTGTAGATGACGAAATTGATATTGTAACATTGTAACATAAAATTGTATATGTTTACATCAGTCTGTTTCCGCTCTAGCAGTAGCAATTTTTGTTTAATCATTACAAAACTCGATATATAAGCATTTCAGTTAAAACTAAAGATTATGTTCATTAATGGTTGAAATCAGACGGGGGGGGGGGGGGGGGGGGGGGTTTAAATGGGACAAATTTGGGAAATTAGAAATATCTTTGTTATTATGGGTCGGATCGAAAACTTGTATAGAACCAATTTTATTACAAATGTAATTGCCTATAAATGTTGATACATTTATATATATATATATATATATATATATATATATATATATATATTTTCTCTACCATGAATATTAACCGAGATATTTAATTTATTAGTTTTCAGCCTTCAGTGAACTCCCACTTCAACTCATGTCACAATAATAAATAACAACAAGCTGTTATATCATGAACCACTTTATTCTATGCTTGAATACCAAATATTGTTCACAACAGACCTTTATTATGCGAAAAACATGCAAATTTGTTGAGCGATGACATTATCAATTAATATTTTACATTCTTGTCACAAAAATGTTATCTTGATCAATACCATACTCTATATTTAACGATTTCAGTCAACTCTAAATATCATATTTGTTAATGGCGGAAGTTAAACCTGGAATAGTTTAGTGGGGTGGATTAGAAAATTCCAAATATCTGTTATTAAGAGTCAGATCATAAAATCTTATAGGATCATCTTGTTTAACTTTTGATCAACTATTGTATGTGCATATTTGTCAAAAACCAATAGGAAACGAAATATTGAGATTTTTCATTTCATGCCTCCCTCATAACCCCCACTCCTGTTCATCTCTGAGAATGTTAGCATAGCCTATAGGTTGGGTTAGTAGTAATATACATACAGAGTTCCATAAAATTTGGTTAAACCGTTTAGGTGTAAAAAGGCCTACAACAAAGCCAAAAATTGTTGATATCATCTCAGTTCCATGTGAACGAAAAAGCATTGTGAAATTTTGGGAAAAAACGATCAATGTACAGACAGACATTACAATTATATATATATATATATATATATATATATATATATATATTATTATTATTATTTATATATATAATAACTTTATCATACATTTTTAAACATGGCTGACTGGTTCTTGAGGTGGTGGAAGAAAATTCCCCAATATTCCTCCATGTATCTGGCTCTTCATGAATATCTGAATTCAATGTCATATCTTCATTATTTCAATAAAGATTTCCACGAGATTGTATTGTGAATTTTTGGAAAATTGTATCAGGATCGGAACGTCATTAGCAGATATTCTAGGATAATCTACTGACAAATCTGAACTCTAGAACAACAGGGAGCTCTGTAATATAATTTAATGCATTTTCCACTAGATGGAGCAGACGGGATATATGTCATGTATTACTCCCCTCAAGCTGGTTTGGCTTGTTTCAAATGTTTCATCTTATTTAAGTGTGCATCAATATTATACAAACTTTTATTCCAAATAATCTATTTCTTTAAACTATAATTATATTCCTAGCATTTGATACTTTATTAAAAACCAAAAAATTGACTAATTCATTTATTAATTCAACAGGTGAAGTCAAAAATGTTCAAGAAAGAAATGAAGATGTTAGGAGCAATGCATCGTCTAAAGGATCATGTAAGGAGATAGAAATGGCTCTATTGTCATTCATTTAGTAATCGTAGGGTGTCAAGTTCATTATGCAGCTGTTATTATTTGTATCTAAACACTCAACATTTAATAAACATTATATCTTCATACTACAATATAAAACATTAAAAAAAAAGTCTGTCACACAGAGGCTGCGTAAACTAAGCAGATTTCCCATGTGAAGTTTTGGAATATATAAATCTACATACTTTTACGTGAATATTAGCGAACAGTTCATAAGGGAAATCTGCTATTGATTGTATTCATGACACAATTTTTGAATATATTTAAAGTTTTTTTAGTTTTCAACCTTCTGATAACTACTCCTACTCATGCCGTATTAACAATAAGCCGTTATATCTTGAACCACTTTATTGTAAGCTACCAAATATTGTTTTCAACAGACCTTTATTATGCAAAAAACATGCAAATTCATTGTGTGATGTCATCAATTAAGATTTTACTTTCTGATTTCGAAAATGTTTGATATGCTGACTCGATATTTAACCGTTTCAGCAAACTCATTGTTATTGACTGAAGTCGGACCTGGAATAGTGGGGGTTTAGGGGGGGATTCGAAAGTTCAAAATATTTTGGTTATTACGAGTCGGATTGTAAATTGTTATAGTACCAATCTTATTATTATTATGGGAGGTTTATACTCAGTAAAAACTGGAATAAAATCCATTGGGGGAAAATCCAACCGATGTGGAGTTTGTGATTGTGACATGTTATGGGGAATTTAAAAATTTTCGAACAATTCTGTCAGTATCAAGAAGTAGCCCATGCTGTGCTTCTTTTATAATTCCTGTAGGCAGATTTAAATTCTTGGTACCTGCTATTATCGTTGTCTTATTATTATTTATTAACGTCCACTTTTTGAAACTTAGGTTAATCGGAACGGGTTATCTATAGGTTGCCACCCTTTTCTAGCCAGGTTGGGACTTATGATGTTATTTAATGAATTCCTTCATTAAATAATTTCAGTACCAATCTTGTAAAACTACTCATGCTTTTCGTATGCTACACATTTTTTTTGTAACTCAAATATTCAGGGAGTTATTCGTACTTTCTTATTTTCAGCCTTCAGTAATCCCCCCCCCCCCCATCGCTCTCTTCTACTCATTTGGTTTTTAGAAATATAGGGTATATGTTGTGATATGAGCCCACATGTGTGTTTCACCAGCACGTGAGGAATTCGCTTAGTTTACGCAGCCCCTGTGTTACAGACTTTTCTATTTCAAAGTACTGCTTTAGAATAGTGTGAATTTCCAAACAGAACTTACTCATGTTGAAAATTTCTGAAATATAACTCAGCAGTTTCCTTGTCAAAAGTTTGGTTTGACTAACATGCACCCTTTTACGAGTATTATAACAAGGGTAAACACTACAGATCATTGATCATCAATTATTGTATCTAAGAAACACACTGACTTTTAAATAATCCTGTCATTTTGCAATTTGCAAAATATAATATTGTTTTATTTTCTATTACACTTCTACTATATTTTATGTAGCTTTAAAAAGTATATAGATGAGTTAAATTATATTGTTTATTAAACATTTTTTTCATATTATTTCTAGGTGAGCATATTCCCCATGGAGAAGATGAAGAGAAAAGAAAAGATAGTACTAAATCAGCTGGTAACTAACTTGTATGCTTAAATTGCATGTTCTATTGTCTTGCATCAGCTATGCTTAGTGGGAAGTTTAAAATGGATTATTAAACATTATATTCTCTATTGCCACCTTTTATGGATTTTTATTATTGCTTGTAGCTCATTATAAAATAATATTGTTGCAAAAAAAAAAAGTTACCTTAAAATTATTTAAGAAGTACATAGTAAATGAAGGCATTCCTGCAAAAGATTGGCGACAGAGCTGACTCAGTAGCAAGCCTGGACCCTTATAAAGCTGGTACTGGGCTTTATAAAAGTCGGCCAGCTCATCCAACAGTTAGTTCTCAATTTTCTTACCAGTGAATAATAGTGCATTCAGCTCAGCTTTTAGTAAACAGTGCTCTTTAGTTTCAGTTCAGTGCGTAGTTAAACATCAGTGCAGTGCTGTGTTTAGTGTACATCAGTGGTTCGTGTGATCTTGAGTCATAGTGCTGTGCGGATAAGAAGCGGAGTTAACAGCGCATATTGTGATTAGTAGTGAAGAATAATTTACCAAGTGTGTAGAGCGTCGTCAAACAAATTGTGCAGTGATAAAAATGCTGAAGTTTGTGTATTTAATTTTGAAATCGAAAACAACCCTCATAATCAACGTTTAGTACTTTTGTAATAAACTTAACAAGATAATGTCTGCTGCAACCCCTTCTATCTGCTTGTTCTTCTAACCAACCAAACTAATCATAATCAAACCTTCCCTAACCATAAACGCCCGTTATCACCTCAAACATGGTTGGCGGCTCTAATTCTTTAATACTTGTGCATGTGTAGGTGGTGAAGGTGAAGATATGGATCTGTCTTGTGGGGTTATTACAGTCGATGATTCAGACTATTACACTCCCGATGACCCGCCCACGACGGTCCTCAGCCCTCTACACACTAACGACAAGGTGAGCTACAATTACACAATATACACTATTTATTTGTATTACAACTTTCTCCATTATTAAAAGTAGCAGATTTATGTACCGGTTTGTAACTCTATTACTTTGTTTTGTATTCAATTAAAAATTAAATTTAGAATCAAATGCACAGAAATTTGAAACCGACTAGTCAGCAAGAATTAAATGTGAGTAATAATAAATCCTCCTGCCTCCTCCAGACATAAATATTAATACATATTCGTTTGGGCAGAAATATTAAATCCACCAGTCAGGTCAAGTATAAGCAAAATGACACAATTATAAAATTCACTATAGTGAGTGAATGTATTAAATAGGAAGTGAGATCACCAAGACAGGAAAATTAAATCTACCAGTCTGCTGAAGTAAAAGCAATAGGGCATAAATATTAAATTCACTATAGTGAGTGAATGTATTAAATAGGAAGTGAGATCACCAAGACAGGAAAATTAAACCTACCAGTCTGCTGAAGTAAAAGCAATAGGGTATAAATATTAAATTCACTATAGTGAGTGAATGTATTAAATAGGAAGTGAGATCACCAAGACAGGAAAATTAAACCTACCAGTCTGCTGAAGTAAAAGCAATAGGGCATAAATATTAAATTCACTATAGTGAGTGAATGTATTAAATAGGAAGTGAGATCACCAAGACAGGAAAATTAAACCTACCATTCTGCTGAAGTAAAAGCAATAGGGCATAAATATTAAATTCACTATAGTGAGTGAATGTATTAAATAGGAAGTGAGATCACCAAGACAGGAAAATTAAACCTACCAGTCTGCTGAAGTAAAAGCAATAGGGCCACTATAGTGAGTGAATGTATTAAATAGGAAATGAGATCACCAAGACAGGAAAATTAAACCTACCAGTCTGCTGAAGTAAAAGCAATAGGGCATAAATATTAAATTCACTATAGTGAGTGAATGTATTAAATAGGAAGTGAGATCACCAAGACAGGAAAATTAAACCTACCAGTCTGCTGAAGTAAAAGCAATAGGGCATAAATATTAAATTCACTATAGTGAGTGAAGATATTAAATCTGAAGCAAGATCACACAGAGAGGAATATTAAATCCAACCGTATTAAATCTAATCGTCTAGTCAAGAAAGGGCAAGACTACAGAAATATTTAATTCACCTAATGTAACAGTAAAAGGAGAGAAATTTTGCACCAGTTTTAGCAATAGTAAATGATCGCTAATAATAGGACACAATATTATATCCGACTGCCTGCTCAGCTCAACACAGACTAATCAATGTAATGAAACAGACTAATTGAATATAGATGATGAACCTAAGACAAAGTGAGCACTCAAACATCTTTCATCCTGATTCGTATTTCAGCTTAGACATTTCAGTTCGACATTGCTCAACGACTTTAAAACAACTCTTACAGTTTGGTCAGAAAAGGAGCACTGAAAAATTGAGTGGCAGCATTATTGATGATGTGAGCTTGAAAAATCGATAAATTCAATCGTAATTACTTGATTTTCGCACTGAAAAGAAAATATAATTAATATTTTATGATATGAGAAATATATTTCAATTTACTAGACTAATAATTAGTGGTTGAGTAATTGAGGATCTACAGATGAGACACTAATTGAGCAGCCAGTGGCACTTGAAATAGTTAGTGTTTAACTAGTTTAATCAACGACTATTGACTCAGGTTCAATGCTGAAATAGTCACTAATCAGTTTCTCTCATAACTAATCAATTACTTTTGATTACGATTTTCCAATCAGATTCAGTACTGGTAAATATTTAGTAGTTCTGATTAGCCATTCTGTCATTCTGCAGTTACACGCTGCCATTAGTCAGTTTGTGCCCATCTATGATTATTATTATTATAATTCTGACCTAAAGTATTATTCTTGTTATTGATGAAGGCTTAATTATGAAATGTAGCAGTTAGTACAATATGCAAGAGCCAATCGGGAAAAATATTAAATCGAAATATTTTGCATGATTGTTGTATTTACTGTGTTGAGCCAGCATGCTCTGCCTGATAGTTTGCTCTTGTCGTCTTTCTATACCTTCCCTCATCCTAATATTTATTTCTTTGTTAGAAAATAATTATGACAAAACTCAATGCTGTCATTGAATAAAACTACAGCTTTTCAACTTCTTACCTATACGTTGTAAAATATATTGAAGAAATGTCTATGCTTAAATATATTGTATAAAATTTGATTTTGGCATCAATAAAGTCCAAAGTTAATATTAACCTATCCTCTAGTTCCTTTTATAGTGGATCAATCTCGGTGTACAAAATAGGCCTGTTTTCCTCTGAAGATTGGGTCAGGATCTGTAGAGTGCACTCTCAGAGCAACGGCTCCGTGTTCAGTGCCTTTTGACACAAAAACCCCTTGAATAAATATCAAGCACACAACAATATTTATATCATTTGACAAATACAAAAACCAACCTTAGCTAAGAATAGAAAAAACTGAAATTAAAATACAAGTTAAAAATCGTATTTCAACTTAAAAAATGTATCACTGAAAAGGGAAGCTGACATTACTTAAAAACACACAGCAAGCCAACCGATGAAAAGTTACAATTTCATACTGAATTACTAATTATAAATATTAAAAGTGCTAAAAGAATGTACCAATTCTCAAACTTAAAATGTAAATTTTGAAAAGTCCATTACGTAGGGGCTGCATAAACTAAGCAGATTTCCGATGTAAAGTTTTACTTTTTAAAAATCCTTTCTTTTTCAGTCACTTTTATAATTGTATGGAGTAAATTATTTTAAATTTAAGTAAGCACTTTTCATCATGTGATGAAACATAAACAGAATTGTTGGCTCTAATTGCCTTAGTACATTTATGTCTTCAACGAATCATTAATAAGATGGAACATGAAATTCGACAAATTGTGATAGACATCTGCTGCATGCCATTCCATTGGCAGAAATCAGAGTTCTTCTAAGCCTTTGTAAATGTATTAAAAGTGTTTATTAGAAATCTGTAGGTGGGAGGTGTGCTTAGTTAAGCTAGTGGCTGCCCTCGTTGTGCAGATCTTCTGGGCTAATGGGTCTGCACAATATTTTATATGTCAAGCATAGGGAGAATTATTTGTTTTGTTAAATACAGCCTTAGCTATCTATTTTACTGAATGTAAAATAAATTCCTAATTTAGGTGCTCAACTTAATAAATGTTTTCACATAATTTAATTAAAAGTAAACTAATGATTATATAATTCTATCAAAACATAAATTTGATTTTACTAATAAATTGGGATGAAGAGCAAATGTCTGTATTCGATCATTTGGGATTATGAAGCCTATAAAACAGGGGGGAAGGTATAAAGCCCACTTCCACATATTCTAATTCAATGGAAATGACCAAAGTTGTAGACAGGAATAGTGAATCAATATATCTGTTCAGATAGGGAAACAGTGATTATGGTTCTCATATCTTATGCAGTAGATCCCTGTTTGGTAAGAGAATGTGCGGAGTGGTTTTAGAAATCATTTTTGGTATAAGGGAAGCAACATTGGCCAGGGTTCCTGGATACAGTCAGATTGAAGCAAATGGGGGCAGGCTAATTAGGGATCAATGAGTGAATTTTGCACTCATGTTCCTGTAGTTAAACGAGATATAAGGAAACGTCATAGGCATTTAAATTGAATAAGGATTGACATATGAATGCAAATTTGTTCAAAGATAAGGTTATTGGGGAAAGAGCTAAATTGGGTACGGAATTTGAGGTTATTGGGGAAAGAGTTAAATTGGGTACAGAATTTGAAGAATGTTCTACAACGGCAGAAAACGATCTCTTCAATGAATATCTCATAAGGATGGGAATTAGGATGAGCAAAATGTGGTAAATAGGAAGATACTGCTGACCACTTAGTGGAAGATTGTATGCTGTAAGGTTTTATATGTTTGAATTGACTAGAGTAAGGAATGTTGAGGCGAAGGCTATCTTCAAGGGACATGCTTCCCTTTGCCAGAGAGGCTGGCAGTAGATGGGAGGGGCATACTGCACTCAACTACAACCTAAGTCTGGCTCTATCTGAGCCTAACCACACATAAAGACACCCTAAACACCCTTACAGAGTTACTAACAAAATCTATACAACTCTTATCACTCCTATAGAAACCATAACATCTATAGATCCTTTACCACACCAACCGAAACATTAACCATCGGTACAGAATCCCTAACCACATCTATAAAAACTCTAACCATCCCTACAGAACCCCTAACCACATCTATAGAAACTCTAACCATCTCTACAGAACCCCTAACCACATCTATAGAAACTCTAACCATCCCTACAGAACCCCTAACCACATCTATAGAAACTCTAACCATCCCTACAGAACCCCTAACCACATCTATAGAAACTATAACCTTCAATACAGAACACCTAACCACATCTATAGAAACTCTAACCATCCATACAGAACACCTAACCACATCTATAGAAACTCTAACCATCCCTACAGAACCCCTAACCACATCTATAGAAACTCTAACCATCTCTACAGAACCCCTAACCACATCTATAGAAACTCTAACCATCCCTACAGAACCCCTAACCACATCTATAGAAACTCTAACCATTTCTACAGAACCCCTAACCACATCTCTAGAAACTCTAACCATCCCGACAGAACCCCTAACCACATCTATAGAAACTGTAACCATCCCTACAGAACCCCTAACCACATCTATAGAAACTCGAACCATCCCTACAGAACCCCTAACCACATCTATAGAAACTCTAACCCTCTCTACAGAACCCCTAACCATATCTATAGAAACACTAACCATCCATACAGAACCACCTAACCACATCTATAGCAACTCTAACCATCCATACAGAACACCTAACCACATCTATAGAAACTCTAACCATCCATACAGAACACCTAACCACATCTATAGAAACTCTAACCATCACTACAGAACACCTAACCACATCTATAGAAACTCTAACCATCCCTACAGAACCCCTAACCACATCTATAGAAACTCTAACCATCCATACGGAATCCCTAACCACATCTATAGCAACTCTAACCATCCCTACAGAACCCCTAACCACATCTATAGAAACTCTAACCATCTCTACAGAACCCCTAACCACATCTATAGCAACTCTAACCATCTCATACAGAATCCCTAACCATATCTATAGAAACACTAACCATCCATACAGAACCCCTAACCACATCTATAGAAACTCTAACCATCTCTACAGAACCCCTAACCACATCTATAGAAACTCTAACCATCCCTACAGAACCCCTAACCACATCTATAGAAACTCTAACCATCTCTACAGAACCCCTAACCACATCTATAGAAACTCTAACCATCCCTACAGAACCCCTAACCACATCTATAGAAACTCTAACCATTTCTACAGAACCCCTAACCACATCTACAGAAACCCTAACTACACCTAGGGAAATCTAACCACACCTAAAGACACCTTAACCGTCCCCTCAGATCCGCTATCCAAGTAATGGTCAATGCCACTTCCCACCTAACATTGGTAATTGTAATAAGATAATAATTTTTAATTTAAAAATTATAATGATGACTACATGATGTGTTTAAGAATATGATTGTATTTTATAAAGATAGCCTACAGTCGAGTAGAAAAGTTGCCAAATTATGAGTTGGGAAAGGATATTATTGTATTGCTCAATGTCTTAACTCTTTATCTCCATAAAACACGTATTCCTTAAATTATTTGTTTTTACACAATTTTGGAATTTGAGTTAGATCATCTCTCACAATGTGAATTGCTCATGAAATTATTTAACTAACACAAGGTTTTTTAATGGAAGAATGTATGAAAAAAGAGTTATACTTCTCAATCCTTGGATTATGTTGGTGAGTGTGTATTATATTTTCATACTGATTTTTTTATATGTATAAAAATGACTGTTTATGTGTTGTGTGGCCTTGGCTGATATGTGTTATCGAGTTAGCCTGAAAGAGCTTGTGTTGTTGTTGTGGCTTGCCTGTAATGTGTTATGTGCCACCTGCTCTGTGTGTTCTCTTCTTCTGCATGGGTTTTCATTCTTATTTATCGTCTTACTCTTAATTCTTAACTACATTCTAAATTCGTTACTCTAATCCTCTCTTTTTCCAACGTGATCTGAAAATGACTTTCTTTGTAAGTGGCCAGATTTTTTTTTCCTCCACAGATTTTCTGTGCTTTAGCTGTCTGTTCACGAGAAATTCGTTTTCTGTCGCACATAACCTTTTAAGGTCTCTTAATTATTTATCAGTTGAGTAATGTTTCCAATAAAATGTCTAGGTGGAGCATTTTAAACCGTCGGATGGGCTACCTAGAGTTACAGTCTAAATAAAGTGAGTTTTTTTTTTCTCTCTGTTTTGTTTTTCTAATATGAATTTATCCTTGCATAAACAATTACATTTTTTTAGCCAGTAACATTTTATAGTCATACACCTGACTCACCACTAAATCTAAATTCACATGTAGGTAGAAATTGTTTGGGTGTTGGCTAATAGCAAATAATGCTGGTAGAACAATTTGTTGGATATTGGTTAACTGCATGGGATATTGGTTGAGAAATGTTTTGGCTGTTGTCTAACAGCAAACGATGCTGGATGTTGGCTAACTGTAAAGGATACCAATAGTGAACTCTGTTAGCTATTAACTGACTAAAGTATGCTGGTAGTGGAATTTATTGGGTGTTGGATAGCAGCAAAGGATGTTGGTAGTGGTATTTATTAGAGTTAGCTAACAATGGACGCTGATCAGAGTGAAATTTGTGCAGTGTTATATAACCTCAAAGGATATTGGCTATGAAATTTGTTAGATGTTGGGTTAAGGATATTGGGAGTGAAATTTCTTGGATGTTGGCAACCAGTAAAGGATGTTGGAAGTGAAGCTGTTGTGTGTTGGCTAACAACAAAGGATGTTGGTTGGAACTTTGTTGGGAGTTGGCTAACAGTTAAGGATGTTGGGAGTGAAATTTCTTGGATGTTGGCAACCAGTAAAGGATGTTGGAAGTGAAGCTGTTGTGTGTTGGCTAACAACAAAGGATGTTGGTTGGAACTTTGTTGGGAGTTGGCTAACAGTTAAGGATGTTGGGAGTGAAATTTCTTGGATGTTGGCAACCAGTAAAGGATGTTGGAAGTGAAGCTGTTGTATGTTGGCTAACAGCAAAGGATGTTGGTTGGAACTTTGTTGGGAGTTGGCTAACAGTTAAGGATGATGGGAGTGAAATTTCTTGGATGTTGGCAACCAGTAAAGGATGTTGGAAGTGAAATTTCTTGGATGTTGGCAACCAGTAAAGGATGTTGGGAGTGAAATTTGTTGGATGTTGGCAACCAGTAAAGGATGTTGGAAGTGAAATTGTTGGGTGTTGGTAAACAGCAAATGATGTTTGAAGTGAAATTTGTTGGGTGTTGGCTAACAGTAAAGGATGTCAGAAGTAAAATTTGTTGGGTGTTGGCTAATAGCAAATGATGTTGATTGGAACTTTGTTGAATGTTGACTAACAGTAATGGATGTTAGAAGTAAAATTTGTTGGGTGTTGGCTAATAGCAAATGATGTTGATTGGAACTTTGTTGAATGTTGACTAACTGTAATGGATGTTAGAAGTAAAATTTGTTGGGTGTTGGTTAACAGTTAAGGATGTTAGAAGTAATATTTGTTGGGTGTTGCGTAACAGCAAATGATGTTGAAAGTAAAATTTGTTGGGTGTTGGCTAATAGTAAAGGATGTTGGTTGGAACATTGTTGGGTGTTAGCTAACAGTAATGGATGTTCAAAGTGAAATTTGTTGGGAGTTGGCTAACTGGAAAAGAATTCTGCGAATTTGGTGGCTCTAAGTAATTGTATTTTTGAAGATATATGTTTACTTTTTTTTTATAGATAGACTAATTATTGAATATAGCTTCGAAGCTACCATTCATTTTACTATACTTTTATTGTTAGAGTTAATTAACGAACTCTAGCTTTGATTTCTTTGTGGTTGTAGTGGTGACAAGGAGAAAATTAAGAGAGACAGCATAAAGAGATAATCTTTAGAGACTCCCCATATCTGGGCATGGTAGTGGTGATGTCCGGCTATATATAGATTGCCCCCTACAGCTTAAGTAGGCTGCTACTCCACAGTCTGCCTCTTGAGGCGGTAGATTGTGCAGTAGCAACCATACTAGAGAATTGGTGGCACTTTCTCTCTCTCTAGCCCTTCTTGTTCCCTTTCCGCCTTGTACTGCTACCTTGAATAAACCTTATTATAATGCATACTCTGCTAACACCTTTATCATGCCTAGCGTTGCCTGTAACAAGCCTACCTGGAGCAGGGGCTGATTCATATGATACCACAGCTGTCTTGGAGGCGAATCCCTACCTTGTCTGTGACAGCTCTAGCTGCATCAGACATCACTGTCTTATCCCAATATTGTACCAATTGAAAAATGACTTCTAACATCCTTTAATCCTACCTAATTGAGGAAATGAGGCATGTTCCATATATTTTTGCATATATGTGTATACACACACACACACACACAACCACACACAAAGAATGATTTGTCTGTTGATGTTCTAGGCAAAATATCTGCATTATTATATGTCGGATTGGCCAAATAGACCCACTATGTGATGTTATGAAAGTGGTGCATGAACCCTTCTTTGGTTTGGAGGAGACCTGTTATTGATGTTGGACTCATGATACAGTGTTTGAAACATTTCTTCTTCATATGTGTTGATCCTATGTAGTAAATGGAGAAAATGGGGTCCCTGAAATATATGAATATATTGTAATAATTTTGATAAAATCAAAAAAGTCCGTCACGCAGGGGCTGCGTAAACTAAGCAGATTTCCCTTGTGACGTTTTACAATGGAGAAATCTGCCCACTAATAATGACAGTAGAAGTTAGGACGGCAGTAGTTACGGAAATGGCCGCCCTAGCTCTCGGCGGAAAATCCCGAACATAGCCGACTCCTGCCGACCACACACACAATACAAATGCAAATATCTCGGTTAATATTCAAGATACAGAATAAATGTATAGAACAATATTTATAGTAAATTTAATTTGCAACAAGATTGATTCTTTACAATTTTTTAATCCGACGCATAATAACGGAGATATTTTGAATTTTCAGAAATCCCCCCTCTAAACCCCTCCCCTACCACTGGTCCGATTTCAGCCATTAACGAACTTGATCTTTCTTTTTACATAAAAAGGAATTTCGAGTTCGTTAACGATCAAATCGGACAAGTGGGAGGGGGGTTTAGCGGTCCATTTTTGAAAATTCAAAATATCTCCGTTATTATGCGTCGGATCGAAAAATTGTATAGAACCAATCTTATTGCAAATTAAATTTACTATAAATATTGTTATATACATTTATTCTCTATCTTGAATATTAACCGAGATATTTGCATTTTTATGAAGTCTGTGAGACATATGATCGGGTATAGTTCGGATTAGGTCGGCCAATTTCGTAACCACTCGGCTCAGGTGGAAGCTTCTTCTAACCTTACCTTACCTTCTTTACTTTTTGTGATTTATGCAAATCTGTTCCGTTCATCCGCCTTATATATATATATATATATATATATATATAGATATATATATATATATATATATATAATTCAAATAAAGGGTTAGAACCGCCAATATAAATGATACTATTGTCATACCTCTCGGTGGAGACCGTCGTCACTGGCTGATGGTTGAGTACCGCTGGCATTGTGCTGTAGATGCGATGGCATCATCTTCAAGCCTGTTAATAGTTGTACTATTAACAGGCTTGAAGATGATGCCATCGCATCAAAAGCACCTGCCAGCGGTACTCAACCATCAGCCAGTGATGACGGTCTCCACCGAGAGGTATGACAATAATATATATATAATTTTGAACGGACCTCATTTTCGTCATCTCCTGGGTAGGATCGATGGACATTTGAAGAAATTTTTCGAAACTTGCGTCATGAGTACGACCTCAATAGCTGATTTCCCTTAAGGGAAATCTGCTAATAAAAAGTCCGTCACGCAGGGGCTGCGTAAACTAAGCAGATTTCCCATGTGAAGTTTTACAATAGAGAAATCTGCATACTTGTAACACAACACCACCGTGATTAAATACAAACGGTAATGAGAAATCTTTCAGTTAATTAAAATAAATTCCTCACTGAAAGGGCTTCTGAATTGTAAGAATAATTTATATTTTAATAACTCAAATTTTAGTAGTCCAAGAACTAAAGAAGGGGGGGGGGCGGATGAACAGAACATATTTGCATAAATCTCACAAAGTAAAGAAGGAGCTTCCACCTGACCCGACCGGTTACGAAAATGGCCTAACTATACCCGACCACATGTCTCACAGACTTCATAAAAATGCAAATATCTCGGTTAATATTCAAGATAGAGAATAAATGTATATAACAATATTTACAGTAAATTTTATTTGCAATAAGATTGGTTCTATACGATTTTTCGATCCGACGCATAATAACGGAGATATTTTGAATTTTCAAAAATCCCCCCTCTAAACCCCCCCCCCTCCCACTTGTCCGATTTCAGCCATTAACGAACTTGATCTTCCTTTTTACATAAAACGATTAAACACCGAGATTGGTGACGATTAAACAAAAATTGCGACCGCTAGAGTGTTAACAGACAAATATATATATATATAATTTTGAACGGACCTCATTTTCGTCATCTCCTGGGTAGGATCGATGGACATTTGAAGAAATTTTTCAAAAATCGCTTCATGAGTACGACCTCAATAGCTGATTTCCCTTAAGGGAAATCTGCTAAAAGAATATGATGATGTATGCGAATATATGTAAATAAATACAAACCCTTCATGCATTAAACTCAGTATTTAGTTATTAACTACAATCTATATATCTAATGTTAATACGTGGGAAACATATGGTTAATTTAGTAACAAAAATATTTAAATGATTAATAATGATGTAATTAAATAATACAGATACAAATAATCTGACACTATTGGAATGAGAGCAATTCAGTCACAAAATATGGCAGATCTGTCCTTAGACAGAGCTCTGGTGACAAGCAGGGCCTTCAACGTGATGTATGCTTTATTCCTGTTGCATAAGAGGTGAAAGACAGAGACCACAAAAAAAAATCTGATGCAGAGCCAAAGAGAGAAGAAGTGTCGTGTCCTTCTTGGGCTCCAGCCAATCAAAGGCAATCTTCCTGCAAGAGTTTTTCTAGCCGACAGCATTTTTCCTCTTTCAGCTGTAGCTTGTTTTTTATATTTACGCTTCCTTGAAAAACAGCACTAAAACTGTTTTATATGCTATTTAGTTCTAAGAAAGATAAGTTTTTTTGTTATATGGTATCTAACATATTTTAATAGAAATTGTAACTATTATTTTGTGTGTCAACAGGGCACTGACGATGATGCACAGCATCGAAAGCGCTTTGCCGTTTCAATAAATTATTATAGTGGAAGTGTAGCCAACAATTTTTTCATCCTACATACATTAGCAGTCACTTACACCTGCCAGAATACCAACTTAGTAATTTAATTGTTTATAAATATTGTTTTGTTCATATTTTCTCTAAGTTTAATATTAACCTAGAAATTTGGAATTTTTAGATTTCAGCCTTCATTAAACCCCCGACTCCTACTCATGGGTTTAGAGAGGGAGAGGACTTAAGAAAATTCAAAATATCTTTGTTATTATTTGTTGGATTGTAAAACGTTATAGAATCAATCTTGTTAAACTATTAAAGCTCTATAATAGTTGTCCTATACATTTTTTTTGTAACTGAAGTACTAAGCGAATTATTTGTACTTTTTGTTTTCAACCTTCTGTTTCTCTCGTCCTCCTTCTACTCATCGGTTTTTTTTTCTTCATAGAAATAGAAAATAGGTGGTGAAGTGGGATCACGTGTGTTATACAAGCATGCGGAAAGCTTGCTTAGTTTATGCAGCTCCTGGGTGACAGACTTTTTCTTCAATTCGATTATTGATGATTTATTAGAGATAGCAATTAATGAGGTTGTTGTGTGTTATTTTGCAGGCGGAAGGTAAATGGTCGATGCCTGGTACTCCGCTGAGCACAGCCAGTCACCGATCATCGGCCGACAGCTACTCATCGGCAGGCTCCGCAAAGCTCCTCCTCAGCAGAATCAACAAAACCTAACCTATTCCACTTACTTCTCACCCTCTCTTCCTGTCACTTTAAATGTTTATTGTCTTTCAACCATAGTCTTCTCAAACATATTTCCATCTCAAGGAATATCCATTTGAAAACAAAAAATACTTTGTTAGCATGAGAATATTTTGGAAAATAGAATACTTGTATTATTTCTCCAGCAAAACTATAACACTTTTGCAAATTTCTTGACATCACACTTTTAAAATTTGATGCAAAATGAGGTGAGGATTGTAGAGTACGTTATCATCAATAGCATTTAAAATTTTTTAAAGAGATATTTGGGTCTGTTTCATTCATTTTTATCTATTCGAAATGATTTATATTTGTCCCATCAGCCGGATTTTGAATCTTTGTTTTGTTAGTAATTCTAGTTTCGAAAAGGATTTAAAGGTGTTAATTTTGGGTGGGAGTATTTAATTTAAATAGAAAGTAAGGATTTTATTCACTTTGCAGGTGATGAAGTTGGAGGAGAAATGTTTGATTCCAATTTAATTGCCGTTTCAAAAACAATATTATGTGACTTTAGATAATATAAGGCCTTTGATTTTATATTTATGTGTTTCATCTCGAAAATGAATATCTTAAAACTTAAAACTTTTATTTCCATAAATAAGATCTGATTTTTAATCTCCAAACTCATTGTGAAACATATTGTGGCATAATTTTAATTTAATAAATTTGGTGGTATGGGTTGTATAATAATTAAAAGCAATATCTGGTGTAGTGGATGTAGCAGGTTCAAAGCTAGGGACTACTCACTAGATTTTATTTAGCTGTGCGGTTACCAAACTTAGATACTGTGTTTGTATCTCTTCTCCTCACGAATAAATAAATAGTGATGTAGCACTTAATGCGCCAGAGAAAATGACACTCGACCTCTGACTGAATTCATGGCAGGAATCTTGGTTTGCCACTACTGACAACAAACTTCAAGAACATATACTTCATGAATGACCTTCCTCAAAAAGACTTTAGAAGAGAAGAAGTAGTCTTAACTAGGTTAAGAATTGGCCATTCACGATTGACATACATTTATGTACTGGAGAAGATGAACCCTACTGCCAACACTTGTACTGTAGACTTACTACATATAAAACATATACTGAATGACTGCTATCTAAGGACTCACATAATGGTCATATTTCACTATTTAAAGCAAGACAACATTTACAAAAAAATATAATGTTTCCAAAATAAAGAACATTCTGTTGGAAAAATATTACATTAATGGGCAGACGTCAATACTCACACATATATATTTATACAAATTTGAACGGATTGTGTTTTTGCCATCGAGGGGAAATAAATCATTATGTTGGTTTATGGGCTTTATGGCTATAGCTTATTATTTGGAGGGAAATTCGCTAACAAGGAACAAACATAATATTCTTGAAATTGGTTTGGAAGTGAAATATAAACCTGTTTTGCAAATGATCTTTACGTATACAGACAGTATTTTATAGATAAATAAAAGCTCAATATCTAACATTTTAGTCTTATCAAGTTTCTCTAAACATAGGTTTTAAAATGTTTAGCTGAATTATTGTATGTAATTATGTAAAAAAATTGGCAACATATAAA
This sequence comes from Riptortus pedestris, assembly GCA_019009955.1. Classification (NCBI taxonomy): domain Eukaryota; kingdom Metazoa; phylum Arthropoda; class Insecta; order Hemiptera; family Alydidae; genus Riptortus; species Riptortus pedestris. Next base: position 5,091,983 of record CM032232.1, read on the forward strand.
TAACCACTGTGATGAATTGTATCACCCTTAGAAATTGAAACCAACTTATGTAAGCATTTAAATTTTCATGTTATTAATAAGAATATTAGATTTGATAGCAGGTAAATTGTTTATAATCTAGCATCTAACGCTATTATATTGTCTTGGGTAATTACTCTTTACCTCAATAATTGTAGGTATTAATCTCCTCTCCTTTAGACTTACTAATGTAGATCTAATCCTCTATTCTTGATCTGACTCTGTTTTTAAGATATTAAAGATCTGGACATTTCATTTTAAGTACTTTGAGCTGATTTATTTCGTTTATTTAAGAATTATATTCGATTTGGATTAATGCTTTATTTTTGTTGAGAATTTTTGTATGAGAAAAAAATGATTGCTTAAGCTGGAACTGGTAGTTGATTGATTCTACACGGGATGGTGTTAAAATTTGTTACTCAAGGAAATTATAATAAATAATGGATTTGATACTACTTGCTAGCACGTTATATATTGCTCCTCCTATATTACGCTGTATGAATTTTGAATGGAGAAGCTATTGGATGGATATTATGGTTATGGGCATATTAAATATGGACCACGATTGTAGTTATAGCCCTCCATCTTTATCACCCTTCAGCTATATTTTTTAGCAGATTTCCCTTAAGTCAGAATCAGCTATTGAGGTTGTACTCGTGACTCGATTTTTGTAAAATTTTCTCAAATGTCCATCGAGCCTACTGAGATGATGAAAATGAGATCCATTGTTTTATATATATACTACATCTCAGATACCTGGCTTCGCCTGGGAATTCATTTGAGGCTGAATGGTGATGGTATTTTTTGGCAAGGCTTTACTTTGCATAATATTTGACATTTCCCTGTCCCAGTGTTTTAGGGTTTATACCGCCGTTTTTTTTTTTTTGTAAGACTTCACTGTCCTCCAAATTGTCATATTTCCCGTCTCCTGTGGCATTATGCATAGATTTCAGCTATTAAGGACAAAATATTAACATAGATTTGAATTAATTTTTCCCGGTGAGGTACCTATTCATATTGGAACAGAATTGTTGAAAAGCATATCAATATTTCTACACAAATTACACTTTAGTTTTTACTGTATATCTCGTTTATAATTCCAGTATACAAAAAAAGTGTAAATAACAAAAGTTATATACACAAAAGTTATATATTTCGGTTGGGTATTTTGTCCCAAATAAAGTTGTTCATCTTCCGCTATATGTTTTAGCGTATAATTCGGGTATACGAACAAAGTTGTATAAGAAAAGTTACTCTAAATAACAAAATAAACAACTCTTGTTTTGTTCATATTTGCCGAAAAAACGAATAGAATCGAAATAAAAATACCGCTATTTTTAAATTGAGGCCTCCCCTTACAACCCCCACTCCTGCCCGTTTCCTAGAAATGTTGGGTTTAGCTTGTTATAATGAAAGCATTAGTGCTAATACACATACCAAGTTTTATTTTTTTTTTTTTGTTATTTCGGTTGGGTCTTTTGTCCCAAATAAAATTATTCACTTCCGCTGTAGGTTTTAGCGTATATCTTCGTTTATAAATCGGTATAATGAAAAAAGTGTATATAACAAAAGTTACTCTAAATAACAAAATAAACAACTTTTGTTATGTTCATATTTGGCCGAAAAACCAATAGGAAACGAAATATCGCTATTTTTAATTTCAGGCCTCCCTTATAACCCCCACTTTGCTCCTGTTCATCTCAGAGAATTTTAATATAGCCTAAAGTCTAAGTTGGGTTAGTACTAATATACATACCAAGTTTCATAAAATTCGGTTCAGCTGTTTAAGCGTGAAAAGTTAACAAACAAACAAACAGACACCAAAGAAACAAAATGCAGTTATGGTTCTAGGACATGTGAAACGAAAAGTTATCGTGAAATTTCGCGAAAAAAATCAATGTACAGACAGAGGTTACAATTTTATATATATATTATAATATATATATATATATATATATGATTAATATATATGTTACCGTATCTTCTGATCACGATTACTGTTTTATTGTAATCAAACTCAATATACAAGCGTTCCATGCCAAACTAAAGATCATGTTTGTTATCAGCTAAAATCGGACCAGGGGAGGGGGGGTTTAGATGGTGAAATTTCGAAATTCCTCTGTTATTATACGAAAAATGTATATAATGTAATATTATTGTAAATTTAACTGTCTATAAATCTTGTCATTTACATATTTTCTCTTAATCCTCCTGAATCCCCAATAGCAATTCCTTGTTTAACAAAATTTATTATCATGAGTGTGTAGAATTATAAAAATGGCCTGAAATTATTGGCCTTTATATAAAATTCTTTAAATTTTATAAACATTCCTTTTTTTTTTGGATTCATTTTTTTTTTATACTTTTGTTTGTAATTATCCTATACTTGTACTTGGAGAGGATAAGTATTATGTCTTTAAGAGACATAAATATTTGCGTCACATCTGTCACTCACCTCATAATGGACTTGATGGATTTCTTCCTTCTCCCACTCGAATGATATTCTAACAAGAAACTATGTAACAAATGGATGGCCGAGTACATAATACAAATGTTATAACATGTTATTTAGTTTAAAATATAAATTTATTATGTAAACTATTAAAAAAGTTCAATGAAGTTACTCTCGATGGGGCATTGATTTTTGTTGAGTGTCAAACACAATTGCTGGATTATCGAAAATATAGCTGCTTTGATTTGGACCATAATGTTTCTCAGCCATCCAGATATTCACAAATTCTCCATTCCAGTTCTTAATTAAAACCATTTTGAATTGTATTTAAATTTACTTTTATTGTCAATGGTATAATATATATTTTAGTGTGTTATCACCTTTCTATTTTTATTTAATCCGCACAGTATAGAAATATTATGTTCATTATATATTTTCATCACTCATAATACTTCTAGCTATAAATTAAAATACTGTATGCAGCTGAATTTTTTACCTCTGCTTTTAAAATGATTAATTTACAGTTGCAGATAATTTCTGTGCAATATTTATGATCTAATTAAGCTGTATTAATTATTTATTTGACTTTACAAATGTATTTGCTGTATAGTTCCGTATTTTGTATGATTTATGTAAGCAATTTCATATTCAGTATTGTGATAATTTAAAATATTATATTTTATATTAATTGTTTAAAAATATATGTTTGTTTAAATAAAGGTTGTAATATAATTCCCCTTTGCTTGTTTTAGCCTATGGGGCATTTACTCATGACACCATTTTTCGAAAAATGTCTTCAAATGTCCATTGATTCTACTAAGGAGATGATGAAAATGAGGTCTGTTCAAAATTTTATAGATGCATACACACACACACACACACACACACACACACACGTGTGCACAGACATATGCACACACATGTGTGATATTTGAATAATTTATGTAAAAATGAAGATCAAGTTCATTAATGGCTGAAACTGGATCAGTGGGAGGGGAAATCTAGAGATAAGCTCCACCAGAAGTTAGTAAAACTCTTAGAAGACCCTAGAAAGAATTCCTGTAGATAGAGGACATGTGCTAGAGTGGCTATGTTGCTATATGGTAATAGATAAACGTAAGGAATAAACACCTAATTGAAATAAAGAGCTGTCATTTAAAGAGGAAGTGCTCGGGATGTTATGGAATTCACTTCGAGCATGACTGAATTTGATCATTGCTAAATTGTGAAGAGATCCTTTGGCCACTCTGAAGACCAGACATGTGGCAAGAAGTAAACAACTGGCTCCATATATGTGACAGTAGATGTGATAGTGTGTGGTTGCCAACGTTCAGGAAGTTTGAATATGAGATGGCTTGTTTGAGTAAAGAAGACACCTTCACTGTCCCAGGCTGTTGTCCAAGATAGACTGACGTGGAAAAGACTGCTAGTGCCTTAAGATCTGTAAAGACAACCGAAAATAAAGTGATCTTCCATAATTTATTCCCAATTGGATTTTGAAACTTGATATTTGAATTTGCGTTTTCAGACAATAATCCCCCAATTCTATTTTAAAAAGTATTACATACTATTAACGTCCAGTTTTAGCTACTAAGGCTAATTGGGACAGGTTAATACAGGTTACCACCGTTTTATAGCAAGGGTGAGATTAAGGATTTTATTTAATGTGCCTGTCACTAATAAATTCTTTTTTTTTTTTTTTTTTTTTACGTCCACTTTATGCTACTTTGACTAATTGGGACGGGTTATCTACAGGGAACCACCGTTTTATAGCAAAGGGTGGGATTAAGGATTTTATTTAATGTGGCCCGTCACTAATAAATTTCTTATTTTTTTTATTTTACATCCACTTTATGCTACTTGGATAAATTGGGAGACGGGTTATCTACAGGGAACCACCGTTTTATAGCAAGGGTGGGATTAAGGATTTTATTTAATTTGCCTGTCACTAATAAATTCTTTTTTTTTTTTTTGTTTATTTACATCCACTTTATGCTACTTTGGCTAATTGGGACAGGTTATCTACAGAGAACCACCCTTTTCTTGCCAGGGTGGAACTAAGGAATTTATTTAATGAGTTCGTCACTAAATAAATTGCTACTGCCCAGGGCGGGAACCGAACGCGCCACTCTAGGTTTACCATGTGAGATTAAGACCAACGCCCTAACTCACACTGCCAACTTGAGCCCGCATAAATTCTTATTGGCCATGTGATAATTGCAATCGATACTCGAAGGTCAATCAATTACTAATCTCGTTTACATAGGCCTTTGATTACATCTGTTGGGGGGGGGGGGTAAGGAATTAGAAGTGTCATCTGGATCTCATGGAAATCTGCTTCGGTTACGCCGCCCCAGCGTCACGAACATTTCCAATACTTTCCTTGATGACTAAATGCATTTATTGGTAATGCTGCGTTGTCCGATGTAAATATTGTTTATTGGTATCATTAATATAACATTAGTAGTATGATGTATAATCAATAAATAGATTGGCATGTTGCCTGCCATCGCTGCACTGAGGATGTCTGTCCCCTGTCTCTCTCTTCCTCTGCTTTACTCTCAGCTGAGGTTATCTGGGATATTCCCTTTCATAGAGGATAACCTCTGCCTGCGCCTCAGTTATCGCTGCACTGAGGATGTCTGTCCCCTGTCTCTCCCTTCCTCTGCTTTACTCTCAGCTGAGGTTATCTGGGATATTCCCTTTCATAGAGGATAACCTCTGCCTGCGCCTCAGTTATCGCTGGCTATCAGTTTCCCTCCTTTTCTCTCTCTCTGTTTTCCTCGTCTGTTTGAAGATCGGCCTCAGAGGGCCCAAGTTTACACTAGTCAGCTTAACATATTATGCATTCTATACCCGAGTATGTCTGAACGGCGTCGCCCTGCCAATATTCCTCGTCTTACACTTGGCCAAATATAAACAAATCAATGGATTTATTAAAGAAATAATATACATTGAGAAACAGATGAAAACTTTACAAGTCGTTGTATTGTGTAGATGCCCTCGTAAATTAAATTGGTTGCAATTTGCTTTAACTGTTTGCGCATTTCTATCAGTATTTCTGCCTGCTATTTTCAACCAGGTCTGGGCTCCAGCTGAACACGCTTTCCAGACATTCTCTGCCGTCATTGGGACTACTGGAGTCATTCACTATCTTAGCTCGATGACTTCTCTTCTCGGAAGCTACATGTCAGCCATTAACAAGTCATTGGCCGATGTCCAGAAGAAGAAATCAAAAAGCCAGTTCCTAACCAAGCTGATTACATTCTATAACGCTATTACTAGCTCAAGTAAGAAACTGAATAGGATTTTGGATGTTCAGTTTCTTGTGACTATGACAATATTGTTCTTTCTATTCACAGTATACCTATTTTATATTGTCTATTCTTTAATTCAATTCAAAAGCTCTTTCTCGTCAACTTGGATATTCGCTTTCCTTCATTGGCTTCCACTCTGCATACTCTACTTCCTCTTCATTGAATCAATTGTATCGAGTACAACATTCCTCTCGAAGGAAGTAAGTATCAAAGGCCAACTTACTATTAACAGATCTACTTCAAACTATAGTAATATTATGAAATGGTTAGTCTGTATCTATGCCGTAGTCGGACTACTTAAAATTACTTGATATACTGGAAAAAATATCCAAAATTGCTTTTTTAGTAGTTCCTTATGATAGTGCAGGGCCGTGCTTGCCTTGAACTTGAAATGCCACCGGCTCTCAATCAAGACAATGTTGCGTTATCCAGCAACGGTTCCAGTGCCTCCAGTAAGCTCAATGCCCACCAATCTTTTCCAATTCTGCCGATCCCAACACATCTGTAAGCAATGTTATTAATTGGTATTTATATAAGATGATGTCATTTTGAATTTCTCTAAAAACCCAAGTACATCCATGCTTAGGCAATCCAAACTCTCGTTCCTTTCCAGACGATCTGAACCTTTCACCCAACTATTGATTCGCAGTAATACCGTATCTAAGGTGTACTACGCTTGTTACGAGTTGCTGTAAATCACTGGATCATCCAACCTCAAGAAATCCAAACCTTGGATATCCATTAATATCGGAAGGGTTGCTGCACTTATTGTAGACCCCCAAAATCTACTGAGCCTTTCCTTTCGTGGCGACCTGAACCTTCACCCAACTATTGATGTGCAGTAATATCGGAAGGGTTGCTTGATTTATATCCAGTACTCGTAAAGGGCAAATATCAATCAACCTTTTTGAACTTAAAATTATATCGTTGGTCGTTGTCCAAGTTACATATTATCAACAATTTTCTTCGCTGAATTATTTAAATTCCTATGTTTTATGCGTTTGTAGAGTAAAGGCAAATTGGCGAAATTGTGATTGGTAATAGAAATCGTGAGACTTTTTTTATAATTTCGTCATTAGTTGTTCATTTCTCTAGCTGTAAATACAGTTTTTTTTGTTTTGTTTTTTTCTTGTAGGCAAAACAGTTTACTAACACAATGCATCAGATGATAATAGAAGACAGGACCCGCGAGTTGTCTAATAATGTGAGTATGGTGTTTCATTTCTTATGTCTGATTCATTTTAGAACTGTTGCAATTCCTCCCGTATTAAATCCCGCCGATAAAAATGGCTCAATAAGATCTACAATAAATATGACTTCATCCCATTTTATGTTTGCTTCAAAGTCTTGATTTATAGATTCACTGACTAACCATAATGTGCATAGAGTTTCTACTTTATATCTTCTTTTACTTCAAAATACTTTTTTCCCCTAGTTTCCTGTACACTTCAGGTTTGAGGTAAGCCTACTTTGTTTCTTTCCTTTGAGAAGAGCCCCAAGTCTTCCCAGTGTGTTTGTTTGTCTTACAAAAATCTCTACGACTGAACTTATGAACGATTTTTATTTTAGCGAATTTGACTCCATTGGAGCGTCAATAATTTCCTTCCTCCAAGTCATTACTAACAGTATGTAATTGAGAAAGGGTTTACAGTTCCTTTGAGATATATCCTGATGCTTTTCTCTTTGGTCATGGCGATGGTTTAACCAGTTCATCATCATCATCTGCTAGCAAGGCCTTGTAGTTGCTACCATTGTGTTCCATCGGCTGCTACCTCTTTTCATATTACTATACTCAGCCAAATCCATAAGGTGCTTCATGTCTTCAAAATAGCATTTTCTAGGCCTCCCTATTCCCAAGAATCTTACCTTCAAATATATTTGTAATGAAGTCGTTGTGCCTTATCATATGCCCAACAAGTTTCACTCTCCTTTTTTCCATGGTGTTGATAAGACTTTTAATATCACTTACACCATTTAGAACTTCCAGGCATTCCTGATCCACATTTCCATTTCTTCCAACCCATTATACAGTTGTCCCTCGATAATCCGGCACTTTTTAATCCGACGTACTCGGTAGTCCGACGCGCTACAGGCAGCAACATGCATCTCCCTCCCACCGCTCCGGCAGGAAGCAAAACAAACCTGCAGTGAAAAATGGCAAGCACAAGTGTGAAACGTAAACATAAAACATTAAGTTTATCTGAAAAATGGGAAATTATTAAACGAATAGACCGTGGTGAAACTCCCAGTGCAATATCTAAAGAGTATGACATTGGACGACCTACTGTCTACGATATTGTGAAAAATATTGTGTTCATTTCATTGTGTTCAAACGCATTAAGAATAAAACATCTTTGATAATATGACATTTTTGGTAATCCGACATTTTCGGTAATCCGACACTCTCTCGGTCCCTTAACTGTCGGATTATCGAGGGACGACTGTATTCCCTTTTGAGGAGAGTCCAACTTTCGATCCCGTAAAGCAATACAGTCAATCCGATAGACTTAGCAAACATTTTTTGTGCTATCCATTCTTATTAGATAAAATGCTTCTTTTGCTTTGTAAGGCTTGTTCAGCAAGTGCTATTCTTCTATCGACTTCAGCCCTACTATCATTGTGTGATGATGATGATCCTCCCTAGCTAACAAAACTCCTGCACTTTTCAATTCAAATTAAGCAGATCAGCGAGTGCTATAATAGGCCTTCCCCCACTTGCTGGAGAACCAAAGTCCGTCACGCAAGGGCTGCGTAAACTGAGCAGATTTCCCACGGTAAGTTATTCAATAGAGAAATCTCCATACGAGAGCCTAACAGTTACAAAAACGGCCGAACTAGCTTATGGCGGGAAACTCATTCGTCCGTTAGCCACCCACATTTAATAAAAATGCAAATATCTCGGTTAATACTCAAGATAGAGAATAAATGTGTAGAATAATATTTATAGTAAATTGAATTTGCAATAAGATTGGTTCTATACAATGTTTCGATCCGATGCACAATAACGGAGATCTTTCGAATATCCCCACTCTAAACCCTCCCTCCCACTGGTGCGATTTCAGCCATTATCGAACTTGATCTGTCTTGTTGCATAAAACGTTTAAATATCGAGTTTGGTAATGATCAAACAAAAATCGCGACCGCTAGAGCGTTATATATAAATTTGAACGGGCCTCATATTCGTCATCTCCTGGGTAGGATCGATGGACATTTGAAGAAATTTATATACACACATTGATGATATGATTTATTTCATTCATGAGTTCATTAATCATTTATTTAATCAACTTCCAATAGCTTACCCAAATTACTCTTCACTTCTTTCCCACATTAGCAGGGTGTATTACACTTTAATTTTGTTTATTATTTTTATTAGTTCTTTTTTTGGTTTCCTTTTTTTTTTTATTTATTCTTTAATTGTTTTCTCTTTTCCTTATTTTTTGTTTCTTTCATTCTTTTCTTTCTCCCGCCGATACTTACATTTCCATTTATATTATTTTCACCACCCTGATGTTTCCATATCCAATATCGTGAGCTAGCCGGTATGCCTATAAACCGTTTCAAAAACCACTTTATGCCATAGTTCACTCCTTTCTGTTTCTTTTTTTTTTTTTCCTTTTCCCTTTTTTGAGCACACTTGAATAATGAGTAAATCGCCAGCGTTGCGGAACTCATTGAAATTTTTTTTAAAAAAAACAATAGTATACCATTATAAGCGAAATTTTTTTATTATTCAGATGAAACTTGGACTCCACATAAGGAACAAACAAGAAGTAATCTTCACTGCTTGTGGTTTCTTTAAGCTAGACTACATGCTCATTCACTCGGTGAGTATAAATGTGTGTCAGATCGCACTTTAATTTATGTGCTTAGAATAAAGAGGTTCATGATATAACAGCTTATTGTGTTTAGGACATGAGTAGGAGTGGGGGTTTACTCAAGGCTGAAAACAAAAAATTCCAAACATATCGTTTATATTAATCTTAGAGAAAATATGTATACAACAATTAGATTTACAATAAGATTAGTTCTATACACTTTTTCCGACTTCTAATAACATAGAAAATTTCAAATTTTCGAAATTCTCCTCTCTAAATCCTCTCCCCCCCCTCTTTGATTTTTGACATTGACGAACTTGATCATATGTGTGTATATATATATATATATATATATATATATATATATATATATATGTTTGTGTATGTATACAATTTTGTAAGGATCTCATTTTCGTCAGCTCCTACGTAGGATCGATCGAAATTTGAAGAAATATTTCGAAAAATGCGTCATGAGTACGACATCAATAGCAGATTTCCCAAAGCCAAGTCTGCTTTTGACTGAAGCTAGTGTTCAGGTGAAGCTATGGAAATGCTCTCAATTTCTCTAGGTCAGATCGGTGGGCGTTTTTGATGAGAGCAATAGTCTTATCAGAGCCATGGGAAAAAGGTGTGTTCAATTTAAAAATTGAAGCGGTAATGAAACTACACCAGCCCCATCTGTTATCAACTAGGCCAACCAAGGATGCCCCCTCAAGAGTGCTGAGCTCTATAGCCTACTCGTGTAAATAGTACCTGCGAGGACATCCTTGGGTTCAAAGTGCAAGAGATAAAGAAGACAGGCTGAGACAGTAGAGTGAGAACAGTACGTAGAGTGGGCAGGACAGCAGTGGAGAGAGTTGAGCCTCACATGTATGGAGTTTTAGTTTAGTTGCTCACGCCATTCCTATGAAGCAACATGAGTGAGCAAAGGAAGGAGCATCCAGGGGGAGACCAGGATGGAGGGAGAAAGAGGGAGAACAGCTGATCAGCATCGACAACATCATCACGATTTCATCAGCATCCCTTGAAGTAATCATTAATCTACTAACATACTAACACATATCTGCCCTGCAATAGTCCATTCCCAATATCATGTAGTTATGCAATATAATATTAATAGTAATAACCGTCTTATACATCAACATGGTCCTCCGGTATTAAATCATACAACAACTTTCATGAACCAGCACCTCTCTTAAAATATTGCAAGCGTTTAGCAGGTAAGGCCGAAGGGCTTGTAAATACAAGGTGATTGGAACTTCTTGGGCATATCATAAGACAACGGTTTGATGACAAAGGTCCTTGTGCATAGGAGAAGAGGGAGTGTAGTAATATGAAGAGGGAACCAGCCGATAGAACACAATGGTTGCAGCTACAAGGTGTAGTCTGCAGATCATCATGATGACGAATTTATTGTAAGTTATAGTAGTAGAATACTAATACTAGAATATTAGGTGTTGTAGAAATTGTAGTACTAATAGCAATACTAATATAATTGTTTGATGTATTGCAGATGGTGTCTGGGGCAGCTACATACTTGGTGATCCTCATGCAGTTCGGCCAACTAGGAGCTGCACTTAGCCGATGAATGCCAGCCGATCATGGAGTAGCACTTAGCCGATGAATGCCAGCCGATCATGGAGTAGCACTTAGCCGATGAATGCCAGCCGATCATGGAGCAGCACTTAGCCGATGAATTGCCAGCCGATCATGAGTAGCACTTAGCCGATGAATCCAGCCGATCATGGAGCTGCACTTAGCCGATTAATCAGCCGATCATGGAGCTGCACTTAGCCGATGAATGCCAGCCGATCATGGAGCTGCACTTAGCCGATGTATGCCAGCCGATCATGGAGCTGCACTTAGCCGATGAATGCCAGCCGATCATGGAGTAGCACTTAGCCGATGAATGCCAGCCGATCATGGAGTAGCACTTAGCCGATGAATGCCAGCCGATCATGGAGTAGCACTTAGCCGATGAATGCCAGCCGATCATGGAGTAGCACTTAGCCGATGAATGCCAGCCGATCATGGAGTAGCACTTAGCCGATGAATGCCAGCCGATCATGGAGTAGCACTTAGCCGATGAATGCCAGCCGATCATGGAGCAGCACTTAGCCGATGAATGCCAGCCGATCATGGAGTAGCACTTAGCCGATGAATGCCAGCCGATCATGGAGCAGCACTTAGCCGATGAATGCCAGCCGATCATGGAGTAGCACTTAGCCGATGAATGCCAGCCGATCATGGAGTAGCACTTAGCCGATGAATGCCAGCCGATCATGGAGCTGCACTTAGCCGATGAATGCCAGCCGATCATGGAGTAGCACTTAGCCGATGAATGCCAGCCGATCATGGAGTAGCACTTAGCCGATGAATGCCAGCCGATCATGGAGTAGCACTTAGCCGATGAATCACAGCCGATCATGGAGTTTAGAATTAAATCATAGCAATTGATTTTTACCCATTTTTCTCTATTTTTAGTAAAAGAAAAAAAAAAAAAAACCCCTAGTTAACATAATTCTCATTGATGATTTTAGAAAATTACTTTAACATAAATCAGCTCTCATTGTACTATTCCCTGAACTGTTATTCAAGTGTGATATCCTGTTAAAGAGATATCTCTTTGTATTCCGATGTGTATATGAGCAGCGCCGGACTGACTAGGTCGGCAAATGCCCACGGGCCAAATGGGAAAAAGAAATACCTGAATTTAAAAAGGCATTAATTTTGTTATTAATTAACACCCCAAATAATATTTATTTACACTTGTAAATACATCGCTGATACATACTTCTATCTGCAAATTGTACGATTGTATTTTGCACATTATGTTAATATAGGTCTTCTTTTTTAAAAAGAATTGGTAATATATTGTAAGACATTTATGTCCCGAATTATTATTAGAGGTAAATCTAGATTTATTAATTTTTGTAATAATCTGAACAATAAATATTTGTATGAATTAAATATATATGTGCACTTCATTACCTCAAAGTCATCAGCTACTTATTTTATTAATTACGATTAAAAGTATTCTTATTAAAAAGATACTAGTAGTAAGGGCATTATGGTGAGTACAAACACACCGCACAGCGTGTGTGTGTGTATTAATACAAGGCTTGAAAAATTGTATAGATCCAATCTTATTGCAAATAATATGTACTATAACTATTGTTATGTACACTTATTCTGTATCATTAATATTAACGGAGATATTTGCATTTTTCAGTTTTCAGCCTTCAGTAACCTCCGACTCCTAGTCATGCCATATTAGCAATAAGCTGTTACATCATGAACCACAATATTTCAAGCTTAAATATCAAATATTGTTTCTATTGAGCGTTTAATGTATAAGATAAATGAAAAGAAGTATTGAAATGTCATCAATTAATATTTTATGGGCATGAATCGAAAATATTTATTTATTCTATACCATACTAGATATTTAGCCGTTTCATCCAACACTAAAGTTCTTATTTGTTGTTGGCTGAAAATTGGCCTGTTTAGAGGGAGGGGGGTGCGAAAATTCAAAATACCTTCATTATTACCAGTCGTATCGTGAAATGTTATAGAATCAAGCTTGTTAAACTATTGACATTCTACAATTGTTGTTCAATGGGTATTTTCGTAACTCAAGTATTACACGAGTTATTCGTACATTCTAGTTTTCTGACGTCAGTCTACTCATGTAGTATAAATAGAGAATATGTGGTGAGATGAAGTCACAATTATGTTATACCTGCAAGTGGGAAATCTGCTTAGTTAACGCTGCCCCGACTGACAGACCTTTTAGCAGATTTTCCATAAGGGAAATCAGCTATTGAGGTTGTACTCATGACGGAATTTTCGAAATTTTTCTTCAAATGTCCATCGATCCTACCTAGTAGATGACGAAAATGAGGTCCGTTCAAAACTGTGTATATATATATATATATATATATATATATATATATATATATATTTGTCTGTTACCGCTCTAGCGGTCGCAATTTTTGTTTAATCGTTACCAAACTCGATATTTAGTCGTTTTATGTAAAAAGACAGATCAAGTCCGTTAATGGCTGAAATCGGACAGAGGGAGGGGGGGGTTTTTCGAAAAGTCGAAATATCTCCGTTATTGTGCATCGGATCGAAACAGTGTATAGAAGCACTCTTATAGCAAATTAAATTTACTATAAATATTGTTATATACATTTAGTCTCTATCTTGAATATTAACCGAGATATTTGCATTTTTCAGTTTTCAGCAAACCGCCACTTCTACTCATGTTACGTAAACAATACTCTGCTACATAATAAATCACATTATTGGAAGTTTAAATACCAAAAATTGTATTCAAGGACCTTTATTATTTAAATTTTAAAATTAAAAATTCTGATCATTATTAATTACAGTAATAGATATAGTAAATAGTTCTCAATAAAAATAATGTGTTATATTCTGATATATTTCAGTAATTGTTTTTCTTTCCGGTGTGAGGCCGACCCGTTTGTTTACATTTTTAACCTAACGCTTCCTGTCGGCAGGTTATTGAAATTGGATGAAACATTTCTTATTTCCGTTTGTATTTATTCACGGTGTTGTTGTGTTAGCAGTATGTATATTTATCTATTGCTAAACTTCACGAGGGAAATCTGCTTAGTTTACGCAGCCCCTCCCTGACGACCTTTTAAGTATTGAAGTATAATTTTGTTTGCGATTTTTCTTCCTATCTGCCAAAATATGCAGTATTTTGAATTTTATCATCTTAAGTTTGGTTTTATGGACTTAAAAAAAACATAAAATCCAAAACCCTAGTCAATTTTCGCATAGGCCCTCGATTTTGTAGGATACTCAATATTAGATCTGCCAACACTGAAACATAAGTTATCAACCAATAATAAGGTATGAAAGTAATAAAACGAATATCCGAAGAATAAAATGTATATGTTTATGGATACATTAGTAATCGATGTTTGATACTGCTTCTTCTATGAAATGAGATATCTGGCAATATATTCATCTTGAAGACTAGTACCTTCTGAGTTGCAACAAAAAAGTGATGTACGTAACTGCAGTTGCCACCATCTGTAATAAACAAAAATGTAATTACAACTGTATAAATTGTTAAATTGTCTTTCAATTACGGATTTATGGTGATATGCTCTGACTATATGCAGGCGAGGGTTACTGCCTTTTTCCAGCCAACAGACTAAGGGATTTGTTAAGTAAATTTGTCACTAAATAAAATCCTACAGCCAAAGCAAGAATCGAACTAAGCAGAGCCCAAATGTATTACTTTTACTAGATATGTTAAAGATGAGGATGGCCACACCATGTTATACATGCCCTGAGGATGGCCACACCATGATATACATGCCCTGAGGATGGCCACACCATGTTATACATGCTCAGAGGATGGCCACACCATGTTATACATGCTCAGAGGATGGTCACACCATGTTATACATGCTCAGAGGATGGCCACACCATGTTATACATGCTCAGAGGATGGTCACACCATGTTATACATGCCCTGAGGATGCCCACCATGTTATACATGCCCTGAGGATGGCCACACCATGTTATACATGCTCAGAGGATGGCCACACCATGTTATACATGCTCAGAGGATGCCCACACCATGTTATACATGCCCTGAGGATGCCCACACCATGTTATACATGCCCTGAGGATGCCCACACCATGATATACATGCCCTGAATATAGCCACACCATGTTATACATGCCCTGAGGATGCCCACACCATGATATACATCCCCTGAGGATAGCCACACCATGATATACATGCCCTGAGGATGGCCACACCATGTTATACATGCCCTGAGGATGGCCACACCATGATATACATGCCCTGAGGATGCCCACACCATGTTATACATGCCCTGAGGATGCCCACACCATGTTATACATGCCCTGAGGATGCCCACACCATGTTATACATGCCCTGAGGATTACCACACCATGATCTACATGCCCTGAGGATTGCCAACCCATGATATACATGGAGTGATTATAGCCTCACCATGTTATACATGCCCTGAGGATAGCCACACCATGATATACATGCCCTGAATATAGCCACACCATGTTATACATGCCCTGAGGATGCCCACACCATGATATACATGCCCTGAGGATAGCCACACCATGTTATACATGCCCTGAGGATGCCCACACCATGATATACATGCCCTGAGGATAGCCACACCATGATATACATGCCCTGAATATAGCCACACCATGTTATACATGCCCTGAGGATGCCCACACCATGATATACATGCCCTGAATATAGCCACACCATGTTATACATGCCCTGAGGATGGCCACACCATGTTATACATGCCCAGAGGATGGCCACACCATGTTATACATGCCCTGAGGATGGCCACATCATGTTATACATCCCCCGAGGATAGCCACACCATGATATACATGCCCTGAGGATGGCCACACCATGTTATACATGCCCTGAGGATGGCCACACCATGTTATACATGCCCTGAGGATAGCCACACCATGTTATACATGCCCTGAGGATGGCCACACCATCTTATGCGTGCATTGGTCTGCTTTCACTTATGTTAGAAAACCAAAATATTATTGTCCTCTTCTCCCTCCGATATACATGTTAAGTTTTACTTTTACATTTGATATCTATATCTAAAGCCTTACTGTGTAAATTAATGTGTAGTCCAGCGGGATCAAGTGGCAGACCCAAAATTCAATTTCTCTGTTAATACCAATGTGAAAATTCAGCTTCTCCTGGAATAAAATAAAGTCAATATAATCCAAAAGTACAATTGTGTGGAAAATGCTTTCCAAAAATGATGGGCGAGGGGAAAGCACTGTTCTTCACTACTTTGAAAACTGCGAACTAACTGCCCGTTGAGCGGGATGGCCAACTAGCCAGCCTCAGGTCACAGTCTGTTCCGTAGCCTAGATGATTCGGTCACCAACCTTCTTCAGGGATGTCTTCATTTTCTCCCTACTTCTTTAATACGTCATTAACTATGCGTAATTTTCAAGCACGTAATTCTCGCAACAATATATTTTATTAATAACGCTAATAATAACGTTAATAATGCACAAAACATTTCCCAATTCAATTGTGGCAAGTACATGAGTTCTATTTGTCGACGCATGTTGAACGTCGAAAATAAATAAATCTAAACAACGTTTAAAGACCAAAAAAAAAATTCTAAATACAATTTGTTTTTTACATATTTTTTTCTCTCAGTAAAAACTTATATTAACATCGAACTATATGAATAAAAGTTCATTGAAATCCCTTTGGAACTAATTGAATAAAAAAATAGCAAGGATATCAATTTTAGTTCCTTAATTCTTGGAAAGGTCTGAAACCAGAATAAAATCCCACCGACTTTAAATAGAAATTCAAAAAATGTTTAGAGTTTATACAATACATAGGAAATATTTGTTATAGCCTTTCTACTCACATTGGAAAAGAATTGATTGGGCTTCCTTGAAGTGGCAATCTTGAAGAGTAAGCCATTGATCTCATACCCCTGAAGATCAACAAGAAAAAAAAACGAGTAAATAAATGATCACCTAGGATAGTTATCGGATTTAATAAGAAAGGAGAGTAGTGTGATATAACAGCACATGATAGTAATGTGACGTAATAACGTAGCATAGTAATGTAATAACTGTGGAGTTCAGGAGTGGTGAGGTGGGGAGCACAGGGGTGGTGAGGTGGGGAGCACAGGGGTGGTGAGGTGGGGAGCACAGGGGTGGTGAGGTTGGGAGCACAGGGGTGGTGAGGTGGGGAGCACAGGGGTGGTGAGGTTGGGACCACAGGTGTGGTGAGGTGGGGAGAGGTGTGGTGGGGTGGGGAGCACAGGGGTGGTGGGGTTGGGGAGCACAGGGGTGGTGAGGTGGGGAGCACAGGGGTGGGGAGCAGAGGTGTGGTTTGGTGGGGAGCAAAGGGGTGGTGAGGTGGGGAGCACAGGGGTGGTAATATGCCACCACATTAAACAAGGAAGAAATGCTATTAGGGAGAGATGAATTACCATTTTCTTGATTCTTGTTGTAGAATCGACAATTTTAATGACAAGCGTGAAAGGAAGGAGAATCCATAATAACTTGAGAAAAGGGAGCTTATGTTTCAACGAGGACGGAAAATATTTTTCATCTAGTGTTTCATTGATGTCAATGAACAGCTGATATATAATGCTGTAGACATAGAAACTCATTGTCAGAAATGAATATGCTAGCACAAAGAGGATTTTCTTAGAGTAGAGGTTTTCCACGAGATTGCAAACATGGCAAATCATGTCGTAAAGGTTGGCGACGTGTCCCACTTTTGCCGAGTTGTACGATGTTTGGGGATAAGTCTGCAGTTGTAGCAGGTGTCTCTGGATCCCTTGCAACCAGTCTTCAATGAGCCCAGTCAGTGAGGAAAATTGTGAGAATATTAGAAACATAGATATGAATGTCAGTTGGAAGTAGCCATCTATGAAAATCTGGATCACTTGGAATTCTCTGTAAGGAAGCAATAAAAATTGTCCATAAAGGCACAGGAAATAAAGAGTATCCATACATCCGTCGTGATACTTGGCTTCAAAATCATATCCAGACTTGAGCATATGGTAATTAACTTCCTGAAATTTGAAGAATGTTTTGTTGAAGTCAGCTGTTTGAATTCTGGCCAGTCCCAGACAGAGAATATAAAACAGTCCCGGCATTACTGTAGTACACAGTTTGAACACAAATACGATTGAGAATTGACCATATTCGACAAATGGTGAAATAGTCATTAGCAAGAAGCATGCTATCATATATGGCAGCAAATAAAACAATACTACTCTGACTTTAAATTCTCCTGCCGTAATGGCGTATGGGAATAAACCAATGAATTTTGAAATCATGAAAATATACTTAATATGCTTGCTGCTATGGAATATGTGGGCGACATTTCTATCCCCGAGCTGGTGAGATTGTGCCCTACCATTAGCTAACACCATTCTCAACCCTTAGCCAATGGCCGACTGGAACTCACTGCTTCCCCTCAACAGTCATTGATCACATAATTACAAGCTGTTAATTATTGACGTAACCAACACTTATAGAAATTTAACTCTCAACCGTATGATTAAGCTTCATGGATCGATTCAACATTCATAAATCACATTTCCTTATTATTTAGGCATGGAACTATATATATGGAATATCAGTTCCTAGGAATTATTTTTGCGGCACATGAGCCAAACAATGATAGTCCGTCATGCAGGTGCTGCGTAAACTAAGCAGATTTCTACGTGAAGTTTAACAATAGATAAATCTACATACTGCTAACACAACACCACCATGAATATTAAGTGAACAAATACAAGTGATAATGAGAAATGATTCAGTTGATTTACATTTTAATATCCTCCACAACAGGAAGCGTCTCAACAGGTCAGCCAGCCTCTGTGTTGAAAGATAGAAATATTTTTAATCCGAAAGAAAAACAAATACTGAAATAATTGTAAATATAATATATTAATTTTATTGAAAACTATTATATCTAGTAGTGTAAATTATAATGAATCAGAATAATTTCAATCACTCTAATTTTAGTAATCCAAGAACATTGTAGGTACCATTTTTATTTTAATTATTGATTTATTATTATTATTTATTAGCGTCCTAAAATTGATTTATTTATCTATTTATTTATTTATTCATTATTTAAATATTTTATGAATGATTTCCCTATTCTCTAATTTGGCTCAATGTTTCGATTTTCAGTTTTGTACCTAGTTTTTGAAATTTGTCTTTCTTTGTTCCCTTGTTATGTATTTTATTCTTGCTAGTGTTCCATTTAACCTTTTTTTGTGCTCCATATCCGTTTTGAGTTACATTTCCGTTTTTATGTTTATTTACGGTTTATATATATATATTTGAAAGGACATTTTCCTCATATAGTATGATCGATGGACATTTGTGGAATTTTTTTCCAAAATGGCATCATGACTAAGACCTAAACACCTGATTTCCCTTAGGGGAAATCTGCTAATAACTGATATGAAGCTGTAGTGGTTGCTTAGTGGACCATGAGCGATAAAGTATGGCCAATTACTGTTGCTGAAGAAGAGTACGTCCCTTTGGAACGGAGGTATGAAGCTGCTTTGACGGAACAACCTCCAAACCGTGATAAGATCGTGGATGACGGATACCAAGTGATAAAGGATAGATTAGATAATAAGGGAGTACTGCCTGTGTTACTTATCGTAGGTTTATAGGGAAGGATTGAAGAAGACTGGGAGAGTAGCAGATTGGTTGGGCCCAATAAATGATAGACATTAAATGTAGTCGTCAATGGGCAGATGTCAGAAAGGGAATACAGACACGATATTGATAACATCATGGCTCTTGACAGCTTGATAAGTACATATAGAGTAAAATGTCCAGAAGGATTGCAATCCCTGAGAATAGCGAGTAAGGTGAATAGGTTGATGAAGACGGCGATGGAAAGGAGTTCTTGTGAAGTCAAAACCCATTTGGTGTATCACATTGTGGTCTAAGGCAGAGACCCTTGGTGGCATGTGCATAGCTCGTACAGTTGATGGGGTATGGGCACATACAGAGACATGTGCATACAGTTCATGAGGTATGGCGCAGAACAATATGGTGTATCACATTGTGGTCTAAGGCAGAGACCCTTCGTGGCATGTGCATAGCTCATACAGTTCATGGTGTTGGCGCAGAACAATTTGGTGTATCACATTGTGGTCTAAGGCAGAGACCCTTCGTGGCATGTGCATAGCTCATACAGTTCATGGTGTTGGCGCAGAACAATTTGGTGTATCACATTGTGGTCTAAGGCAGAGACCCTTCGTGGCATGTGCATAGCTCATACAGTTCATGGGGTATGGCGCAGAACAATATGGTGTATCACATTGTGGTCTAAGGCAGAGACCCTTCGTGGCTTGTGCATAGCTCATACAGTTGATGGGGTTGGCACAGAACAATTTGGTGTATCACATTGTGGTCTAAGGCAGAGACCCTTCGTGGCATGTGCATAGCTCATACAGTTCATGGGGTATGGCGCAGAACAATTTGGTGTATCACATTGTGGTCTAAGGCAGAGACCCTTTGTGGCATGTGCATAGCTCGTACAGTTCATGGGGTATGGCGCAGAACAATTTGGTGTATCACATTGTGGTCTAAGGCAGAGACCCTTCGTGGCATATGCATAGCTCATACAGTTCATGGGGTATGGCGCAGAACAATTTGGTGTATCACATTGTGGTCTAAGGCAGAGACCCTTCGTGGCATGTGCATAGCTCATACAGTTCATGGGGTATGGCGCAGAACAATTTGGTGTATCACATTGTGGTCTAAGGCAGAGACCCTTCGTGGCTTGTGCATAGCTCGTACAGTTGATGGGGTTGGCACAGAACAATTTGGTGTATCACATTGTGGTCTAAGGCAGAGACCCTTCGTGGCATGTGCATAGCTCATACAGTTCATGGTGTTGGCGCAGAACAATTTGGTGTATCACATTGTGGTCTAAGGCAGAGACCCTTCGTGGCATATGCATAGCTCATACAGTTGATGGGGTATGGCGCAGAACAATATGGTGTATCACATTGTGGTCTAAGGCAGAGACCCTTCGTGGCATGTGGATTGCTCATACATTTGATGGGGTATGTCTCAGTACTATTGTGTGTATCACATTGTGGTCTAAGGCAGAGACCCTTCGTGGCTTGTGCATAGCTCATACAGTTCACGGTGATGGCGCAGAACAATTTGGTGTATCACATTGTGGTCTAAGGCAGAGACCCTTCGTGGCATGTGCATAGCTCATACAGTTCATGGTGTTGGCGCAGAACAATTTGGTGTATCACATTGTGGTCTAAGGCAGAGACCCTTCGTGGCATGTGCATAGCTCATACAGTTCATGGGGTATGGCGCAGAAATAACATTTGGTGTATCACATTGTGGTCTAAGGCAGAGACCCTTCGTGGCATGTGCATACAGTTCATGAGGTATGCGCAGAACAATTTGGTGTATCACATTGTGGTCTAAGGCAGAGACCCTTCGTGGCATGTGCATAGCTCGTACAGTTCATGGGGCGCGCAGAACAATTTGGTGTATCACATTGTGGTCTAAGGCAGAGACCCTTCGTGGCATGTGCATAGCTCGTACAGTTCATGGGGTATGGCGCAGAACAATTTGGTGTATCACATTGTGGTCTAAGGCAGAGACCCTTCGTGGCATGTGCATAGCTCGTACAGTTCATGGGGTATGGCGCAGAACAATTTGGTGTATCACATTGTGGTCTAAGGCAGAGACCCTTCGTGGCATGTGCATAGCTCATACAGTTCATGGGGTATGGCGCAGAACAATTTGGTGTATCACATTGTGGTCTAAGGCAGAGACCCTTCGTGGCATGTGCATAGCTCATACAGTTCATGGGGTATGGCGCAGAACAATTTGGTGTATCACATTGTGGTCTAAGGCAGAGACCCTTTGTGGCATGTGCATAGCTCATACAGTTGATGGGGTATGGCGCAGAACAATTTGGTGTATCACATTGTGGTCTAAGGCAGAGACCCTTCGTGGCATGTGCATAGCTCATACAGTTCATGGGGTATGGCGCAGAACAATTTGGTGTATCACATTGTGGTCTAAGGCAGAGACCCTTCGTGGCATGTGCATAGCTCATACAGTTCATGGGGTATGGCGTTGAAGAATTTCTTCCAAAAATTAGATAGTAGACGGATTGCATGAGATCGTCTAGACGGGGCAATGGATTTCTGTCACTTTGAGGGACTAGACGATACTTGGATATATCTCATTCAATATCTTTTGGGAACTGAATCTAATGATATACACAAGGACGATTTT
Source organism: Riptortus pedestris (assembly GCA_019009955.1). NCBI lineage: Eukaryota > Metazoa > Arthropoda > Insecta > Hemiptera > Alydidae > Riptortus > Riptortus pedestris. The sequence continues at coordinate 5,114,455 of CM032232.1, forward strand.
AGCCGTTGTCATGTATGGCAGTGAAACATAGGCTAGCCACTATAGGACATAGGATCGAAAAATGTTATATAACCAATATTGTAAAAAAAGCTATTTTCTATAATAGTTATAAATATTTTGCTGTAACTCAGGTTGTACTTGATTCGGGTATTTCGCAAAATGATGAAAGTACAGATTAAATATAAATTATATTAGAGATGTAATTGAGCTAAATAGGGAGAATTGAATTGTATATTAGAGAAATCCATCTACAAAATCTGACGCACTTGAAATATCTGATTAGTTCTTAAACATTTGTTTGAAGGAAATTTTAATTTTTTCAATTAAATGCTTCAATATTAAAACGTCCGTCACGCAGAGACTGCGTTAACTAAACAGATTTACCACGTGTGTCACATGTTTCCAATTATCTCAAAACGTTGAAGTTCAATGATAAACTTATTTGGTATTTGGACTTCACGTAAAGTATTTCATAATATAACGATTCGAATTCTCCCCCTCCACTGGTTCGATTTCAGCCATAAACGAACTCGACCTTTAGTTTTGTATGAAACGCTTATATATCGAGTTTGGTTACGATGAAATAATAATTGCGACCGCTATAGCGGTAACAGACAAGTTCACACACACATACACACAAATATATATATATATAATTTTGAACGGACATCCTTTTCGTCTTCTCCTAGGTAAGATCGATGGATTTCAGGAAAGTTTTCGAAAATCGCGTCATGATGACCTCATAAGCTGATTTCCCTTAAGGACCCTCTTTCTGCTAACAAGGAAGTAACTCATTTCGTTGAAGATTAGCAGAAAGGATCTCTATCATGATCCCTTTTCTACTCTGTACTTGTCTGATTATTTAAATTTGTTCTAAAATAGTGAGCTAAGTGAAATCGCTAGTCATAATTGGTTTTGTTTATCAATGAAAACTGAGCGACCTCAAATTGTTTCATCAATAACGGGAAATAATATGCTGTCTGTTCTGACATGACAACACCACGTCAATAACAATATTGTAAATGGGTGTGAATATTAATGGCGGTTTGCCAATAGCTGCGAACCTCGCTCCAGGCAGTATCGATGTCTTGCCAGAATTCAGTTTTTATAAATAATTAATTTACTACAATGTCCCATTTTCGTTCGCAAGTCAATTCGATGATGCGTAAAGTGTTTGTGTTGCCGATGTTGTTGGGTTGTTTCCCAGCTGTGTATGCTGATCGTCGGCTGAACATAAAGCTGTTGTTGGTTATCTACGACCTCGTTGCGCTGGTCGGCTTCTTGTCCTGTGTCACCAGCTTCATCATCATCTACAGGCCTCTCTCTCTAGACCACGGCGTTCTCCAGTCATCTATGCTAGCCATCTATATCTTCCTTCAGGCAGTCTCATGTTGCAATGCATTCCTCTATGTCTTCCATTCGAAACGCCAGCTCGAGAAGGTGTTCCGGGCTTTGAGCGAGACCGACTATTCCATGACGGGTCTCGGCATGACGCCTTGGAGGAAGGTGAACCTGGAGTTGTGTTGCGGGTTCTTCCTGTTCATCCAGCTGCCTACTGGAGTGCATTGCATCAAGACTGGATTGCATCATTGCACCGATCGGCTGATCCTTGCATCCTTGAGGTCCATCTCCTATCTCTCCATCTGCCCCTTCCTCCATCTCCTCCACATCCTCAAGCACAGGCTTCGACAGACCAATGCCTTCATCATCAGAACCAAGTCACCTTCCGAAGCTCAGCGAGCAGTCCGCCTCATGGACAAGCTGAAGCAGTCCTGCTTCCTCCTCAACCGCTGCTATTCGATTCAGCTTTTCCTTTATGTCTCCACTTATTTCATGAGCATAACAATAAGCTTCTATTGGTTCATGCAGTCCGTCATCAATAAAGATGAGTTCATATGGTTAGCCAATAAACTATTTGTAGCCATAGTCAGTATTTCAATGCTGTTGGTCGTCATCGTTCCTGCTCAGCAAATTGCTCGAGAAGTGAATCATTTCAAATTATTTATTCCTCTTCAAATTATCTTTAAACTCCTTTGGTAAACCTTGAGTGGCGAGTTCGATTACCGCCTGGACAATAGTAATTTATTTAGTGACGGACTCACTAAATAAAATCCTTAGTCTCACCCTGGCTAGAAAATGGTGGTAACCTGTAGATAACCCGTCCAGATTAGGGATATTAGCAAAAAGTGGACGTTAATAAATAATTTATTTCAATCACATAAATATTCTACTTATCTTTCTTTATGGACAAATTAGGCAAATTCCATTCGCATGCCACAAATAACAAATTTATTTGACGGACGACTTTTAGCACATTTTTAAACGGTTCTATTTAGCTTGCACTGTTTGTTTATTTATTTGGGTCAAAGTTGAGCCCTATCCTATTTATCGATTGATCTGAAATTTGGACACTTACCAAACAACAAAAAAATTGAATATATTCAGTATCTTTGTAAATCCAAGATGGCCGCTTCTAAAAATGGCGGATAGCATATTTTAGCTTCACAACTCCCTCAATATGGATTTCAAATGAATGGGCTTGACTAGTGGAATAAAGGACTCTATGGAAAAAATGCAAATGGAATATGATCGCATACGAAAAGGCGGTTCACATGTTATTTTCTACACAACTTCCTTAATATGGGTTTCATATGAAAGGGTTCGACTAGGAGAATACTGCACACTATGACAAATTTCAAATCTAACATAACCGCCGGCACAACTCAACTAAAGATCAAGTTGACTAATGGCTGAAACAGGACTAGGATCGAAAATTCAAACTATCTCAGTTATTATGAGATGGATCGAAAAATTGAGTGCAACCAATCTTGTTGCAAACTTAATTTTCTAAAAATGATGTCTGTATCTCTAATATTTACAGAATAATTACTTTATTTAAACAGGAGTCACCTGTTGATGTTGTACTCATGCCAAGACTTTTCAGTTCATCACAAATGCTAGATTCAGACAATCGTTTCAAGGCTTAAATGTGTCTCAGGTTAGCCCTACGAGTTAAGGCGTTCATCTTAATTTCATTCGGTAACCTGGATTCTTGATTTCCATTCTCACCTGGGGAACAGGAATTTATGAAGTGAAGTACGCATTAAATAAAATAACTAGTCCCACCCTGCCTAGAAAAGGGTGGTAACCTGTAGATAATCCGTCCCAATTAGCCTTAGTAGCATAAAGTGGACGTTAATAAATAACCCTACACAAATGAACGCAATTCTTTTCATTTGATCATGATTAAACTTAATTAAATGCTTCCAGGGAAGCTGAGTGGTAGAGGATAGAATCAATTTGGATGCACCAAGTATGCCTGTTTTCCTCTGCAATGCGTTTATTGAGACAAAGTGCTCTTTCAGAGCAGCTTCAGTGCCCGCTGACATGCCCGAAACCAAATGAAAATCATGCAATAAACATTATTTAAATTATTAAACAAATACAAATCCATCCTGAAACTAAAAAAGAAATAAAAATCGAATTAAAATACAAATTAAAGTTAGAATAAATAAAACTAAAAATATAATTAAATAGTACAGAAGAACCCACTACTTAAATCATACACTTAGCAGCCAACATATAAAAATTGATACAATTTAAAACTAAACTACTAAAATTAACTATTAAAGGTGCTAAAAATATGTGACATCTTACAAATTGAAGAAGTAAAATTTTTTAAAAACTGATAAGATGGAACCTAAAAACACTTATCAAACCTAAGACTTAAGTTAAAAATCAAGCCGACCAGGAAGAGACAACTACTAAACCATTAGACTGAATGAAACCATGAAGTGTAAACACACATAATGGAAAATTAAAGTTGATCATTAAACACATGTTGATGTAGACACTTCTCCTCCAGGCTGCATCTCATGCCCCGCTCCATAAACTAGCACAACAACAGAATCAAAGCAGGACGTCTATATATCATGTCTGATTCTTATGTTAACGTTTTTTTTTTTAGGTGAAGAAATTCAACTTCCTACTCTACAAGGTTGTTATGGACGATAGTACCTACACTATAGCCAATGATGTACGTATGAATGGTCCCTAGAAAAAAAAATAAAATAAAATATATATATGGACTTAAAACATATCAGTGGGGTAAGACTGACGGATAGATTAAAGCTGTAGTACCCATTCTGATACATGTTAAAAGTCTATCATTTGTCAGCTGATGCAGGCTGCAGGCTGCCGAGGGATGGCTATCTAACAACTCTGCCCTTGAATAGTTGCAGCCTGCATACTGATACTGGCTAATAGTCTATCATTAGTCAGCTGATGCAGGCTGCAGGCTGCCGAGGGATGGCTATCTAACAACTCTGCCCTTGAATAGTTGCAGCCTGCATACTGATACTGGCTAATAGTCTATCATTAGTCAGCTGATGCAGGCTGCAGGCTGCCGAGGGATGGCTATCTAACAACTCTGCCCTTGAATAGTTGCAGCCTGCATACTGATACTGGCTAATAGTCTATCATTAGTCAGCTGATGCAGGCTGCAGGCTGCCGAGGGATGGCTATCTAACAACTCTGCCCTTGAATAGTTGCAGCCTGCATACTGATACTGGCTAATAGTCTATCATTAGTCAGCTGATGCAGGCTGCAGGCTGCCGAGGGATGGCTATCTAACAACTCTGCCCTTGAATAGTTGCAGCCTGCATACTGATACTGGCTAATAGTCTATCATTAGTCAGCTGATGCAGGCTGCAGGCTGCCGAGGGATGGCTATCTAACAACTCTGCCCTTGAATAGTTGCAGCCTGCATACTGATACTGGCTAATAGTCTATCATTAGTCAGCTGATGCAGGCTGCAGGCTGCCGAGGGATGGCTATCTAACAACTCTGCCCTTGAATAGTTGCAGCCTGCATACTGATACTGGCTAATAGTCTATCATTAGTCAGCTGATGCAGGCTGCAGGCTGCCGAGGGGTGGCTATCTAACAACTCTGCCCTTGAATAGTTGCAGCCTGCATACTGATACTGGCTAATAGTCTATCATTAGTCAGCTGATGCAGGCTGCAGGCTGCCGAGGGATGGCTATCTAACAACTCTGCCCTTGAATAGTTGCAGCCTGCATACTGATACTGGCTAATAGTCTATCATTAGTCAGCTGATGCAGGCTGCAGGCTGCCGAGGGGTGGCTATCTAACAACTCTGCCTTTGAATAGTTGCAGCCTGCATACTGATACTGGCTAATAGTCTATCATTAGTCAGCTGATGCAGGCTGCAGGCTGCCGAGGGATGGCTATCTAACAACTCTGCCCTTGAATAGTTGCAGCCTGCATACTGATACTGGCTAATAGTCTATCATTAGTCAGCTGATGCAGGCTGCAGGCTTCCGAGGGGTGGCTATCTAACAACTCTGCCCTTGAATAGTTGCAGCCTGCATACTGATACTGGCTAATAGTCTATCATTAGTCAGCTGATGCAGGCTGCAGGCTACCGAGGGGTGGCTATCTAACAACTCTGCCCTTGAATAGTTGCAGCCTGCATACTGATACTGGCTAATAGTCTATCATTAGTCAGCTGATGCAGGCTGCAGGCTGCCGAGGGATGGCTATCTAACAACTCTGCCCTTGAATAGTTGCAGCCTGCATACTGATACTGGCTAATAGTCTATCATTAGTCAGCTGATGCAGGCTACAGGCTGCCGAGGGATGGCTATCTAACAACTCTGCCCTTGAATAGAATTTTCTCCACTCATGCCTTTACTGGTGTGAATGGAATTTCCCTCATGATGCCTTTATTGCTGGATGGTCTGATGCAGAAGGTAATGGGAAACCACTGCATGCCCTTGTGGCCCTCTTATCCCCTTGTTCAGTCCTGTGAAAACCAGGTTTCGCTGAGAAATCAATTACAAGGTGTAGCCTGTAAATGATATATATATATAGATATATATATATATATATATATATATATATATTCTGTACCAAAACAATATTTGGTATTGACTATATATATATATATAGCCAATAACGAATATTGTTTTCTTTATTATACGAGATACATAGAAATTTGTTTTGTGATGGTGCCATCATATAATATTTTACATTCTTAACTTGTAATCGTTAAACTTTTGGTTTTCTATGCATTTTTTACATATGAATATAGAGAATAAGTGGTGAGAGGAGATCTCCAGTGTCTTACACCAGCACGTGGTAAATCGGCTTAGTTCACGCAGCCCTTGTGTGACGGACTTTATTTACAATCCCCGATGCTTCTGCATAAACTGATTATTTTGGATGATCTGTTGATGCAGTTAGAAGCCGAGGTAGATATAGGTTGGCTGGTGAAATTGAAGTGCATACATACTGTCGTATTTCATATCTTATAATTATATCATAATTATAATTATGCCTGAATTACATGGTAATTTGGATTTATTTGTTTTCAGGGAAAAGTTCACCTGTATTTCTCGATGAAACAAGAAATTGACTTCAGAGCTCGATTCGGCTTCATAAAACTAGATTATTACCTTGTTTTTTCTGTAAGTATTCAATTGCACACACACGTGTATATATATGTATATGAAGGGCATTAAATTTTCTTTAATAATCGTTTATTTTTATTTTTATTTCGGTTTTACAAATAGTTTTAAACAAATCTTAAAATAAAAAAATTAAAATTAATATTAAAAAAACGTTAATTTCAAATCCTCAAGCACCATCGTCTGGATCAACTTTTAGAGTTTTTTAGATTTTAAAAGAAAACCTCTTCTGTCAATATAGTTTTTAACGATACAACACTATTCCTTGAAGCTTGAAACTCAACTCAGGGCTCCAACAAGTGTTGGAAAGCAACAAATTATTTAAAAAATAAAATTCCGGCACGCAGAGGCAGCGGAAAATAAGCACATTTCTCACGTGAAGTTTTTCAACAGATAAATTTACATACTGGTAACAGTTAACACGACCATGGATATTAAGTGAATGAATACAAATGATAATAAGAAAGGATTTAGTGAGCTTACAATTTGATAACAAAAGGAATTTAAATTTTAGTAATCCAAGAACCGACACAAAACAACTCAGATATTTTGATTTCCCTCCCATAACGGAAATCAGCTGTTGAAGTTGTACAAATGTCCATTAATCCTACCCAGTAGATGATGAAAATGAGGTTCGTTCAAAATTATAAATATATCTGTTACCGCTCTAGTGGTGGCAATTTTTGTTTAATCGTTACCAAAATCGATATATAACCGTTTTATTCAACATTAAACATCATATTTGTGAAGGGCAGATATCGGACCAGGGATGGGGGGGGGGGTTAGACCGGAGGGGAGTTCGGTAATTCAAAATATCTCCGTTATTATGAGTCAGACCGTTATAGAATCGATCATGTTAAAACTATTGTAGCTCTACAATTATTTCTGTGTGCATTTGTTTGCAACTGAAATACTAACCGAGTTATTCGTACTTTTTATTTTCAGTCTTCAGATACCCCCTCCCTCGATCGATCGGTTTTTGTTTTAGCTGATTTGCCTTAAGGGGAATCAGCTATTGAGGTCGTACTCATGACGCGATTTTCGAAAAATTTCTTCAGATGTCCATCGATCCTACCTAGTAGATGACGAAAATGAGGTCCGTTCAAAATTATATATATATATATATATATATATATATATATATATATATATATATATATGTCTGTTAACGCTCTAGCAGTCGCAATTTTTGTTTTATCGTTACTAAACTTGATATTTAACCGTAATATGTAAAAAGACAGATCAAGTTCGTTAATGGCTGAAATCAAACCATAGGGAGGGGGGTTTAAAGGGGGGATTTTCGAAAATTCAAAATATCTCCGTTATTATGCATCGGATGGAAAAATTGTATAGAACCAATCTTATTGCAAATTAAATTTACTATAAATATTGTTATATACATTTATTCTCTATCTTGAATATTAACCGAGATATTTGCATTTTTTTTAAGTCTGTGGTCTGGTATAGTTCGGATTAGGTCGGCCGTTTTCGTAACTGCTCGGCTCTGTTGGAAGCTTCTTCTAAACTTACCTGTCGTTTCTTACCTTACCTTACCTTCTTTACTTTGTGAGATTTATGCTAATACGTTCTGTTCATCCGCCCCCCCCCCCTTCTTTAGTTCTTGGACTACTAAAATTTGAAAAAATATAAATTATTCTTACAATTCAGAAGCCGTTTCAGTTGGGAATAATTTTAATTGACTGAAAGATTTCTCATTACCGTTTGATTTAATCAGGTGGTGTTGTGTCAGCAGTATGCAGATTTCTCTATTGTATAACTTCACATGGGAAATCTGCTTATTTTACGCAGCCCCTGCGTGACCGACTTTGATATTTATTCATTTTTGCTTGTTTTGTATAATGTGGTTTGCAATTATTGTTTACCATGTGTTGCAGATAGTTGGAGCTGCATTTACCTACCTGCTCCTTCTTATTCAGAGCTCTCCTACTGCAACACCGGCCAGAGATAACTTAGAGATTGAACTAGCTAGCTACTTTACATCTGATGTAATAGAAGACTCCATTGAAATTATTGGAGAATTGTAGACTTCTTCCATGTGAATCAAGTGTTATTAAACGGTTTTATTTTGCTTCACCTGTTTATTTATTTGGGCCAAATTTAGTCGTTGAAATTTGACCCTTTTGATCGATTGATCTGATATTTTGTAGACAGCTTTAGTTCTGATGATAATACAATTTAGTATATTCAATATCTTTGTAAATCCAAAACGGCCGCCACTATAAAATTACGGTCATACGTCTCCCTCAATGTGGGTTTCAAATGAAAGGACTTGACTAATTAAATACTGTACACTATGAGAAATTTCAAATCTAAGATGCCATCTTGCTAAATTTCGAATTTGTTGCAATATAGGTAATGGCTATGGGCTAAATAAATAAATCTCAGTTATTATGAGATGGATAAATAAATTGACTTCAACCGATATTGTTGCAAATTTAATTTCCTATAAATTATCTCTTTATCTCCAATGTTAACGGAAATAATTCATTTTTAGTATTTAGTCTTTAATATAATAATTTAAACCCCACTATTTCTTATCTCATATTTCATAAAAATAAGCTGAGATATCATGAAACGCTTTATGCCAAGGATAAATATAAAAAAGTCCGTCACGCAGGGGCTGCCTAAACTAATCAGATTTCCCACGTGAAGTTTTACAATAGAGAAATCTGCTTACTAATAACAGTAGTAGGAAGGTATCTCTAGACCTATTCAGGAGAGACGAATAGTTACAGAAACGGCCGCACTAGCTCTCGGCGGATAGTCCCGAACATAGCCGACTCCTGCCGTCCACACACACAATACAAATGCAAATATCTCGGTTAATATTCAATGTACAGAATAAATGTATAGAGCAATATTTATAGTAAATTTAATTTGCAATAAGATTGATAATAACGGAGCATAATAACGGAGATATTTCGAATTTTCAGAAATCCCCCCTTTAAACCCCCCCCCTCCCACTAGTCCGATTTCAGCCGTTAACGAACTTGATCTTTCTTTTTACATAAAACGCTTAAATATGAAGTTTGGTAACGATCAAACAAAAATTGCGACCGCTAGAGCGTTAACAAACAAATATATATATATATATATATATATATATATATATATATATATATATATATATATATATATATATATATATAATTTTGAACGGACCTCATTTTCGTCATCTCCAGTGTAGGATCGATGGACATTTGAAAAAAATGTTCGAAACTCGCGTCATGAGAAAGACCACAATAGCTGATTTCCCTCAATATCTGCTAATTCAAATTAAGAAAGGAATGTACTAAAAGCTAAAAATTAATCCTAGTTGTTATACAGCAGCCATCACAGTACCCTGCTCATCAATGTAGGGCATTGATGAGACAAATAAATAATATCATTGGGCTTAGCGCAACCAAATAGCATTTATGATCATATCAATGGTTGACTAGAAATTGCACAAGCCCCGCCATTTTATTTATTTGTCTGATCTATGCCCTAGGTTGATGAGCAGAGTGCTCTGATCACTGCTGACTAGTACCTACGATTACTTTCTATATTTAATAATTTTCTTCAAACTTTTGATCTGTATTTTTTTTTTCCAATAATACCGTTTAACTTAAATATTAAGTTTCAAGTTCTTATTATATTTAGTTTATTTAGTGTCTCATTAATGTGAAGTTTATTTCCTGACAATATTTTCTGACAATCTTAACTTTATTTTTATCTGTATTTTTTTTAATAAATATTTTTTTAACATATTTTATTTGTAATTTGCTTTCATTGTTAATATATTTTATGTATTGAGCAGTTGATTGAGTTATTTTTATGTTAAATAGTACTCAATAGCCATAATAACTGAAATTAAATGTACATATTTGTTGAGCTATGATGTACACTTTTTTTGACACCACTTTCGTTTTATTTTAGGTAATGTATTATGACGTTTTTTCTGTCACTGTCCCAGGGTCAGATGAGATATAGATACAAATGTCACGCAGGAGCTGCGTAAGCTAAGCAGATTTCCCACAACTTGATAGCACACTGATTTCCCCCCCCCCAGAAAGAAGCCTAGGTAAAAAAACATTTTATGTATATCTATAACAACTGGATATGCATCTTGCATTCATGTACTCCACCATTCGCTTTGGCAGCTTCACTTATTACCTTCTCCCAGAGCAGGTTGAACAGGTTCAGAGATAAGCAACCATCTTGTCTATATCCTGCCTTAACTACCAATACATCAGACATCTCCTCCTCAATCAACACCTGGCAGTGAGAGCCGTTGTTGCACGCCGTTGTCAATCTGACAAGATTCCCTGCAAATCCCAGTTCCTTCATTATTTTCGGAAGACAGCATATATCAGCTGAATGATAAGGTGTTGTGGATGAATATGGCGTGCGCACCTTGCTCTACCTCCCATCCTATTTGTTCCAGGGTAAATATCTGATCCAAGCTGCGTCTTCCTCTTCTGAACCCAGGCTTATAGTCACCCTAGAGCCATATCGCAGGACGGGGTCATTATATCAAGCATTCTGTACGTCAGACTATTGTATGCTGCAGGTAGCAGAGCGATTCCTCTGTAGTTTGCGCACTCATTAGTGGAGCTTTTGTTCAGCATTAGACATATGTTATCCATTTGTCCGAACGCGTCGACGATATCTATATAAAAATTTGAAAGGATCTCATTTTCATCTTCTACATGGCTTCGTTGGACAATAATAAAAGCTCTTGAGGTGTCCGATCTAATTACATGAGTATGACATTAAAATGCATAGATAATCCGCTTAGTTAACGCAGCTGAGTTTTCGGCTATCATTTACTAAGATTTGGTGGAATCCTTGAGTATTTGTGTCAGACCTCGGGGCCTCAACAGCGAATTTGCTAATCCTCTGCAACAGGTGTTGTCCAATATAAATTGTGAGTAGCCGAAAGCTTGAATGGATTCGGTTGGGAGTGGAGAGTGAAACTCAAGACTACTTTCGATGTTAGTGCTGCTCTGCATGTTGATGTGGTGACATCTTCTCTTACGCTGCCAACAAACACTGGCAGCATAATATAGCAGCTCTCAGCAGCTACTTGCAACCCACTACTACTGCACGATAGCACAAGTTCCTAAATGTGGAGGGTCCGAAGTTGACTAAAAGCTGTCAAATTTATTGCTGCTAAACTAATCAAATTTTGACACATGCTGGAACAACTCACCGAACTGATGAGTACACGCAGATTTTCCTTAGAGGAAATAGACTCTTGGGGTTGCACCCCTTAAAATAGAACTCTCAGTTCAGCAGGAGGGGAACTGTCCGTACCACCTCGCGTGGCTTGACGGCCCGCGCAGTTCACAAAAAGCCGTGGTATAAGAAAACTGGGCCTCAGATAAAAAAAAAAAAAAAAAAAAAAAAGTTGCACTCATTACCGTAAGGAACTGGATCATTTATAGTACATGAAACGTTTAAATATCGAGTTACGTAACAATCAAACGAAAATTGTGACCCCTATAGCGAAAACAGACCTCATTTTAAGCATATTTCCCTTAAGGTAAATCGACTATTGAGGTTGTACTCAGAGCGCGATTTTCGAAAAATTGTGCTCAAATGTTCAGGAGATGAAAATGAGATCCCTCGACAAAACTGCCCCTACGTTACAGAATTTTTTAGTTCTCTCATAGAACAATCGTTTTCAAACTGAGAGACGCCGCATTCCACAGTGGGAGATTGACAAAAAGAATAGTTAGTATCTGGTTGAGGAAGGGCTGTATTTAGAAGTGCCCAAATCTATGATATATACTAGTTGAGATTGTGGGAAAAGCCTAGATAAGTCGGATCTAGAGTTAGTCTATCGGCGAGCGGTGTTTGATATGCAGAGAGCTCCGACAGAGCTATTAAGATGGGTACCTGTTGCTTTTTGTGGCCTGTTTTTGCTCCCAACTCCCGCCGGCTTAAAAACGAAATAAAGTCTGGAGTAAGGACTACCTGAATTCCAGGCTGTCTACTGGCCTCCCAGCCAAACACTAATAGCACACAATTGCTACATTCTATTGGACCTCTCGAGTCAATGAAGCAGCTCCAAAGAGCAACACATATAGCATTAGCAAGGAGCTACTAAACAGCATCCACAAACTGAACTAAGCCAATTATTAACATCAATTTTTTTTTAGCAAATCCACTTTAAGGAAAATCAGCTATTTAGGCTCTATTCATGACACGATATTAGAAAAATTTCCTCAAATGCCCACCGATCCTACTTAGTAGATGACGAAAATGAAGTCCGTTCAAAATTATGTAATGGTATGTACTAGTCTGTTTCAGCTCTAGCGGTCACAATTTTTGCAGTTTCGTTACCAATCTCGATATATAAGCGTTTCATGTAAAAACGAAAGAACAAGTTAGTTAAATACTTAAATCAGACCAGGGGGAGCGAGGGCTTAGAGGGAGAACATTTGAAATATCCCCGTTATTATAAGTCGGACCAAATATTATATTGAACCAATACTGTTGCAAATTTAATTACCTATAATGCTGTTATATTTTCTTTATTATGAATATTAACCTACAAATTTCGAATTTATAGTTTTCAGCCTTCAGTAAACCCCCCTCCTACTCGATATTTATCCGTTTCTTCTAAAACTAATCAGGCTCTACAATTGTTGGACTGTAGATTTTTTCGTGACTCCAGTATTCAGCAAGTATTTTGAAATTTCTTGTTTTCAGCACTCATTTAGCCCTCCGTCTGGTGGAATATGTGCTGAGAGATCTCAGGCTCGCCATAACAGTACCAGGGAAATCTGCTTTCGAGCAGCTTGGGGAGGGGGGGGGGTATCTGCTTTAGAGAATTTATGTGGAGATGATCAGTAGTATGTCATTCCAGCCCCAGGGAAATCTGCTTATTTTACGCAACCCCTGCCTGACGGACTACAGTAATTGTTCTTATCGAGTATAGTGAGGAGCAGAATTTTCTCATATTATTTTAAAATTCCCCAACGCTCCGATTTAAATATTTGGCGGGAGAAGAGGGTCACTTTCTACGCATCGCGAATGGAGAATAATTCATGGGCTAAGTGAAAATATATTCAGTTGTCCATCTTTCACCGGGCAATCACGTCTTTATTCACTGCCTACGTGATTCTCATCAACTTTCAATCTCGCTGGTCAGCTGTGGTTTACCTACCTCTATGCTTACTCACAGAGCTGTGGTCTAGCCATCTCCAACTCATGTCCGCCGCTCATATCCACCCTAGCGTTTATCAAACTTATCTGTAGTTCGAATCCCGGCAATAGGATTTTATTTAGTAAAGGGCTCTTTAAATAATATCCTTAGTCCCAACCTGGATATAAAAGGGTGGTAACCTGTAGATAGCCCGTTCCAATTAGCTGTAGTAGCTAATAGTAGACGCTAATAAATAAAAAAAAACTTTCCACATCTTACCACAAATTATCTGCATTTTCCATCCATGTTTTGCCACAGACATTTCATACTAAAGCAGATTAATTCTATAGATATTTCAGTTTTAACAGGTTTACATAAGTGAAATCAGCTATTGAGGTTGTAATCAGGACGAAAAATCAAAAAAAGAAAATCTCCGTTATTCAAGTTAGATACTAAAAGCCCGTCACGCAGGGGCTGAGTAAACTAAGCAGATTTCCCACATTTTGGAATGGCACGCTACTGATCTCATCTCAGCATGTATTCTCTATTTCCAAAAAAAAATAAAAAAAATGTGTTAGTATAGTAATAATAGGTGAGAAGTGGTTGGTCAATAAAAGCTGAATGGATGATGTCATCCCACTATTTGCACGTAGCTCACTTTTAATAAAGTCCGTAGAAAATAATATTTGATATTTATGCTTAGAATAAGTCGTTTCATGATATTTTCTCTTATTTCTAAAGTGCCATGACTGAAAGTGGTGAATTACTATATGCTGAAATCTAAAAAAATTGCCTATATTGGTTCCATACAAGTTGACCGATATGACGTATAATAATGGGGACGTTTACAAATTAGGTACAATCCCGGGTGGCCTTATCTGGGTTTCATTCAAGGGAGGGGGGGGGGGCTTGTAAGGATATAATCAGGGATGGCCTTGCCTGGGTATAAACCCTGGTGGTCTTGCCTGGGTATAATCCCTGGTGGTCCTGCCTTCGTATAATACGGGGTCGTCCTGCCTGGGTATAATCCGGAGTGGTCCTGCCTGCGTATAATACGGGGTGGTCCTGCCTGGGTATAATACGGGGTGGTCCTGCCTGGGTATAATCCCTGGTGGTCCTGCCTGGGTATAATACGGGGTGGTCCTGCCTGGGTATAATACGGGGTGGTCCTGCCTGGGCATAATACGGGGTGGTCCTGCCTGGGCATAATACGGGGTGGTCCTGCCTGGGTATAATCCGGAGTGGTCTTACCTGCGTATAATACAGTGTGGTCATGCCTGGGTATAATTCGGAGTGGTCCTGCCTGCGTATAATACGGGGTGGCCTGCCTTCGTATAATACAACAGGGTGGATCGTGCCTGGCTGTAATCCGGAGTGGTCCTGCCAGCGTATAATACGGTCAGGTCCTGCCTTCGTATAATTCGAGGTGGTCCTGCCTGGGCATAATCCGGGGTGGTCTTGCCTGCGTATAATACGGGGTCGTCCTACTTGGGTATAATTCTGGGTGGTCCTGGCTGGGTATAATCCCTGGTGACCCGGGTAAAATCCGGGAAGTTTAGGGGAGGGGGATCTTAAGAATTCAAAATATCTCCGTTATTATACGTCAGATCGAATAACTATAGAACGAATCTTATTAAAAATACAGTGTTACATACAAGTCTTAAATATGGGTTTTCTTAATCATGAATATTTACCGAGATAGCAGTTTTTTTTTAATGTTCAGCTTTCAGTTAGCCCCTCCTACTCATATCATATTCACAATAAGCTGTTGTTTCAGGGACCTCTTTATTCGGATCATAAATACCACATATTGTCTTCATTGAACTATTACTCTGTGGGTTTGCAAATGAGTAGAGTAATCACATCATCATTTAAGATTTTATTAGAAGGTTTCATAGAAGAAAAGGTGCATTCAGCATGTATTCTCATTGACTGCTATTCTCATTGACTGCTATAGCATGTATTCTCATTAATTGCTATGCATTTTCAAGGGAAGGAGACCTATATATATGCAACATTTGTCCATTTCAAGAAAACATTCAACTCTATATACCAGGAGCTACTCTGCCAAGAGTTGTTTACTCTTGGGCTCAGCGGAAAAATAATACGAATTTTAAAAACACTTTATGACAAGGCTTCCATGTTTATTAATATTGGTTTCGAGCTCTCAGATGAAATAGCTTTAAATTCTGGATTATTGCAAGGGGAAAGTCTCAGCCCAAACCTTTTTTCTTGTTTTCTATCTGATATAATTTCCGTTTTTCATAATAGTGGTGCGACAGGAATCCCAATAGACAGCGCAAATGAAGTCATAATGCTTTTATTAGCTGATGACATCATACTTCTAAGTACTTGATAGCACGAAGCTCCTAAAAAACTTTAAATATTAGAAGCATACTCTGACCAAAACTCACTCATATTGAGTCCGGAGAAGTCCAAAACACTTGTATTCCACAAACTAAAAAACTGAAACCTCTGTACTGGCAGGATAAAGAACTGGAGTAGACTAAAGCCTGCACATAGCTTGGAGTACCTTTTTCCTCATCAGGAAGATTTTCCAAAGCTGCAGATCATTTCAGCCAGAGATCAAATGCGCCAAGTGTAAAAGTTAGGGAAATACTGGGAAGAGGAAAGAGTGATTGGTGGGAAGGAAGAATAGAATTGATTCGATGGTCTCATCTACTCTTCTTTATGAAGCAGAAATTTGGGATATAAATTATTTGGAGCTTTGTTGAATCTGTACAGCTGAGGTTCATAAAGTATTTGTATTGTTGGAAACTGGACGAGAGCACTTAAAGGTAGTTATATTCAAGAAAATTATTACTTTCTGTGTTAAACTGCTCTCAATGCCTGACCACCGACTTCCAAAAAAAGTTTTCTTAAGCTCCTTAGTTTGCACAATAGGAAAAGCCACATAAAATATAATTGGGTGTCACAAGTAAAATTAATAGCAGGAAATAATTATGTTGAAGAATATTTTTTCGATTCTTTAGACCAATAAACTTTGCTAGCCAACAAGAATACAATCATTGAAACAATTATAAACAATCTCCATTCCGTTGACGTGGATAGAGTTCTTAACTAAAGTTACAGCCGAATATATAGAAGTATTTGTAATTTTAACAACTCTCTCCCTGAAAATTATTTAACGTTTCACACAAACATAAGTAAAATAAATCTCACCAGTCATATAAGGATTTCATCTTGTAAATATTTAAAATTATGCTATAATAACATGACTCACATTATAAAAACCGGAGAGGCATGAAAATGGTTCCAAAAATATATATATCTACATTTGAATCATTTACTATTGTATTGCCCCGCTTGCACATGACACAGGATAAAATTCCTTGACAAAAATATAGTGCCTCAAAGTGAATACCTATCATTGGTAAACATTTTGGATTACAACTCTGAAAATAAAGTTAATGATGCTTTCTGTTTCTTATCAAAAGTTTGCGAAAGTTAACATTATAAAAGAAAGAATTTCATTATTTTTATGGGGGTGCTTAAACAACAATAATCTCCACATTATTTATTATATACAATAATACTTAATATTATTATTCTGTTTGTTATAAATCTTAGACAAGAATTATGTTAGTTTGACACATCAGAAAATTCATCTTTATTTAGACATTTAAAAAATATATATATATTTAAAGTACATTTACATTAACTTATGATTTATTGAATTAAGTATTATAATTATTTAGATTGATATTTATATTATTTTATATACCAGTGTATATGCTGTTAATTTGTACTTTAGAAAATATTATTATTTTTATTCACGCATTTTTAATACGTTATATTATATTAACAACCGTACTAACAGTAATTGGCCAGACTCTTGGCAACATGTTTGTAAGCATAGGACAATAAAATATCTACCTATCTATCTATCATTTGAAATTATATTATTATTATTGCCCACATATTGCTATTATGGCTGATTGAGACGGGTTATCACACTTTTCTAACCAGGGTGGAACTAAGGAGTGCGTCACTAAATAAATTCCTATTGGCCAGACAGGGAATGTAACTCGCCACTCTAGGTTAAACATGAGAAATTAATGCTAATGCTTTAACTCACATGGGGCTCAGGTTAGCCATGCGAGTTAAAGCGTTGCCTTAATCTCACATGGTGAACCTTGAATTGCGAGTTCCATTCCCTGTCTGGACAATGGAATTTATTTAGTGACGAAATTCATTAAATAAAATCTTGAGTCCCACCCTGGCTAGAAAAGGGTGGTAACCTGTAGATATTAATTAGCCCCAATTAGCCTTAGTTACAAAAACTGGACGTTAATAAATAATTTAAATTTTTAAATTTATATCACATGGCTAACCTGAGGCCCCATTTAAGTAAGATTTTACTTTCTTATTCTGAAAATGTTAATTTGATCTATACCATTCTCTATATTTAACCGATTAATTCAAATCTAACGTCATTAATGGCTAACATCGGCCAGAAATAGGGTGGTTAGTTGGGGGTGAAAAAACGCACATAACATGATTGCATTTGCAACAATACACAATATACAATTTTTCGATCCGAAGCATAATAACGGAGATATTAAGAATTTTCAAATTTTTATGACTGACTCGTGGAGAAAATCAAATTCCAAAACGAGTTTATATCGGTGAATTTTTCGATTTACAGCATCCTTTAGCCTTGTAATGCACAAATCTTTATTTCAGAAACGGCGCATTTTACTGAAGAATGCTGTGACATGAAAGTTGAAGCCAACAAAATTATTTTTGGAACAAATTAATGAGAAGTGAAGTGAATTCTAAAATTTAAAAAAAAAAAAAATGAAACCAAATAACCTAAAAGTATTCTTGATCATTCTTCCCTGGAAGATATCGCACCGATTATTTTTTTTGTGAAGCTATGCAAGTGGACAATTTTTTTCCTTTTAGATATAATTACTGCCTAATTACTTTAAAATAAATTAATTCTAAGGACGTTTTTTTGAAGTAAAACTTATTTTGTTTTTCATTCAAGAATAATTCATTGTTATTTCGTTTTAAATACATTTTTTTTTTTTAATTTCAGAATCCATTCCTCATTGTTGTAGCCAACGAAACTATCATTGAACAGGTCTATGGGGAAAGAACGGATTCTAGATTAAAATAAAAAAAAAACAAGTTTTTTATTTCGTTTCAATTTTTTTTATTTATTACACATATCATTCCTATTCTCATTGATTTTGTTTCAAAGATAATTTGGTTGGCTATCATTGCACACTAAAGATCATATTAGTTAATGGCTGAAATAGGGGGTGGAATTGGTGGGAGGTTTATAGGGGGGGGGATTTTGAAAATTCAAAATATCTCCCTTATTATGAGTTGTATCGCAAAATTTTAATAAAACAATATTGTTAAACTATTGATTCTCTACAATTGTTGCTGTACACATTTTTTGGTAACTCAAGTATTAAGGGAGTTATTTTTCTCTTTTCAGCCTTCAATAACCCTCATCCCACAACCCTTTTATAATCGAATTTTCCACATAGAAATAGAAAATAATTTATGAGATGAGATCACCAGTGTATTATACCAGCACGTGGGAAATCTGCTTAGTTTACACAGCCACGGAATGTTTCGTTATCTGATAAGTAGGATCTATGGACATTTGAAGACATTTTTCGAAAATCGCTTCATGAGTACAACGTCAATTGCTATAAAATATATGGCGTAGGAATATTTACGGGGTGGAATCTTTATTAAACTCCGTACGTGGTGATTATATCGTTAGAAGGTCCACACTGATAGGAAATGAGTGAATGTACTACATAGAAAGGATATGACGTAGCAGGCTCCCTGCCGACAATGCTAGTATGTCTGGAGTCGAGTATTCTACCTCTATGGAGTACCACTGCCATATACCTCTTTGGAGAGACACTGCCATCTTTGTCTCTCTATTGGAACTCTATCCGACAAAGCGAATAGCGAAATCTATTAATTCAATGATAAAAGGAACAAAAATGGATCTCGGCTCTTTTATTAATCCTCTAGAATCCTGTCTACAGCCGTTATATATTGGCAATAGCAGGAGATAGCTGGAGCTATTGGTATATAGATCTAATGGTAGCTGCTATTGCAAGGCGTTATTGAGATCAGGACCAATGGCTGGTGGCGGCTTGAACTATTGACATTGTACTCATACGATTTTCGAAATACTGAAATGGCCATCGATCATAACCAAATAGTTTATATATAAATTATTTCAAGAGTACAATTTATATATAAAAAATTAACAACAATAATGTCAAATAAAAATAATAACATATAAAGAGAAAATCGTTAGTCTTGAAAAAAAAGAAAGAAAGAATTATTGAGTATCCGTAAATATTTTAGGTATAGTTGTTGTACCAGATGTAATAAGTATTCAACATATTAATTGTATCAAGAGCATGTTCTTCAAATATTTTAAACGCATTATTATGTTTTAAAAATAACTTGTCTTCTTCCATTCAAAAATTTAACATGTAAATGCAACAACACAAAAAGCATTTTGTCGTCCAATGTCTTTTTTTAGTTTTTGTCGTTCGTTAGTGAATAGTCCGGGATCGTATATTAAGTGTTGACATGTTTGTAGAGTTGTGTAATCACAAGGGCAAGTATTGTTCTTTTATGTTGAATCGTTGGTAGTAAGAAATTAGTGAGCCATTCTTGTTACTAATTGTGTAATGTAGAAGTCTGTCTGTATGTATTTGCAGTTGAAATATATGTTGCTCTTAGGGATGAACAATTTTTCATGTTGTCCTTTATTAGTTACAGCCCATCGTTGTTGCCACTTATCAATTAGATGAGTTTTTAACATATATATATTTTATATATTTCCTCTACATAGTAACCCTATGTGGAGGGATTTTATTTTCTGTACCTCCCATGCATTTAACATATATTTTACATGGGGTATGGAGATTTTAGTGTAACATTCTGGTAATTGGGAATCTTTTGAAGCAGACTTAGCCGCTCTATCAGCAAATTCATTTCCAAAATTGTAAGAATGTTCTTCAATACATGAAAACCCCATATTAATATGATTTAATTCTGCTATAAGGTCTCTGATTTGTGTTGTTAACGGGTCATAGGTTGTACGGTTCTGTAGTTTTTGTATTGTTGCTTTACTGTCGGTGTATATACAAAGTGTATTATGTTGAATGTTTTTTGTGCAGTTGTGTCCCAGTCTAAATTTATGTATCTCTGTTAATTCCTGATCAATGAATATTACAGACTACATTTCTTATCTTTACTTCCTTACTTTTAACAGTTTGTTAAGTACCAAATGTTTATTCCATACGTGAGGGAAGGAAGGATAGAACCTTTATATAATACTAGCTCAGATACCCGGCTTCGCTCGGGAATTCATTTGAGGCTGAATGGTGATGGTATTTTTTTGGCAAGGCTTTACTTTGCACAATATTTTGACATTTACCTGTCCCAGTGTTTAGTGTAAATCCCGTCGTTTCTGTGGATTTGTTAATATTAAAATTATTTTTTTATGTAAGACTTCACTGTCCTCCATATTGTCATATTTCCTGTTTTCTGTGCATTATACATAGATTTGAATTATTAAGCTCAAAATATTAACATACATTTGAATTAATTTTTCCCGGTGAGGTTCTTAGTAGTTCCAAAGAATTGATGAGCAAATTTCGCTAAATAACAAAATAAACAACTTCTGTTATGTGCATATTTGCCGAAAATGCAACAGGAAACGAAATATCACTATTATTAATTTCAGGCTTTCCTTATAACCCCCACTCCTGCCCGTCCTTCGAAATGTTAGTATGGCTTATTATAAGGAAGGCGTTAGTGCTAATACACATCCTGAGTGTTTTATTTAGTTCGGTTGAGTCTTTTGTGCCAAATAAAATTGTTGACTCCCGCTATAATTTGTAGCGTATAACGCCTTTATAATTCGGTATACGACGATAGTGTATATAAAAAAAGTTTCTCTAAATAACAAAATAAACAACTTTTGTTACGTGCATATTTGCTGAAAATGCAATAGGAAACGAAATATCACTATTATTAATTTCAGGCCTTCCTTATAACCCCCACTCCTGCCCGTCCCTAGAAATGTTAGTATGGCTTATTATAAGGAAGGCGTTAGTACTAATTGACATACCGAGTTTGGTTTAGTTCGGTTGAGTCTTTTGTGCCAAATAAAATTGTGGACTCCCCCTATAATTTTTAGCGTATAACTCATTTATACTTGCATGATTAATTAAAAGTGCATATAACAAAAGTTACTCTAAATTACAAAATAAACAATTTTTGTAATGGGCATATTTCCTGAAAAAGCAATAGCAAACGAAATATGGCTATTTTTAATTTCAGGCCTCCCTTATAACCCCCACTCCTGTTTATCTTAGAGAATATTAATATAGCCAAATTCTAAGTTGGGCTAGTAGTAATATACATACCAAGTTTCATAAAATTCGGTTCAGCCGTTTATGCGTGAAAAGGTAACAAACAAACATACACGAAGAAACAAAATGCAGTTATGGTGTCTATGACATGTGAAACGAAAAGTTATCGTGAAATTTCGCGAAAAAAATCAATGTACAGACAGAGGTTACAATTTTATATATATATATATATATATATATATATATATATATATATATATATATATAGATGTGTAATGCGTCTGATTTCAGTCCCCAGGTGTTTCTTGTTGGTATAGATAATGTGTTGATGAGTTTCAATAATCGTTCTTGTAGTTTGTCTATATGAGTATTCCAATTAAGTTTACTGTCAAAGAATATACCTAGGTGTTTTATTGAATTTACGTTTTTTAAGTCTTGTCCTTGTATACAGTGGAAGTGATTTTTCATGAGTAAAAATAATGTATGAAGATTTTTGAACATTAAAATATAGTTTATGTAAATGTGCCCAATTTTCTACGATGTCTGTAATAATGTTAATATTCACCTGTAGTTGTTCAAATAGTTTAGACGTTATCAGAATAATGAAGTCGGCTGCAAAAGCCAGTATCTCAGCATTATTTGGAAATTGTTAATGTAGCAAACACATTTAATATGAGATTTCATAATAATGCATGTATCTCGTATAGAAAAGATTTGTTGAATACAATATTTGGTATTTCAGCTTGAAATAATACGGTCCATGTCTTGGCTTATTTATAACGTTCGATAACAAAAGAAAAATATATAATTATCTCGGTTAATATTCGAGAAAGAGAAAGAATATATATAACAACATTAATAGGTAATTTAATTTGCAATAAGATTGGTTATGCATTTATTTTCGATTCGACTTATAGTAACGGAGACGTTGCAAATTCTAAAATCACCCCTCAACTCCCCCCCTCCCTCCTATTGGTCCGATTTTTATCATTAATGATCTTGATCTTTCTTTTTACATAATACGATTAAATATGGAGTTTGGTAAAGAACATTCCGACCGCTAAAGCGTTGAAAGGCAAATATATCGCGTCATAAGTACGACCTCAATAGCCTATTTCCCTTGAGGGAAATCTGCTAAAATTATTTATTTATTCCTTGCCCATATCCTGGGCCTCATGAACTAGTCCCTCAATATTTGTTCAGTATGAGACATAATGATGATAATATTCGCCTCCTTCTAGAATGGATGGTATCCTGTAGATAAGCCGTCCCGAGGTATCAAGCAGTGCAGCCAATTACTCGTGCAATATAAATGAATAAGGAGTAGTATTCATGGAGCATGAGTGGTTACATTGTTCAGGGATGAGTAGTAAGTCATTCATCACTCATTCAATCGTAGTGAGCAATATATAAATAAAAAAGTTTGTTATTTTTAATTAATTAATGTTGTATTTTAGCAGATTTCCCTTAAGGGAAATCAGCTATTGAGGTTGTACTCATGACGGAATTTTCGAAAATTTTCTTCAAATGTCCATCGATCCTACCCAGGAGATGACGAAAATGAGGTCCGTTCAAAACTGTTATAGCGGTCGCAATATTGGTTTTATAGTTACCAAAATCGATATTTAAGCGTTTTACGTAATAAGAATGATCAAGTTCCTTAACGGCTGAAATCGGACCAGTGGGAGGGGAGGTTTAGAGGGGAGGATTTTCGAAAATTCGAAATATCTCCGTTACTATTCGTCGGACCGAAAAATTGTACAGAATCAATCTTATTGCAAATTAAATTTACTATAAATATTGTTATATACATTTATTCTCTATCTTGAATATTAACCGAGATATTTGCATTTGTATTCTGCGTGTGGTCGGCAGCAGTGGCTATGTTCGGACTTTCCGCCGAGCTCTGGCGACCGTTTTTGTAATTATTCGTCCCTCGTGAATAGGTTTAGAGGTTAGGTTAATTTAGAGGTTACTTACTACTACAGTTGTTATTAGGCAGATTTCTCTATTGTAAAACTTCACGTGGGAAATCTGCTTAGTTTACGCAGCCCCTGCGTGACGGACTTTTATTATAACACAACAAACGTGGTTTAGCAGATTTCGTTGAAGGGAAATGAGCCGTTGAGGTTGTACTCGTGACGCCTCTCCGTTATTAGGTATATGTCGGGTCCAAAACATGTAAATAACCAATGTTATTGCAAATGTAATTACCTATAAATGGTGTTATATACATATTCTCTATCATAAATATTAACATGATATATATGAATAAATCTTTGGATTCTTATTTTTCAGCCTTTAGTAAACCCCACTTCTACTCACTGAATTTTAACAATATCCTGTTCTATCACGAACTGTAACGAAGTATCTGTCAGACCTTGTACATTGAGTGGCCACCCAGGTCACCCGATCTGACAGTTATGGATTATTTACCATGGGGGACGGACAATGATATCCCGCCAGAACAGGTCGCAGAATATTGAAGAAATGGAATCGGATTGGCGATAAATTCATTTTCAGTAGCAGAAATATACAAAACAAAAGTTGCAAAAGGTCTATTGTAGTGCGTAAATGAGGAAGGACGCATTTTCGAACGTTTGTAAACACTGCTGTAAATATTTTAGTGCAAAGAAAAACTGGTTGCTGTTTTATTTTAAATAAAACTTTGGACGTGGACAAATGTATTCTTTTTACAAATAATTACTGCGTAATTAGTTAAAAATAAATTAATTCAAAGAACGTTTTCTTGTTATGTTGATGTTTTTTGAAGTGAACATATTTTGGATTCATTGAAGTATACGTTAGCATTATTTCTTTTTGATTTTAGCAGATTTCCCTTTAAGGGAAATCATCACCTATTGAGGTCGTACTCATGACGCGAGTTTCGAAAAATTTCTTCAAATGTCAATCGATCCTACCCAGGAGATGACAGTGAGGACCGTTCAAAATTATATATATATTTGTCTGTTAACGCTCTAGCGGTCGCAATTTTTGTTTGATCGTTACCAAACTCGGAATTTAATCGTTTTATGTAAAAAGGAAGATCAAGTTCGTTAGTGGCTGAAATCGGACCAGTGGGAGGGGGGTTTAGAGGGGGCGATTTTCGGAAAATTCGAAATATCTCCGTTATTATGCGTCGGATCGAAAAATTGTATAGAATCAATCTTATTGAAAATTAAATTTACTATAAATATTGTTCTATGCATTTATTCTTTATCTTGAATATTAACCGAGATATTTGCATTTATATTCTGTGTATGGTCTACAGGAGTCGGCTATGTTCCAGACTTTCCGCCGAGAGCTCTGGCGGCCGTTTCCGTAACTATTCGTCCCTCGTGAATAGGTTTACTACTACAGTTGTTATTGGGCAGATTTCTCTATTGTAAAACTTCACGTGGGAAATCTGCTTAGTTTACGCAGCCCCTACGTGACGGACTTTTGTTTTATTTACTTTTTAAATATTGTTTTATTCTTTTTAATTTTTATTTTAGAATCCATTCCTTCCCCCGTAGTCTTGTTTCAAAGATAATTTTGTTGGCTACAAGTTTTATGTCGCAGCATTTTTCAATATAATGTGCCGTTTCTGAAATAAAAATTTGTGCATTTTACGGCTAAAGGATGTGACAAATCGAAAACTTCACAGCTTCAAATTCGTTTTAGAATTTGATTTTCAACAAGAATTCTTCATAAACATTATGGCATTCCATTGGAAATTCCAAAGTTATGGTCACTGGAGAAGGCTAAGAGGTTGAATATGGAATGAAAAGATTCTTCAGGGGTCACAGCATTGCATTAAATCTTTGTAAATTCATTGAGCATTGTATAATCATATAAATTAATAATTAAAAGAAAAAAATGTACGTATAAAAACAAAATAAAGAAATAATATATATACATAAAAAATTCAGTGAACGTTGGAAGTGCTTTATTGAACTTATGAGATTATTAAAACTTATAAATTATTTATTAACGTCATTTTGCAGCTAAGGCTAATTGGGACGGGTTATCTACAGGTTACCACCCTTTTCTAGCCAGGGTGGGACTACGGATTTTATTTAATGAATTCTGTCACTAAATAAATTCCTATTGCCCAGGCCGAGAATCGAACTCGCCACTCCAGGTTTACTGTGTGACATTAAGTTTAACGCTTTTACTCATATGGCTAAATACGTTCTGTTCATCCGCCCCCCCCTTCATTAGTTCTTGGACTACTAACATTTGAGTTATTATAATATAAATTATTCTTACAATTCAGAAGCCGTTTCAGTTGGGAATTTATTTTAATTAACTGAAAGATTTCTCATTACCGTTTGTATTTAATCAAGGTGGTGTTGTGTCACCAGTATGCAGATTTCTATAATGTAAAACTACACTTAGTTTACGCAGCCCCTGCGTGACCGACTTTTTAAATACCAGGCTGATACTTGGTATTTCAAAATCGGGGCCCCTGAAGTATCCTTTCAGTCCATATCCATTCAGTCAGTTTGTTGTAGGTTTGTGAGTCGTGCTTTAGACATAATTCGGTCTCTAGCGGTCGCAACTCTAGAGATATTAAAAGCGAACTTCATCTTTTTACTCATCCGGAAATTTATTTAAGTTCGTTAACGACCAGAATTGGAAGAAGTAAAAATTGTTATATTACCAATCTTGCAGAAAATTGTATTTAATAAAACTTAACTTTTGTCCATTTTTTCTGCACGGCTAACCGTTAACGAGGTAGTGGCCTTCTACTGTGTTAGCAGGGTTTCAAAAATAATGTCCGTCACGCTCGACCACTAATTTACCATTATTTGTGCTATTACATTGCCCCCCCCCCTCCTTATGCCTGGTGAGATTTTAGCCATAAACGAATAAGTATAATTTTATTGTTGAGTGGAACGCTTAAATATGGAGTACGATATCGACCAAAAACATTTTCGAGTTAGGATCGTGAAATTAGAATTGATGATGTCATGACACAGGCATTAACATGTATCTCATCTAGTAAAGATACGTTGAAAACAATATTTGGTATTTAAACTTCCAAGAAAATGGCTGACTACATAACTGCTTACAGTTCATATGGCATGAGAAGGAGTGGGGGTTTAGTCAAGTCAGAAAACTATAATAATCAGGATAGGGGAAAAATGTATATAATAACATTTATAGGGAATTAAATGTTTATCAAGATTTTAACCAATCTTATTAAACATTTTTCGATAATAACGGAGAAACTTCTAATTTTCAAAATACCTCTCTACTAGTCCAATTTCAGCCCTAACAAACTAGGTCTTTAGTTTTGGATAAAACGAATACATTTTGGGTTTCGTAACTATAAAAAAAAATTGCCATTAATAAACAAATATATGTAAATACATATAGTTTAGAACTGACCTCCTTTTTGGTCAACGCCTGTGCAGAATCGATGGACATTCCACAAAATTGTTGGAACATCGCTTCGTGAGTACAACCTCAATTTATTATAAGAGAAATCTGCTAAAAATTGCAAAAGTTACAGCGGTAACAGACAAATGTGTCAGTGTTTGTGTGTGTGTGTTTATATGTTGTTACTCCCGCAACTTAGCTTCGCGGCATCTGTGTCCTCACGGCTACATTTACCGAAAAATCCTGTAGCTGCACAGTACTTGTAGCCTCACCCTTCCTATAGACTCATGGCACATGTGGCCTCATGATTCCTGTAGCCTCACGGGTCTGTAGCCTAACGTTTCCTGTAGCCTTACGGTTCTTGTAGCCTAACGTTTCCAGTAGCCTCACGGTTCTTGTAGCCTCAATGTTCTAGTAGCCTCTCAGTACCTCATTTCTCACGGTTCCTGTAGAGTCTTAATTCTTTTATCCGCACAGGTACTGTATGCTCCACGGCTCTTTCAGTCTCAAGAGTGCTTAGGCCTTATGGTTTCTGTAGCCTCACGGTTCCTGAAGACTTCCGTCTCCTGTATCCTCACGCTCCCTCAAGACTCTCGTTTCCTGTAGTTTCACGATTCCAGTAGCCTAGCAGCACTATTTGTTGTACGGTTCCTGTAGGCCCACTGCACCTGCAGCCGCACGGTTCCTGTTGCCTCACGGTTCCTCTACAAGAATGTTCCTGTAGCAGCATGCCTCTTGCAGCCACACGGTTCCTGATGGCTTATGGCTCCTGTTGCCTCACGGTTCCTTTAGCCTCCGGGCTTCTTTAGCCTATCCCTTATCCTGCGTGAATATCTCTATGATCGTGCGAGGCGAGTGATCTCCTACCCTCCTGCAGTCCTACCCCTCCCCCAGCATCTGGAGGGGAGGGTGTTATGGTGGGGGTGTACTATATACCCGCTGGAGACCGCCCCTTCGTCCAATGCTCCTTTCCCCTCCGATCTTCTCTCTTCGTCTCCAGGTAGATTTTTTTCTTTTTATTAAATTGCCTTCTTTATCATTTTTATCTGATATAAACCATTTTAATATTAATCACATGATCCAATGTAAGTTAAAGTTGACAACTTTTTGATTTATGTCGGTATGCTGTTTTTTTATTTTGTAATTTCCTATTTGTCATTTCGGGAATTCTTGCTTTATTCAATTTTTTGATATAAAATTTAAATTTTCTGTGGATAGATTGTAGGTATAATTAATAATTATTGTATAATTATCTGCGGTGACACCGGTAACTTAAAAGTCAGTTCTATTGAAATAAAATATTTTATATTTAATATACATAGAACAATTTTTATTATTGAGAATATGTTTAGAAAAGTTGAGATTATTACTAGTTTTTTTAGTACTTTTGTTGTTTATTGCTAGAAAGTTGTTATGTGAAAAATACCTCTTTCTTTCGAGTTTAAACGTAGTTTTTTTTTAATATACATTCATACTTGTAAATTGACTCTAATATATTAATTGTCGTCATTTGTGAGGTGATTTTCACTTGGTCATCGAGTCCCTCTTTATGGTTTTTTAATAGCTCTAATTAATTAAATTATTTGTATATTACAATGCTTCAATCCTCTTCACAGTCGGCTATTTACTATATTGTAGCAGTACATAACAATACATTTGAATATAACAAAAAGGCATCCCTTAGTCATGAAAAAGGAAAAAATCTTTGAGTTTGTTATATGCGGTATTCTCAATAGTATTATATTTTTTTGAAACTATAGGGGCTACTATTATAATTATATTGTATTATTCTGCATTTATTTTTTATTAATGTTGCTTTCTTGTTGTTTTCAGTTGTAGACATCAGCGTATGGTGGCCTGCCTGGAAGAGCAGTGAGTGGACAGTATGTGCCGTTCTTAGAATGTGTTAGTTCGCGAGATTAGTGTTCGCTCGATTTAATAAGTAGTTTTTCGGAAAGATACTTAAAGACGTACTTTTTAAAAAAATATCAGTTTTATTTTGTTCATCATTCCAACCCGTCTATGGGAGTTCTGTTCAATCGACAAAAATGAATATTCAAGTGAGTAAAACATTTTATTTTCAAGTTTATTTTAATACCAATTTCTTGCTTTTAATGATAATATTAAAATCAAATGTTTTTAAACAGGGCTCAGGTTAGCCGTGCGAGTTAAAGCGTTGGTCTTAATCTCACATGGTAAACCTAGAGTCTTTTAATTCGATTTTCGCCAGGGCAATAGGAATTTATTTAGTGATGGGCTCATTAAATAAAATCATTACTCTCACCCTGGTTAGAAAAAGATGGTGACCTGTAGATAACCCGTCCCGATTATTCTTAGTAACACAAAGTGGACGTAAACTTATAACAAGTTTATAATCAATTCAATTATGGATAAATTCACGCCCATAAAACTTTTTTATTATGTACTAATTATATCATGTTTTCTATAGCTATATGAACAAAAAAAGCTTACAATTTTGAGTGGAAGGAATTTATTTCCTAAATACTCTTTGTAATTCTAGATAAGTTGGTTTGATTCCCGCGTGACAATAGAAATGTATTAATTGACGATCTTTCTAAATAAAATCTACCCCTGGCTAGAAAAGGTTGGCCAGGGCTAGTCAACGTATAGAACACCCGTCCAGATTAGTCTCAGTTGCATTAAGAATGTCGATAAAAAAGGGTAGTTTTTAAAATTATAAATTTAAATTAAAATAAGACAACTTTAATTAGTATAGAAATTTTAATCACCTTACCGGCTGATTTATTTTAATATTTTATTAGGCATAAAACACACCCTCCTACACACACACACACACACACACACACCTATATATATATATATATATATATATATATATATATATATTTTATATAACAATAATAATATTAGTAGTTTTTTTATTAAAAAAAAAATAGTTGACACATCCTAGTATCTTATTTTAAAATTTATTGAAATTAAATGTTCCAGTTCATATTATTGACGTATCTTTACAATTATCGTAATTGCAATGTTAGTAGAGTATCTTTATTTAAGTATTACAATCAGAACCTCTTTAAGTCTTCTTCTAAGGGAACATTCCTCTGAACCCAATTTGGACAGAAAACAATCACGTGTGCCGTAAATGAAGAAAAATTAATAAATTTAAATTTTAAAATTGTATATTTCTTAAAAAAAGTGGTCCGCCACTAAGGGGTTGCGTAAACTAAGCACATTTCCCTACATATTCCAACTAAAAACCGCAAATTACGAATTTTCGGACCCGCTCTCTCCAACCTCCCCCAATTCCTGGATCTATTCTAGCCATTAACGAATATAAACAGTAAAGTTGAATTAAACGGTTAAATATTGAGTATGCTATAGATCCAATAAACATTTTCGAGACCAGAACGTAAAACATTAATTGATGACTTCAATTTAATTGAATTTGCACGTATCTCGCATAATAATGGTCTTTTAACAGCAATATTTGGTATTTAAGATTAGAACAAAGATGGCCATATAAAAGCTTATTGTTATGATGACATGAGTAGGAGATGGCGTTAACTGAAGGCAACGATATAAGATATAATCCAAATATCTCGGTTATTGTTCATATTAGAGAAAATATCTACATAACAAAATTTGTAGGCAATTAAATTTATACTAAGATGTACAATTTTTATATCGTGCTTGGTTACGATGGGACAAAAATTCGACCGATAGATCGGTAACTGACGAGAGTATATATATATATAATTTTGAACGGACACCATTTTCTCCACCATCTACTAGGTAAAATCGCTGGAAATTTGAGGAAAGTTTTCGAAAATCGTGTTACTACTACGACTTCAATAGCTGATTTCCCTCAAGGGAAATCTGATAAAAATACCAAAATCTTGATTAGTATTCAAGATCGAATACCACATTTACAGAACATTAAAGTTACATCTAAATTTCTTATATAAGATTTTTGTATCATTCTCATAGTAACAGAGATATTGTGAAATTCGCATTTTCTCCCTATTTACACCCCCCCTCTCTCCTCAAGGTTCGAATTTTGTTTTTAGTTTTACATGAAACGCTTATATATCGAGTTCGGTAACGAACAAACTAATTGTGACAGCTGGAGCCGCAACATATAATATAACAATATATATATATATATATATATATATATATATATATATATATATATATATATATATATATATATATATACTAGATAACCCGGCAAAACGTTGTTTTTCCATATAAATTATTTCTAGTTTCTAGATAAATTCTAATGTAGAAAAAAAGTAACTTACTTATTATAAGTGTGTATGTGGTATATGCATGAGATAGGCATGGGGCGCTATCAACGATAAGGGAATATAAAAATAACAAACGCCAAAACAATATTATTTTTAAGTTATTATAGTTTATTTCTTACAATTACATAGCACATATTAATTACGTCAGTAACACTAACAAACAACGTCAATCTTTTAATGCTATAGCGTGAACAATATTTTTTGTTAGCCCATCTTTAGGGAGCACAAACACACTGGATTGTTTACCCACTACGTACAATTGCCCGTGTGAAAACATGGTGTACTCAAATCTAAGCCACAAAATAGACAACGTTTGGCCTTGGGATTTGTTGATTGTCATTGCAAATTGAAAATTGATCAGTTATCGAGCGGGATGATAATGATTAAATTACTAAAATGGCTATAAAAAAATAGGGGTTTGTGATAAAAAAAGTAAAAATTTAGGGTTCTGTTTATTTTTTAATGCCATATTATAAAAAAATAAAAACAAAAATTTTCGTCCAAAAAATTAAAAAAAAATGATAAGGGTGAACAACCCTTATCAATTAGGGGTATGAAAAATAGATAGTAGCCGATTCTCAGACCTACTGAATACGCATATAAAATTTGGAAAAAAATCAGTAAAGCCGTTTCGGAGGAGAACGCTAACTAACATTGTGACATAGAAATTTTATATATTAGATATTATATATATATATATATATATATATATATATATATACGGATCTCAATTCCGCCATCTACTAGCTAGGATTGATGGACATTTGAAGACATTTTTGGAAAATCACCTCACAGCTGACTTCCCTTAAGGGAGATCTGCCCAAACCAGCCTTGCTCAAATTTGACGTCTCTTTGAGCCGCAAGTTCCGGCTATTTCCATCGTTGGTGGGAAGTGTTGCCCCCTTAAACGCGTCCTATTCCTAGCCGAGACTAGAACACTGGAGGGAGTCTTTGTTGTGATGCTGTCCTGTTGACCAATGCACCGTGACTGTTGATGTTCTGCTCCACAACATTCTACTCCACGCTACTAGCTCTGATCGGATCGCCTGGCCAGTTCTCTCTCATCCCATTTTAGTTACCTATCCTTGCTACTGTTGAATCTGTAGACTACGCCTGGTAAGTGTGCCTTCGAAAAGAAGATCCTCATTTCTGTGGGCACGAATATAAAAAGTCCGTCACGCAGAGGTTGCGTAAACTAAGCAGATTAACCAAGTTCTGGTATTACACGCTTGTGATCTCATCTCGCCACATTTTTTCCATTTATATGTAAAAAGCCGATGAATAGAAAAGGGGAGGGGGTTACTGAAGGCAGAAAACAAGAAAGCACGACTAACTCGCTTAATACTTGAGTTACGAAAATAAGCATAGAATAACAATTGTAGTTTAACAAGATTGGATCTATAACATTGTACTATCCGACTCATAATAAGGGAAATATTATGAATCTTCGAATTCCCCCTCCTTTAAACACCCACCGATTTCAGCCAATAACGAATCCTATCTTTAGAGTTGTATAAACGGTATAATTTCGGGGATGGTCGAAGTCAACTACACATTTTCGAGTAAAGAACGAAACATCTTAATTGATGCCGTCGCCACAACATATTTGCATGTATCTGACAAAGTAAAAGTTTAATTAAGTTTAAGCACATTTGGTATTTAGCCTTGGAATGAAGAGGTTCATGATATAACAGGTTATTTTTAATACGACATGAGTAAGAGAGGGGGCTAAAAAGCCGTAGACTAAAAAATCCAAATATTTCGGTTAATATTCATAATGAACAAAATATAAATAGAACAATATTTATAAAACATTAAATTTAAAATAAGACTGGTTATATACAATTTTTCGTCCAACGTATAATAACGGATGTATTTAGAATTTTCAATATTCCCCTTGTAACCCCCCTCCCACTGGTACGAATTTAGCCATTAACGAACTCGATTATTCTTTTTACATTGAAGTTTTAAATATGAAATTTGGCAACGATCAAACAAAAACGGCAAACGCTAGAGCGTTATAATATATATTATATATATATATATATATATATATATATATATATATATATAATTGTAACCTCTGTCTGCACATCGATTTTTTTCTCGAAATTTCAAGATAACTTTTCGTGTCACTTGTCATAGACAACCATAACTGCATTTTGTTTCTTTGGTGATTGTGTTACCTTTTCGAAACTTGGTATACATATTACTACTAACCCAACTTAGACTTTACTACTAGGCTACATTAATATTCTCTGAGACCAACAGGAGTGGGGGTTATAAGGCCTGAAATTAAAAATAGCGATATTTCGCTTTCTATGGCCTTTTTCGGCAAATACGCACATAACAAAAGTTGTTTATTTTGTTATTTAGAGTAACTTTTGTTATATACTTTTTTGTCGTATACCTAATTATAAATGAGTTATACACTAACAACTATAGCGGGAGTCAATAATTTTATTAGGCACAAAAGCCTCAACCAAACTAAACAAAAGTTGGTATATGAATTAGCAGTAACTCCTCCATGATAATGAGCTGTACCAGCACTTTTAGGGACGAGCAGGAGTGGGGGTTATAAGGGAGGCCTGAAATTAAAAAATAGCGATATTTCCTTTCCTATTGGTTTTTCGGCAAATATGCATATGACAATTTATTCTGTTATTTATAGTAACTTTTGTTATATTCACTTTTGTTATATAACAAAGTATAAACGAGATATACACTAAAAAATAAAAAGGGGAGTCTACTATTTTATTGGGTACTAACGGTTGAACCGAATTTGACAAAACTCGGTATGTGAATTAGCATTAATTCTTCCATGACTATAAACTATATTAAAATTGATAGGTTCAAACGGGAGTTGGGGTTATAAGGGAGGCCAAAATGAAAAATCGCAATATTTCGTATTCTATTTACTTTTCGGCAATCGTGCACATAACAAAAGTTGTTTACTTTTTTAATTAGAGTATCTTTTGTTTTATAAATTATTTTGTATAATATGGCATGAAGCAATTAATTTGCGTAGAAATATTAATATGCTCAGCACATCTTTCCAATATGAACTACCCAGGTAGGTCACCTGAATAAATTAATTCAAATCCATGTTAAAATTGAATTCTTAATAATTCAAATCTACGTTATTTTTTAACGCCAGTAACAGATTGCACTAAGGTTAAGTATACTTTCTATGATTATGAATCTAATATTATGATATCTATATGCATAGGAGACGGGAAATATAAAAATATTGAGGACAGTGAAGCCTTAAATAACAAATAATTTTATTATTAACAAATCCACAGCAACGACGGGTATAAACCCTAAACACTGTGACGGGGAAATGTCAAAATATTGTGGAAAGTAAAGCCTTGCCAAAAAAAATACCATCATCATTCAGCTTCAAATGAATTCCCGGTCGAAGCCGGGTTCCTTAGCTAGTATATATATATATATATATATATATATATATATATATATATATATATATATATATATATATAAAATATTCACCTGGGTAGGATCGATGGACATTTGAAGTAATGTTTCAAAAAACCTCCACCTCAATAGCAGATTCACATTGAGAGAAATCTGTTAATACTGAATCCAATCTCTGAGCTATAATTGTTAGAGTGCCATCTCTTCGTAAGCTAGCTTATTCTATGGAATACTCAGATATGAGAGGCCAGACTGAAATATTAATAAACCCTTCTCTCTGAGTATCTTGTGATTAAAAATTCTGAAAATATGGTAGATACAATCCAATTACCAGTGAACCATGTATTCATCCTCGATTCATTAAACCAGAAATATTTCAATGTATTTATCATTTTAGCAGACTTCTCTTCAGATTTTAGGTTCTTCCCTGGTAAATATTTATTGGTCCATACCTAACTAGGTATTTGACCGTTTCATGCAACTCATAGCAAGTGCATAGCCGTTAATGGTCAAATTTGGGCAAGGAATGAGGGGGATTTGAGTGGGGAGGAGATTGGAACATTCCCGTTATAATGAGTCAGATCGTAAAATGTTAGACTACCAATCAAATGATGGCCTACAATTGTTCACTTTTTTTTTTTTTTTTTTAAAACTCGATTATTAAACGTCTTAATCTAATTTTTTTTTTCCAGCCTTTAGTGCCCCCCTTCTACTCATCGGTTTTTTACATAGAAAAGGAGAGTATGTGTGAGAGATGAGTTGAGTCAAAAGTGTGTTATACCATTACTAGGGAAGTCTGCTTAGTTTATGCAGCCCCTGAGTTACGGATTTTTTAAAATTTAAGAATGACGCGCAATAACTTTGAATACTATTTAAATCTTTTGGATGTAAGGCCAATAAACCAAATACGAATTTCGACTAGGTCAATCCTGACCATCTTGAGATTCATTTTTATGCTTTATAACTCTCAAGAAGACTATCAGTAGTTCTTTACGTGTGTAGCCACCATCTGAGTTATCTTGTCAAAAATATAACTGAAACTACGCCAGACGGCACTAACATCGCGATGACTATGTATGACCTTGAACTAATCTAGTAAGGTCCGGAGTTGTGAGGTACTATAACATCCCAGAGACTGCGGATTCCTCAGCGTTTATCAGGGAGACTACAACATTGCAGTCGTGGAACATGGCTGGCATGAATGGTCGTAGCATTAATGAGTCTTGGTGTCGACTATGCTGTCGCATGGCAACACCCGAGCTGTGAGAAGCACCGATCAGCTGGAGAAGACCCGCCCTGAACTCGTTTCTATTTCCATCCTGCCTGGAATTGGGTCATTCCCCTGGAACAATAAAATAGGTAATTAGGAATAACTAATTGAGTAAAAAGCTGAAAGTGACGAAAGTATGTATAGAGGTGAGTAGTAAAAGCCATGGGAGAAGGTGGGAGGTGGCGCCCTCTTCACTTTCCCCTGGGAACTGGCAGATGGATCCCACGATGAGTAGGTGCATCGCAGTCATTTAGGATGCACTGCCTCTGATGCATCCAACAGCATCGGGTGTCTGTGATGGGTCTGCCAGACCCATAGCATAATCTGTCTCTGCTGTATCTGCCTGTGATGCATCTTTCAGGTGCATCTATCTGCATCGGGTGTCTGTGATGGGTCTGCCAGACCCATAGCATAATCTGTCTCTGCTGCATCTGCCTGTGATGCATCGTCCAGGTGCATCTATCTGCATCGGGTGTCTGTGATGGGTCTGCCAGACCCATAGCATAATCTGTCTCTGCTGAATCTGCCTGTGATGCATCTTCCAGGTGCATCCAACAGCATCGGGTGTCTGTGATGGGTCTGCCAGACCCATAGCATAATCTGTCTCTGCTGTATCTGCCTGTGATGCATCTTCCAGGTGTATCTATATGCATCGGGTGTCTGTGATGGGTCTGCCAGACCCATAGTATAATTTGTCTCTGCTGAATCTGCCTGTGATACATCTTCGAGGTGCATCTATCTGCATTGGGTGTCTGTGATGGGTCTGCCAGACCCATAGTATAATCTGTCTCTGCTGAATCTGCCTGTGATGCATCTTCCAGGTGCATCCAACAGCATCGGGTGTCTGTGATGGGTCTGCCAGACCCATAGCATAATCTGTCTCTGCTGTATCTGCCTGTGATGCATCTTCCAGGTGCATCTATCTGCCTAAGGCAACTGTGGTACGTCTGCCAGACCATTAGTGTCATCTGTCTCTGCTGAATCTGCCTGTGATGCATCGCCCAGGGGAATGCATCTATCTGCTTCGGGCGTATCTGATTCGTCTGCCAGACCAGTAACATTATGTGTCTCTCATCCATCTGCCTGTGATGCATCTTCCAGACCAATGCATCTATCTGCTTCGGGCATCTGTGATGCATCTTCCAGACCAATGCATCTACCTGCTTTGGCCGTCTGTGCAGCGTCTGCCAGACCAATAGCACCATCTGTTTCGGATGCATCTGCCCGCGATGCATCGTCCATGTGAATGCATCTATCTGCTTTAGGCGTCTGTGATTTTTAATTGAGTGTAATCTAATTATTGTTTAAGTATATTAAAATTCAGTCACACAGGGGGCTGAGTAAATTAGGCAGATTTCCCACCTTCTGTTATAGGATACTTGTGATCTCATTTCACGACATATTTTCTATGTAAAAAAACAATTAAGGAGTAGCAGGGCTGGGCGGAGAGGGGTTTACTGGGGGTGAAACGTTGGCCAAACTCGACTAGTATTCGAGTTACGAAAAAATGTATAGAAAAACAATTGTAGGCCATCAATAGTTTAACAAGATTGGTTTATTAATATTTTACGATTCTACTCATTATAACTGATATATTTTGAATTATCGAATCCACCCCCGTAAACCCCCACTACTTCATGTCCGATATCAGACAATGACAAACATGATATATAGTGCCGACTGAAATGGTAGAATATCGGTGGATAAATAAACATTTTCCAGTAAAGAACGAAAAATCCTAATTGATGACGTCATTGCACAACGTATTTCCATGTATTTCACCATGTAAAAGTTCAATGGGAACCATATTTGGTGTTTAAGCTCCGAATAAATCGATCCAGCATATAACAGGAGTGGTTGTTTACTCAATGCTGAAATCTAAAAAAAAAAAAAAAAAAAAATCTCGCGCTTAATAATTAAGATAATATGAAAACATGTAACAATAATCATAAAACATTAAATTTGCCAGAAGATTGGTTCTATACACTCATGAGTCGGGATTCGTATTACTGAGGAGGGTGGAAAGATGTTCAAATATGAGAGTTAATAATACACCAACGACTCAGAGGTTCTGAATGAGTTGTAACTTTCTAAATGTAAAAACACGTAGACGACTCATTCATAATCTCTGGATATCTCCTCGCACTTGGAGGAATGTGTTAGCTACTAGAGAGGAAGAGAAGAGAAGAGAGAGAGAGAGAGAGAGAGAGAGAGAGAGAGAGAGAGAGAGAGAGAGAAGAACAATAACAGGTGTAGCTGTGAAAGAGAGGCAGATGTAGTGCCGTTATAGGAGGCTCAGTCATCAGCAAACTGTTGTAGCCGCAGGAGCCAGGGGGTGGGGCCAGAGGGCAAGCACTAGTTTCCCGTTTACTTCTGCATCTGCTTCTCCAAAGGCATAGTAATCAATGGACACTCATATTATGGTGTGAGGCTCAAATTTACCACTTGATGACCAATATCAGTTTCCATCAGCTTGCCATTAGATGTACAGTGCAAGCATCTCATCATGCCACCTCATCTTGCGCTGCACATGATAGAGTGTACGCTTTCAAAGTACATTGCCAAATGAAGACTATCAAATACAGACGTTCTGAATGAAATCAGATTATACCCTATAGGAACGGTTACAGGTGTACAGCCAAATAAAAAGTCCGTCACGCAGGGGCTGCGTAAAATAAGCAGATTTCCCACGTGAAGCTTTACAATAGAGAAATCTGCCTAATAACAACAGTAGTAGTAATGAATCTCTAAACCTATTCACGGCCGCCCTAGCTCTCGGCGGAATGTCCCGAACATAGCCGACTCCTGCCGACCACACACACAATACAAATGCAAATATCTCGCTTAATATTCATGATACAGAATAATTGTATAGAACAATATTTATAGTAAATTTAGTAGTAGTAGTAAATTTGCAATAAGATTGATTCTATAAAATTTTTCAATCCGACGTACAGTAACGGAGATATTTCGAATTTTCGAAAATCCTCTCCTCTAAACCCCCCTCCCACTGGTCAGATTTCAGCCGTTAACGAACTTGATCTTTCTTTTTACATAAAACGACTAAATATCGAGTTTAGTAACGATCAAACAAAAATTGCGACCGCTAGAGCGGTAACAGATAAAAATATATATATATATATATATATATATATATATATATATATAAATATACAGTTTTGAACGGACCTCAATTTCGTCATCTACTAGGTAGGATCGATGGACATTTGAAGGAAAATTTCGAAAATTCCGTCATGAGTACAACCTCAATAGGTGATTTCCCTTAAGGGAAATCTGCTAAAAGTTTAATGAAAACCTATTTGATATTTACGTTTTCAGCTTAAATAATGTGTTTCATGATAAAACAGCCTATTTTTAATCTGACATGAGCAGAAGTGGAGGTTTACTGAAGGCTCAAAACTCATAAATCCAAATATATCCGTTAATATTCATATTAGACAAAATATGTACATTACAACATTTATTGGCAATTACCTTTACAATAAGATTCATTATATACAATTACCTTTACAATAAGATTCATTATATACAATTTTACGAACCGACGAATAATAACGGAGATATTTCGAACTTGCCCTCTCCCCTGGTTCGACTTCAGCCATTATTTAGTTTAGCATAAACCCTTTTATATTGATTTTGGTTACGATACTACAAATACTATAACAAGTACTGTAACTGACAAATATAGTACGACCTCTCAATAGCTGATTTCCCCTGAGGGAAATTGGCTGAAAATACAAAACTTGATTAATATTCACCTGACTTAAACAGATCTTTAAAGTTACAATAAAATATATAATATCATTTATAGGCAATTAAATTCGCTATAAGATTGATTCCATACCATTTTACAATCTAACGAATTATAATGAAGATATTTCAACTTTTTTAAATTTCTCTCCTCTAAATTCCCCTCCCCCACTCGCCAGATTTTAGCCGTTACGGACTTGGTTTTTTTCTTATTTTTTTTTACATAAAACGATTATATATCGAGCTTGGTAACGATAAGACAACAATTATTTTTATTATATAAAATTATTACAAAAATTGTTACCCCTAGAGCGGTAACCGACAAGTACAGTTACATATATATATAATCTTGAACGGAGCTCATTTTCCTCATCTCCTGGTAGGTTTGATGTACACTTGAGGAAATTGTTTGAAAATCGCGTCATGAGTATAATCTACGTAGCTGTTGATTTCCCTGGGAAATCTGTTCAAAATAAAAATAATTATTGTCCGCTTTTTGAGATGAATTGCAATAGATTTGTAGCCGTGGTTAGTCACGCTCAATATTCTACAATAAAAAGGATATGTGTTAGATATTTTAATATAAACATTAGCCATGGTTTGGTATTTCATGGTGTGAGTGAAGGAGCATGACCAAGCCCCCATTACCATATTGCCGCTATATTATACCAATCTCTGCCATAATTTCGCCATATCCATGTTTGACATTTATTACCTTCAAAACTACATAACAACTAAACTACCCCTCAGTTTTCCTCAGAGCAAATCTCCTATTATTGAGGGTATGGCCATGTCAAGATTTAAGAAAAATGTCTTCAAATGTCCATCTATCCTGCTCAGGAGGTGACAACAAAAAGTCCGTCACGCAAGGGCTGCGTAAACTTAGCAGATTTCCCGAGTGAAGTTTTACAAAAGATAAATCTAAATACTTTTACACTTATCGCCACCGTGAATATTAAGTGAACAATTAGAAATCTTTCAGTCAATTTAAATTTCAATAACATCCAAATCGGAAAGCTTCTGAATTGTGAAAACCACAGGTTTGCCAACCCCTCAGAGCTGAAATATAGAAATATTCTTGACCTGAAAGACAAAAAAATTACTAAAATATATCTGAATATAATATATTAATTTTATTGAAAACTGTTTACTATATCTAGAGCGGTAACTTATAATGAAGCATAATAATTTTAATCTCAATCACTCAAATTTTAGTAATCCAAGAACAAGAGATGGTGCATGTGAAAGGGGGTTTATTGGAAGGTTGACAATTAGAAAAATGCAAATATCTCTGTTAATATTTGAGATAGAGAAAGAATGTATATAACAACATTTATGGGTAATTTAATTTTCAATACAAATGATTATGTACAATTTTTCGACCCAACTTATAGTAACGCAGAAATTTCAAATTTTCGTAATACCCCCTCCCACGAACGATTTCAGCCGTTAACAAACTTGATTTTAGTTTTCACATAAAACGTATAAATATTCAGTTTGGATATTTTAAAGGAAGGGGGATTAT
This sequence comes from Riptortus pedestris, assembly GCA_019009955.1. Classification (NCBI taxonomy): domain Eukaryota; kingdom Metazoa; phylum Arthropoda; class Insecta; order Hemiptera; family Alydidae; genus Riptortus; species Riptortus pedestris. The sequence continues at coordinate 5,156,157 of CM032232.1, forward strand.
GGCTTGAGTCCAGGTTAATTGTCATCGTGTAGTAGGTCGATGCCCGTATCCGTATTAGGTCGTTTAGGTTTTTAGTGTGTTGTTTGTGTTTAGGTCTGGTATAGTTGCTTGTGTGTGAGTACAGGTTTAGTGAAATGTTTGCACGATTATTTGGGTAATAAATCATGGCTGATATTACGTATTTGAGATAGAATCTGGATCTATGTTAGTCGTCGCTTCGGCTGTTGGTATTCGTGAGTGTGTCCGTCAGATGGCGACTTTCGTTTGCTATTTCGTTCAAGTAGTTGCAATGGTCTGAAGTTCGCGTCTGAGCTATTCTTGAACTACGTTTCTAATGTCCCCGTTGTTTATAGATCTCCATGTTTTCTAATATGTCCAATTTCCGTCCTTTTGTTTGCCTGCGTTGCCTGGTTGGCGAAGTTGGAGTCTCGTTTGTTTAGTCTGAATGAGCGTATTTGTTAGGTGTATTACGTTTTCAGTCTCCTCCCAGTCTGTCCAATGTACGTGTTGCTGCAACTGCACGTTATTTTGTATACACCGTTCGTATTGTAAATGTATTAGTTCTCGATAACATTTGTCACCTTTTGTCTTAGTTTGTCGTTGGTTCTGAAAGTAGTGTGGAGTCCTTCATTTTTTAGTACGTTGGTAATTTTATGTGTCAGGTCCTGTGTACATGATTGGTTCTGCGGGGTTGTGAGTGTCTCGTTTTGTGTTATTGGTTAATTTCTTGAACAATTTGTCAATGGTGTGTCGTTGCAGTACTAAGACGATAGGTAACCAACACTACAAATACTTAAACACGAATCCAGGACTACCTACACTGAGAGCGCAACCCAAGATTCACAAAGCTATCATACGCATGAGACCAGGAAACAACTACAGACTAGCAAAACATATTACATCTATACTAAGATATTTAAAAATGTATCATGACTGAGCTCAATAACTAAAATTTCAAAAATTCTAAATTCCCCGTTATTATACGGATTAGAAAACGTTTATAGAACTAATCTTATTCTAAATTTAATTGTCTATATAAGTTGCTATATACATACAACAGAAAATATGATATGTTTCGATTTTTTAGCCATCACTAAACCCCCACACATAGCAATAAGCTGCTATATTGTGAACGAACCTCTTTATTCCAAGTGCCAAATTCAAAATAAAAACGGAGAATATGTGTGTGGTGAGGTCACAAGTGTGCTTTACTAGCAGCTTAGTAGCTTAGTTTTCGCAGTCCCTGCATGACCGACTTTCATTGTCTTTATCTAAAATGTCTTATTGAGACAAACGCCATCACAATAAAACACCATCTGAAGGTTTCCATTGTAACCCTTCAGAGAGGTAACACAGCTGAAATAGATTAAACTGATTCTAATATCAATAGCATTATGGTAACTAGAGAGTTATTGTTAAGAGTCTGAGGTTTTGTCCGTGGAAGGATTGGCCTCAACTACCTAAGTATTTTTTGCCGCTGTTTTTTACCAGACTGCTCGAGGCTGTGGGTTCTAGAATGAGCTGTTCATTCCTGAACGCTTTTTCTCTCCCCATAGAGATTAAATAAACATCGTCTAGGAGATAGAACCTAACTATTCATCTCTCTTATTACCGCTATACATCAGCTGTTGTCTGCCATGAATTAATGATTACCATCGTTCTACTAAAATAAACATATGTTCAAATTCATATAAAACGTTCGCCTTGACATCCATGAAAATTAAATAAATGTCCTTTGCATAGGGGCAGCGTAAACTAAGCAGATTTCCCACCACTCACTAGTGACCACATCTCACCATATATTCGGACTGAATAACATAAGTTGAGGTACGTAAAAATCCAAAGAAACTCAAATGAATACTAAAATCTGATCTATATCATTTTACGATCCGCCTCATAATGATTACGTTATTTCTAATTTCCCCCTCTCTATAACCCCCCACCCCCATATTCTTGTTGCGATTTCTGTCAATAACACAATAAGATCATTAGTGTTAATTGAAACGATTAAATATCTATTATAGTATAGATCACATAAGAGCTTCTCGAGTAAAGAACTTCTTAATGAAGTCATCTTACAGCGAATTTGCATGTTTCTCTCATAATAAAGGTCACTTGAATACAATATTTCGTACTTAAGCTTAGATTAAACTGGTACACTATGTGACAGCTGATTGTTAATATGAGATGTGTAGGAGTGGGAGTTTAATGAAATCTAAAAACTAAAAAATCTAAATATCTTGGTGAATATTCATATTATAGAAAATAAGTATACAACACAATTTATAGACAATTAAATGTACAATAAAATTAATTCTATACAAGTTGCTCGGTCCCATTTCTGCCATTAACAAAGTTGATCTTTCTTTTTATGTTAAACGATTAAATATCGAGTTTGGAAATGATTAAACAAAATTTGGGACCGCTAGAGCGGTAATAGACAAATATACATACATATGTATATATATTATTTTGAACGGACCTCATTTTCGTCATCTCTTAGGTAGGATCGGTGGACATTTGAGGAAAAGTTTTGAAATCCACGTCATGAGTACAATACGTTAACCCTTTAAAGGAAATCTGCTAAAAGGGAAACCGCCCCGCTGTGTCGCCTAGAAGTTAGGGGATATACTTCAGTTGCATCATTCAAATTATATTAATGTTTGGGATCCGACAATAATTCCCAACTAAGACATGACTGACATGGAGTTAGTAATGAGATCTAGCAGATAATGGCATAAAATCAGATTACCCTATCATTGTGATGCACACTTCAGTTTCCATATACAATAGGTTTCTTGCTTCAGGAGAAATAAGGAATAGATTGTCCGATGAAATGAGAAATGTGGCAATCCAGGAAATCTGTTTAGTTTACTCAGCCCCTGCGTGGTGTTTAAGACTGCGCGTCGAACGGCGGGTTTGTTGAAAGATGGTAGCCTAGAGTTTTGTTGGACAAGCATAAAAAGACTCCAGTGTGAAAAGATAGAGGAGGGGGGGGGGCGATAATGGTAGAGTCATTTTTTGTTGTGTGTTTAGGCGAGTGTGTCCCACGATACAGTGTTCCCATAGAGCTATGCATAGAGGTAGCCATACACCTTGGGAGAACACTTCTTCTTTACCTACCTCCTTGGAAATCAGGCCTCTACCTGCCTCGCCTCCACAATTAGCAGCATTACCCCTTCTATTGTCTTACTTTCTGCCGGTGGATATGTTTGTATAATAAACTAGTTACATTACCAGTCGGTGATGGTTTCAAATTATTTATTTATGAGCATCATATCAAACGTGATTTGCACTTTAAAAAGTCAAAAATTATACGAAGTAAAATAACAAGAGTAAAATAAATAAACATTTTGTAAATGAACGTAGTTCTAGTTGAAACCACATCTCTATTAATGTCATATTAACAATAAGCTGTTGAATCATGAAGCACTTTATTTGAAACCTAAATACCAAATATTGTTCTCATTAAACATTTTCGTTTTTACATAAATGCAAATACTTGTTGTACGAGGGAAATCTGCTTAGTTAACCCATCCCCTGTGTGACGGACTTTTTGTTTTCATTTTGCCATTTTCACTCAAGTTGCTCCGTTGGTAGCATTCACGGGGATTATTACACCATTCTGGTGTAGTAAATATAAGTTGTTTATCTAGTAATTACTTTTTTTTAAAAATTAGATAATTTATTTGTTTTAGCTTTACTTTTATGACGTAAGCCCATGGGGGGTTATATAATTTTATATTTGTTGGTTGATCATTTTTTAAATTTTCTATTGTGTTGTTGTATTATACATTTTGTGATTTAGTAGATTTCTAGGAAATGTGCTATTGAGGTCGTACTCATGAAAACTTTCCTCAAATCTCCATATCCTACCCAGGAGATGACGAAAATGAAATCAGTTCAAATATATATATATATATATCTATATATATATATATATATATATATATATATATATATAATTGTAACCTCTGTCTGTACATTGATTTTTTTCGCGAAATTTCACCATAACTTTTCGTTTCACATGTCATAGACACCATAACTGCATTTTGTTTCTTTGGTGTCTGTTTGTTTGTTTGTTTGTTTATTTGTTTGTTTGTTTGTTACCTTTTCACGCATAAACGGCTGAACCGAATTTTATGAAACTTGGTATGTATATTACTACTAACCCAACTTAGACTTTAGGCTATGTTAATATTCTCTGAGACGAACAGGAGTGGGGGTTATAAGGGAGGCCTGAAATTAAAAATAGTGATATTTCGTTTCCTATTGCATTTTCGGCAATTATGCACATAACAAAAGTTGTTTATTTTGTTATTTAGAGAAACTTTTGTCATATACACTTTTGTCGTATACCTAATTATAAAGGCGTTATACGCCAAAAAGTGATAGCAGAAGTCAACAATTTTATTTGGCACAAAAGACTCAACCGAACTAAACCAAACTGGGTATGTGAATTAGCACTAACGTCTTCCTTACAATAAGCTTTACTAACATTTCTAGGGACGGGCAGGAGTGGGGGTTATAAGGGAGGCCTGAAATTAAAAATAGTGATATTTCGTCTCCTATTGGGGTTTCGGCAAATATGCACATAACAAAGTTGTTTATTTTATTATTTAGTGAAATTTGCTCAACAATTCTTTGGAACTACAAGGTACCTCACCGGGAAAAACTAATTCAAATGTATGTTCATATTTTGTGCTTAATAATTCAAATCTATGCATAATGCACAGGAAACGGGAAATATGACAATATGTAGAACAGTGAAGTCTTACATAAAAAAATAATTTTATTATTAACAAATCCACAGAAACGACGGGTATTAACCCTAAACACTGGTATGAGTAAATGTCAAAATATTGTGCAACGTAAAGCCTTGCAAAAAAAATACCATCACCATTAAGCCTCATATGAATTCCCGAGCGAAGCCGGGTATCTGAGCTAGTATATATATATACACACATATATATATATATATATATATATATATATACTTGTTTGCTACGGCTCTAGCGGTCGCAGGTTTTGTCGAATCGTTACGAAACTCGATATTTTATTGTTTGCTGCCGTTTTCTACAGTGTTGACCATACTATGTTATTTTGTCTTAAGGTTTCATATATGTCAGCAGGCCCTGATGATGGACCTTAGTCTCTGAAACTGCACTCTGCATATACTTAAGTACTTGTAGAGGATACGGCTTTTATATTGACGGTGATTAATTGATAACCTCATTGTCACATAAGATATTTGTATGTATCTGACAAGTAAAGGTCAGTTGACAACAGTATTTGACGTTTAAGCTTGAAAGAAGACGTTTGATGATATACCAGCTTGTTTATAATGTGAGATTACTTAAAGTGGGTGTTTACTGAAGGCTGAAAACCAAACAAATACGAATTATTCCTTTAATATTCGAGATAGAGAAAACGTTTACGTTATGTTTGGAAATATCTTATTTGCATTAGCTTGAACCCTTTCTACTTTTAGCAGATTTCCCTTAAGGGAAATTAGCTATTGAGGTTGTACTCATGACGGAATTTTCGAATTTTTTCTTCAAATGTTCATCGATACCTAACCCAGGAGATGACGAAAATGAGGTCAGTTCAAAACTGTACATATATATATATATATATATATATATATATATATATATATATATATATTGAATATTAACCGAGATATTTGCATTTTTCCATTTTTCAGTTTTAAGCCTTCAGTAAACCCCTACTAATGTTACAATAAACAATGTTCTGTTATATAATAAAAGATATTAATTGAAGCCTAAATACCAAATATTGTTTTCATTGAAGTTTTACTTTGTTAGATAAATGCAAATACGTTCTATAGACCCCCTCCCCTCCTTATTTTGTTCTTGGATTACTAAACTTTGAGTGATTGAGATGAAATTGATTCTGATTCATTACAAATTACATCACTAGCTTTTGTGATTGCTTTCAATAAAGTTTATATTATATTCAAATATATTTCATTAGGTAATTGTCTGTCTTTCCGGTCTATCTATCTATTCAGCACTACGAGGTTGGCTGGCTTTTTTGTTTATAATTCACCCTTGTACATTTACTGAGCATTCACGGTTGGTTACCTATTGTAAACCTTCACGTGGGAAATCTGCTTAGTTTAAGCAGCCCCTGCGTGATGGACTTTTTAACCACAAACACTTTTATTAAGCCCCTTTTTCCCATACATCATTTAACCTTCCAATAATGCATATTCTCTCAAACATCTGATCTGCAAGGTGTGGTCCCTCAGATGATCCCCTTCTTCTGCCAGTACCTTCCTTCTCCTCAGCTTCTTCATCAGCCTTCCTTCTACTTCAACCAGCCAAGTGTTCCGTCCAAGTATCTTCCGACATCACCCTAGGCTTCCCGAACGACTTCATTTGCCTGCACAGACTAACTCTTTCGGCCTGAAATATTTTACGATATTTGGTCTTAACATCTGGACATAGAATACCCATCTGACACCTGAGTCTCCTCTTCATAAATATTTCAGCTGGAGAGAGACCCGTGGACAAGTGAGGTGTTACCGGTATTTGAAAAAAAAAAATGTATTCAAATTGTCATCTAAAGATATATCCGACTTTTCGAAACACATCTGTTTCATGTTACTTTTCATTGTCCCTACATATTTTTCGATTGCGGATGATAAGCTGGAGTGGTCACGTGTTTGATTGCAAATTGTCTGCAAAACTGCTTAAACACGCTAGATGTGAAATAAGTACCGGTATCGGTAACTAAGGTTTGGATATGATAAAATTAGAAATCCACGCCTTTATATATAATTAAGAATGACCGCTGAAGTTGTTGAGTTTAGTTTTACAATTTCCGGCAAACCTGAATGGGCTTCAGTTTATATAATAACATTGGTTTTACAACCTCAATAGGAATTTTCGTTATGGTAATCTGCTAATAGGACGCACATACCCTCTAACGTATTGGTGCCTTGGCAGTGTAAGACAGATGTAAGTAGCTGGAGAAAGCAGAGTGCATCTGCTAGCTGGCATATTGAAGTGCCTGCAGCTATGCCCATCACGTTCTCTACCTCTATGCCAACCACTTGCTCTACCTCGCTGTATTACCCAATACATACCTACAGCTGGTGCTGCCAATATGCAAATCAATCCTGTTATATACCGTCCATAATAGAGGATCCCTCACTCAGGGGCTGCGTAAACTAAGCAGATTTCCCACCTGCTGTTAAGACGCACTACTGATCTCACCTCACTGCACATTCCGACTGAAAACAAGAAAATAGAAATTACTCGCTCAATATTTGAGTTAGGAAAAAATGAAGAAAAGTAGAACATAAATAGTTTACCAACAGTGGTTCTATAACAGTTAACGATCCAACTCATAATCATGGAGATATTTTAAATTTTTAAAATTCTCCCCCTCTAACCCCACCCCCACTACGATGGGTCCGATTTCCGCCATTAACGAACTTGATATTTCATTTTACATAAAACTTTCATATATCATATTTTGTAACGATGAAACCACTAGAGCGTTAAATGACGAATATTTCCGTCATAATCCTGGGTAGGATCGATGGAAATTTGAGAAAATCGCATTATGAGCTGATCTTTAAGGGAAATCTGCTAATGATAGTTTACTCACGCAGGGGCTGCGTGAACTGAGCGGATCTCCCATGCCATTGAATAACACGCTGTCTGGTAGTTAGGAGAAGAAATGAGGAGAAAAATCTAGTGTGTAATTTTTGGCCACTAAATAGAATTTATTGGTATTCCATGGGTGAGCCTAGATAGACTGGTGAAGCTTTATACATATTTGTGTTTTCTTGGAATAACTTTAATAATATATTATTATAATATTGTATTTAGTAGAGCCTACCAAATACATGAAAGTGAGGTCCTTTCAAAATTATATGTATATATACATACTTGCCTGTCACCGCTCTAGTGGTCGCAATTCTTATTTCATTCCAACCAATCTCGATATATAAGTGTTTCATGGAAAGCTAAAGGTCAAGTTGGTCAAGCGGACCATTGGGAGTGATCTTCGTTGTTATTTGTCAAATATGAAAATGTTTATAGAGTCAATGTTATTGCAAATAATATTTACTGAAAATATGGTGAAATGAGATGGGTATTGTTTCATGTAAGCAGGTCAGAATTCTGCTTAGTTTACGCTGGGCCTGATAATCAGGTGATGAGTAGAAGGTAAAGGGAAATCAGCTGTAATGTATTAGCTTCTTGATTATCCTTGTTGCAAGTAGAAATGCAGTCTCCTGCACCTACCTTGCAATCTATCACTGCAGCCATGATGAGGTCTCATCTCCAAGATGGGCACCCAGTCTGTCATCAGCTGATAACCTGGCGTCGATTGATTGTTTAAACCGAATGGGACAATGAGGAGGAGAAAACTGCCTCTGCCATTTGTAGGATATATCTTGCCTCAGAGAGAGAGGGAGATGGGAGAGAGGGATAGGAGAGTGAGAGAGGGAGAGAGAGAGAGAGAGAGAGAGAGAGAGAGAGAGAGAGAGAGAGAGAGAGAGAGAGAGGGAGAGAGAGAGGGAGAGGGAGAGAGAGAGAGAGAAAGAGAGAGAGAGGGGAGAGAGAGAGAGAGAGAGAGAGAGAGAGAGAGAGAGAGAGAGAGAGAGAGAGAGAGAGAGAGAGAGAGAGAGAGAGAGAGAGAGAGAGAGAGAGAGAGAGAGCCAAGATTAATGCCAGAGATGGGTGAAGGTCCCCGCCAGATGCAGGCAAGTCCCATTGTAGATAATGGGCAAGAATGAGTTTTTAGCTTGATGCCTGCTGACGTCATGATTTCTCCTCTTAGCTAGTGAAATTTAATGTCCCCGCGAGTCATTCGCTCTCTTTCAGCGCAAATCCCATAATTTGCATTCCAAGTCATAAAAATCTCAAACCTCTTTGGAAACTAACCCCCACCATCAACAGGTCCTTCTCACTTCTAGGCTTAGCTTTTTAACACCACCGATGCCAGCTTTACTAGAATATTCCAAAGTAAAACACTGTACACTATTGTCACATGTATCATTACTGGCTGATGATGGAGTACAGCTGTGGTTGTGCTGTATATGCGAGCCCACCATCTTCATGGCCTGCCTTGGCAAACCTAGAGACGTGGCTTCGACTCCCGTCTGGGCAATAGCCACATATTTAGCTGCGCATACTAAGCAGATTTCCCACCTGTTGGTGTAACAAACTTGTGATCTCACCGCATATTCTGTATTTCTATGTGAAAACCAATGAGTAGGAGGGGGGGGGGAGTAGTTAGAGAACGGGCAAGTGAGCTTATTGCCGAATCGCTGTATTAGCAGATTTCCCTCAAGGGAAATCAGCTATTGAGGTTGCACTCATGACGGAATTTTCGAAATTTTTCTTCAAATGTCCATCGATCCTACCTAGTAGATGACGAAAATGAGGTCCGTTCAAAACTGTATATATATATATATATATATATATATATATATCTATATATGTATATATATATATATATATAACGGCTGAAATCGGACCAGTGGTAGGGGGGGGGTTTAGAGGGGAGGGTTTTCGAAAATTCGAAATATCTCCGTTACTATACGTCGGATCGAAAAATTGTACAGAATTAATCTCAAATCAATCAATTTCAAATTAAATGTACTATAAATATTGTTATATACATTTATTCTCTATATTGTATATTAACCGAGATAGTTGCGTTTGTTAGTTTTCAGCCTTCAGTAAACACCCACTCCTGCTTATGTCATATCAACAATATGCTGTTACATTATGAAGCACTTTATTTGAAGCCTAAATAACAAATATTGATCTCATTGAACTTTTACGTCATAAATTCAAATACGCAAGTGGGAAGTCTGCTTAGTTAACGCAGCCCCTGCGTGACGGACTTTTTTAACTCCCGAAACAGTCCGACGAGAGGTGTTTTTGACCATTTCGATTGCATCAGTAATAATACTCTATAGAGTAGTAATACTGTACACTACATAATGACACCTCAAACTCATTATTCAATGTTTTTGACTAGAAGGGGTTTTTGCAAGCAACCCTTCAATTGTAGAACATTAATTGTTTAAAATGATTGGTTATATAACATTTTACGATTTTACTAATAATAACGAAAATATTTTGGAATTTTCGAATTCCTCCCCTCGATACCCCCACTCTTCAATTCCCGAATCGAGGCTACAAATAAATACGATCTTTAGTATTCATTGAAACGGTTATATATGGAGTATGGTATGGATAAATTAAACATTTTCGAGTAAAGAACGAAAATTCTTAATTAATATAATAGCTTATAGTTAATGAGTAGGAGTGGGGGTTTACTGTAGGCTGAAAATTAAAAAAGTCCGTCACGCAGGGGCTGCGTAAACTAAGCAGATTTCCCACGGGAGGTTTTACAATAGGGAAATCTGCCTACTGGTGACCAAACGCAGAATAAAAATGCAAATATCTCGGTTAATATTCAAGATACAGAATAAATGAATAGAACAATATTTATAGTAAATTTAATTTGCAATAAGATTTATTCTATACCATTTTTCGATCCGACGCATAATAACGGAGATATTTTGAATTTTCAAAAATCCCCCCTCTAAACCCCCCCTCCCACTGGTCCTATTTCAGCCATTAACGAACTTGATCTTCCTTTTTACATAAAACGATTAAATTCCAAATTTGGTAAAGATCAAACAAGAATTGCGACCGCTAGAGCGTTAACAGACAAATATATATATATATATATATATATATATATATATATATATATATATATACTAGCTCAGATACCCGGCTTCGCCCGGGAATTCATTTGAGGCTGAATGGTGATGGTATTTTTTAGCAGGCTTTACATTGCACAATATTTTGACATTTACCCGTCCAAGTGCTTAGAATTGAAACCCGTCTTTCACGTGGATTTGCTAATAATAGAATTATTTGTTCTATAAGGCTTCACAGTCTTCGATATTTTTATATTTCCCGTCTCTTATACATGTAAATATGGTGAATTTTTATTTCAGGCCTCCCTTATAACCCCCCTTCCGTTCGAACCTAAAAATGTTAATATAACTTATAATCATGGAAGAATTAATGCTAATTGACATACCGAGTTTTGTTAAGTTCGGTTCAGCCGTTAGTGCCCGCTAAAGTTTTAACGTATAACTCATTTATACTTAGGTATAAGACAAAAGTGTATATAACAAAAGTTACTCTAAATAACAAAATAAACATCTTTTGTTATGTTTATATTTGCAGAAAAAACAATAGGAAACGAAATATCTCTATTTTTAATTTCAGGCTTCCCTTATAACCCCCACTCGTGCCCGTCCATAGAAATGTTGGTATGGCTTATTATAATGAAGGCCTCACTGCTAATACACATACCGAGTTTTATTTAGTTCGGTTGAGTCTTTTTTGGCAAATAATATTGTTGACTCCCGCTATAATTTTTAGTGTATAACGCATTTAAACTTCGGTATACGACAAAAGTGTATATAACAAAAGTTACTCTAAATATCAAAATAAACAACTTTTGTAATGTGCAAATTTGTCGAAAAACCAATAGGAAACGAAATATAGCTATTTTTAATTTCAGGCCTCCCTTATAACCCCCATCCTGTTCGTCTCAGAGAATATTAATACAGCCTAAAGTCTAAGTTGGGTTAGTACTAATATACATACCAAGTTTCATAAAATTCGGTTCAGCCGTTTATGCGTGAAAAGGTAACAAACAAACAAACAAACAAAGAGACACGAAAGAAACAAAATGCAGTTATGGTGTCTATGGCACGTGAAACGAAAACTTATCGTGAAATTTCGTGAAAAAAATCAATGTACAGACAGAATTAAATATATATATATATATATATATATATATATATATATATATATATAATTTTGAACGGATCTCATTTATTTAATCGATAGACATTAGAGGATATTTTTCGAAAACTGCGTTATAAATGCAGTCAAATCTGTTAAAATCGTGTTCTAATGTATGAAATCAGGCCAGGAGGCTCGGGGAGGGTCTTGAAAGGGATGAAATAAGAAATTCCTAATGCCTTCACTATAATGAATTGAACAATTTTATTTTAACGTTGTTTCCAAGATTAATACTCTACAATTGTTCTATACTTGTATTCTCCACTTGGAAAATTAACCGAGCTGTTTGAAGTTTTTGGCAGACTCCCCTAAGGGAGATCAGCTATCGAGGTTGGTCTCGGCCCGACATTTTCCCAAATATTTGTTGCTGAAAAGAGTCATATTGCTTTATATGAACTTACACGGTCCTTGTTACTACTACAATCCAGGTGTTCATGATTCCGCTACTATTCGTATTTCTAGCTTCTTGGGGGCTTTCTCTCAGGCTCAACAATTGTCTTCCTATTCAGGTTTATGTTTCTGTCTTGTCGAATGGCGTAAGCCCTTCCACTATCTTCGGCTACTTTCTCCGGCATTATGCTCTTTTGTTATTTCGTTTTTATTGTTTATAGAATATGTGGACAACTCCCGGCCCGCGGTAAGGTTTGATCCGGCCCGCCAGACATTTTGTAAAACCCAATTAAACAAAAATATTATACTACTTACTCCAAATGAGGAAGATGAGGAGAGATTTGTGCGTTTGGCAGTAATTATAAATCCCAAAAGATCTTTCCAATGATGAATGTTAATAAATCAAAACATCGTGCAAGGCTGACTGACGATAATTTGGAAAATTCTTTTCGTCTTTGTATCAGTGGAATTAATCCAAGCATCGATGGATTAATTCCACATTCAAGCTCATAGATTTCGGTGTCGCTATTTACTTTCTTTGTTTGTAATAATTCCAAACTGTGCGATTTAATTATAATGTTGTACCTATTTTTTCATTTAATTTTGTTATTTTAATAAATTGCATTATAATTACATCGTCAAAAGTTATGAACACTACTTTAAAATGTACTACTTTTAATAGCGGCCCGACAAAGTGTTTGCAGACTAAAGTTTGGTTTATAGTTTTCTTTCTTACCATGACGTTATTTCGGCATTTAACTAGCCCTATTGCTTCGTGTATGATCCTTTCCTCATAAAGATCTTTTTGACTTCAAATTTGACGGCGCCGGACAAATGATATGCATAAAACTTAATGGACCAGAACTCTTGTGGCTGAGAAAAATACTGAGGGAGCTAGAAGTACTTCTTGCAAAACACCAAAGACAAGTAAAGGCGTCGATAATACCTTTCTACGTACGTATTTGTTCTACATAGTAACCCAAGGAGGAGGGATTTTATTTTCTGCACATCCCATGCATATTTGCACTATATGTGCATTTTGTCAAAACATTTTACCATATATATTAAAAATGTAAATAAGGACATGAAAATTAAACTTGACAAAAAAACAATACAAAATAAGAACAATTAAGGAATACAATTAAATAACCAATAAAAAAAATACATAATATTAGTATTATATTATCCTTTCCTCTTTCTGCTTAAGAGTATCATAGGCTATTGCTTTTAATAAATTTAGGTATTTTGAAAATAAAATATTGGGACTGATAGGCCATCCGGGAATATGAGTATTTAACTGTCTTCGTATGTCTTGCGTCAATCTACATTCATAAATCAGGTGGGTGAATGTCTGTTCAGTGTAACTGTCGCATTTACAAGTATTTGAGTCAGTAAGTTTGAATCTGTATAAGTAAGAGTTGGTATTTCCGTGTCCAGTTAGCATTTGAGTTAGATAAAATGTATGTTGGGATGAGATATTTGTTTTTTAAAACAGGGATATATAATTTTAGATGTAATCCTTTATCTGTTTGGTTCCATCCCTGTTGCCACAAATTAATTCTTTTTTCTCTTTGTAAAGATTTTAACACAGTTGGAGTAAATTCATTGTAAGTTACCTTTTCGTTAATTTTAGAGAAACTTTTGGCGGGGATATGGACTATTTCATTGCCCATAATCCATGCACGATAATGGGTTTCATTTTTCATTGGGGCCCATACATAATGTATATTGTATCTGTTTCATGTACTTGTTTGCTTCATGCGAATGAATACACTTTCTACCAGTCTGGCAGCTTCCTCAGGTTTGTTATGGAAAAAGGAATGTTCCTATCTAGGTCAGGGGATGGTAGGTTATTAAGAGAGATGGAATAGCAGGTACCTAGAGGGAGCTCTTCATCAACTCCATAATAGAAATGGTGAAACCTGTAGATAGACTCCTCTTGTAGGCTATGGACCATCATCCTGCCACTCACTCTCTCTCATACGAAATGTATTCATTTCTTTTAAATATTAAAAGTCCGTATGCAGATTTACCACTTGAGATTATATAAAAGATAAATCTGCATACTGGTAACACAAATTTAACTCCACCGCGAATAAATACAAATGATAATGAGAAATGATTCAGTCAATTTACATTTTAATGGGCTCCACAATAGAAAACGTCTTAATTGTAAACATGCAGGTCAGTCAACCACTCAGAGCTGAAAGATAAAAATATTCTTGATCGGAAAGAAAAACAAATACTGAAATAACATATTCTGAATATTATATTTTTATTTTGTTGAAAACTATTTACTATATCTAATACTGTAATTTATAGTAAATGAATATAATTTTTAACTCAGTCTCTCTAATTTTAGTAATCAAAGACCACTTGGAGGGCGAAAAAGACGTCCAATTCTTCACAAGTTTTTATTTCAGCGCTAAGCGCTTTCGAAGACTATTGTCTCCATCTTCAGAGCTACTTGCATGCGCTCATTGGGAAAGACGGCAAGTATATTTGTTGAGCACAATATTCGGCATTTTAACTTGAAATAAGACGATTCATGATATATTGGCTTATTCTTAATGTGCGATGACAAAGACACTGATCTTCTTACACACTAGGGGTCGTAATTTTTATTTAACAAAGTAGGTATTTGAAAGTTTTATGTAAAAATAAAAATCAAGTGCGTTAACAGCTAAAATCGGACATGGGTAGGTGGGACGAATTTCGAAAATTCTTAATATCTCCCTTGTTATAAATCGGATCGAAACATTGTATAGAACCAATATTATTGAAAATTTAATGTTTTATAAATGCTGTTATAAACATGATTCCTCTATCTTCAATATTAATCGAGATATTTGCATTTTTTAGTTTTCAGCCTTCAATAAATCTTCACTCCTGCTCGTGTCATATATATATTAATTATTATTTATTAACTTCCACTTTTTGCAACTAAGGCTAATTGGGACGGGTTATCTGCAGCTTACCACCCTTTTCTAGCCAGGGTGGGACTAAGGATTTTATTTAATGAATTTCGTCACTAAATAAATTCCCTTGCCCAGGCGGGAATCGAACTCGCCACTCTAGGATTACCATGTGAGATTAAAGGCAACGCATTAACTCACATGGCTAACCTGAGCCCCGTATATAGTTTTGAACGGGCCTCATACTCGTCATATTGATAGTAGGATAGAAGGAGCTACCTACCAGGGTAGTCTTGTGACGGAATTTTACGTAGTAGAGAAGATCACAATAGGTGGGAGACATAGCCAATGTGACATTCCATAACGAGACAAATCCATCTAGTGCCTTTTGACGAAATGTTAATAGTAATTGTGCATATATTGACTGTAGATTGAAACATTTTCTTTTTTACAGGTGAGTAACCTTCTTTCGGCTGAGGTAAAGAAATATTTTTATTCTTATTGAATTTCCTTTATTTTTATTTTTTACTTACAATTGTTAAAAGTATTACCCATGCAATCGGGGTTCAGCTTAAATAGTTGTGTTTATCAATTAGTTGTTTTATGATTCAATTCTTGATTATATGTAATTAATAATAAATTTTTGAATTCAAAAAAATACGTTCTTGGCTAAACAAATAAAAATAAAATGATTTAACCCAATCATAAAAAACAAACAAAACAATAAATACAGGGGGGGGGATATTCCCAGAACTTCTTTTTTTTTTTCTTTTTAATTAACACATATACTGAAAATGACTTAAAGAAACCTTAACCAACAAAATAGTTATTTTCATCACTAGTACCAAAAGTGGGTCTTTTCGGTGCGAGGCGAAGCCCAGCTTGGAAATTGGACCGAGTAGCGAAAGGACACTTTTGGTACGTGTTATGAACAATACTTTTCATTATACTGCTCATACTTGAGTGCATTAAAACCCTTTTATATTTCATTAATAATTTAAAGATACAATATAAGAAATTAAAGTGACACATTATTTTATTTGAAATAAAACATCTATTTATTAACCTATAATAGAAGAAAAGTACTTATATAAGAAATTAAATTGACACATTATTTTATTTGGAAAGAACATCTGTTTATTAACCCATAATAGAAGAAACATTACAGATTTACATTAATATTTATAGTACAATTTTGATTATTATTTATGTTAAAACCTTTGTTTGGCATTGCCTTTTGGAATACAGTTAACTTTTGATTAAAGGAATTATTTTCCAGTTCGGGCTCATCCTCAAACACATGTTTATTAGTAACAGGTGAGGTTAGCGCACCGAAAAGATTTTTCAGTACTAGTCCCGAAAAGAGCTATATTTACGGACTCAAACCTAGTATTGAAAACACATGTTTTTTGACGCAGTATAATGAAAAAAAAATTCTGATTATAAAAATGATGTTTATATTAAAGAGCTAAGATTGATGACTTTAATTTAACCAGACTGGCAATATAAAGCAGCATTGGATCATCTCAGGATGAGCTGTTAATAACATCATGGAACCAACTAGCATTATCTACAAGAACAATATTCCACCTCGGGGAATATGTGATATACATCCTCTTGCACATCCATATTGCAAAGATTGCATTTTAGTTTGTGGTTCATGTTGGAGGCAATGTTATTAACTATTAACGTGATATGCTAACTATTAGAGGATTTAATTTGTACTATCAGTTTATATATTGGATAAGGGAGGTTTTAATGAAATTAATTTTGAGAAAATCCTGGGTTTACATGCATATTTTTATGTTACAGTAGCTATAATACCCTGATTTGTCTTTGTTCTCTAAATCAAGGGACTATAGCTGATTTCTTAGAGTAAAAAGCAATTCCTTTAGGCTTCCCTTTAGTAATAATGGATCCAGATTCAACCATAAATCTTCGAAATTAAAAGATACAAGTAACTGCTTTATTCGAGTTAGCCAGCTAAATTTAACATTATTATACTGCAATTGGTCAAGAAGAACGAGTTGGTCATAGCATTGTCGGGGAAATCTACTACTATTCACGGACAGAATGTTGCAAAGCCAGAGGATACTTATTTTAGTTATAAGTAGTAAATTATAGTTTGCTTCAGTTTCGAAAAAAACAAAACAAATATTCTTTTCAAGAGACCTTGCGAGATGCATGTAAATTCTTTGTGCGATAACACCATTGATTAGATTTTACGTTCTTGTCTCGAAATGTTTATTTGATCCACCATAATCGATATTTAACAGATTCAGTCAACACTAAATATTTGTTATTGTCATATCACTAAACATTTGGTATTGTATTATAATCGAATCAGGAATAGTCATCAATGAAGATCATATTTTTTATTGCCTGAAATTGGAGTAAGGGAGGGGGGAGGTTAGGGGGGGGGGGAGAATTCGAAAATTCCAGATATTTCCGTAATTATTATTCGGATCGTAAAAGCTTATAGAACCAATGTTGATAAGCTATTATTGCTCTAAAATAGTTCTTATGTGCTATTTTCCTAACTCAAATATTAAGCCAGTATTTCGTATTTTATTCCATAATTAAGGAGTCTAAAAACTATTTTTTTTTTAAAATGTACATAATTGGTCATATAACAAAAAAGTCCGTCACGCAGGGGCTGCGTAAACTAAGCAGATTTCTCACGTGAAGTTATACAATAGAGAAATCCGAACTAGCTTTTCGCGGGAAATTCAAAAATCCGGTATCGGCCCCAATTTTATAAAAATGCAAATATCTCGGTTAATATTCAAGATACAGAATAAATGTATAGAACAATAATTATAGTAAATTTAATTTGCAATAAGATTAATTCTATACAATTTTTAAATCCGACGCATAACAACGGAGATATTTTGAATTTTCCGAAAATCCCCCCTATAAACTCCCCCTCCCACTGGTCCGATTTCAGCCATTAACGAACTTGATATTCCTTTTTACATAAAACGATTAAATTCCGAGTTTGGTACCGATCAAAAAAAAATGCGACCGCTAGAGCGTTAACAGACAAATATATATATATATATATATATATATATATATATATATATATATATATATATATATATATAAAATTTTGAACGGACCTCATTTTCGTCATCTCCTGGGTAGGATCGATGGACATTTGAAGAAATTTTTCGAAAATCGCGTCATGAGTACGACCTCAATAGCTGATTTCCCTTAAGGGAAATCTGCTAACAGTAAATAACAATATAAAATTTATAACAATATCTGGTATATTTAACAATATAATTATAATTAAAATATAATAAATTAATAATTACTTATTTACTATCAAAGCATTAAAATTACATAAAACAAAAATTACCGTCAGAGCGGCATTATATGATCAATTATGTACATTTTTAAACAAATAGTATTTAGACTCCTTAATTATGGTGTGCCATTGTACTCTCTAATAATAATTTTTGTTTTATGTAATTTTAATGGGTTGATAGTAAATAGGATATTATTTATTTATTATAACTATTGTTATAAAATTTATAGTTATTTACTGTTTTGTTATATGACCGATTAAGTACATTTTTAAAAAAATAGTTCTTAGACTCCTTAATTAAGACGCTCGTATTTTATTGTTTTCAGTCGGAATAGGCAGTAAGATGAGATTACTAATGTCTTAACAACACATGGGAAATCTGCTTGTTTTACACAGCCCCTGCGTGACGACTTGTATTTCTTCATCTCCTGTGTATGATCGATGGGCATTCGACCAAATGTTCAAAAATACCTCAATAGCTGATTTCCCTCAAGAGAAATCTGCTACAATGAACTATCTACAGGATGCGTGATGGGCTGGTGAGATTGTAATGTAGAGCTGTATTGATTTGAGAAGTGAACCAAGAGAGCCAAGGAGATAGGAAGGATAATTAGCTGCAAACAAGGTGTACTACCTCTATGGATCTAGCTCTTTCGATGAAAGCCTCCCTTCATTTTCACACCATTATCCCAGACATGCACTTCTCTACAAATTAAATAATTGCATCCTATCGACTGCATAATGCAACAGCTTTTCACACACAGTTCAATATACTTTTTTTACAAGGTCAGCATGTCACCCGGAAATGGAAAAGGTCCGTCAGGCAGGGGCTGCGTAAACTAAGCAGATTTCCCAGCATCAATAGTAGACCAACAATGGTTCTATGATACTTTTCCAGCGGACTCTTAATAACAGCGATATTTTGAAGTTCAAGTACGTTCGTTAATATTTATATTTGGGTAAATATGTATATAGCGATATTTATTATTCTCCCCATGTAAACCCCCTTCCCTTAGTCCGGTTTTAGCTTGATCTTTATTTTTAAATATAACGTTCAATATCGAGTTTGTTAACGATCAAATAAAAATTACGACCGCTAGAGTGGTCGCAGATATATATGTAAATGAATGTTTGTCTGTATGTCCTTTATAGAATCGTAAACGGCGGAACCGAATTTTATGAAACTTGGTATGTACATTACTACTAAAACATGTTAGGTTTCTAGCTATATTAATATTCTCTGAGATGAACAGGAGTGGGGGTTGTAAGGGAGGTCTGAAATTAAAAATAGCGATATTTCGTTTCCTATTGTTGTTGGCATATATGCACATAAGAAAAGTTGTTTATTTTGTTATTTAGAGTAACTTTTGCTATATACACTTTTGTCGTATATCGAAGTATAAATGAGTTATACGCTTAAAACAATGGAAGGGGTCAACAATGTTATGAGACTCGAAAGACAAAATCGAAATTAAAGAAACTCCGTATTTTTGACTAAGATAATCTATCTAAAAGATACATGCACAGGAAACGGGCAATATAAATATATTGTGTATTTTGTAAAATTAAGCAGTCAACAAATACTTTTATTATTAACGTGCCCCCAGCACTCCGCACTTGGGTGTAAATCCTAACCATTGAGGCTGGAAAATGTAAAAATATTGTACAAAGTAAAGCCCAAGAAAAAATACCACCGCCACTCAGCCTAAAATGATTACCCGGGCGAGCCCGGGTACCTTTGCTAGTATATATATATATATATATATATATATATATATATAAAGCCCTAGCCGTCACAATTTTTGTTTTTTCGTTAACAAACTCGATATTTAATCCATTTAAGTAAAAAGAAAGATCATAGCAGAAATCCTTCATATCATTATAGGTTATAGTTAACTACATATCATAGTTACCAATTAACTTAATTTATTATATTCAGATATATTTCCGTAACTATTTTTCTTTCCTGCCAGGAATTTTGCTGCTATTTATTCAGCCCTGAGAGTTTGGATGAACTGTTTGTATACAATTCAGACAATTTATTTTGTGGAGATTATTAGAATTTAAATTGACAGAAAGATTTCCTATTATAGTTTTTATTTATTCACTTAATATTTACGGTGGCCTTAAGTGTTATCAGTATGTAGATTTATCTACTGTGAAACTTCATTCTGGGAAATCTGATAAGTTGACGCAGCCCCTGAGTGATGGACTTTTGTTTTTGATTTGACGCATGCTTTATCAAAAAATGCACATATCTTGAGTTCAGAAACGGGACGTTTTATTGAAAAAGACAACGTAATTATCTTTGAAATAAGTCTATGGGGAAGGAATCGATTATGAAATAAAAAATAAAGTGGAGGAAGGGCGCGTTTTCGTACATTAGTAAATACTAGCAGTGAGTATTGTAGTGCAAAGAATAAACTAGTTTCTGTTGTTTTACTATGGAAGTGGAAAAATGTATTTCTTTCCCAAATAATTCCTACGTAGTCAGTTTGAAATAAGTTAACTTTAAAAACGTTTTTGCTATGTTCATGTTTTTTTAAGTAAAAAAAAACAACATTATTTTAACTTCTGCCCCATTCCTGCTGACCTCACATTGGTTTATGCTTACATGTGCTTTATACTTTTATTTCACTAATGTGGTGTTATTGCCAGAAATGTGAATTTGTTTAATTCTCAGAAATGAATAATTGAAAAGGATGAACGCAGGAAGGGCGATAGTGCTGGGGAAGTGTTATTTCTATTTGTGAACACTGCTCCGTTAATATGCTTCACTGAACATACAAATGTATCATTTCGAACATAAAGTTTACTTTCGAGATATCCAAAAGAGTGTTTTGTAATAATGGTTATTAAATAGCTGTCATCGTTGTGCTTTTGACCGGTTTTGAGAAAAGCATTTATTCTACCATGGTTTGGAATAGAGAATACTATTTTTTTTTATTTGGCGTATGCCACACATCGATGGTGATTACTAACTAATTAATTTAAAATAAATTAATTCTAAGAACGTTTTTCGAATTAAACATTTTTTGGATTTATTCAAGAATACATTTGCGTTATTTCGTTTTAAATACTAATTTTTTTATTTTATTACCGAATCCATCCCTTTCCCCGTAGATTTGTTTCAACGATAATTTTGTTGACTTCAACTTTTATGTCGCAGTAATTTTGAATAAAATGTGCTGTTTATGAAATAAAGATTTGTGCATTTTGCGGCTAAACGATTCGTCAAATCGTAACATTCCCCGATACAAACTCGTTTTAGAATTTGACGTCCTACAAAAAGTACGGCGTTCCATTGGAAATTCCAAAGTTATGGTCGCTGGAGAAGGTTATAAGGTTGAATATGGACTGAAAGGATTCTTGAGGGGTTCCTATTATGACACAAGTCTCAGCCTTGTAGTAAAATAATTGGAGATTTTAAGGGGGGGGGGCACGGGAAGTTGGGTAACCATTTATATATATATATATATATATATATATATATATATATAGAGAGAGAGAGAGAGAGAGAGAGTGAGAGAGAGAGAGAGAGAGAGAGAGAGAGAGAGGGAGAGAGAGAGAGAGAGAGAGAGAGAGAGAGAGAGAGAGAGAGAGAGAGAAAGAGGGAGAGTGATAATAAGGAAGGCCGAATGAGTCTGTGGAGGGTTGGCTCAACCTTGACCTACCTAGAGGTTGTTTTGTTGCTCTTTGGAGCTGCGAGAAAGAGGTAATGCAAAGAGGTATAAAAGCAAGGCCACTCTCTCCGCTAGCAGTCCCTCCTTTATCACTCTCACTTTCCTTCCCTTTCTCTCACTCTTCTCCTTTCTATTACACACAATTAACGCCGTTTATCCCATCTTTTGACGCTCCGAAAATCTCCTAAAGAATTACGCTAGGCGGGTTATCCCTTCAATGAGGTTTAGGTATTTTAAAAATAAATAAATGGAAAAAATCCATGACTTAATTTGATAATACAATTTCCTGAAGAACTCTATTTATTCTCATGATACACGTCTGCCTAAATCTTAAATAATGGAAATATTAAGTCATTACTGAATGCAGTAGTGGCAATAGCATGGATAAAATGACACTCGGGAAAATTAGGAAAAGATTCTACAGATCTACTTGCAAATACAGCTCCAAGAGGCGAATCAATACCTATTGCATACTCTAAACTGAATAAAAAGACCATTAAAATACTTTTGAGGCACGAATCTTATAAAGAATGGGACGAAAGATGGACAAACTCACCTAAAGGACGACAAGTACATACCAACTATATACCAGAGACAAAAAATAACACTTAACAATTCTAAACAAATACAATTTATATCAGGACATGGACCTACAATAAGTTACTTGTACAAATTTAAACTAACAAACACAAATACATGTAAATGTGACGATGAGACTGAACAGACATGTGACCACCTCTTATATGACTGTACATTACTTGACGGGACATGAACAAAACTCTTCAAGTAAATTACTTTACAAAAGGGAACTTGGCCGACGGACAAATCGAAACTATTACTCAAATACATTAAGGGAATTAATGCATTTACACAAGAATTGGCCACAATTTTGTAGATTTACACCTAACTGATCACATACTCATTGCAATGTTTACATATGCTTTTATTTTCATTTTATTTGTTATTATTATTTATTAACGTCCACTTTTTGCAACTAAGGCTAATTGGGACTGGTTATCTGCAGGTTACCACCCTTTTCTAGCCAGGGTGGGATTTTAGGATGTTATTTAATGTTTTATTACATTTTATTTGTTATTGGTTTTATAATATTGGGGCTCAGGTTAGCCATGTGTGTTAAAGCGTGGACCTTAATCTCACATGGTAAACCTAGAGTACAGAGTTCGATTCCCGCCTGGGCAACAGAAATTTATTTAGCAACGGAATCCATTAAGTAAAATCCTTAGTAACCTGTTGATAACCCGTCCCAATTAGCTTTAGTTGCAAAAAGTGGACGTTAATAAACAATTTAATTTTTTATAATATTTATAATTATAGTATACAAACTATTATATGTATTTATTCAAATATGTGTAGTATCCAAGTACACAAAACATAAACTCCCACGTTAGAGGGACTCAGCTTAGAAAACATAAAAGTCAACTATTGAGGTCTTAACCATTTGATTCTAGGAAAGTTTCAAAAATGTCTGTCGATCCTTAGTGGAATTTATTGGGTTGTACTGGAAAATAATGAAATAATGCAGAGTTACAGTTATAGAAGAAATAAAAAAATATTTATACATGTCATAGATTGTTGTCAACGCGTTGGCAGCTTTTCCATATCCTCCGAATAGAATTTAGAATGTCTAGAGTTTATAAATTTAAAAAAAAATTGTCTATGGCTTTTTGATCAATATTTTTTTATTTTATAAAAAAATGGCCTATGTGTCTTGAAATATGTTAGTTGGCATGTTCAGAGGTGCGGATAGCAAGGGAGGTGCGGCAGAACCAAGCCCCAACAATTTTCCTAACGTGGGACGAGACATGTGCCCGAGCATTGTCATCCAACAGAATGGGCTCCTTCCCATTGACCAAAGATGGCTTCATTATTACCAATTTCTGTTGCATTACGTCAATTTGGTTACAACAACAATTCAGCTTTGACGGTTTCGCCAGGATTCTAGAAGCCGGAGTGAATCGAACCAAATGGTGCCCACCAAACAGTAATGATCACCGTTTTTGGAGGCTTTGGAAGCTGCTGTGCTGCATCTCCTTTTTCGATGCATTGTACAGAACGTCTGATGCACTGGACTCACTTTTCAACACAATTCTGCACACAAATGAATCATTGTAGTTTCGGCAAAGAACAGCACAAATTATATAACGCAGATTATTTTTGGAGGCTGTTTAATTACTCAACCACGAGGAAATTGATGGCAACAATATTTTTTAATGCAATGGATATTCTGTTAATTGATTACCTCGATATCGGCTCAACAATAAGAGGGCAGTATTATGCTGAGGTTATTAGAACCTCAATACTGTGTCAGGCCATCGTGGAGGAACGTCGGGGAATAGTGACTCGAGATGGCCTCTTGTTGGATGACAATTCTCATATTGCACAGTCTGCCATTCGAGACTGCACCTTTGAACAGCTCGGACACACGCCCTATAGCCCAGAACTAGCCCTCTGTGATTTCTTCTTGTTCACAGATTTAAAGAGGTTCTTAAAAGAAACAAGATTTAATGATCTGAAATCGGCGACACAATGGCTTCAAGACCGAGAAGAAACTTTGTTTCCCCCTGGAATCAGTTTATTTTGAAAATAAAATATTTTAGAATTGTGTCTATTTCCTTTTTAGCATAGTAGCAAAACGTTTTGACGGCTCCTCACACATATATATGGGAGAGCGGTGCGTGTATTGACCTGAAGATGATAAGGCGTGGGAGGCAAGAATGAGCCTAAAGTTGGAAAGTGAGATGAAGATGGGGGCCTAGTTCCCAGCAATAATTACAGTCCGGCCAGTGAGAGTATTCACAGTTCTCCTTTCGCACTTCACAATGCACCTCTGCAGCTACAACCGTAATGTCTCTCTCTAACAAATATATGTTTATATAGGTTTTAGCAGGGCTAGCTGAAGGGAAATCTGCTATTGAGGTTGTAATCATGACGTGATTTTAGAAAAATGCCCATCGATCGTAGGATCGAGTAGTCAGGAGATGACGAACATGAGGTCCGTGCAAAATGATCTCTCTCTCTCTCTCTCTCTCTCTCTCTCTCTCTCTCTATATATATATATATATATATATATATATATATATATATATATATAATCTGTTAACGCTCTAGTATTCGCAATTTTTGTTCAATCATTACCAAACTCGTTTTATGTATGTAAAATTAAAGATAAAGTTCATTAATGACAAAAATTTGGGTCCAATGGTAGGGGAGGTTTAGAGGGGGCGGGATTTCGAAAATCCGAATTATTTTCGTTACTATACGTTAGATCGAAAAAGTTTACATCACCAATTTTATTGCAAATTAAATCACCAATAAATGTTGTTACATACATTCTCAAATATTAACCGTATTATTTGTATTTTTTTAATTTTCAGCATTTAGTAAACCCACCTTTTTTTTCATCGCAAGCTAAGAATAAACCAATGTACGATCTTATTTCAAGCCTAAATACCGAATATTGTGTGTCAAAAATCTTTTCTAGATGAATTATTTCTTGGAGCTTCGCAGCTTTGGCGATGTTGCTCTAAACAAAAGCATTTTATTTTTTTCTAGATGAGATACATTCAATTAAGTTCTGATGACCCCCCCCCCCCCGTCTTTTGTTCTAGGATTAAACTTATAGTGATTGAGATTATTCTGATTCGTTATAAATTACAGTACTAGATATAATAAATAGTTTGAATAAAATTATTACATTATATTCAGATATATTTCAGTGGTTGCTTTTTTATCCGACCAAGAATATTTCTATCTGAGCTCTGAGAGTTGGCTTACCTGTTTGTTCACAATTCCGACGCTTCCTGTCGAGGTGGTTACAAAAATGTAAATTCGCATTAACATTTGTATTTATTCACTTAATATTCAAGGTTGTTTTAAGTGTTGCCAATATATATTTTAAAACTTCATGTGACAAATCTGCTTAGTTTACGCAGTCCCTGCCTGAAGGTTTTTTTTTATCATTTAAAACGAAATATAAATGAAGTTATAATTATCCGTGTATGTGCTCATATATATTTAACGGTATCAAGGAGGTGAGTAAAAGCCTTGGTCTTAGTCTCACATTGCAAAGCCTGAGTGGCGAGTTCGATCCCCGCCTGAACAATAGGAATTTATTTACTGACGAAGTCGTTCAATTAAATCCTTAGTCCCACCCTGGCCAGAAAAGGGTATTTAACCGGGGGGGGGTACACATATTGGACGTTGATTAATAACTTATAGCAAAGTCCTGTAGTAGAGTAATTTCTTTAAACATTCTGTTTACACTTTATCTAACTATTAATAAAGTAGTTAGATAAAGTGTAGAATGATAGCTCAGGTGGAAAGGGCTTGAAAAGATTAAAGATCTTTTGGGGATAATTAAATGAAATTATAAAGTAAAAAAGTCCCACATGTGCTGTGTAAACGAAGCAGATTTCCCAAATGCACCATGTATTTGCAATTATCTCAAAAAGTAAAATTTCAATGAGAACAATTTTTGGTATTTAAGCTTTAAATAAAATAGTTGTTTATGATATAACAGCTTACTGTTAATATGACATAAGTAGGGGGAGGGGGGTTACTGAAGGCCGAAATCTAAAAATAAGAGTAATCTGCTAAAATGGAAATATATCAGTTGATAATCAAGAGTTTAAATAAGCATATGCCAACATTTAATTTGCAAAGAGATTTGTCCATTACATTTTTTTGATCAAACATATAATAACGGAGATATTTAGAATTTTCGAAATTCATCTCACGATTATTAATTGAGGTCACTCCTGAATAATGTTTACTAAAATCTAGAATATTTGTTTTTAACACTTTTATAGATAGTTTATTAGCTATTAACCAATCAGATAAAGATTTAATAGTAAAAGAGCCATCTTGTTTCAGTTTTTCTGGGTCTATTCCTTTTATAATTATACTGACATTATAAGTACAGAATGCCAATCAATATTAGCTTTGAGATAGCGCAGTCAGAAACTGCTTAGTAACCTTTCGCTGATAGCAGGATTATAACCCTATTTGATTATTATTATTTATTAACGTCCACTTTTTGCAACTCAGGATAATTGGGACGAGTTATCTACAGGTTGCCACCCTTTTCTAGCCAGGCTGGGATTTTTAGGATGTTATTTAATGAATTTCGTCGCTAAATAATTTTCTTTGCCCAAGCGAGAATTGAACTCGCCACTCTAGGTTTACCATGAGATAAAGGTCAACGCTTTAACTCATATGGCAAACCTGAGCCCAATAACCTTATTTGAACTATCGATTAGGATTAGTGTGACACCGTTAGCTTGGAAGAATTATATTATAGGTTTATTAAAGAAATAAAAAGTGTTTTGGGCAGAGACTTTCTCTCTCCAATAAACCAGGGCTCGAATTAATTTCTTCTCATGAATCATTGGCCATTTCAAGGTGAGGTACCTCATTAAAAATTCCTATAATATTCTCACTAATCTCAATATTATACATCATTAGGCCGAGTTTACGCAGACTGGCAGACATTCATTGAAGTTATATTCAGTGAGACCATTTTCGAAAAGTGTCTTGATAAGTCCATTGATCCTCCTTAGGATATGATGAATATGAGGTTCCGAGGCTTAGCTCGGCAAATCGTTTGGTGCTGAATGATGGCGGTATTTTTGTTGGCAAGACTGTGCACAATATTTTTACATTCGCCCGTTACAGTTTAGTGAATATCAAATGGCTCAAGAGAGCTTATTGAATCTTTTAGTCTTGAAGAAAGAAAAAAAAAATTATTTGAATAATACATCGACAGCTGGCATGTGATTTAGGAACACCCCAATTGGGCGATTTTAAGCTCAAACTTGCAAACAACAAAGAACACATCATATACATACAAATTAAAAGGAAGTAATTAACACAACAAATAAAAATTAAACAAAGTAATAAACCGAGTAGATAATAGTAATAAACACAAGTAATAAGCATTGCCACTAGATATAAGCACAGTAGTAACAACGATTTTTGAAAAAAAAAAGAATATTATAAGCTAAACTAAATGTTCAATATAATTATAATAATCAAATCAACAGTTTTATATATATATATATATATATATATATATATATATATATATATATACTAGATAACACGGCAAACGTTGTTTTGTCTTATAAATTATTTGTAGTTTCTAGATATATTCTAGTGTAGACAAAAAGTAACTTACTTATTATAAGTGTGTAAGTATGTGGTATATGCGTGAAATAGGCATGGAGCGCTATCAAAGATAAGGGAATATAAAAATAACAAACGCCAAACAATATTATTTTTAAGTTATTATAGTTTATTTCTTAAAATTACATATCACATATTAATTACGACAGTAACACTAACAAACAACATCAATCTTTTAATGCCATAGCGTGAACAATATTTTTTGTTAGTCCATCTTCAGCGAGCACAAACAAACTGGATGGTTTACCCACTCGAGAGCATGCTACACACATTTTCCCGTGTGAAAAACATGGTGTACTCAAATCTAAGCCACAAATAGACATCGTTTGGACTTGGGATTTGTTGATTGTCATTGCAAATGCCAATCTAATCGGAAACTGAATTAGTTTGAATTGAATTGGCACATCTGTAGGTATGATAGGAATCCGTGGTATTAATATATATATATAAACGCACATGCTTACTTTCAGCTGTACTTTTTCAACATTACGCCACGATGGAGATGATTTTAAGCAAGCGTTGATCTCATCAGCGTATGTTGACCGTGGAATGACGGGAAGTGTTTGTCTGAAATCACCTGAAAGCACCAACCGAGTGCCGCCAAATAGTTTGTCGTTGTTTTTAATATCATTCAATGTCCTGTTCAACGCCTCAATTGAATGTTTGTGTGCCATAGTACATTCATCCCAGATGATAATTTTACACTGTTTCAGCACGGTCGCCATGGACGATTGTTTTGTAATGTTACACACTGCATCAGGGTTATTTTGAATATTTAGTGGCAGCTTACATACTGAATGAGCTGTTCTGCCTCCATCCAATAAAGTTGTCGCAATGACCGATGATGCAACGGCCAATGCGATGCCATTATTTTCATTAAAAAAAAATATTATTTCATGATTGTTATTTTATTTTCATAAAAAAAAAAAAGAAAATTAGATTTCCCATAAGCTAAGGGAAATTTTAATCGATGTACAGTTAAAAACACTATAACAGATCAGTTATCGAGCGGGATGATAATGATTAAATTACTAAAATGGCTATAAAAAAATAGGTGTTGGTGATAAAAAAGTAAAAATTTAGGGTTGTATGTATTTTTTTATACCACATTATAAAAAATAAAAACAAATAATTTCGTCCAAAAATTAAAAAAAAAATGTTAAGGGTGAACAACCCTTATCACTTAGGGGTATGACAAATAGATAGTAGCCGATTCTCAGACCTACTGAATACGCATATAAAATTTGGTAAAAATCGGTAAAGCCGTTTCGGAGCAGTACGCTAACTAACATTGTGACATGGCAATTTTATATATTAGATATATATGCGCTCTAGAAGTCGCATTTTTTGTTTCCTAGTTACCAATCTCGATTTACAGGTATTTCGTGTAATACTAAAGATCAAGTTCGTCAGTGGCTGAAATCGGGCAGGGGGTGGGCTTAGAGGTGGGAGGAATTCGAAAATTCAAAATGCGTCGGATCGAAAAAATGTATATATATATATATATGTGTACTATTAGTAGGATCCTTAAGGGAAAAACAGGTAAATTATTAGAATCACACTGTTGCAAAATTCACCGGAATTGAACCCGGAAAATTCAGAAGCTGTGTTATTTTCCGATGTGGAAAACCGAAGAAACCCCTGTTCAGGGACAATGAAGAACTGGAGTATAAAAAATCCTATAGACTACTTCTTTGGAGTAGCTGAATGGCTATCTGGAAAATATGGCGAAGCTTTTAATGATTCCGTTCCGAGGTCAAACTGGTGGAACTGATGAATTGAGGTAAAAGCGGTCTTGGGAACCTGCGATGACTTGATCATATCGGCTCATTGACGCTGGCTCAGGGGTGGGGACGATCAAACATTATGTGAAACACTTGTTGCATATGGAGTATATGAATGAAAGTGGAATTGGGATTGAAAATCTACCTCACACAGTTCAATGAAAACAATATTGGGTATTTCAGCTTAAAATAAAGTGGTTCATCATATAACAGCTTATTGCTAATATGACATGAGTAGAAGTGACATTTGAACCATTAATGATCTTTAGTTTTGAATCAGAGGCTTATAAATCAAGTTTTGTAGGGATAAGAAATAAGGTGTCACGCAGGGGCTGCGTAAACTAAGCAGATTTCCCACGTGAAGTTTTACAATAGAGAAATTTCAGAATAGAGAGTCAAACAGTTAAGGGAACGGCCAGAACTAGCTCTTGACGGAAACTCACGACTAGACCCGAAGTTAGCCGATCTCATTTCGGAGGGTGAAAAACGAAATATGCAAATATCTCGGTTAATATTCAACATACAGAATAAATGTATATAACATTATTTATAGTAAATTTAATTTGCAATAAGATTGATTCTATATAATATTTCGATTCGACGTATAGTAACGGAGATATTTCGAATTTTCGAAAATCCTCCCCTCTAAACCCCCCACTGGTCCGTTTTCAGCATATCTATATATATATATATATATATATATATATATATATATATATATATATATATATCCATATATAATTTTGAACGGACCTCATTTTCGTCATCTCCTGGGTAGGATCGATGGACATTTGAAGAAATTTTTCGAAACTCGCTTCATGAGTACGATCTCAATAGCAGATTTCCCTTGAGGGAAATCTGCTAAATAAGGTGTCACGCAGGGGCTGCGTAAACTAAGCAGATTTCCTTTGTGCAGGTATGGCATACTTCTTGGGTAGTATGTGCCGAAAGCAAGCTTATCAAGATTGGTTCTAAAATACTTTACGACTCGAATCATAATTATGGATATTTTCGAATCACTCTCCAATCCAATATACCACGACTATCCGTCAAATTCTAACAAATATGATCTTTGGTGTTGACCGAAAAACATAAATATTGAGTATGGTTTTTATAATATAAACATTTTTGAGTTAGGAAATAATATCCTTATTGATGACGTCATTAAATGATTTTGGAGGTATCTCGCATGATAAAGGTTTCTTGTAAACAATATTTGGTATATATATAAGCTTAGATTAAAATGGTTCGTGATATATCAGCTTATTGTTTATATGACATAAGTAAGAGAGGGGTTTTTCTGAAGGATGAAAACTAAGAATTCCAAATATCTCAGGTAGAGAAAATATGCATATGACGACGTTTAGAGGTGATTTTATAATTGCATTATGATTGGTTGTGAACAATACTTCGATCCAACTTACAGTAACGGAGATATTTTAAATCATCGAAATTACCTCCTCAGTCCGATTTAGTTTTGCATGAAAGGTGTGTATATATCGAGATTGATAACGATAAGACAAAAATTGCGACCTGTAACAGACAAGTATATATGTATAATTGTGAACGGACTTCATGCTCGTCATCTACCGGGTAGGATCGAGGAACATTTGAGGAAATTTTTATATAATCCTGTCATGAGTACAAAAGCCTGTTATAATAGCTGATTTCCCTCAAATACGGTCAAACAACACCAAAATGTCGTGCATGATTCCTTGTGTGAAATGAACGCCATTCTCAAGAGATGGAATATACAATAAATACAGTTATAATTACTGACAAGAAAATTAGCCATATTATTTCAAGTGGAAAAGATGCCCTGCAGTTAATAAGCCTTGCATGTTATGCAGCTCGTGTGCATGTGGACAAGATGCACAAAGGACAAAACTGCAGCTAGAACTCTCTATACCAGAACATCTAGAGCTTCAAACAAACTGTTATTGGACGTGGTTCTTCTACATGTATATGTAATGGGGATTTCTGTGAGAGGGAGGTGATGATAGTCCTATTTCTCTTAAATACATATATTTTACAAATAGATTAAAAAGTAGTTAACACCAAAAAATATAAACACCATAAAAACTAATTAAACGGGAATGGGACTGGCTATCAGATAAATGGGTATGACAAAGGTCTCTCACCTAGGATTATCCATGGCCAATACATGCTGAGGGTCTGCTCTGCTACAGCACTGACACGCACACCCAGTCCCTGCCTGCTGGACACTGTCCCCCCGGCCTCACCTCTTGCACCGGTCAGCAGAAAACCCCTCTCTAGCTCCAGCCAGCCCCACCCAAGTAAACTCATATTAAATAATTAATATCTTACACAATTACCTGCCTTATACAAATACATGATTAATAACTATTAACTAAACACACTACCCTTTACAATTAAACTAAACACACTACCCTTTACAATACCCCCCTCACTGAAAAAGTGTCGCTTCACTCCTGAACGGCACTTTAGAACAACACTATTCGAGGGTCCCGGTACTATGAGTCCAAATTCTCCACCGGCCCCTTAGGGGTCTTCACCTCTACGTGCCGCAACGCTTCCTCCAAAGCGCACCCCGTCTTCGGTCTCCTCAGCCATACTCCGCCGCATCTTGGCCATCCAATAACCGCCACGAAGGCGACGCCTCCCACAAGAAGGGTAGTCCCGAAGCCGACCACCATCCACATGAATAGTTCCCATCCTGAAGCTTCAACGTGGCTCCTCCAGCGCAGTTCCTGTAGGTGATTCTCCACCTCCGCCAACGTCGTCCAAGCCTTCCTGCTGCTTCCTGGATTCCCCTCTACCGCCAAAAGTGAAGAAACAGCTGTTCACACTTCTGCTTCTGCCAGCGCCTGCAGGAACACACCTGTCGAGTTGTGCCGTTGGGACCTTGCGTGCACTATGCATGCCGTCATGGGCGGTCCTGAAGTCTTCAGTGGCAAGTCTAAGACCACCCATATCTCGTGCGTTGTAGCCACACGATGGACCCTCGCCAGACTGTAGTAGACATTTGGCTCGTCTGCACCTGAAACCAAAGTCACACCCATCGGGAGAGCCAGCTCCACATCCCGCAGGGTTCTCTCTAATTCCCAACTGCGCAATAGGACCCTTGAAAAGATTCCCCCTTTGGCACAACTCCACCCCCCTTACCGTTTCCTCAAGCCTAAGTAACAACTCGAAAGTGGCAAGTTCGGGGTTACGAAGAGAGGCAGTAATGGTTACTGTTTCATTTAAAAGCATCATTGAGGGGGACACTGCTTACCCTATCCCCTCATTCCTGGATGTCACTCCCTGTGATTCCTGTGATAGGTCCCTATCACTCGCGCAACACCCAACCAAACGAACAGAATTAAAATTTATCCTGTAACCCAGGTACTAGAAATACCTACTCTAAGAGTTTCGACTTCGCTAATTGTAATTCATCTCAGGCTCATACGCCTCCCTGACCATCGGGTGCTCTACGATGGCGAAGTTGGTACGGAGACCGTGGCGCAACGTCCCTGGCCAAGTGCGGAGGACTCCATTCGGGATCCTGTGTAAGTTCTCCCGACCTTTCCGACTCTTCTTCACTCCCTTCGGAAACCGTTCCCCCCCTAGGGGCCCGAAGAGTGGAATCCTCTCCTGAATCGCTACTTTCCCCTGGAACGAGGGTACTTTCCTCACTTCCCTCCGTCTCTACCTCAGGGGACTCTACACTGCCCTTCGAGTACCGATCTCGCAACAGTCTGAAGTATTCTCCCAGAACACTACGTTGGGTCTCAGGGGTTGGGCAATCAGGTAGCGGACAACGGACTGCTGATTTCGTACGCACAGGGCATCGGGAGTGGCGGTGGCCTGAACTCGGGCCTGGCGCGACTGGTATTGGCGTCATTGGCAAACCCAAAGGCTGTGTTTCCTGAGGGCCCGGTGCTTCTTCTAACAGTTCAGGAGTGACTACCCCTTCCGACTGTTCAGGAGTGACCACCCCTTCCGGCTGAGTATTCCCTAACACGATCGTTTGCCCCGTTGGGTCTAACGAATTCTCCCCCGGCTCCACGGTTGTAGTCTCCGACATCCCTTCCACAGGGGTCACGCGGCCTGAGGCTGGCGCCTGTGCGCCCTGCGCCTCTTCCTCCTCGCCACACCCTCCAAAGTATTCGTCCTCTAGGTCGTAAGGTGCACCGGGCCACATCTCAAGTATAGACGGCTCTTCCGGTAGTATTTCCGACACTAGTGTAGGTCCGTCAACCGCCTGGTTGACCTCTGGAGTCGACCCCTCATCACTTGAGTACGCTTTCTTTAAGCGATTTGCATGGACCACCATCCGACCCCCGGTACTAAGTAATACCTCGTAGGTTACTCGAGACAGTACCTTCACAATTTCATGAGGTCCCGTCCAAGGGCAATGGAATTTTGGAAAGTGACCTGGTTTTACTGCAGGCACATGCAAATAAACTCGATCCCCGCATTTGAATACACGCTCCTTTAACCTTCTGTTACAATAGCGTGTTCGTTCCGCCCACGTCTTTTCAGCCCTGGCTCTTGCCTCTTCATACGCCTTTGAAAGGCGGTGTCTGAGGTTGCCAACCTGGTCTTCCCAGGCTTCCCCTTCTCTCAGGGGTGACGAGTCACAGAACGACGGGGGAGTCAGCTCTCTACCGAATATCAGGAAATTCGGTGAGTAGCCTGTGGAGGAATGCGGTATTGATCGATATGCCATCAGCGCATACGGGACCCATCTATCCCAATCCCTACCGTCCTTCCTGGCATAGTGTGAAACTGATTCTGTAATCGTACGATGGAGCCTCTCGATCATACCATTACACTCCGGGTGGTAAGGAGTTGTTTGAACCTTCTTTGTTCCCAGTAGCTGACACACTTGCCTGAAGAACTTGGACACAAAATTGCGCCCTTGGTCGGTCAGAAGCCTGAGCGGCACCCCATGCCTCGTGACTATTTCTACAAAACCGCGGGCTGATTCTTCAGCTGTTAGGTCCTTAATGGGGATTCCCTCGGCATATCTCGTGAAATGATCTATAAACGTGAGCAAGTACTTGTTACCCTGGCCCGTTTTGGGAAATGGTCCCACCACATCCATCGAGACTTGCTCGAAAGGTGCTCTGGCCATATAAGGGCGTTGGACAGGGACGCGTAAGCCTGCCGGCGTCTTCCTTTTCGAACAGGCCTCACAGCTTTTTACAAACTCTGCCACGTCCTTCTTCCAGCTCGGCCAATAATACGAGCGGTGGACTATGGCAGAGGTGCGTTCAATGCCAGGATGACCCGCCCAGGGGGATGCATGACAATCCGTCAAAACGTCCTTCCTCATTACCACCGGAACGAGCAGTCGCCAATCAGAACCGGTAGAAGTCCCTGGGTCCCAATACAAAACTCCGTCCGCGTCCTTCACGACCTGATCCGAACGACTCGTCGTTACCATGGACTGGCACCACGAGTCTTTTTGTTGAGCAGCCAATATCCTGTCCCCAGTGGCCTCCTAGAGTGGTAAAAGCCGTCTTCTCTCGGTCCTCGGGGGCTATGGGTATTTGGTGGAACCCGCTGGCCAGATCGATGGTACTAAAGTACTTACTCGTCCCTAATTGTTCAAGGGTTTCTTGAATCAGTGGCAAGGGGTACGGGTCTGGTCGTGTTACCGCGTTTAACCCCCTAAAATCCGTACAAAAACGGTACTTTATACTCCCGTCCTGGTTCGTTTTTCTAACCAGCACAACTGGTGCCGACCAGGGACTATCCGAAGGGGTGATGACGCCCTTGGCGAGCATGCCTTCCAATTGTTCCTCCACCACAGCCCTCTCATGGAAAGGGACCCTGTACGGCCGTTTCGCAATCGGAGGAGCGTCTCCTGTTCTTATGTGATGGAACACAGGCAAGCTACACCCTTCCTCCCCAGGTTCCTCAAATACGTCCGAGAAATCCATCAGCACTTGTTCAATCAGGTGCTTTTCCTTCTCTGGCAGATGCGCCAGCTTACCCCTTATTTCTCCCCGAGACAGGTTACCATCCTCGACACGCTTAGGGGCGGATCTGTCTTCCGTGCGCAACACGTCTTCGGGGCATATCGCGTAAGCCTTGCCCGCGATCTCACCCTTATTCAACGTTAATTCGGTGGAGGTTTCATTTAGTACCTTCAGCCACAAAACGCTTGAGCTTCCGTCTACCACCACCCGCGCTATCCTCAGACCGCTAGCTGCCACAAGTTCAGGTTCGACCAGCACCGGTCCGTCCGGCTTACGACCTCTTATCTTCCCAGGCACCAAGGCTTCACAGTAAGGGGGGATTACTTCCGCCCTCTGTACCTTCACGAAACGATTCACCTCATCGTAGCCCAAAGAGATTCCGTTCAAGTCTCCCTTCTTCGGTCTACCCTTAGAGATTGGCGCCTCAGGGGATTTAGATAATGCACGACTGCCGACGGCGGGCGTTTCACCTCCCCTCTTTTTGTCCCACTTAGAAACCAGCTCAGCGGTCCGGCGCTTAACCTCCCTTATCCACTGTCTGTCCTTCTCTAACCTGTCCTCATTGACTCTCATCAATTTATTTAATCGCGAAGGGGAACGGGTAGCCTTAATTGACCCAGAGGAAATATCAACCACCGCACCAAATCTCCTAAGCAAATCCATGCCCAGGAGCCCATCGCAGTCAATATCTACTTCTGCTATCACCACAGGGTGGATAAGGTCGGTCTGGTCCAGTCGCACTCTCACCGATTGCTCTCCACGAACCTCCAACGCCTCCCCGGACACGCCCTTTAATTTACTACTCGGAGGGAGTAGTTCCTTTCCTCTGATAGGCTTCTTGAGGAGTGTGACATCAGCCCCCGTATCTAATAGCATTAGGTGTGGGAGGCCGTCTATGCTCACTTGGACTGTAAACCTAGGCTTTTCCCCTCCTCCAATCCCGTGGAGCCTAACGTCTCTGTCCCCGCCTTTTCTTAGTTTCGACCTGGTTCGCGGGGCTCGACCAGGTCTTGGCCTTTTGGGTTTTCCCTAATAGTGCGCTCTGCTTTAACCCTCTGGCGGCATTCCTTAGCGACGTGCCCTGGAGTTCGGCATCTATAGCACACGAGCGTCAGGGCCCCCTTTTTGTTACTTATCAGTGCCCCTCGATCGCCTGGAGTGACTGGCGTTGCACATTTACTTGAAAAGTGACCGCTACCTCCACAGCGATAACAAATCACTTCCAACTGAGACCGGGACTTCCCTCGGTCTTGGTGTACCCTACTCACCACCGGCCCTTCTCCCCCGGTCTCATCAATTGCAAACACCTGCCGACTACCCCCCTCCTCCAGCTCAATGGTGCACGCCCTTTCTACTGCTTCTTCCAAGGAAGACGGAGGGAACATCCGTACAAACCGGCCTACCTCGCCCCTAAGGCCACTCAGGTACGCCGTTAATACCACGCGATCGATCTGCTCTCTCGCGACCATTTGCTCTATGGGAGACCCCTTTTCCTTCAGAGCTTTTTCACCTATGGCTCTACAGCGGTCCGCGAAAGCCCTGGAGTCTTCGCCCTTTTCCTGACGAACGCTACTAAGTTTCATCAAGTACTGTTCCGGTTTCCAGGTATCTTTAAACCTAGCCTCTAACGCGTTTCTAATCGCTCCGTAGGTCGACTGAGGGCTCGTCAGGTCACGACGACTGGCTAAAAACGACGCGGCTGGACCCTTCAACTTCATCCTCACAACCAGGATTTTATCTAAGTCTCCCCAGTTACCGCATTGGGCTACAAGTTCCACCCCTTCAAAAAAATCAGTCACTGAGATTGAC
Organism: Riptortus pedestris; assembly: GCA_019009955.1. Taxonomy (NCBI): domain Eukaryota; kingdom Metazoa; phylum Arthropoda; class Insecta; order Hemiptera; family Alydidae; genus Riptortus; species Riptortus pedestris. The sequence continues at coordinate 5,194,094 of CM032232.1, forward strand.
CCTGGTTCACCGGACCACGGTAATACCATAGTCTGGAGGCTCATGTCCTTTCTTACTTGAGCCCGGGGACCGCCCAACATAGTCTCGTTATCAGATTCGGTCACTTTGACTTCTTTACCCGTTAGCGTACTTAGCTGTGTGGACATGCGTTCAAGCTCCCTTTTCAATGATGCTTCCCTCTCCTCGAAAGCCCGATTAGCCTCGACGAGCTGCTCCAACTTTTGTCGAAGTTCCCCTTCCATGCTTAAAAAAGGTGAGAATATACGCAATAAGGGAAAAGATTATTTATTTACTACCTCGGGCTTGACGCCCGCGAACCTAAGGCTCTATCAACTGTAGGGTATGAGTAACTGATAAGGCCTCGGAATGAGGTCCGCGAATTTAAAGCTCTCATCAACTATCCTTATCGCCTCCTGTGTCGCTATAGCTAGCCACGCCCTATCTCCCTCTCACTCTTTCTCTATTCTATTCACGCGTAGTTCTTTAAGTAGTTTAGCCCCAAATCGCGTAAACTACCCCACACCTGACACCATTTGTAATGGGGATTTCTGTGAGAGGGAGGTGATGATAGTCCTATTTCTCTTAAATACATATATTTTACAAATAGATTAAAAAGTAGTTAACACCAAAAAATATAAACACCATAAAAACTAATTAAACGGGAATGGGACTGGCTATCAGATAAATGGGTATGACAAAGGTCTCTCACCTAGGATTATCCATGGCCAATACATGCTGAGGGTCTGCTCTGCTACAGCACTGACACGCACACCCAGTCCCTGCCTGCTGGACACTGTCCCCCCGGCCTCACCTCTTGCACCGGTCAGCAGAAAACCCCTCTCTAGCTCCAGCCAGCCCCACCCAAGTAAACTCATATTAAATAATTAATATCTTACACAATTACCTGCCTTATACAAATACATGATTAATAGCTATTAACTAAACACACTACCCTTTACAATTAAACTAAACACACTACCCTTTACATATATATTCCTGGATAATATCGATGGAAGTTTGAAGAAAATGCAGTAATGAGCTACCTCTTAAAGGAAATCTGCTACTATCCTTAACCATGACAGGAAGATCTAGCTGTGGGCAATTATATGATTTTCCAGGCAGCTGAGCAGAACAAGAGGCAGGCCATGCTCGGCTGCAGCCGTTCAATGCAATCATTCTATTTATGCAAATCTACACATACAAGTTGTAATAATTGATAAAGTAATAATTGATAAAGGTGTTACTTTGTCATATACCATTTTTCATCAGAAAGGAAACACTTTAAAGAGCCTGTGACGCAGGGGCTGCGTAAACTGAGCACATTTCCTACGTGTTGGTATAACCCACTTGTGATCTCATCTCACCACATATTCTCTGTTTATATGTAAAATCAATGAGTAGAAGACGCGGGGGGAGTACCGAAGTCTGGAAACAAAAAAGTACGAACAATAAGTTAGTTATTCGTACTATTTTGACTTGAGTTACGAAATAATGCATAGAATATCAATAGCATAACAAGATTTGTTATATAACATTTTACGATACGACTCATAATAGCGGAGTTATTAGCAGATTCCCCAGCAGAGTGATATCAGCTATTGAGGTCATACTCATGACGCGATTTTCGAAACATTTCATCAAATGTCCATCGATCATAATACCTAGGAGATGACGAAAATAATTGTATATGTATATATATATATATATATATATATATATATATATATATATATATATATATATATATATATATATAATTGCGCTGATGTTTTTGACCAGGTTGTATTTATATGTGGTGTGTTGTTCTTTTCGGAGTTATAACAATGTGCAATATTATAATGTAGTACATGTAATTTTTACAGCCCTGAGGAAGAGAAAATAAAGATTCTCGAAATATCGGCATAAACTAAGATTCATTTCACCAACATTGACCAAAACTCCGAAAAGAACAACACACCATATATATATATATATATATATATATATATATATATATATATATATATATATATATAATTTTACATAAATATCTAGTCTGGTAAGGATAAATAAATTTGTCTGAGTGGTCGTAATTTTTGTTTGATCGTAACTAATCTTGATATATAAACGTACTATGCAATATACGTCGGATCGAAAAAGTATGTTAGACAAATCTGATTGCAAACGAAATGTGCTATAAACGTTGTTATATCCGTTTTTTCATAACATTGATTATTAACCAAGATATGTGTATTTTTTTTATTTTTCTGTATCAGTAAACCCCTACTCCTACTCAAGTCATATTATTATTATTATTATTATTTATTAACGTCCACTTTTTGCAACTCAGGCTAATTGGGACGGGTTATCTACAGGTTACCACCCTTTTCTAGCCAGGCTGGGATTTTAGGATATTATTTAATGAGTTCGTCACGAAATAATTTCCGAGAATCGAACTCGCCACTCTAGGTTTGCCATGTGAAATAAAGGTCAACACTTTAACCCGCATGGCTATCCTTCCCCTCCCTAAACCTCCACTCTTCCAGGTCCGGCTTCCATCAATAACAAATATGGTCTTTAGCCTTGACTTAAACGGTTAATTATCGAGTCTGGTATAGATCAAATAAACATTTTCGAGTAAACAACGAAACATCTTAAACGATGACATCATCACATAACGGTTTGTATGTATCTCACAAAGTAGAAGTTCAATGAAAACCATATTTGGTATTTAAACGTGGAATGAAGTGGTTCATGATATAACAGCTTACTATCAATATGACATGAGTTGGGGCTAGCTGAAGGCTAATAAAAACTCAAATTATCTCATTTTTTCGAAGCTCAACCATTAAGTGAGTTATTAATACTTTTTTTGTTTTCTGCTTTCAGTAACCCCCCCCCCCCTTCTACTCATCGGTTTTAGCAGAATTACCTTAAGATGTCCATTTAACCTACCTAGGAAATGACCAAATTGAAGCCCATTCAAAACTGTATATATATGTTTGTTACCGCTCTAGAGGTCGCAAGTTTTGTTTGATCGTTACCAAACACGATATTTAGCCGTCTAATGTAAAAAGTAAGATCATGTTCGTTAATGGCTGAAATCGGACTAGGGGGAGGGGAGTATAGAGGGGAATTTTGAAAATTCGAAATATCTCCGTTACTACACGTCAGATCAAAAAATTGCATAAAAGTCTTATTGCAAATTAAATGTACTATAAATATTGTTATATACATTTATTCTCTATCTTGAATATTAACCGAGATATTTGCATTTTACAGTTTTCAGCCTTCAGTAAACCCCCACTTCTACTCGTGTTACGTAAACAATACTCTGTTATATAATAAACCACATTATTGAAAGCTTAAATACCAAATATTGTTTTCCAGAGACTGTTATTATACGAGATACATGCAAATATGTTGTTGTGGACCCCCGCCCTCGTCGTAAATTCTTAGACTACTAAAGTTTGATGGTTTGAGATAAAATTTATTTAGATTTATTATTCATATTACAGTACTAGATATAGTACATACTTTTCAATAAAATTAATATATTATATTCTGATACGTTTCATTATTTTCCTTTCCGGTTTCTGAAAGAAAAACAATAACTGAAAGCCATTGGCAGACCTGTTTGTTTACATTTGAGACGCTTCCCGCCGGCAGGGGAAATATTTCTTATTACCGTTTGTATTTATTCACCTAATATTCACGTTGTTGTTGTGTTAGCAGTATGTAGGTTTATCTATTATTAAAATTCAAGTGGGAAATCTGCTTAGTTTAAGCAGCCCCTGCGTGACGGACATTTTTAAAATAACAAAGTTGTTCTAGTCTAAAGCAAATAGTGCATAACTTCATCAGATTACTGGCGAAGAAACTGAATTTACATACTCCTTTAAGCATTTTCTACAAGGATATCACACAGTTTCTATGCTTATAGTGTCAGAACTTTCTGCTTAAATATATGTTTCCACCTGTTCTAGGATGCTACTGTATTACGTAAGTTCATACAATTTCACATAGAAAGCTAAGTAGTCAAGATTAGTGAATTAAATGTTAGATAAATATTACGAACTGTTTTACTTTCACAGGATCTATCGATGTGTTGATTGAGTTAAGACTTCCTCTGGCAAGTAAGAGACTTGTCTGAAATTACATATGGAAATCAGCTGATTACATTATATCTTAAATATTTAGGAAAATCCGTTTTAGCTATTGAGGTCGTACTCATGGCGCGATTTTCGAAAAACCTCCTCAAATGTCCATCGATCCTAGATGGACGAAAATGAGGTCCGTTCGAAATGAACACTCCCTACTCTCAGTTCTTTCTCATTCACTTACTTGCTAAGCCCTACAAACCTTGAATGACCTGGACCTCCATCTTTATACGTTCTAACTAGTCAGGAATTGCTCGACATCTATCACATGATTTAGGAACAACCACGATAGACGATTTTGCTTTAACTTCCACCAAGCGAAACAAAACAAAGAACACATCGTATTCTTACAAATTAAAAGCAAGTAATAAACACAAAAAATAAAAATTAAACAAAGGTAATAAACAGAGTATATAAACATTAAACACAATTAATAAACATTAGCACAACTAATAAGCCCAACACCAACAATTTAAGACAAAGAATATTGTAAGCTAAATTAACTGTAAGTATATATATATATATATATATATATATATATATATATATATATATATATATATATACTAATATATATATATATATATATATATATATATATATATATATACTAGCTCAGATACCCGGCTTCGCCCGGGAATTCATTTGAGGCTGAATGGTGATGGTATTTTTTAGCAGGCTTTACATTGCACAATATATTGACATTTACCCGTCCCACTGTTACCCGTCGTTGCCGTGGATTTGCTAATAATAGAAAATTTGTTCGATAAGGCTTCATTGTCTTCGATATTTTTATATTTCCCGTCTCTTATACATGTAAATATGGTGAATTTTTATTTCAGGCGTCCCTTATAACCCCCCTCCCGTTCGAACCTAAAAATTTTAATATAACTTATAATCATGGAAGAATTAATTCTAATTGACATACCGAGCTTTGCTAAGTTCGGTTCAGCCGTTACTGCCTAATAAAATTGTTGGCTCCCACTAAAGTTTTAACGTATAACTCATTTATACTTAGGTATACGACAAAAGTGTATATAACAAAAGTTACTCCAAATAACAAAATAAACAACTTTTGTTATGTTTATATTTGCGGAAAAACCAATAGGAAACGAAATATCGCTATTTTTAATTTCAGGCTTCCCTTATAACCCCCACTCCTGCCCGTCCATAGAAATGTTGGTAAGGCTTATTATAATGAAGGCTTCACTGCTAATACACATACCGAGTTTTAATTAGTTCGGTTGAGTCTGTTTGGCAAATAATATTATTGACTCCCGCTATAATTTTTAGCGTATAACTCATTTATACTTCCGTATACGGCAAAAGTGCATATGACAAAAGTTACTCTAAATTACAAAATAAACAACTTTTGTTATGGGCATATTTGCTGAAAAAGCAATAGGAAACGAAATATCGCTATTTTTAATTTCATGCCTCCCTTATAACCCCCACTCCTGTTTGTCTTAGAGAATATTAATATAGCCTAAAGTCTAAGTTGGGCTAGTAGTAATATACATACCAAGTTCCATAAAATTCGGTTCAGCCGTTTATGCGTGAAAAGGTAACAAACAAACAAACAAATAAACAAACAAACAGACACCAAAGAAACAAAATGCAGTTATGGTGTCTATGACATGTGAAACGAAAAGTTATTGTGAAATTTCGCGAAAAAAATCAATGTACAGACAGAGGTTACAATTTTATATATATATAGATATATATATGAGGTGTGTTGTTCTTTTCGGAGCTTTGGTCAATGTTGGTGAAATGAATCTTAGTTTATGCCAATATTTCGAGAATTTTTATTTTCTCTTCCTCGGGGCTGTAAACATTACATGTACTACATTATAAGATTGCACATGGGTGTTATACATTGTTATAAAAGGGTGTTTTTTCCTTATTATTACTTACCAAGACTAAATATATTTATAGACTGTTATACATTCTTATTGCACTATGACTAGGGTTATAGTAACCTTCCTTGTTTTGTTTACATAGCAGGGTCACAGCCTTTTGTATGTTTTATATATTTATAGTATGGTGTATTTGTTTGTTAAACTATATTATAATTGTTGTACTGTGGTTCTTATATTATTTTACAATGGTTATTGCTATGCACTATTTTAATAATTGCTATGTTTTATTAAATCTATGTTATTGCCACTTACCACTATGTAATAGCAACTTGTATTATTTTACAATAGTTATTGCTATGTACTATTACAATCATTGTCTAGTTATTTTAAATTATAATTATTGTTGTGTTGTGTTAAAGGTATTCATATGTTGCATCTATGTTGCTATTTTTATTCTTATATTTATTATGTTATAACAACCATTCCTGTGTGTTACTAAAATCATTGTTATGCCTATATTAAAGCTATTCTTATGTTGCATTATTATTATTATTATTCTATTATGTATCTACAGTATTGTTATTCTATTATGTATCTACAGTATTATTATTCTATTATGTTTCTACAGTATTATTATTCTATTATGTATCTACAGTATTATTATTCTATTATGTTACAGTTATTATTGCTGTTTGTAGTTATATTTTTATTAGAGCCACCTTCTTGATGTATTACATCTATTAAGTTATAATATGTTACAGCTGTGATAGTGTTATATATATATATATATATATATATATATATATATATATATATATATATGTAACATAATAGAATAACAATACTGTAGATACATAATAGAATAATAATAATAATAATGCAACATAAGAATAGCTTTAATATAGGCATAACAATGATTTTAGTAACACACAGGAATGGTTGTTATAACATAATAAATATAAGAATAAAAATAGCAACATAAATACAACATAGGAATAACTTTAACATAACACAACAATAATTATAATTTAAAATAACATGACAATGATTGTAATAGTGCATAGCAATAATTACTGTAAAATAATATAAGTTGCAATAACATAGTGGTAAGTGGCAATAACATAGATTTAACAAAACATAGCAATAATTAAAATAGTGCATAGCAATAACCATTGTAAAATAATATAAGAACCACAGTACAACAATTATAATATAGTTTAACAAACAAATACACCATACTATAAATATATAAAACATACAAAAGGCTGTGACCCTGCTATGTAAACAAAACAAGGAAGGTTACTATAACCCTAGTCATAGTGCAATAAGAATGTATACTAGTCTATGAATATATTTAGTCTTGGTAAGTAATAATAAGGAAAACACACCCTTTTATAACAATGTATAACACCAATGTGCAATATTATAATGTAGTACATGTAATTTTTACAGCCCTGAGGAAGAGAAAATAAAAATTCTCGAAATATTGGCATAAACTAAGATTCATTTCACCAACATTGACCAAAGCTCCGAAAAGAACAACACACCACATATAAATACAACTTGGTCGAATACATCAGCACAATTATATATATATGCTCTAGAAATCGCAATTTTTGTTTGATCGTTACCACTCAAGTTCAAGTTTGTTAGTGGCTGAAATCTGAAAGGGGATCGGGTTTAGGGGGTGGAGGAATCCCGAAATTCAAAATGCATCGCATGGGATAATTGTACCGGCCCAATCATGTCGAACTAGCGATGTTTTACAATTATTGTAGCATATAAGTTTTCCTAACTCAAATATTAGTAGATTTCCCATAAGGGAAATCAGCTATTGAGGATGTTCTCATGACGCGATTTTCGAAAACTTTCCTCAAATACCAATCGATCCTACCTAGGAGATGACGAAAATGAGGCCCGCTCGGAATTATATGTATATATATATATATATATATATATATATATATATATATATATATATATATATATATTTGTCAGTCACCGCTATACCGGGCCTGGCTAGAAAAGGGTGGTAACCTGTAGATAACCCGTCCCAATTAGCCTCAGTTGCAAAAAGTCCGTCACGCAGGGGCTGCGTAAACTAAGCAGATTTCCCACGTGAAGTTTTACAATAGAGAAATTTCACGAGAGCCGAGCCAGTCAAGGAAACGGCCGTACTAGCTTTTGGCGGGAAAGTAACTCTCGTGCGTTAGGCTCCGAGATTAAATTAAAAACAATTCAATCTCAAAAAACAACAAGAACAAAAATAGATGGACTTACCGTTAATGATAGCAGCGCTCTGAACACTTATTACACCAACACTATATAGTACCACAGAATATCCATTATTTGTAAGACTTAATACTGCTGTGAATATTAAGTAAACAAATAAAGGGCAAGTCAAATGCTAAGAACCTTCCTGATAGCAAACAGTCTGAGTTCTAAACAATCAGGTTAGCCAGCTTTTACCGGAAATAAAAGCAATTACGAAAATATATTTGAATATAAGTTATAAATTTTATTCATAACTATTTATTATATCTACTACTGTAATTAGTAATAAACCAGAATAATTTTTATCACAACCATTCCAAATTAAGGAATCCGGGAAGAAAATAGAAATGGGTGGGGGGGGGGGGACAAAATACGATTCAGACGGTTATGAGATTTTCACATGATTAAGGAACAAACAGGTTAGCCAGTGAAGGTTTACAATAGATAAATATACATACAGGTAACACTTCCGTGAATATTAGTGAATAATTACAAACGGCTATGAGAAATCTTTCAGGGAATTTACAATATAAGTTAATAGTCCCTACAACGTAATAGGCTGGATTGTAAACAAACAGGTTAGCCAACCTTGTAGCGCAGTATCGATAGATAGACCGGAAAAGCAAACAATTAAAGAAATATAAAAATAATATAAAATATTATTTTTATTGGAAACTATTTACTATAATTAGTGGAGTAATTTGAAATGAATCAAAATTATGTATATCTCAATCACTCAGATTTTCGTAGTCCAAGAAAAAAAAAATGGGGTGGGCGGGGTTAACAGAACGTATTTGTTTGTATCTTGTAAAATAAAGCTTTGTTGAAAAAAATATTTTGTATTTAACCTAATAATGAGGTAGTTCATGAGATATAAGCTTATTATTAATATGCCCCTACTAGAAGTGGGGGTTTCCTGAAAGCGGAACTCATTACAAAAAATACAAATATCTTGGTTAATACTCATTATACGGAAAATATGTATAAAACAATATTTATAGTAAATGTAATTTGCTATATGATTGATTATATACAACTTTTCGATCCGACGTATAGTAACGGAGATGTTTCGATTTTTCGAAAATCCTCCCCTCTAAACCCCCCCTCCCACTGGTCCGATTTCAGCCGTTAACGAACTTGATCTTTCTTTTTACATAAAACGACTAAATTTCGAGTTTCGTAACGATCTAACAAAAATTGCGACCGCTAGAGCGGTAACAGACAAATATATATATATATATAGATATATATATATAAATATATATATATATATATATATATATATATATATAGACTAGCTAAGGTACCCGGCTTCGCTCGGGAAATCATTTAAGGCTGAATGATGATAGTATTTTTTTGGGCAAGGCTTCGATGTTTACAACTAAACTTCCGTCGGCGCGCATTGTTTTGCTGTGAGGGCCAGGCAGGCGACTTATAAATGAGAAATTTTATATTTGAAGAATAAATAAAAATGTGTTCCTAATCTATCCCTTGCCATTTTTTAACTCACCTTTTTGAATACTTCAAACCATAATCATGGATAGTATTTATTACAATTAAATATCGTCTATAATGAAACTTATTTCCTGTCAAAAACCAATCCGAGCACATATAGTTTAAGCATAGTTTAGCACGTAAGGTTATATTCTTAATAGTAGATCTCAGTGGTAATCACTTCCCGTAATGCCCGCATTTCACAGGAAATTAGTAAACTCAATTAACTCTATTAGCCTCCGTCTATTTCCGCTCTCGCATTAGAGCTATCAACACTCTTCTCCTTAAATTATTAATTCAAAATATTATTGTAATAATTTATCTACCTGATGTTATTAAATAATAGTGTTACCCTAAAAATAATTTCAATTATATTCAAAAAGCTAGTCGAGGGGAAGAGATCGTAGCCGTCCCTGCAACCTATGTAAACAATCATATCGAGTTTAAGAGCATTTTGTCTTTTGTCACAATGATATTAACGTTTAATTGTTATGATAGTACATATTTGTTTCAATAACATGAAGATATCGGAAATAAGATAGTATATAACCAAAATCAAAGAGTTTGATTCCCTACTACTTCCCCTATCACTCCTTGAGGAAATTCAGCACGATTTTTTTTAAATTATACATTATACGAATTAAATAATGGAATGTCTCTTATAGTTTAAATTTTTATTGGAAATAAATAATAAAGTTATTTTCTACGAAAAATAAATAAATGAGGCGAAGGGGGAGGGGGATTTATAATCTCACTAATCCGAGTCATACTTAGTACTAAATAATCGAAATAGATAAGGCGAAAACATAACATCATTTGTCATAATATGCCTATATTAAAAACACTTAAATAAGTACTAATAAAATCGTCGACTCCCGCTATAGATTTAGCTTATATCCCGTATTTACTTCATTTTACGACATAAGTGAATGAAACAAAAGTTGCTCTAAATTACAAAGTAAACAACTTTTGTTATGTGCACCTTTGCCGAAAAACAAATAGAAAATGAAATATCGTAAATTTTTACTTCAGGCCTCCCTTATAACTCCCACTCCCGTTCGAACCTAAAAATTTTAATATAGCTTATAATCATGGGAGAATTAATGTTAATTGACATACCGAGTTTTGTTATGTTCGGTTCAATCATTAGCGCCCAATAAAATAGTTGATTCCCGTTTTAGATTATAGTATATATCTCGTTTATACTTCGTTAAAAGTCAAAAATGAATATTACAAAAGGTACTCTAAATAACAAAATAAACAACTTTTGTTATGTTCATATTTAACAAAAAACGAATAGAAAACAAAATACCGCTATTTTAAATTCAGGCCTCCCTTACAACCCCCACTCCTGCCCATCTCTAGAAATGTTAGTATGGCTTATTACAATGAAAGCGTTAGTGCTAATACACATACCGAGTTTTATTCATTTCGGTTGCGTCTTTCGTCTCAAATAAAATTGTTCACATTCGTTATAGGTTTTTGCGTATATCTCGTTAATAATTCGGTATACGAAGTGTTTAGAGTAAATACCCGTCGTTTCTGTGGATTTGTTTATAATACAATTATTTTTTTATGAAAGACTTCACTGTCCTCCATATTGTCATATTTCCCATTTCCTGTGCATTCTGCATAGATTTGAATTAGTAGTTTTTAACGTATAACTCATTTATACTTCGGTATACGACGATAGTGTATATAACCAAAGTTTCTCTAAATAACAAAATAAACAACTTTTGTTATGTGCACTTTTGCCGAAACCCCAATAGGAAACGAAATATCACTATTTTTAATTTCAGGCCTCCCTTATAACCCCCACTCCTGCCCGTCCCTAGAAATGTTAGTATGGCATATTATAATGAAGGCGTTAGTACTAATTCACATACGGAGTTTGGTTTAATTCGGTTGAGTCTTTAGTGCCAAATAAAATTGTAGAATCCCGCTTTAGTTGATAGCGTATAACTCATTTACGCTTCCGTATACGGCAAAAATGCATATAACAAAGGTTACTCTAAATAACAAAATAAACAACTTTTGTTATGTGCATGTTTGCTGAAAAAGCAATAGGAAACGAAATATCGCTATTTTTAATTTCAGGCCTCCCTTATAACCCCCACTCCTGGCCGTCTGAGAGAACATTAATATAGCCTAAAGTCTAAGTTGGGCTAGTAGTAATATACATGCCAAGTTTCATAAAATTCGGTTCAGCCGTTTATGCGTGAAAAGGTAACAAACAAACAAACAAACAAACAAACAAACAAACAAACAAACAAACAAACAAACAAACAAACAGACACCAAAGAAACAAAATGCAGTTATGGTGTCTATGACATGTGAAACGAAAAGTTATCGTGAAATTTCGCGAAAAAAATCAATGTACAGACAGAGGTTACAATTTTATATATATATAGATATATATAAAATTGTAACCTCTGTCTGTACATTGATTTTTTTCGCGAAATTTCACGATAACTTTTCGTTTCACATGTCATAGACACCATAACTACATTTTGTTTCTTTCGTGTCTGTTTGTTTGTTTGTTTGTTTGTTTGTTTGTTTATTTGTTTGTTTGTTTGTTACCTTTTCACGCATAAACGGCTGAACCGAATTTTATGAAAGTTGGTATGTATATTACAACTAGCCCAACTTAGACTTTAGGGTATATTAATATTCTCTAAGACGATCAGGAGTGGGGGTTATAAGGGAAGCCTGAAATTAAAAATAGCGATATTTCGATTCCTATTGCTTTTTCAGCAAATATGCACATAACAAAAGTTGTTTATTTTGTAATTTAAAGTAACTTTTGTTATATGCACTTTTGACGTATACGGAAGCATAAATGAGTTATACGCTATAAACTAAAGCGGGAGTCCACAATTTTATTTGGCACTAAAGACTAAACCGAATTAAACCAAACTCGGTGTGTGAATTAGTACTAACGCCTTCATTATAATAAGCCATACTAACATTTCTAGGGACGGGCAGGAGTGGGGGTTATAAGGGAGGCCTGAAATTAAAAATAGCGATATTTCGTTTCCTATTGCTTTTTCAGCAAATATGCACATAACAAAAGTTGTTTATTTTGTTATTTAGAGTAACTTTTGTTATATGCACTTTTGCCGTATACGGAAGCATAAATGAGTTATACGCTGTAAACTAAAGCGGGAGTCCACAATTTTATTTGGCACTAAAGACTAAACCGAATTAAACCAAACTCTGTATGTGAATTAGTGCTAACGCTTTCATTATAATAAGCCATACTAACATTTCTAGGGACGGGCAGGAGTGGGGGTTATAAGGGAGGCCTGAATTTAAAAATAGCGATATTTCGTTTCCTATTGCTTTTTCGGCAAATATGAACATAACAAAAGTAGTTTATTTTTCTATTTAAAGTAACTTTTGTTTTATTCACTTTAGTCGTATAGAAAAGTATAAACGAGATATACACTAAAATCTAAAGCGGGAGCCAACAATTTTGTTGGGCACTAACGATTGAACCGAACTTAGCAAAACTCGGTGTGTGAATTAGCATTAATTCTTCCATGATTATAAGCTATATTAAAAATTTTAGGTTCAAAGGGGAGTGGGGATTATAAGAGAGGCTGAAATGAAAAACTCGGTTTTTCTATTTTCTATTTGTTTTTCGGCAAACATGCACATAACAAAAGTGGTTTACTTTGTTATTTAGAGTAACTTATGTGTGCATTCACTTTTGTCGTAAAATGAAGTAAACACAGGATATACGCTAAACGGGAGTCAATAATTATATTAGTACTCATTTAAGGGGTTTTAATAAATGAATACTATGACAAATGATGTTATGTTTTCGTCTTATATGATAGTTCAAAGTATGATTCGGATTAGTGAGGTATAAATCTTCGTCACCCCCTCCTCATTTATTTATTTTTCCTAGAAAATAGCTTTGTTATTTATTTCCAATAGAAATATAAACTATAAGAGCATTTCCATTATTTAATTTGTATAATGTACCTTGATGTTATTGAAACAAATATGTGCTATCATAATAATTAAACGTTTAATGGTAATGTCATTATGACAAAAAACAATATTCGTTTAAACAATATGCGTATATATGATATGATATTTTCAGGGTACCTCCATTATTTAATTCCATCCAGTAGATAAATTATTAAAATAATGTTTTGAATCAATAATTTAAGTAGAAGAATTTTGAGAAGTCTCATGTTGGAGCGGAAGATGAATGGAGCCTTACTAGATAATTGAGTTTACTAATTTCCCGTCTGGCATTACTGAAAGTAGTTTCCAGTGTGATTCACTATTACAAATGTAATATTACGTGCAAAAACTTTGCCTAATATTATATGAGCTCGGATTGGCTTTTGAAAGGAAATATGTTCATTATAGATGATATTTAATTGTAATAAATGCTACCCATGATTATGGTTTGAATTACGAGTATTGAAAAAAGGTGAGTCAAAAAGTGTAAAGGGATAGATTAGGAACATATTTTCATTTATTCTTCAAAACTAAAATTTCTATTATATCAATCCCCTGAAGTTACCCTTCAGGGTTGGCTTTTTCGGTAAACCATTACGTCTTGGATGGAAGTGTAATTGTACACATTGAAGTCTTGCTATCAAAATACCATCATTAGTAAGTCAACAATGATTTCCCGGGCATCGCCGGGTACCTTAGCTAGTATATATATATATATATATATATATATATATATATATATATATATATATATATATATACAGTTTTGAACGGACCTCATTTTCGTCATCTACTAAGTCGGATCGATGGACATTTGAAGAAAAATGTCGAAAATTCCGTCATGAGTACAACCTCAATAGCTGATTTCCCTTAAGGGAAATCTGCTAAAAGTGGACTTTAATAAATAATAATAATAATAATAATATACCGGTAGCAATTTGTTGTTTAATCGTAACCAAACTGAAGGGTTTGGGAAAATGATTAAGCAGATAACTTTGGATAAAAACTTCTATTTGAAAAGGCAGCTACAATATAAGACATCATGTGGCGGTAGACTACAACAATTCCCGCCAGAGTGCTCTCTCTGTTCCCAGGACCAATGCCTGCTATATTTGATTGGAAATATTGATCACTAAATAACCAACACTTCCCCTTGAGCGATATTTCCAAAAACAATACAATTTACTTTGTAAAACAATACAATTTACTTTGTAAAACAATACAATTTACTTTATAAGTCCAAAACACTTGAAAAAATATTCATGTTTTTCCCTACTTAAAGGTTTCGTCAAAATATCAGAGAGCATTTCTTCAGTGGGCATATGCTCCAGCACAATATTTTTATTGTTGACATGTGTTCTCAAAAAATGATGTCTAACATCTATATGTTTAGACCTTTGACTTGTAACTGAATTTCTTGCTAGATGAATTGCACCCATGTTATCACAAAAAATCTTTGTTGGAAAGTTGTAACAATTTGGCTCAATTTCATTCATTAAAACTTTTAACCATAAAGCTTCCTGAACCGTAAATGACAATGCAATATACTCACTTTCAACAGTTGAAAGTGAGACTGTACTCTGTTTCTTAGTACTCCAAGAAATTAAACCATTCATAAATTTAAAACAACTTCCAGTTATTGAATGTCTGTCATTAACTTGATTTGCCCAATCCGCATCACTATAACATTCCAATTCTTGATTTCCATGTTTAGAAAATTCCAATTTACAATTTTGAGTCCCTCTCAAATACCTGTAGGTAACTTTACCCAGTCATATGTCTTGTTTTTCTTAAACGAATTCAGTTCGTCTTCCATCGCCAATCTCCATTGCTTGGAGTACGGACCTTTGAGCGCCTCATCTGCGGTCAATGGTTCTTCAATGGGGTTCAGTGCAGCTAGATATGTGACGAAATCACTCATATCTTTTGGTTTCGGCACACGACTGGATCGTCGAACCTGAGGTGAGTTCTCCTCCTGGATATCTGGCTCGCTAGAGACAGATCCTGGCACTGAATCATCAGAATCAGTCTGATGGTCGTATCCTGATTCCGTATTCTCATCAGAAACGTCCTCTTGTGAATTGGTTGTATCCTGGAGAGCAGGCGGCTCATCCACATCTAAAAATACTGACGTAGTAGGCAGCTGTCGAGGCTTATGTCTTTCTTGGTTTGAAGTTTCAAGAAAAACAACATCTCGACTCATAGTAACCTTCTTCGTTTCAGGGTCAATTAATCGATACCCTTTGATTTCCTCTGAGTATCCGACAAAAATGTATTTTGCCGATTTAGGATCCCATTTTCTTCGGATTTCCTTGGGAACCTGTGCCATAGCCGGACATCCAAAAATCCTCAAGTGAGACATATCAGGCCTCTTACCATACCACGCTTCATATGGAGTCCTCCCGACAACAGCCTTTGTCGGTGCGCGATTGTTGAGGTAAACGGCTGTAGAAACAGCTTCTGCCCAATAGCTTTTGGGCAAACCAGCATCCTGTAACATAGTGCGAGCCTTCTCCACAATGGATCTGTTGGCTCGTTCAGCCACTCCGTTACTCAGTGGCGAGTACCTAACGGTCAGTTGATGCCTGATTCCTGCAGAAATAAGTCCAGCTTTGAACTTTGAGTTGACGAACTCAGTCCCATTGTCAGACCTCACACATTTGATTTTCTTCCCTATCTGAGTTTCAACCAGAGCCCGAAATTCAGCAAAAATATCACTCACTTTGTTCTTTTCTGAAAGAAAATACACGAATGTGTAACGAGAGAAGTCGTCAATTAAGGTGAAAAAATATTTACTTCCACCTATGGATAAATTTTCCATGGGTCCACATAAATCCATATGTAGAACTTCCAAGATTTCCTTTGCTCGGCTCTTACTGGCTCTGAAGGGTAGTCGAGCATGCTTCCCTAATAAGCAGACTTCACATGGATCATCATTAGGTGTTATTTTATCAATACCTGTACACATGTCTTGAAGTAGGTTCATCCTCTTCCTGGAAAGATGTCCTAAACGTCGATGCATTAGGGAACCTGCATCTTCAGCGAAATAGGTAGGTAATATTCTGTCCTTCATGGTATCAAGCTTGTAGATCCCATTCTTCCTTTTAGCTGTGGCTAATACTTCACCATTAGGGTCAATGACCTTTCCCATTTCTTTGGTGAATATGACCGAATGTCCCTTATCAGTAATTTTGCTGACTGATAATAGGTTAGCACCTATACCTGGCACGTAATGTACATCATGCGCTACAACGCTATCAGCCTGTCCATTAACTATCAGTGAAATGTTGGTTGTACCAACAGCCTGAGCAGATAAATTTACATTATTTATTGTCGTAATTTTTAAATCTGAATCACCAGATACATTGTCTAGTATATCTATGTCATTTACTAGGTGAGAACTACAACCCGAGTCAAGAAAAAAATCTACACTGTTGCTAGTGTCATTAGGTCTAGACATGTAAGCAAATAATGCTTTACCTTTGGGTTTTCCTTGATTTGAATTTTCAGTAGAATCTTGTTTCTTACGATCTTGGGTCCCCATCTTCTTGGTACGGCACTGTGAAGCATAATGTCCCCTTTTGTGACATGCATAACACTCAATTTTATGTTTTCCTTTGCCTTTGGAACCCTTCCCCTGGGAGAACAATGCTGTCTCACTACTGGGTGTATGTGAATGTGCGGGAGTCTTCACATCCTGGAGAATTTTTACTTTAATCGAGTCTCCTGTGATTTTCAGTCCCGAGCTCTCTAAACCCATGATCATTGGCTTGTATTCATCAGACAAGCCCGCCAATAAAATTGTCCCGAGCCACTCATCATCCACTTTGAAGCCAATATCAGTGAGCCTCTGTGATGTTGACATAATTTTATTGACATATTCTTCAACTGAAGAACAGTTTTCTAGTCTGGTCGTTATCAATGATCTCAAAAGACCTACCTTCCTGGTAAGGCCATTGTCCTCGAATGCAGTCTTCAAGTTGTCCCAAGCCTCCTTGGCTGTAGATGCACTTTCTATGTGTGGGAACACAATTGGATCGGTAATAAGTACTATTTTTGAAAAAGCTTTCCGATCTTTTGCTAAAATGTTCTCTTCTTTCTGCGTCGTAGCAGCGCCTTCTAACTTGGGAACAACGATTGATCCATCGACCACATGCCACAAATCGTCAAGATTCAAATATGCCTTAGCTGCAAATTTCCACGAAGCGTAATTTTGTCTGCCGAGAAGTTTCTCAACCGGTGGAGGGTGGTTTGATGCCATGATGAACGAAAATTCAGCGAAAAAATCAACTGTTCACAACCTAACCTCACTGCACGTGGGGACAACACACGAGATTTACACTTTTCATGAAGTTTTTCGATCGAATCTATACTTTTTCTCGATAGAAAACGATTTAAGCAATCACTGGGCCCATAACCTGAAGGGTTTGGGAAAATGATTAAACAGATAACTTTGGATAAAAACTTCTATTTGAAAAGGCAGCTACAATATAAGATGATGTGTGGCGGTAGACTACAACAATTCCCGCCAGAGTGCTCTCTCTGTTCCCAGGACCAATGCCTGCTATATTTGATTGGAAATATTGATCACTAAATAACCAACACAAACACCATATATAAACGTTTTATGGAAAACTAATGATCAAGTCCGTTAATGGCTGAAATCGGACTGGGGAAGGGAGGAATTTCAAAAATACAATATATCTTCGTTAATATAGGTCGCATCAAAAAATAGTATAGAACCAATCTTATTGAAAATTTACTAGTCAATCAATTATATTCCTAACACACACCGAGATATTTAAGCGATATTAAGCGAGTTATTCGTACTTACTAGTTTTCAGCCTTCAGTCCCCCCACAGCTCTCTTCCACTAATTTGTTTTAGCAGATTTCCCTTAGGAGAAATCAGCTAATGAAGTGGTCTCATGACGCGATTTACGAGAGATTATGTATATATATGTGTGTGTGTGTGTGTGTGTGTGTGTGTGTGTGTGTGTATGTGTGTGTGTGTGTGTGTGTGTGTGCGTTTGTTAACGTTCTAGCGGTCTTAATTTTAGTTTATCGTTACAAAACTAGATATTTAATAGTTTTATGCAAAAATAAAGGTCAATGTCGTTAATGGCTGAAACCCCGATTTCCCGGGAGGGGGAGGGTGGAGGATTTTCGAAAATTCGAAATATCTCCGTTACTATAAGTCGGATCAAAAATGAGTATAGAACCAATCTGATTAAATAAATAAATGGACAATAAACATTGTTATATACATTTATTCTTTATCTTGAATACTAACCGAGATCTTTTTTCCAGTTTTCAGCCTTCAGCAAACCCCTACTCCGACTCATGTCACATAAACAACATTATTTTATATAATAGTCCACTTTATTCGAAGCTTAAATACCAAATATTGTTTTCAAAAGACCTTTATTTACGAGATATATGTAATATGTTTTTGTATCCCTAACCCTATTAAGTTTTTGGATTTCTAAAATTTCTTAAGTGATTAAGATAATAATTATTCTGATTGATTATAAATTACCGCTCCATATATAGTAAATAGTTTTCAATAAAATTAGCATGATATGTTCAGATGATCTATCTATCTGTTCAGCCATACAGGTTTTTAGGTTATGAAAATAGACTGAAAGATTTCTCATTCCATCGGGCATTTATTCACTTAATATTGACGGTGTTTTTTAAGGGTTACCATTATGTAGATTTATTATCTATTGCAGAACTTTACGTGGAAAATCTGCTTAGCTCAGGCAGACCCTGGTGACTGTTTTTTTTTTTTTTTTTTTTTTTTTTTTTTTTTTTTTTTTTTTTTTTTTTTTTTTTGTAAATTCCTAGGTAGTAGGGTCGATGGACATTTTGGGAAATGTTTCGATAATGGCGCTCTGAGTGGCAGAGGGGAATTCTGCTAATAAAAAGATTGCTATTTATTTGTTTGAACTGTATATCGCCGGTATGCGTTGGATGATCCATCAGAGAAAGAACCAGAGATATTCCCAGTGATAAACTGTTCTGCTTCCCAGCCTTTCCTTTTCACTGCATCTCATCTGGCAGTCCCTTCACAACCTAAATCAAACTTCATCTTTAAACTTTTAGCCTTACACCAGCAACATCCTCTTGGTTGGCAGCTATGAACGATATCGGCCAATGGGAAGGACAGGGGGGGGGGATTACAGGTATAGTAAAATACAAATAGGATCGATGGACATTTGAAGAAATTTTTCGAAACTCGCGCCATGAGGACGACCCCAATAGCAGATTTCCATTAAGGGAAATCTGCTAAAAGTCCGCCGAGTAGGTGCTGCTTGTTGAGCACCAGGTGCCTATTGGCGGCCATTAGGCTGTAGATTTCCTACGTGAAGTTTAGCAATAGAAAAATCTGCCTAATAATAACAGTAGTATTAAGGAATCTCTAAGTCTATTCACGAGGGACGAACAGTTATGGAAAAGGCCGTACTAGCTCTCGCCGGAATGTCTCGAGCCGACTATTACCGACCACACACACAATACAAATGCAAATATCTCGGTTGATATTGAAGATAGAGAATAAATGTATAGAACAATATTTATAGTAAATTTACTTTGCAATAAGGTTGATTCTATACAATTTTTCGATCCGACGCATAAAAACGGAGATATTTCGAATTTTCAAAAATCCCCCCTCTAAACCCCCCTCCCACACTTGATCTTCCTTTTTACATAAAACGATAAAATTTCGAGTTTTGTTACGATCAAACAAAAAACGACCGCTAGAGCGTTGTCAGACAAATATACGTACATATATAATTTTGAACGGACCTCATTTTCGTCATCTGGATCTGGGTAGGATCGATGGATATTTGAAGCGATTTTTCGAAACTCGCGTCATAGTACGACCTGAAGAGAGAGAGAGAGAGAGAGAGAGAGAGAGAGAGAGAGAGAGAGAGTGAGTGAGTGAGTGAGTGGATGGTTGCTGAATGGCTACCGAAGTGGAAAGTGAAGTGTATTGTAGTTGTGAAGGTGTTGGCTGACATTACCTCGTCTGGAGCAATCTCACACAGGGGCTGCGTCAGCTAGGCATGTTTCCCACCTCCTGGAGTGATACACGATAACTGCACAATGTGTTTCATTTCAGTAGATATCACATTTATAGATGAAATTAAAATAGAAAGCTCCCATGAAAATTCAGACTTCCAATATTCGATACCCAAAGTACCTTACCCCCTTCATGATAGATCCTATATGCAAGGAGTTTATTTCTCTTCGGTGTATTTCGCTTTGCCAAGAGGTTTCGTATTATGGACAGTCATTGAAGTTCTATGAATGATTGAAGACTAGCAGATAATTTGCAGGAGGCAGCCAACAGAACTAACATATAACACCTACCCTTATCTGCCCTTGCTGCAAACGAGTTGCATACTTTACCTAAAGAAATAAAAGCATTAATATTAAACAATGTTTTAATTTTAAAAAAAATTGGCCAACATATCGTGATCCCACTGTTCATCATCATCAGTCCCCAGGGTCTGCATCAATGAACAATGAGATCACGATATGGTGGCCACTTTTTTTTAAAATTAAAACATTGTTTAATATTAATTTTCATTTTTCAGCTTTTGAGGTTGTACTCATGACGCGATTTTGAAAAATGTCCTCAGACGTCCACCGATCCTACCTAGACGACGAAAATGAGGTCCGTTCAAAATTATAAACACGCACACACCTCTCACTCTCTCTTTCTCTCTCTCTCTCTCTCTCTCTCTCTATATATATATATATATATATATATATATATATATACACTTACATACAGAGATACTTGCCTGTTTCTGCTCTAGCGGTCGCAATTTTTATTTGATCGTTACCTAACTCGATATATAAGCGTTCATGCGAAACAAAAAGTCAAGTTCCTTATTCTCTATCTTTACTATTAACGGAGATATTTGCAGTTATTTTAGTTTTTAGACTTCAGAACCCCCCCCCCACTACTCATGCCATACTTAAAATAAGCCACTTAATTAAAATGAACTACTTTATTTCAAGCTCAATTACCAAATATTGTTTTCATTGACCGTTTACCGTGTGAGATTCATGCAGATGTGATATTGAGGCCATGAATCGAAATTATTTATATCTTCTATACCATACTCGATATTTAACTGTATCATTACACACTAAATATCATATACGTTGATGGCTGAAAACGGGGGAGAGTGGAATAAAAGGTTTTGATGGGGATTTTCGAAATTCAAAATATCTCCGTTATTATCAGTAGTTTTACAAAATGTTATAGAACCAACCTCGTTAAGCTGTTGATGTTCTACAATTGTTATTCTCTATATTTGTTTGTAACTCAATTATTAAATGTAGCATGTATTCTTTGCTTTTATATTAACAGACTTGGAATAAATAAGTATTAACTTTTTATTAATTGCAAACCCTTAATATATTTATTTATTGGAGCTTCACAGCTTTGGCGATGTTGCTCACTCAATTATTAAGCGAGTTATTTATACTTTCTTGTTTTCAACATTCAGTAACCCCCCCCCCCTTTACTCATCGGGGTTTTACATATAAATAGAGAATATGTGGCCTAAATGAAATCAGCAGTGTGTTATACCATCACGTGGGAAATCTGCTTAGTTTTGGCAGCCCCTGCGTGACGTACGCACACATAATTGTGCCCGTAAGAAAGGTTCTTTAGTCCTATCCGAATATATCACCATCTTAGGTTGCCTTTCTCCGTTTCTCCAAGAAGGAATCGTAATTCAAACTATTGCACATTTATTTCAGTGAGATGAAGGAAGGAGTCCCGCAGGCAGTAGGTCCAAGCCTACTACTATGTAATCTAAATTTTGATAAGCAGCCACTTGTTGCGTGCTGAGGAGATTATAGGCTGAAACCTGCAGGAAAGATGAAAATATCTTGAATTGTGATAAGGAAGCTATGAACAGAAAACGTATTTTCGATCTATACCAGACTTTTAACCGTCTCCTACAACACTAAAGATCATAGTAGTTGAAGCTGAAATCGGACTCGGAAATAGGGGGATTTAAAGGAAAATTCAAAGAAGACCGTCACACAGGTGTTGCGTAAATGAAGCACATTTCCCACATGAAATTACACAATAGACAAATCTACATAATTATAACACTTAACACCACCGTGAATATTAAGTGAACAAATTCAAATGATAACGTGAAATCTTTCAGTCAATTTACATTTTAATAACCGCCACAACGGAATATATAGATAGATTTTATTGGCTAATATGTACATATTTTAGCCTGAGTCTGGCCCATTTAGTGGTAGTAATCTTACTAGTAATATACAAATATATATAAGAACTAGTGACAATATTAAGCTACTATGTACAATAAAATAATACATTTTCCTTTTCTTTTTTTTAAATGTTTTCAGGTACTTAAACTTCTAAAATTCTTTATAATTTAATCTGATTAGCACTATTCAACATATACGTATTTACTTTTGTTGTTTGCTGTGACGCGTTAATTGACTTCGTTGGACATTTCGAAATTATAGTGTTTAATTTTCAAGATAATGGTATAAACTATGTCGTTGCCTAGTTGCATACTGCTGACAGGAATGAGTAAATCATGTTCAATTTATAAATGTCCTCAATGTGAAGAATAGTTTCCAATGACATTAAGTCATCACTTGTCGCTATAAACTTATTCAAATATTGCTCTCGGAAAGCGCCTGAATTGTAAACAAAAAGGTCAGCTAACCTCTCAGGGCTGAATAGATAGAAATACTCATTGACAGGAAACAAAAACAATTACTGAAATATATCTGAATACAGCATATTAATTTCATTGGAAACTATTTACTATATCTAGTGCAGAAATTTATACTGAACCAGAAGAATTTCTACTTCAATCACTCTAATTTTAGTAATCCGAGAACAAAAGACGGGTGTGGAGGAGGGTCATCAGAAAGTATTTGAATTTATCTTATCTAGAAACGATTTTTTGAAAACAATATTTGGTATTTCTGCTTGAAATAATATGGTTCCCGATATTCATAACGAGCGTTGACAAAGATGGGGATAAACCCCCTTGAAGATTGAAAATTAAAAAAATGCAAATATCTAGGCTAATAATGGAGATAGAGAAAGAATGTACATAACAATATTTAATGGTAATATAATTTGCAATAAGGTTGGACATGTACAAATTTTTCGATACGACTTGCACTAACGGAAATATTTCAAACTATCGAAATTCCCCCCCCCCCCACTAAACCCACCCTCTCGCATGTCCGATTTCTTCCATTAACACACCTTTCTTTTTACATAAAACGGTTAAATATTGAATTTCATAAAGATCAAACAAAAATTGCGGACTCTAGAGCATTAACAGGCATGTACATTTGAATGCTTTATTACCAATCATTATTATCATAATAATGTAACTTGTAGTAATGCACTTTACCGTAATTCCTGCTAAAACGGTTTCCGTAAAATGGTATTATATCACTAATCACCTCATGTCGAGCTAATATTTTGTTTACATAAGGTTGCGAGTGAGGGAGAATAGAATATGATATGACTTAACGTGTACCTCAGTTCAGCATAGAAATGTGACTGCAGTCGTTGGTTGTAAACACTGCCAGCTGATTGAGAGATGGGCAGTATAGTGGATTGAAAGGGAAGGTAGGAGGAGAGAGTATGTCAACAAGGGGTTGACAGCTGTCACCCCCTGCCCAGCTATTGTCAACCATTGTCAACCCATCCCCTGCACGCTTTCCTACCGCCAGCCATCCTACCCATCATCGCATACCTCTACCTCCTTACTGCCTCTCCTTGCCCAACCCATCAATCTTTAACTTACACGACTGACGTCATTGATAAAAAAAATCACACTTATGATCTCATCTCACTATGTATTCTCTATTTATATGTAAATAACCGATGACTAGAAGGAAAGGGGGGGGGGTAACTGAATGTAGAACACAAGACAGTACGAATAACTCGCATTACACTTGAATTACGAAAGACTGCATACAACAATTGCAGACCATCAAGATCAAGATTGGATCTATAACATTTTATGATCCGACGGGGATATTTTGAATTTCCGCACCCCCCCCCTCTTTTAAAACCCTGTTCCTGATCCGAACAATATTTCCCATTATTCCGCCAATAACAGTTACGATCTATAGTGTTGGGGGAAACGGTTAAATATCGAGTATGTTATAAATCAAGTAGACATTTTGGAACAAAGAAAGAAAAGTCTTTATTGATGACAAGACATGTATCAATGTATTTGCATGTATCTCACAAAATAATAGTTCAATGATAACCATATTTGGTATTTAACCCAAGAATCAACTACATCATGTCACAACAGCTAATTGTTAATATGACATGAGCAGGAGTGGGGGTTTACGAATGGCAGAAAACTAAAGTATGGAAATATCTTGGTTAACATTCTATATAGAGAAAACATGCAAATAACACCATTTATAAATCATTACATTTCCAATAAAATTAATTCTATACAGGCTTACGTTCCGACGCATAATAACGGAGATATTTTGAATTTTTGAAATGCCCCCATCTCTGGACGATTTCAGCCGTTAACGAACTTGACCTTTTTATTTTATATATAATGTTTAAATATCTATTGGGTTGTAACATATGAAATGACCGTTTATAGAATCAGGAAAAAAATGAAACATTGAGATCGAATCTGAAATATTATCTATTCAAAGTATTTACCATCATTTTCAATACACTTCTGCCAACGACTTACAAAGTTTTCTAACCCACTTTTGAAAACGTTTGTGTCACGTGTTGAAAGAAATTCAGAAAATGGATTTTTAATGTCTAAATCATCTGTAAAAAATTTTCCTCGCAAAAAGTTGTCCAAACTCGGAAAAAAAGTGGTAGTCTGTAGGAGATAGATCAGGGGAATATGGGGGATGTGGTAGGACTTCATAGCCCAACTCCTTTAGTTTGTTCACTGTCTGTATTGAAACATGTGGTCGGTGGTTCTTTGACGAGCAAGCAAAGAAACACACGTCTCTTGGCGTTTTAACTGCTGACGTTCGTTGAGCTCGTGCGGGACCCAGGAATCGAGCTTTTTCACCTTTCCAATCGTTTTTAAATGCCTGGAGACCGTCATATGACTTGTACCTAGCTCTGACGCAAGTTCTCTGACTGTTTTATGAGGGTCTTCTTCAACAGCTTTTTTAAGATCTTCGTCCTCCACTGATGAGTGAGGTCGTCCACGGGGCTGATTTTCTAAAGTCGTATCTCCTGAAGAAAATTTTGAAAACCAACGAGGAATAGTTCTTTCATTAGCACTTCCTTCGCCAAACGCGTGATTAATATTCCTTGCTGACTGGGCCGCGGTATGACCAAGTTTATACTCGTAAAAGAAAATTATCCGGAAAACAAACATAGCTTGCGACTAGAGGATTAACAAATGTTTATTATAGATGGTAAATATTTTGCTTGGAATCAACACACAACGTTTTAATCCTTTATAAAGATTAGGGTTTAATAAATCGGACACTTCATGTGTTACAACCCAATAGTTCGTTCATGGGGAGTGGAGGTTTAGAGGGGGAATTGAAAAACTGAATAGAACCAATCATATTGCTGATGCAATTTTCTATAAATGTTGTTATACATTTTTTCTTCACTATATTGATTATTATCCACGATTTTTGCAGTTTTTAATTATTAAACTTCAGTAAAGCCCCACTCCTACTCATGCCATATTAACAATAAGCTGTTATACCATGAACCACATTATTGCAAGCTTAAATACCAAATATTGTTGCCATTGGATGCTTAATATATGGTGATGATAAATGGAAATATGTAGTGTTATGACATCATCAACAAAATGTATACCCTACTCGAAATTTATCCGTTTCATTCAGCACCGATGATAATTATATCCGTTAATGGCTGAAATCGGGCCATGAATTCCCCCCCCCCCCGGGATTTGAAAATTCAATATATCTCCGTTATCATGAGTCGGATTGTAGAATGTTATAGGAGCAAACTTGATAACATATACAAATACCAGACATACATGTACATGCATGATACCACAAACTTGTTACAATATTGCTGGTCTACAATCGTTGCTCTATACATTTTTTCGTAACATAAATATCATGCCAGTTATTAGTACTTCCTTTGTTCAGCCTGTAAACCCCGACTTTTCACTCAGACACTATAGAGAATATGTGGTGCGAACCGGTCTGTAGTCTGCCATACCTCCGCGTCGGAAATCTGCTCAACTAACGCAGCCCCTGCGTGACGGACTTTTTCATATGAAAAGTCTCCTACCATAGCCACTCCATCAGTAGCTTTCTCAGTTTTGGGTTCAATACTGAGGTGGTTCTGAGCGGAAGCTAGTGTGAAAGGTGTTTGAGATGAAAATATATTAATAAAAAAAAATATCAAAAAAAAGTCTATGGAAAAGTTAACTAAAGTGCCGCACTTCAAACTCCTTTAGTCACTTGGTATAAAACGCACTATAACCAAAGCGTGATAGCACAACCCGAATGCCTTAAGAGACTTTTTCACCTCGCTACTATATAACAACTTCTCTATAGCAACGAGATAAAAAAAATAATTAAAGTATTTATTAACGTCCACTTTTTGCAACTAAGGCTAATTGGGACGGATTATCTACAGGTTGCCACCCTTTTCTAGCCAGGGTGGGACTAAGGATGTTATTTAATGAATTCCGTCACTAAATAAATTCCTATTGCCCAGACAGGGAATGGAACTCGCCACTCTAGGTTTATCATGTGAGATTAAGGCCAACGCTTTAACTCACATGGCTAACCTGAGTCCCGCAACGAGACACTCGCCAACACATGGCAATTCAAAGACTAACTGTCAAGGTTATTTACAACGTTCGCGAATACCTCGCTGCTACAATAGTATAGCAATATGTTTGTTATTGTTCTCCTGAATAGGTATTATAGGAAGTGGAGATGATTACTAAATATGCTGAAGCAGAGAAGTGAGTGATCACGGTCTGTTAATCTATTAATATCAGCTGATTTAAGGAGCGGCATATTCCCGCGTATCGATGATGTGATAAGAGCTGATAAGGCGAGTGAAACGGCACCTGATTGGTTTCCCTTTCATCAGCAACTGGAGCAGGTTACTTTAATATACAGTCATTTTATTACAGCTGTTGCAATAAAGCCCTCCTCCCAACTTTCCAAACACCACGCACTAATAGAATCGTAAATTATTTTTCTCGTTCGGGCATCGCTTGCTAGGCCCTGAGATTGCTCGCAGAGAAATTGACACCACGGGACGAGCCTGGAGTGAAAAGCTGTTTATGATGGCTATAGAACTATTTATGACTGAGCCTGCTCCTTAATGACCATCTCCGTTAAGGGTCCGGAGTCTCAATGGTCCCAAGGCTGATTACCGCCGCTTATTCTTTATCTATTTACTTATGGATGTGGAGCTTTGCAATGAATGCGATTTTTGCAAGAAAAACGCAACGAGTGCGATTTTGATTGAAAAACGCGACGGGTGCGATTTTGCTAGAAAAACGTAAGGAGTTCGATTTTGCTAAAAAACGCAACGAGTGCGATTTTGATTGAAAACCGCGACGGGTGCGATTTTGCTAGAAAAACGTAAGGAGTTCGATTTTGCTAAAAAACGCAACGAGTGCGATTTTGATTGAAAACCGCGACGGGTGCGATTTTGCTAGAAAAACGTAAGGAGTTCGATTTTGCTAGAAAAACGCAACGAGTGCGGTTTTGCTAGAAAAACGCAACAAAATAGCACAATCATAAAAGAAACAGAAAACAAATAATGCGATATAAATAATATAAAAATAACAAACAATAAAGAACAACAAAATACAAAAAAAAAACAGCTTTGAACAACAAAATGCTTTTTCAATAATCCAGTCTCTTAAGTTTTGTTTTCGTGGAAATTTGGTCTATTTAACTTCACTTTAGCTAACCTTAGGCGGAAGCTCAACAAAATAATGAATACTTCAAATGATTAATTTAAAAATCATTTTTATTTCTACTAGGGGCTCTGGTTAGCCATGTCAGTTAAAGCGTTGACCTTTATCTCTCATGGTAAAACTAGAGTGGCGAGTTCGATTTTCGCCTGGGCTAAGAAAATTATTTATTGACGACATTCATTAAATAACATCCTAAATCCCACCCTGGCTAGAAAAGGGTGGTAACCTGTAGAAAACCCGTCCCAATTAGCCTAAGTTGCAAAATGTTGGCCTCAATAAATAATAATAGTTCTCTACTAGTTTCGCGTCCACGTGACGCCTCATCAGGACAAATCCTAATACAAAAAGGCAACTAAACTAAACGCTACATCTTTCTATAGCCACGGCCAGTGGAAGGACATATTGAAAGATGTAGCTGGTAGTTGAGATGCCTTTTTGTAGTAGAATTTCTCCTGATGAGGCGTCACATGGACGCGAAAATTGTAGAGAAATAAAAATGATTTTTAAATTAATCATTTGAAGTATTCATTATTTTGTTGAGCTTCCGCCTTAGGTTGGCTAAAGTTGTGTTCTGATTTAGCAGATTTCTTTTTCGATTTTTGACAAACTTCTTCAAATGTCCCATGAAGCCCACCGAGTAGGTGCAAATTTTGCTTATATGAAATGCTAACATAACGACCACACAAAAGTTGTGTCCACCATGTATTAGACAAGTGTGTGTGTGTGTGTGTGTGTGTGTGTGTTTTATATATATATATATATATATATATATATATATATATATATATATATATATACATACACTGCTCAAAAATGAATAGGGCTGTTTTGTAATACTTATGGGGCCTAGCATTTTTTTTTTTTAAATTATAAATTACATTAATATTTATTAGAAATTATTGTCTTTCCCCTCCCTCCCCCATAAAAAAGTAATTTAATTAAGGTCGATTTAATTAAAATTAATAGGATAAGAAAAAATAACCAATATCCCTATTCATTTTTGGGCAGTATATATATATATATATATATATATATATATATATATATATATATATATATATATAATTTTGAACGGACCTCATTTTTGTTATCTACTAGGTAGGATCGATGGTCATTTGAAGATATTTTTCAAAAACCGCAGGTATGATTACAACCTCAATAACTGATTTCTGCTAAATGACAGCGACAGAGGGAGGGAAAAGATGACGACTATATGATGTAAAAGGCATATAAACTCCTCAAGTAGAAATTGAGAGAAAGCCAAAATGGGGATAAAATAAGTAAACAATCCATGTTTGGTCTATCTAGCCCCGGTGTGTGCGGTTCCAATCGTGCAGGGATACCCGGCATCTATCAACTATTTCACACGCAGCCTGTTCCGGACTATTCAAGATACAGCCAAGATACGTGCACCTATTGTGATGGCTCAACTATAGGCGGCAATATAAAGGAAAAAGAGGATACAAACTTCATTGGATATACTCTCTCATTTTGAACACATCCAACACTTCTATAAACGTTTTCAGAAGTGAACCATCATTTTTTACTTCCTTGTACGAAGTAAAGGAAATATTGCAATCTCTCTCTCTCTCTCTCTCTCTCTCTCTCTCTCTATATATATATATATATATATATATATATATATATATATATATATATATGGTATGTTATTGTTTCTTAGAATATGTATTGCAATTCTGGTTACATTAGGAACACCATCATTGACCAAAACTCCAAGAAAAAACACCATATATAAATACAACCTGGTTGAAAACATCCACACAATTAAATATATTGGATATATTTACTAGCTAAGGTACCAGGTTTCGCTCGGGATATCATTAGAGCTTTAATGATGACGGTATTTGTTTTGGTAAGGCTTTACTATGCACAATATTTTTACATTTTCCCGTCTGAGTGTTTAAGGTTTATACCTGTGTATTTAGTAATTAAAGCGAAATTTTTAGTTTTTTAAAGAATAAAAAAAAACTATATATCCTGATCAATCCATCAGCACTGTTGAAAAAAGTCCGTCTCGCAGGGGCTCCGTAAACTAAGCAGATTTCCCACGTGGAGTTTTACAATAGAGAAATTTGCATTCTATAACAGTAGTAGTAACAGAATCCCTTAAGGGAAATCTGCTAATACCGTGTACAATATTAATCATAATCATGGATAGCCTTAATCATTATTAAGTGCCATTACTGAGGTAGCTTTGCTTGGGAAATATTTAGACTGAATATTGAGTGTGAATGTTGTTCATTGCAAGGCTATAATTAGCACTATCTATTTATGTTTCCTGTATACGTATTTAATTGTCTTAAATTCCCTTGAAGGAAATCAGCTATTGTGTTGTACTCATGATGCGATTTTAGAAAAATTTCCTCAAATTCCATTGATCTACCCAGTAGATGACGAAAATAAGGTCCGTTCAAAACTGTATATATAATTATTTACTTTTAACGCTCTAGCGGTCACAATTTCTGTTTCATCTTCAGCAAACTCGATATATAAAGAGTTTCATACAAAACTCACGGTCAAGTTCGTTAATGGATGAAATCGGACCAATGGGAGGAGGTTTAGAAGTGGGAATTTCTAAAATTCCAAATATCTCCTTTATTTTGCGTCGAATCGAAAAATAGTATTGATTGAAAATACTGAAAGTAACAGGAAATATTGTTCTATTAATGTTGTTATGTACTTCTTTTCTATATCTTTAACTTTAACCAAATTATTTGCAAAATTTAGTTTTCTGACAAGTAAGTCCCCTACACATGACATCTTAACAAAGGGCTGGCACCACTTCATTTCGAGGTTAAATACCAAATGTTGCTTTCATTGACCTTTTACTTTGTAAGATTCTTGCAAATAAGTTATGTGGTGATGTCATAAATTAAGATTGTACTTTGGTTACTTGCTATTGTTTATTTCATCTATACCATAATGGTTTGCTTGATTCAGCACTAAAGTTCTTAGTGGTTCACGGCTGAAATCGGTCCAGGACCAGTGGGAGAGGGGGGGGGGAACTTCGAAAACTCAAAATATCTACCTTATGATGAGTCGGATCGTTAAATCCCATATAACCAATCTTGTTAAAACTTTGATGTTCTACAATCGTCATTCTATAAGTTACATATCGTATCTTAAATATTAAGCCAGTTATCTATGGTTTCTTGTTATCAATCAGCCTCCAATAAATCTTGACTTCTACTTTTTTTTATTTTTTTACTTACTTCCATTACATAGTAACCCAATGTGGAGGGATTTTATTTTTCTGCAAATCCCCTAGCATATTTGCATTATATGTGCATTTTGTCAAATGTAACAATTTTTATACTATGTATATACATATTAAAATACGTAAATAGAAACTTGAAAATGAAACTTCACAGCAAAAAAAAACAGTAAATATTAACAACTAAGGAATCCAATTAAAATATATAATAAGAACAAATTACATAATTTTAATATTATATTATCGTTTCCTCTCTCAGCTTAAGGATATCAGTGGCAATTGTTTAAAAATAAATTGTTAATAAAGTGTTTTGAAAATAAAATATCAGGACTGATAGGCGATGCGGGAATATGAGTCTTTAACTGTCTTCGTATGTTTTGAGTCAGTCTTCATTCATAAATCAGGTGGGTGAATCTCTAATCAGTGTAACTGGCGCATTTACAAGTATTTGAGTCAGTAAGTTTGAATCTGAGTAAGTAAGAGTTTGTATTTCCGTATCTAGTTAGTAATTATGTTGGAATAGTGAGATATTTGTTTTAAAACAGGGATATATATTTTTAGATGTAATCCTTTATTTGTTTGATACAAATTAACACTTTTTTTTCTCTTAGTACAGATTTTATTAGCAGATGTCCCTAAGGGGAGACCAGCTATTGAGGTTGTCCTCGTGATGGGTTTTTTGAAAATTTACTTGAAATGTCCATCGATCCTACCAGTATCAAACTTGATATATAAACGTCTTATGTAAAAATGAAGATCAAGTTCACTACAGCTAAAATCGGACAAAGGGGAGGAGGGTTTAGAGGGGGGAAATTTCGAAAATTAGAAATATCGCCGTTGTTATGCGTTCGATTGAAAATAATTGTATAGGATCAATGTTATTACAAATATAATATTATATATGAATATTGTTATGTATGATTTCCCATTATTGAATATTAACCGAGATATTTCCATATTTTCATTTTTGGCCAGCAAACCCCCCCCCACTCCTACTAATGTCATATTTACTATAAGCTGTTATACACCTTCATTCAAAGGCTAAATACTAAGCATGGATTTCATTAAACTTTCACTTTGTGAGATACATGCAAATACGTTATGTGATGGTGTCATTAATTAGCATTTTTCGTTCTTTACCCCAAAATGTGTAGTTGATTTTTACCAAACTCGATATTTATCAGTTTCATGCAACTCTAAAGGTCATATTTGTTATTGGCTGAAGTTCAATAGACTGCCATAGCAGCTGACGGGGAATCTGCTTAGTGTACGCAGCCCCTGCGTGACGCCCTTTTTCCCCAGGGATTCCATACTGCCATAATCCTACTGAGCGCCAGTGTCATACCGTGTTCCTGCCATACCTAACTTCCCGATCTCCCCCCGCTGCGTATCCTGGTGAGCAGATAGCAGACCTCCATCCCGATGTCCAATAGCAGGATCCCGGTGTAGTTGTGTCGGGCAGGGAGAGATGCTTTCACTAGCACCAGGGGTCAGGGGTTTCTCTCCAGCACCTTCGTGACATCAGCCTCTGCCCCATCCCAGCTACAATCACTCACTAGACTATAATTACCAATAAAGTAAGTATTTAGAGAATTACCCCAAAGGGAAATCAGCTGTGGTCCATTGTTTTCACGACCCTAATCTCTACAAGAATTTCTCCAACGAGATGACAAAAAGTCCGTCACGCAGGGGCTGCGTAAACTAACCGGATTTCCCAAGCGAAGGTTTACAACAGATAAATCTACAAACAGGTTACACTATCGGTGTATGTTAAGGGAATAAATACAAACGGTAATAAGAAATAATTTAGTCAATTTTCAAATTAATAGTATCTACAACGTAAAGCGTATGAATTGTAAACCAACAGGCCAGCCAACATCGCATCGCTGAATAGATAAAATTATTGTAGACCGGAAAGATGAACAATTAATCAAATATATCTGAATGCAACACATTAATTTTATTGAAAACTATTTACTATATCTAGTGGAGTAGTTTGTAATGAATCAGAATAATCTCTATCTCAATCACTTAGATTTTAGTAATCCAAGAACAAAAGAAGGCGAGGAGGGGGGGGGGGGTTAACAGAACGTATTTGTTTGTATCTCGTATAATAAAGATTTGCTCAAAACAATATTTGGTATTTAACTTTGTAATGAAGTGGTTCATGATATAACAGCTTATTATTAATATGACACCAGCAGGAGTGGGGGTTTGCTGAAAGCGGAAAACTATAAAATCCAAATATCTCAGTTAATACTCATTATACGGAAGATATAGAAAAATATTTATAGTAAATTTAATTACCAATAAAACTGTTTCTATACAAGTTTTCAATCCGACAGATCGGAAAATCAGCTATTGAGGTCGTACTCATGACGCGATTTTCGAAAAATTTCTTCAAATGTTCATCGATCCTACCCAGGAGATGACGAAAATGAGGTCCGTTCAAAATTATATATATTTGTCTGTTAACGCTCTAGCGGTCGCAATTTTTGTTTGATCGTTACGAAACTCGATATTTAGCCGTTTATGTAAAAATACTTGTCAAGTTCGTTAATGGCTGAAATCGGACCAGAGGGAGGGAGGGGAGTTTAGGGGGGATTTTCGAAAATTCGAAATATCTCCGTTATTATACTTCGGATCGAAAAACTGTATAGAACTAATCTTATTGCAAATTAAATTTACTATAAATATTGATATATGCATTTATTCTGTATCTTGAATATTAACCAAGATATTTGCATTTTTTACCTGTCGTTTCTTTCTTTCCGGTATGAGGTGGGCAGACATTTCTAACGCTTCCTGTCGGCAGGTTATTGAAATTACCTAAAACATTTATTTCCGTTTGTATTTATTGACTTAATATTCACGGTGGTGTTTTGTTACCAGAATGTAGATTTATCTATTACTAAACTTCACGAGGGAAATCTGCTTAGTTTACGCAGCCCCTGCGTGACGGACTTTTTTTATTTTTGGTTATATTAAACACGTCATGTACAGTCAAAGTGTTGATGTCACAAGTCCCTTTTTTGTGGCGTGTTTTGCTCATTTGTCTACTGCAGGTATCCATAGCATAATGATGTTCAGGCGTTTTAATCCGGGGAATATTTGTCTTATTAAGGGATGTCTGCTATACATTGCATTCAGGGAGAGCAAGGAACTTTGTGAGACAGTGCAAAGTGTAAAGTTCTTCTTGGTGTTTGTGTGAATGTTGGAGAGTACCGGCACGTGGCAAATCTGCTTAGTTTACGCAGCCCCTGCGTGGCAGACTTCTTATGATTTCCTCCATTCTAAACGCCCTTCCTTCGTTACATTTCAAGTCGTTAACGACCTTGGTCTTTTGTCTCTTATATCGAGTTATGTTTGGATCAAACAGAAAGTAAAAGCATTCTGGCATTGTAGGGTTTTTTGTCGGTCTTGTATTTATGAGAGTGGCGAGCTATACTTGCAATTATATCCGAATGTAAGTGGATAACTGATTGTCGGGTAGTTATGGAGGTATTTGGCAGGGCAGAGATAAGAAATAAGATATAATTTGTGGCCGGTTCAAATGATAACCTTCCAACCAGATGGAGGTTCTTCACTCGAACGAAAGTGACAGCCAGTGAAAGGACTCCATCTTTCTTGCTCTCATTAACTATTTTTTCTATTCCAACCAATTGTATCTATTTAAATCTGTTGACTTCCTCTTCCGGCTACTCTAATGACCACCAATCTAGCTCTAGTGTCCTGTTCAAGTCTCTTGTACCCTCGTGCTACACTCCAGGCACAAATCCCAAACACAGTAACTGCTCTCTAACAACTCACCTTCTTCCGGAAAAATAATATTCTTTCTAAACAAATTAAAAGACCAAATAAACTGCAAGACGATTCAAAAGAGGGTGTGTGCAAGATTGTGGGGATTTTAATTCTGCCTCTCTGGAGCTGGGTAACCAGCTGTCATACCTAGAATATATGGAATATAGTACACTTCAATCTTTCGAATCATGTTAACGTCAAACTGAAATGAAATATGACGCTTTAGATTTGGGACTATGTCGAGACAACCAGTATAATCTTATTTATTTATTTTTATTGTTATGAGGCACCGAACTCGCGAGGGTTATTTGTGCCTAAGTGGTCAAAGGTCCAAATTCGTGTTTTCCCTCCCATCCTTCGGTTGTCCTCCTTTTCTAAGAGATCCATCCACTCGTGGTCCCTCCTTCAGCCTCGCCTATGATGGGTCTCTCCTATTTTTTTTCTATCCTCGATTCTGTCACAAATACCAAAAACACAACAGTATCTTTTTAAAATCTACTTTATGTATAAATACTAAATAGGCTTGTGTGCCCATATGTTGAACTTATATTTATATTTCTTTATTTAGGCCCAATATTGTTATGAATTTAATCAGTTTATTAATTGAGTGGCTATGGTCCCCTAGTATAATCTTAAATGGAACCAAATTTCTCTGTAATTATGTTGACAATAATATATTGAAAATATTTATTTCTTCTATGCCACGCTCGATATTTAACTGTTTCATTCAACACTAAAGATCTTACTAGTTAATGGCTGAAATCGGGGGTGGAATAGAGGGAGCGGGGAGGGGAGGGGATACAGGGTGAGGGATTTGGAAAATTTAATAGATCGCCGTTATTTTGAGTCGTTTCGCAAAATGTTATAGAGCCAATTTGGTTAATCTATTGTTGTTCTATACGTGTTTTCGTAACTCAAGTACTAAGCTAGTTATTTGTGCTTTATTGTTATCAACCTTTAGTACCTCCCCCCCCCCCTCAGAATCCTTTTACTCGTCGGTTTTTAGCTGATTTCCTTAAAGATATATACATCGTCATCTGCGGGGAAGGATCGACGGAGATCTGAAGAAAATTTCCGAAAATGGCGCCATCGCCGAGGTTTCAATGGCAGCTTGTGCTGTTCCTTAATAGAAATCTGCTCGGCTTACCCCACGAAATGTTCTTGAGTCACAACATACATCACACATTGTACTCTATCATCCACAAAAATTATTTCCTTTATAAGCAATTGAATGACTGAGAGGAATTGTGAAAGATTTGCCTTTAGCTGCAAAATGAACATGTCAGTGGAGAGAGAGAGAGAGAAAAGGAAAGAACTGTCATCAAATCATCAAGCAATTCCTTTAAAGAAAGTAAAAGTTATTTCTTCCGAATCATCTTGGCTCCACAAATCAAACCTGAAGGTGACTTACCTTAGGATTCAGCAGTCCCAACCTTACTCGAGTTTCATTAGTTACCTCGTGTATATATCTTTTTAGTATAAAGTTCAAACTTGTTTGATATACACAGCAATAACCTTCTTACATTAGCTGGGATATACCTCGAAATAATGACAAGTGGTCAGCTCCCTCTGCTATAAATTTGTGTAACATCTTCAGCAGTAGTGGGTATTCTACCCAGACAAATCAACCATGAGTGACTGGAATTCACAGCATTCCAATCACTCTTGGTTCAAAATAAGACATTGCTGCCAAAATTACGAGCTTGAAAATTGCTTATGATTAATTACGTATTTAAGATGTAGGAAGAAAATGATGGCATCCCTGCAGAAGATTGGTGACAGAACAGACCTCTGACCCTTCTAGGGGTGGTTTATAAAGCTCGTCCAACAGTTAGTTCTCAGTTTTGATGCTAGTGAATAACAGTGCATTCAGTACAGCTTTTAGAGAACAGTACTCTTTAGTTTCAGTGCAGTACATAGTTAAACATCAGTGCAGTGCTGTGTTTAGTGAACATCAGTCAGTGATTCGAGTGTTGTGCAATAAGAAGTGGAGTTATCAGTGCATATTGTGATTAGCAGTGAAGAATAATTTACCATGTGTGTAGTGCATCGTCAAATAAGTTGTGCAGTGACAAAAATACTAAAGTTTGTGGTTTTAATTTTGCAATTCAAAAGAACCCTAATAATCAACGTCTATTATATTTGAGATAAACGCAACATATATGTTGAATAAAAACAAATACACCAAGTTTTAGAGTTGTCATTAAGGGAAATCATCTATTGAGGTTGTACTCATGACGCGATTTTAGACAAATTTCCTTCAATATCCATTGATCCTACCTAGTAGATGACGATAATGAGGTCCATTCGAAATAATATATATATATATATATATATATATATATATATATATATATATATATATATATATACTTGTCTGTCACCGCTCTAGCGGTCGCAAAATGTTGTCTTATCGTTACCAAACTCTATATACAAGCGTTTTATGTAAAACTAAAAATAAAGTATTAATGACTCGGTAAACCTAGAGTCGTGAGTTCTATTCTCACCTTGACTACAGTAATTTATTTAGTGATGAATTCATTAATCTTTGACAAACGAAAATACTTATAGAACAACAATTGTAGAGCAGTAGCAGCTTATCAAGATTGGCTCTATAACATTTTACGATCCGACTCATAATGGAGGAGATATTTTGAACCCACCCTCGCCTATTCCAGCAACCAACTAATAAGATGTTTTATGTGTAATGGTACGGTTAAATATCGAGTATGGTGTAGAAGAATAAATATTTAAAAATCTTAATTGATGGCGCCATCACACAAAGTGTTTGCATGTATCTCACACAGTAAACTTCAATGAAAACAATATTTGGTTTTCAAGTTTGGAATAAAGTGGTTCATGATAAAGAAGTTCATTGCTGGTATGACATGAGTAGAAGTGGGGGTTTACTGAAGCCTGAAAACTGAAGCAAATATCTCCGTTAATATTAATGATAGAGAATAAATGTATAAATAATATGTATAGTAACTTTAATTTGGAATAAGATGCAATATTTCGATCCGACGCTTGGAAACGGAGATATTCCGATTCTTCAAAACCCACCCTCTATGCGCTCCATTAAATTGTTTCGATTTCAGCCGTTAACGAACTCGCATTATACGCTCATATAAGTCGAGTTTGTCTAACGATCAAACAAGAATTGTAACCACTAGAGCGGTAACAGACAAATTATATATAGTTTTGAAAGGGCCTCATTTTCTTAATCTACTGAAAAGAATTGATGGACATTTGAGGGAATATTTCATAAATCGGAATAGGTTATTTGAAATAAGGAGGTATGTAGGGCACGAGTGCTAAGGCTAGGAGAGAGCCCTGGGAATATACACTACAGCTTGCTTTGGGCGAAATTAATTAGGAATTAATGGTGAGGGGATGAGCCTACTTCGCCCATATTCACACCCCTTTCACTTTTAGCACATTCCCCACTTCATGCAATTTCACCTGAAATGTCCATCGATCTTACCAAGGAGATGAGGCCCGTTCAAATTTATATATATATATAAGTCTATAAGCTGTTATATAACCTCTTTATTCGAAGCTGAAATAACCAATATTGTTTTTATGAGACATTTATTATGCTAGATTCATTGAGCGAAGACGTCATTAATTACTGTTACAAAGTGGGGATTTACTGAAGGCTGAAAAGTAAATATTGCAAATATCTCAGTTAATATTAATCCGTAGGACCGATGGAAATTTGAGAAAGTTTTTCGAAAATCGCGTCCTGATTACGACCTCAATAACTGATTTCCCTTAAGGGAAATCTACTAAAATTCCATCTATCTATCACTTTTCAACATTACATACTAACTATATTTTTCTTTGCAGGTGACGTTCTTGGTGCTAGTAGTGAGCACAGCTGTAGCAGACCATTCCCCATCAGGTGATCTGCAGCCTCCCAACCCTATCACAGCATTCACGCAGCGGATAGCGAAGTGGCTGTGGCCTCAGCAGGATGTCAGTCAGCAACAGGTAGACTTGCAGAGATCCAACCTCCATCTAGCTCACGACAAAGGGAAGCAGCAGAAACCCGGTTGCAGCCCTTGCAACAGCATTCCCTGGATACCAATAGCAAGAGCTGTCAGCAGCATTCCTGCAACATTCAACGACAATGGGCAGCAATATTCCTTCCATGTTCCGACAATAAGTCTTGCAGCGGTCCCAATCATATCTAACCAATATGGACCTCCTAAGACACAATATGGGCCGCCAAAGCCGGAATACGGGCCCCCAAAGTCTGAATATGGGCCACCAAAGCCAGAATACGGACCTCCAAAGTCTGAATATGGGCCACCAAAGCCAGAATACGGACCTCCAAAGTCTGAATATGGCCCACCTCCGAAGCCAGAATACGGACCTCCGAAATCAGAACATGCACCACCATCAAAGCCAGAATATGGACCACCGATGTCAGAATATGGGCCACCACCAAAGCCCGAATATGGACCGCCGCAATCGGAATATGGGCCACCTCCAAAGCCCGAATATGGACCACCGAAATCAGAATATGGGCCACCGCCAAAGCAGGAATACGGACCTCCGAAGTCAGAATATGGGCCACCACCAAAGCCCGAATATGGACCTCCGAAGTCAGAATATGGTCCACCACCAAAACAGGAATACGGACCTCCGAAATCGGAATATGGGCCTCCGCCAAAACATGAATACGGCCCTCCAAAACCAGAATATGGACCTCCAAAATCTGAATACAGCCATCCTAGTGCAGAATCACTGTCCCTTCATTTAGAAGTACCTCCCAGTGGGCCCAAGTCAGAAGGAAGTGCGCCTAAACCTGAGTATGGTCCGCCTTCTCACGAGTTTGGACCTTCAACTAAGGGGAACGAGTACTTGCCTCCTAATCCCCCAAGTAACCAATATGGACCTCCGCAGAACACTGCTGATGCGCCAAATAGAGGAAATGCCTATTTGCCACCGAACAACCAATATGGACCTCCAAATAAAGGTAATGAATACTTGCCTCCAACCAATCAATACGGGCCACCGGCAACCGCTGCTCAACCAAGTCCTGCCTATGGACCACCAAAACCTGGCGTACAACCAAATACTATCTATGGATCGCCGAAACCTCAGCGTCCATTGAGGCCCACTATATATGCAGTTAAGGGGGTATTTGGACCTCAAAGCCAGGGATTTGTGCCTAGTTCTTATGGGCCTCCATCAGGGTCATATGGACCACCAAAAGCATCACCGAAACCCAACTACGGTCCTCCGCCAAAGGTCAACTATTTGCCACCCAACATGGGTCAATTAAAAAATATAGTTCCTATAACGCAAGTTCAAATAAACCAGCATTCTGCTCCAGACTCTTTGAGTTACCAACAGTATTTATCACCGCCTCCACCCAAAGGCGGCCATTATGCTTCACTAGTCACTCCGATACCCTTCCCCCAGCTGAGCCAGAATCAAATACCTCCGATTCACGAACCCCAGAATTTCGGGCCCAAACCCCAACAGCCTAAATCTCATTCTAATGTAATACTGACTATCCACGAGACAGACGCAGCATGCACCAAGTGTCCCCCGACTGGTCCCGATCTCAGTCATGGAGAACCATACGTCGAGCCGGCAAAGAACGTGGTTGCAGATTTCGGTGACCTTCCTCTCAGTGACTCCGCACATGAAGCAAGCATAACCATTTCACATGTTTCTACCACTCAAAGGCCAGTTTCTATCCACAAAAATAATGAACCTACGCAAGTGTTTGTGACAAAAAGTATACCCGTGAGTGAGTACTTGTCATCTATAGAATATCCCATGCAGATTATACAAGCTCCTCTTCTAGACGTACCTGACCTACCGAAGTACGTCAATTTGGGTTATCACAATTTTAACCATCACTTATTTAATCAGATACAAGACAGCGAAAAGGCGTCCTCATTCCAGAGCGCGGTCATCAGCTCTTCCAACGATATTCAAAGGAATCCTAAAGAAAACAATCCTTCGGAAGAAATCAGATCATCTAACCAAGGACAAATTTCTCAACTTGAGACTCCAAATGCACAACCAAATAATTCTGCTTATAATAACATTAATATTCAACTTCCGAATTGGAGCACAATCGCGCCAAGCACTCCTGGACCATTCGTTCGGCAAGCACCATCGACTCCCAAAGCACGGCAAGTCCACCAGATCATCATCCCCTATGCCAGAGCACCACCCCAAGCACGCAAAGTGCCTGCCCCCACTCCCGAACCTCCCTTGTCGGCAATATATCTGAACAGAGCAGTAACTGCTCCAGACAGCAGTCAGACAACCAACATCAACTATCCTCTTACTGCGACCGGATCAGAAAACTTGGAAACACTCCAAGTTCCGGAACTAATCAACTCCTTACCACCTGATGTAATGAGCAAGCTAGTAGAACTGGGATTCAGTCCTGGTGATCCGTCGAAAGGGAATTTGCAGCAAATAATTGCCACTAATATAAAAGCAATACTTGAAGGTGAAGAAGATACAGTCGACTTGGAAAAACTTCAAAAGAATATCGACAAGTGGACCATAGAAGGCTATGGGAAAAGAGAAATAATACCACAACAAAATTCCAAAGTAATCCCAGAAGAATATTTGACTACTCCTCCGACTGAAGATGAAACGAAAGAACCGACTCGAGAACAAAACGAGACGATAGAAGAGCCTAGCCCCGAAAGCCAAGCTGACTACGAAGGCTCGGCCAGTCACAACTACCCACTCACCTTCAAAGCACCTCAAGGCAAGAAACTAGAAAATGAAAATGACATTATAGATGAAATAAAGGGATGGTCGCTTGCTGAGACCAAAGTCGTCCCTACTACTCAAGAGCCATCTTCGACTGAAGCCTGGGAAAAGCTT
Organism: Riptortus pedestris; assembly: GCA_019009955.1. Classification (NCBI taxonomy): domain Eukaryota; kingdom Metazoa; phylum Arthropoda; class Insecta; order Hemiptera; family Alydidae; genus Riptortus; species Riptortus pedestris. The sequence goes on from CM032232.1 coordinate 5,236,720, forward strand.
CAGGTTTCTATATCCCCTCAAACCAAGGAGAAGGTATATGTAGTGACTCCTCTCACTTCTTGGCCTTCAGCTCCAGACAATGCTACCAACAGCACACCATTGGATAGGGTCACCAGGGATACCAACAGACCATCTTCTCCAATCGTAAAAGGTAACTCTTATTTTATAAGCTTTACTAAGCACAAATCCATTTTAGAATAAGGCAGTTATAGCAGAATTTGTCATGAAAACATAATCACAAACAGTGAAATAATTTCTTCAGATCTAACAAATATTTTTTAAGTAAGAATTTAAAGTATTGACATTTGACTAAACTATACAAATAACTGAGCAGGGTAAAACATATTTAACTTTCGCCCCAACAAATAATCATGCATATCAAGTAGTTAGTTGTTTCTGCCAACCATTATGTATATTATATATCGTTGAATCTGTTTGAAGAAGTGGTCAAAAAGAGAATACATTTTGGCAAAAGTGTGCTTTTTTGTGATCAGCCTAATGTAAAGCCTTCATTAGGGCTGATGGAGTAGAGGTGACATACCCACATTGTCAATTCTCATCTTGCATCTTCGCCATCAACGGTATTAAAGGCCTGCGAATTGGACTAACACACCTGCAAACATGTACTTCCTTCTTATCATTTCTTTTCATAAATAGTTATAAATTTAAATTGTTAATTGGTTGACTCTGAAGATGAGAGTACAGAGATTGAAAGCTGTTAAGTTCAGATAATGTATATTTTGTAGGGTCATGTATAATTATGGTTTGATAACTGAATTGACAAGCTGATTGAACGCACAGGAGAACCAATGACATAATCCATATTTGCTCCTAAAAGGAATTACCTATCACTCCTCTTTCAACGAAACAACTTATGACTTTATTTTCTTTCCTTAAAAAAATCATTGACATAATTTTTTTGTGAAAATTCAACTAAATTATTATTCATTTCCAGGGGAAACAGTGACAACAGAGAAGCAGAATTCTGAAAATGAAATACATAACTTTACTAAAACAACAAAAAGAAATGTAAGTGAAAATTGAACTATGAAATGTATGTCCCTTACTTAATGCTGGTTATTCATAACTCCTCTTGTTCATTTTAATTTTCCCATAGATTATTACAATTAGTAGTAATACTGACTCATATTTCTGGCATATAATATTTTAAATAAATATCTATTCGTTTTCAGGACATAGAAGAGGAGATAGCAGCTACAGTGACATACCTCGGTTCGGCAGCCAACCTCAGCAACAAGACAATCGGAGTGAAAGCAACATGACCAAGCTCCTAGTCACCCTTCACCCCATCGCTATCTACAAGAATATTTAGTCCTAGCTAAACGAATAGGCTCACAAGTAGTACAATTTAGGCTGGCTTATCACGAGACAATATTTCTCACAATAATGAATATTATAAGAGAAACGGGTGGTAAATTAGCCTCTTGGTATATTGGAATGACCATGATATGACAAGTCAGTTTTAGCTTCAGTCGATTATCTGAAATAACATTTGGGATGGAATGTGTTTTTACTATTGTTACTTCCTTATTTGATATAATGGAAGCATTGTAATTCTGAAAAATTTTGGTTTTCAGATTTCAACAGTAATCCGTTTTGACCTTCCCTGAACCCATTTTGACTAGTTTTTCGATGATGTCTATATCACACATAATTCAAAAACCTTCGAATGTTAGAATTTCATATTTGGGATTTTTGTTACGTCAAGTTATGCAGCTTCCCTTTTGATCGAAATTGAAGGGGAGGGAGAATCTACAAAGCAAACATTTAATAAAATCTAATTTCCTCATACGTATTAGATACAAAAAATCTGTATATGATCTTTTTTTGTTATGGAGAGTTCTTTAAATTATGAAATAACATTTTTCAATACGATTCGACATTCAAATGCAATGGAGCCAAAAAGCAGATGTTTTTAGCTTAGCCAGCTCCCTCCTTGTCGGATATAGTCACTGAAGAAAGCTAACTGCAATATTAATGCTTAACATACGTCTATCAATCCTCATGTAGTCTCCAAAATTAATGTAATTTAATAGAAATTTAAACACACTTACAAATAAAGGTTTTTTTCATCACTGACTGATTAAGACTTCTAAGGAGAGAACATTCGCTATCAATTTTTTAGTACAACAAATACAGCATATAATTGTTCAAAGAGGGAATAACTTCTAATCTCCTTTATAATTTATTTATGTTATAAATTTACTACTTCCTAATTAAAGAAATGGATAGACTAATATATAATAATATTAATAATAAGGCAGAAATTTGTACGGAGTAATAAATTGTAAATTATCGCTTTTATGCATAAGTGCTTAGTACTAAATATGTAAATATACTTGTACATATATATACATACAAAATATATATTTTTAAGGCATTACTAAAATCATGAAATGTATTTAAGAGTGATATGCATAAAAAATGCATATTCCTTATATTTAGATGATTATTTTCAAAAATGGCTCCATCCATTTTCAAAAATTTCAAGTTATACGAAAAGCTACGTATTTTGTTTAGTACCCACTACAGCAAACTCATAAACATATATATATATTTGTCAAGAAAGAAAAGCCCCTGAAGAGGTTTAATACACCACAAATATTCATGAGGGAGGGGAGAGTTGATACACATAAATTCAAACAAAATTGAAAGAACTCCAAAAAATCTATATGACAATTTACCACAATGAAGAAGTTTTTCATTAAATTAATTAGTAAAACAATAAAATGCAATTTAATTAACCATTTGTGAGAAAGTAAATTAATGAATTAAGATTTGTATGTAAATTAGTTAGAAGTTCAAGTATTTCATTAACTTCATTATCAAAATAAATAACAAGAAACGTACTACATCTGTACTAAAAATTGAAATTGATTTGGCTCGGACACACCCAAATATGAACAAACATATTTTAGTCAAGTCATTAGGGTGACATTATATGTGTGTTTTCTTATAATGGCTTTTGTATTTTTTAATTAAAGTTAAAATTCAAATTATCAAATTCTAATAAGTATATTTGTAGAATTTAAAATAATAGTACTATTAAAATACTAGTAGAAGAATGAGGAAGTGAAGAAAATGGATTGAGGGAGTTTTGAAAATAAATGCCTCATTTTTTTATTTAGTTATTAGAGTTATGTACATACTCAGTCAGAGAGAACTATCATCAAGGTTCAGTATCCATAGGAAACCGAAATTACTTATAATCCCATCTTCAACAAGCTCCGTCACATCTCAAGGCAACCCCTAAAATTAGGCCGGAATAATCAACCACTGTCACTATGCGTTTATAAAAATAATGAGGAGGAATCGGAAAGCTTTGACTCAAATACTTATTTTGCTATTCTTTGACTCATCAAATACTTATTTCTAAGACTATATCAGGCCTAAAAAAATTTCCAAGAAATATGAATAGTGACTCGTGTATATCTACTTTTTGTCATTAGTTTTCCCTAAAACCCAAAACCTTGCTAAATATTTAAATACTGTAACTTTCCTACCCTTTGCTTATACATATGTAGTTTATTTCATTTATACCACTTTTTTTTTTTTTATCTTATAAGCATGTTGCTTTGGGTTCAGTTTTGTGTTTTAATTTCCCCATAAATTATTCCTTCTGCCCATTTTAATTTTCCAATATATTATTCCTTGTAATCATATTAATTCCTCAAAGATCATTTCTTTTGTTCATTTTAATTTCCCAATAGATTATTCCTTGTAATCATATTAATTCCCCAAAGATCATCCCTTTTGTTCATTTTAATTTCCCAATAGATTATTCCTTGTAATCATATTAATTCCCCAAAGAACATTTCTTTTGTTCATTTTAATTTTCCAATATTTTGTTCTTTAATTTCCCAATAGATTATTATCATTTCTTTTGTTCATTTTAATTTCCCAATAGATTATTCCTTGTAATCATATTAATTCCCCAAAGAACATTTCTTTTGTTCATTTTAATTTCCCAATAGATTATTCCTTGTAATCATATTAATTCCCCAAAGATCATTTCTTTTGTTCATTTTAATTTCCCAATAGATTATTCCTTGTAATCATATTAATTCCCCAAAGATCATTTCTTTTGTTCATTTTAATTTCCCAATAGATTATTCCTTGTAATCATATTAATTCCCCAAAGATCATCCCTTTTGTTCATTTTAATTTCCCAATAGATTATTCCTTGTAATCATATTAATTCCCCAAAGAACATTTCTTTTGTTCATTTTAATTTCCCAATAGATTATTCCTTGTAATCATATTAATTCCCCAAAGATCATTTCTTTTGTTCATTTTAATTTCCCAATAGATTTATTTCTTTTGTTCATTTTAATTTCCCAATAGATTATTCCTTGTAATCATATTAATTCCCCAAAGAACATTTCTTTTGTTCATTTTAATTTCCCAATAGATTATTCCTTGTAATCATATTAATTCCCCAAAGATCATTTCTTTTGTTCATTTTAATTTCCCAATAGATTATTCCTTGTAATCATATTAATTCCCCAAAGATAATTTCTTTTGTTCATTTTAATTTCCCAATAGATTATTCCTTGTAATCATATTAATTCCCCAAAGATCATTTCTTTTGTTCATTTTAATTTCCCAATAGATTATTCCTTGTAATCATATTAATTCCCCAAAGATCATTTCTTTTGTTCATTTTAATTTCCCAATAGATTATTCCTTGTAATCATATTAATTCCTCAAAGATCATTTCTTTTGTTCATTTTAATTTCCCAATAGATTATTCCTTGTAATCATATTAATTCCTCAAAGATCATTTCTTTTGTTCATTTTAATTTCCCAATAGATTATTCCTTGTAATCATATTAATTCCCCAAAGATCATTTCTTTTGTTCATTTTAATTTCTCAATAGATTATTCCTTATAACCATTTTAATTCCCCAAAGATCATCTCTTTTGTTCATTTTAATTTCTCAATAGATTATTCCTTGTAATCATTTTAATTCCCCAAAGATCATGTCTTTTGTTCATTTTAATTTCCCAATAGATTATTCCTTGTAATCATATTAATTCCCCAAAGATCATTTCTTTTGTTCATTTTAATTTCCCAATAGATTATTCCTTGTAATCATATTAATTCCACAAAGATCATTTCTTTTGTTCATTTTAATTTCCCAATAGATTATTCCTTGTAATCATATTAATTCACCAAAGATCATCTCTTTTGTTCATTTTAATTTCTCAATAGATTATTCCTTGTAATCATTTTAATTCCCCAAAGATCATGTCTTTTGTTCATTTTAATTTCCCAATAGATTATTCCTTTTAACCATTTTAATCCCCCAAAGATCATTTCTTTTGTTCATTTTAATTTCTCAATAGATTATTCCTTTTAACCATTTTAATTCCCCAAAGATCATCTCTTTTGTTCATTTTAATTTTCCCAATAGATTATCCCTTTTAACCATTTTAATTCCCCAAAGATCATCTCTTTTGTTCATTTTAATTTCCCAATAGATTAATCCTTTTAACCATTTTAATTCCCCAAAGATCATCTCTTTTGTTCATTTTAATTTCCCAATAGATTAATCCTTTTAACCATTTTAATTCCCCAAAGATTATCTCTTTTGTTCATTTTAATTTGCTTATAGATTATTCCTTTTATTTTAATTATTATTCCTTTTGTTCATTTTAATTTGCTTATAGATTATTCCTTTTGTTCATTTTAATTTGCTTATAGATTATTCCTTTTGTTCATTTTAATTTGCTTATAGATTATTCCTTTTGTTCATTTTAATTTGCTTATAGATTATTCCTTTTGTTCATTTTAATTTCCTTGTTTATTATTCATGTTGTTGATTTTAATTTGCTCTTATAAAATTCATTTTGATTGTTTCTGTTTTCCGCAATATGTAATAAGATTTAGTATTTAAGGATACTCTTCTTGAAAATTGAAAATTTGGGTAGCCCCCTAAAAAATCTGTGACTCAGAAAATTTATTTTGGATGGTACCTATGCCCTTCCATTAATTTCTATTAAAAATAAAAAGGTTTACTTATAGATTCCTAAGTGATTACATTTGCTGAATATTAATAACTGATTAAATCTGTTGAATATTAATATGTGATTTAAGTTTTGCTGGCTGAGTAGGTACTCGACAGCAACTTCGCGACTGTTTTTACGAGGAAAAACTGTTGCGACTGAGCTATGATTACAATTAAAATTAAGTAAGCAGCTCTGCAACTATTTATTAATTAACTGTTAAGTCGTTTATTATTAATACCTTATAGTAAATACTGGATTTCAAATATGTAAATATTTAAGGTTGAGCGTACGTTTGAAATCCGTAATCTGCTGGAAGATTGCAATATTAACTTTCATGAAAATGCGTAGAAAATGGATTCAGCATTTCATGAGAATTAAACATAAGCTTGATTAGTGTCATATTTATTGTATTTAAATCAATAACAAATGTACAAAATAATTATTCCTTAATTAATATTTAATGTATATTATTTTTTACCAATCCTACTTTAGAATAAGTTTTATAAAAGCACAATTCTTTTAAAAGAGTACTGTACATAGTATACAATGTGTTATATTGATGTTTGTAGTAATTTATTTAAAACATTTCTATAGTTTAAAACTTTTTAATTGTTAAGTTACTTTTTTAATAATAATAATAATGAAGAAAATACAAGTTTGTCAAATTAATAAACATAGTATTCTTGTAAATATGAATTTATTTAAACCCAGCTAGGTTGAGTGATAGTGGCCTCAAATATATAGCTTCACTTCTCATCCTTTATTCTTTACCTGCCACAATGAATTACCCATTCCTATTCTACCTCAATATTGTCTAAAACCATTCAAGATTGTACAAATTAATCCATGAAACAAAATTTAATCATTTAAAAATTCACCAGTTCAATTTGGACCTTTTGTATTATATTTAGTTTAAACCTATAGACAGAATTTAGTCAGTATTCATTTTTCTTTCTGAGTGTTTATTACATATTGTTGTGGAATGACTAATAAATGGAAGCATAAACCATTGTGATTAAGTGATAAGTGTAACATCTTATCGCGCCTTGACTGTAGAGAAACTTGAATCTAATCTGGCTTGTGAGTTTAATGTTGGTAAGTCAACAATCTCTTCTGTATGCACCTACTTTGGAGGAAGGTAGCGGAAAGAGGCAGACAATGCGCCCATGTAATTATACACGTCATGAAGATGCAGTTTATACAAGAACCATCTTGTAGCCCCATTTTGAAGGAAAAAGTCAATTTTTTTTCCAAACAAAAATCTATTCCGATGTAAATCATTCGAAAGAGAGTGTTGGCTGGCTTGATAAATTCCAAAAAAGACGGTACTCATTAGCTTGGTATAACTGGAGAGGAATTATCATGTGACAGCTTTGCTGAACTCTTCAGCTATGAAGAAGAAGAAAGGCAAGTTGAGGAATAGAAAAGAGTAAAGCAGGAAGAAGGAGTGTTCCATTTCTATCACTGGAACGGCCAAAATAGAACAATATGCCGTGGTATCAAATCCTGCCTTAGAACATCTGAGATAAGAACCAGTAAACAAGTTTCTGCAAATGTCTCAGAAGAAAAAAAAAATTGATTTTTTTTTTTTTTTAAATTGTTTCTTAAATCTATGAAGTTACATAGTTTTATAATAGTTTGATCTTTTTTAATCACTAATTTGTAAATTAAATTTTAATTAAAATATGAACATCTTTATGTAAATAAAAATAACAAAAATTATTTTAATAAGACAATAATATGTAAAATTGAGTATTTTTTTAAAATTTTTCCAAAAACATTCCATAATCCGAACTTTTTGGTAATCCCAACACCCCCTGTAGCAATTAGTTCGGATTACGGAGATTCCACTGTATTCTAAGATAGGGCAAAAATAGAAGTGTTTCATAGAAAGTAATGAGGAAAATAAAAAAAAGAATCATTTAATTGAAAAAGAGTTTATTTCAATTTACAAATATAATAAGTAATGAAATTTATTATTTTTTTATGACTTCGTGTATTTGGTTATTTATAACTAATTTTTAAAAATCTAAAATATCATTTTAACACAATAAAAATATAGTTAGTTATATCACAATCCTCCTGACATCCTTATTTCATATGCACTCAATTCTTTGAATATTAATGGAAATATGAAGTGACTTATTTTGCAATTAACAATTCCAACTTCAGCAGTGCCAAATTCAACGTCAGAATATTTCCCTGGTTTAAAAATACAAAAGATGCTTGGAGCAGTCTTATTTCAAGCTACTACTGGAGAATAGCCCTTAAAAAAAAAACCCTGTTGAGAGACAAATGAAATATTAACTATATCACTTATTTTCCTCTACGTGTTTCGCATCCTCTATGACGGGATAATAAACCGTTCTACCTGTGAAAAAAGTTTATATAGGGAATTTGTCGCAGACCTAAAAGAAAAGATTGAAACAGCTTGCAGAAATGTCGATAATTTAGAAAATTGAACCTCTTGGGCCAGCCATTCTTTGACATATAAATTTAATTTTGAAGAGGTTAAAATTTTAGGTAATGACAAAAACGTAACCAAGAGGAAGATAAATGAAAATATCCACATTATTAAAAACAAACCATATGTTGTGAACAAAAAACTGAGATAAGAAATTCACATGGTTTATTTATCAAATATTTAAATAAACAGCAAGTATATTAGATGTAGATGTAGGTATGCTTCTTCTGGAAACGATTTGTCAAAACTTGAAACTCTGTAGGTAATCAATTTTTGCACTGTACATCATTTCAATGTATTGATATCAGCTGTGTGGTGTGGTACATCTCCATTATTGTGATTCTGGACGTGACCGTGGAAGTGGTAAGGTCCAATCTTTCTACAATAGTGTATTACTCCTGAAGAGGCATCATAGAGGATGCAAAACATGTAGAGGAAAATAAATTAGTCAAAATAGTTCATGGGTTTTCATCTATTGATCTTTGTTCGACCATTTCTCCTTCAACGAAGATTCAATTGAGGCCACATTTCAATAACTGAAAAAACTTGAATAACACATAAAATTGAACAAATTTCTCATGTTTACTATATATATGTATATGTGTGTGTGTGTGATTATACCGTATAAGTAATAGTTATAATCAGTTTAAGATGAGGGGGACCCCTGGAAAAGGTGGTGAGACCCCCAAAACCTTAGTGTCATTTAGCATATGGATAGGAGCGGTCAGATCCCCCAGATGTAAGAACAGCATCTAATCCATTCCTGTCAGCATTGCATTATATGGAGAATACTCTACCATCTCTAATACATATGTGGATATAAACCAGGTAAATAAAGCCTTGCATCACTCAATAAAAGTTAATGGTCACAAAAAAAAGTTGTTCACATAATAAAACAGAATCTGATCACTAATTCGTGATGAGTAGATAAATCAGAAATGAATGATAGTTACTAAAGAATGATTTCATATTTGAAACTTCTTGTTAGCTCTTTATAAGGAAGAACAATAGAATTCAAGAGAATGACCTCAGAAGGAACTTTAACACTGCAACCTGCAAACACAAATAAATAATTACTTTAGTAAATATGCTATTTCAGTTGGGCTTTATATGTTTAATAAACCTACAGGTTTTAATTATACCTATATATTTTCATAATAAACCAAATACAAGTTCATTACTCGAAAATATTGAGTCATGGGTTCAATTCCTATGTGGGAAATAGGAATTTATCTTGTGACCTACTCGCTAAATAAAATCCTTAATACCACCCTGGCTAGAAAAGGGTAGTAACCGGTAAATAATCCACCCCTATCTATGGCTAGTTGGGATGCATTCCCCACAGTTCACTGCTCTCTTCTACCCAGGGCAGGAGGCAAGGGGGTCTCATTCCATTTCAAATCATCCAGCAAAATTTAAAAATGTCACCCATGGTCTCAGATTTTAATGAATTTTTTTTTTAACAACACGTTTTACCTTCCTTACGAAGAATATTAAATTTTCCTTTGATATCTCCAGTAGTTTTTGTGAAAAAAATGCTGAAATATTGAGAAAGTTTGTGTACGTAGTAAGGTCCAAAAGTTTCCGGCCTGGGATAGAAGGAAAGGTGAAAGAAAAAAACTGGTTTTACTGTTTTTCAATATATTCTCCTCTAAGTTCAATACACTTATTACAACGCTTTGGCAACATTTCTATACCATGAAAAAAATAATTTTCTTCTTTGTTAAAAAAATGTTCTTCCACTGCTGCTTGGAGTTCTTCGTCGGTGTTAAATCGCCTTCCATGAAGGTCAGATTTTAATTTTGAGAAAAGGTAGAAATCACTAGGGGCCAAGTCTGGGCTGTAGGGTGGGTGAGAGATTTCTTGGAATCCACAGTCCTTCACAGCGGCCTTGGAAATCAATGCTGTGTGGACAGGGGAATTGTCGTGAAGGAGGCGGACGCCTCTGCTTAACTTCCCTCGCCTCTTCTCTTTAATGGCGTCTCGTAACCGGTGAAGTAGGGCTGCATAATACTCACCATTCATTGTGGTATTCCTTTCTTTAAAATCTATCAATAGTATTCCTTTACAGTCCCAAAAAATTGTGGCCATTATCTTTTTTGTTGACTACGTGACTTTTGCCTTTAAAGGAGGCGCCTCCATTCCATGAAATCTCTTTTGCTGAGTGTGTCATAATATAGAACCATTGTCTCATCCCCAGTTACAATTGAGTCCAAAAAATTCTTTGGGTCGGCATTATACTCGCGTAAAAATTCATTGTAGCAGTGAACTCGTTCCTGTTTTTGATGAGCTGAAAGAAATTTTGGAATCCATCTTGCACTAACCTTGTTCATATGCAAATATTCTGATGATCCTCAAAACACTTGTTTTTGAAAGCCCAACCTCCCTGCTATTTCCTTGGTTTTCAGTCGTCGGTCAGACAGCAATTCAGATTCCACAAGTCGGATTGTTTCAGAAGTGACAGCTTCCAGTGGGCGACTGGGACGTGGGTCATCTTCTAGACTTTCTCTCTCTAACTTAAATAATTTTGCCCATTCTTTCACTGTGGAATACGAGGGGGAGGACTGCCTGTATACACAGTCCAAGCGCTCTTTAATTTGCGCAGGAGTAAGACCCTCTTTACAAAAGAATTTAATTACCGCACGGTACTCGAGTTTAAACATTGTAAAAATGGGGAGTTTCCTTTAAGGCTGGACTCTGACTGACAAGACTGAGGAAGTGCGGGCGATGGGTATGGAGTGAGCAGGCATGGACCTGCATAGGCGTGCAGCTCCCGGCACGTTTGAAGGAGGGCAAGCTGGACAGACCGGAAACTTATGGAACTTACTACGTAACTGACATTTCAAAGGTTGCTTATTTGACACACATTGTATTAGAAAAAAAATCATAACTTTAGTTATTTTCAACATATCAAGATAAAATTTTCACTAAAGTGTTCACAAAAGCATGGAGATACAGGAAAAAATAATTTGATGATCATATTAAAATATAAGTCTCCCCAAAATTTCACGAACTGCGTCCTTATTAAAAAATACCCAATTTTTCAAATATGCCTTTGCACATGAGGCAGAGTAATTAAGCAACAAAACTTTTTTTTTAAATTATGCGTTAATGTGCAAACTAAAAGACTATGAAAGAAAAAATAGTATAAAAAGTCAATTTCTGGACAAAATATATGTAATGCTTGCAGAAACAAAGTGAATGAATATATTTCTAAATTAGGTGAAGAAACTGAAAAGGAGGAAGATCCAATTTATGACAGCGATGAAGTTATTTCCAGTTTAGAATTGTCTATTTCAATTCAATTTTTTTCACAAAAACTACTGGAGATATCAAAGTAAAATTTAATATTCTTCATAAGGAAGGTAAAAAGTGTTGTTAAAACTTTTTTCATTGAAATCTGAAACCATGGGTGACATGGCCTGGATGATGTGAGATGGAATGACCCAAGGTTTTATTTAGTCAGTTCATCACTAAATAAATTCACTATACCCACACGTGACTCGAACCCACAATCAAATTAGTCCAAGCATACTAAGACCAATGTCTTATTGTACATGACTAGCCTGGAATCCAATTTCAAAAAACAAAAAAAAAAATGATTGAAATACTAATAATAATAATAATGATAACATACCAAGGATGGTTATTGAAGGGTTTAATCTTCCATCTTTGTTGAAAAGTGGTAGATTATCCATTTTAGCAAAAGGCTTGTTGGGGTTCGGGTCACAAGGAGTTCCTTCGACTCGTGCCCACCTTCCAATCTTCACCTCACGCCCTACACAAACAAATTATTTTGAAAATAGACATTCTATATTTAATAATACAATATAAGTATTTAATAAAAAGAAAAAAAATTGTTTTAATCTATAATTACAAAACAAATGTAACATATCTTATGTAAAAAATCTTAGACTCAATATCACATTAAGGACCAATACCTGCCACACATTGGTAGAAGAGTTGAGTGGTCAACAATTTTTTAGCATATTTTCCTTTATCGCTCAAAATTGTATATATACACACTTGACTGTTCCACTCTAGTGGTCGCAATTTTTTAGCAGATTTCCCTTACGGGAAATCAGCTATTGAGGTTGTACTCATGACGGAATTTTCGAAATTTTTCTTCAAATGTCCATCGATCCTACCTAGTAGATGACGAAAATGAGGTCCGTTCAAAACTGTATATATATATATATATATATATATATATATATATATATATATATATATATATATATATTTGTCTGTTACTGCTCTAGCGGTCGCAATTTTTGTTTGATTGTTACCAAACTCGATATTTAGTCATTTCATGTAAAAAGAAAGATCAAGTTCGTTAATGGCTGAAATCGGACCAGTGGGAGGGGGGGTTTAGAGGGGAGGATTTTCTAAAATTCAAAATATTTCCGTTACTATACGTCGGATCGAAAAAGTGTATAGAATCAATCTTATTGCATATTAAATTTACTATAAATATTGTTATATACGTTTATTCTCTATCTTGAATATTAACCGAGATATTTGCATTTTTATGAAATCGGGGCGGATAACAGATGAGTGATAACTTCACGTGGGAAATCTGCTTAGTTTACGCAGTCCCTGTGTGACGAACTTTTTCTTATTGTTACCAGACTCGATATATAAGCGTTTTATGAAAAACTAAAGTTCGTTAACAGCTGAAATCGGATAGGGGGATGGGGGGGGGTGGTAATTTTGAAATATCTCCAATATTATAAGTCGGGTTGAAAAATGTTATAGATCCAATCTTATTGTAAATTTAATTACCTATAACTATTGTTACATGCATATTTTCTCTATCTTGATTATTAACCGAGATATTTGGATTTTTTAGTTTTCAGCCTTCAGTAAACCCCCTTTTTCATCATCGCACATGAAGAGTAAGCCAATATACCAAATATTGTGTTCAACAAATCTTTTCTAGATGAGATAGATGCAAATACATTATGATGACGACACCACCATGAATATTAAATGAACAAATATAAATGATAATGAGAAACCTTACAGTCAGTTTACATTTTAATAATGCCACAAAGGAAAGCGTCTGAATTACAATCAAGCAGGTCAGCCAACCACTTTGAGCTTAATAGATAGAAATATTCTTGATCGAAAAGAAAAAGAATTACTGAAATATATCGGAATATAATATATTAATTTTATTAAAAACTATTTACTATATCTAGTACTGTAGTTTATAATGAACTAAAATAACTTTTATCTCAACCACTCTAATTTTAGTAATTGAAGAACAAAATATAGGGGAGGGGCTGGTAATCATAATGTATTTGCATGTAGGGAGATCTGTTAAAAAATTAAGAAAATGTTAGCCCATATTTAATGTGTTAAAGTTTTAGGTTAAAGGTTAATAATATAAATTAACTTACCGACAATGCTGTTAGAGACAAGCGTGTGACTGCCAATAGACGCACCTTCGAGGACTATGGTGTCCTTGAGCCTTACACCGGGACCAATGCTGACCCCAGCACTGATACTAACATTAGGTCCAATCTAAACACAATAATAACATTTCAACCACAACAAATATATAAAATAGGTTCTAATATACACAAATTCCTTTGACAATGAATGCCAATTTGGTAAATAACTCTCTTTTTAGGAAAATGTAAAAAAGTCTGTCAGGAGCTGGGTAAACTGAGCAGATTTCCCACGTGAAGTTTTACAATAGAGAAATTTCACCAGAGCCGAACAGTTACTCAAACGGCCCAACTAGCTTTTGGCAGAAACTCATGACTAGAACCAAAGTTGGGCGATCTCATCTCGTCCGTATTCCGCACACACTTAATAAAAATGCAAATATCTCGGTTAATATTCAAGATAGAGAATAAATTTATATAACAATATTTACAGTAAATCTAATTTGCAATAAGATTGATTCTATACAATTTTTTTATCCAAGGTATAATAATGGAGATATGACGAATTTTTGAAAATCCCCCGTCTAAACCCCCCTGGTCTGATTTTAGCTATTAATGAAATTGATCTTTCTTTTTACATAAAACGATTAAATATCGAGTTTGGTAACGATCAAACAGAAATTGCAACCGCTAGAGCGTTAACAGACAAATATATATATATATATATATATTACTTTGAACAGACCTCATTTTCATCATCTCCTAGGTAGGATCAATGGACATTTGAAGAAAATTTTCTAAAATCACGTCATGATTATGACCTCATAGCTGATTTCCCTTAGGGGAAATCTGCTAAAATGTACAAAATGATTAACAAGCAAAGGCTATACTTAGGACAGGAATATAACAAGGTGTTAACCAGGGTTCCTTGAGGCTATCGTAGGCTACAATCCATTGATGCAACTACTTTGGGAAGTTGCAAAGCACTGCTGAGATGTGAGAAACAAGCCCCAAGTGTTATATTTGGAGGAGTGAGAGGAGTATAGGTGGAGGATGGAGTTGAATGCTAATCTTTTTATTGGGTATGCTATTAAGAAATGCAGGCTGTGCTTGCTAGAGCACGTTGTGAAGACAATATATGGTAGACCGCATGGTGAAGAGAAAGATAGCTCAGAAATGAGGCAGTGCTTGGGGAGGTACGGATCTGAAATTAAGGATGCTATCACCTGACCACACTATGGTATAACATCAAATGAAATGGATTACATAGTTAGCAAAACATAATAGGATATGTCAACATTTTTTTTTTCTACAAATCATTTACTAATATTATGTCAATTCATTTCTTTAAATATTATTGAATAGCATTTATTTATACATATATAATACATTCATAATAAAACTTACTCAAATTGCATGAATACATTTTATAAAATCTATCCATTTAATAATTATATATAATTAATGATTTTACTTAACAATCTTCATAATACTTTAAATATATAAAATGTATTAGCAGATTTCCCTTAAGGGATCAGCCCCTTAGTGGAATCAGTTATTGAGGTAGTATTCATGACAAATTTTTTGAAAATGTCCATCGATCCTACCCAAGAGATGATGAAAATGAGAATATATAAATAGTCGCAATGTTTGTTTGTTTGTTATCAAACGCAATATTTAATCGTTTTATTCAAAAAGAAAAATAAGTTCGTTAATGGCAGAAATTGGACCAGAGGGAGAGGGATTTAGGGGGTGGGGATTTGGAAAATTTTAAATATCTTTATTACTATATGTCGGATCTAAAATTGTACATATCCAATATTATTGCAAATTAAATTAACTACAAATGTTGTTGTATACATGTTTTTTCGATCACGAATATTAACAGAGATATTTGGATTTTTTTAGTTTTCATCCTCAAGTAAAGCCCCACTCCTACTCATGTCATATTAACAATAAGCTGCTATATCACGAATCACTTTATTCTAATATTACATTCCAAATATTGGTTTCAAAAAACCTTTATTATGTGAGATACTTGTGAATTTGTAGTGTGATGACATTATTAATTAAGATGTGCTGTATGTTATAGCAGCAAGTGGGAAATTCGTGATTGGGGGTTCAAAGCATATTCTAGTATCATCTTTAATGATGATGTGTCACTATTTTTGTAAAACAAGTTCATGGTCTGTTTCACTAACCTTATTATATGGTGTGTGTTGGTATATATATATATATATATATATATATATATATATATATATATATATATATATCAAATGAAAAGGGAGTTCATGATATAGAGTCCGATGTATTGGTTTATATACATGATCACCAGCCCGAGTACAGTCGTTAACAAATGTTTTCTTTATTTTTACATAAAACACTTACATATTGAGTTTGGTAACGATTAAACAAAAATTGTGGCCACTACAGTGGTAACAGACAAATACATATATAATTTTGAATGGAACTTATTTTCATCATCTGCTAGGTAGGATCGATGGACATTTGAAGAAATGCTTTGACAATTACGTCATGAGTACAACCTCAATAGCTGATTTCCCGTTAGAAAAACCTGCTTAAATTTATATATAACTTTATTTAAGCACACCATGCCATCTTCAGGTGCTTGGTTTTAAAACAGATGCGAGTGCTATGGCTTTGGACCACTATAATGAGATATATATTATGGATGAGGGCATATAAACATAGATGTTTACTTACACATATTTTAAAAAAAAAATACAATTACATACTCACACGTGCTGTAGGATCAACAGTAGCAGTTGGATTTATGTGGACATCTCCAATTATATTGTCTGCATTAGTTGCCAGCCTTGAGCCCCCAAAAAAGAAAACAACAATGTAGACATACAAGTAAATTGGAAATATTTTATTTTAGTTAAGTATGGTAAGGGCAGATACTCTGACCATAAATAATAAATTACTTCTTTTTTATATGAGAGGAAATTTTGCCAGAGTTGCCAGGGCTCAAACATCGAAAACCGAGCTCTACAAACCGAGCGATGAGTAAGTGTAGAGACTAGTTCAATAAATCTTCCCATGACAGACAACCAACATTAATTGTTTGAAGAGCAGACAATACTGACAATTACCACTAAAAGTAAGATTTCCTACATATTGTAAACACTATATTTTATTCTTCTTAAAGCTTTTGAATACAAATATTCAGTATTCTTCAGATTTTTATGTTAAAGGTGACTCAAGAAAACCACTTTTTTCTTATTATGTATTTGCCCTAGACTAGTTAGGAAGGCTCATTTGATAGAAGGAAATGGGACAAGAATTTCAAAATTAAAAGGACATACCTACTCGTGAGGTGGTATTTAGCTCTCGAAATACCAAGGCAAATTTTCATTAAAATCTACTAAAAAAAAATGGTTCTATTAAATCTGATGAATATTGTATTTCTTTGAGTTTAATTAACCCTTTAATTAGTTAAAGAGGGGGGGGGGTAAGTGGCTTAAGGCAGGCCACTATAGTGGCTTTGCGCAATTAAAAGCTCTAATTATTTTCGCTGTATTCTGCCCTTAACCTCTCTGAAATATAGTGTTCACACTTATTGTTAGTTTACTTTAAGCCATAAATTGGCATTGATTGTCTCTCATCAAACAGGGGGTGAGTTTGGAGAGGTTAGATTCCAAAGAAGAAATCAAGTTAGTTGTTGCAACCTTCATATTAGGCCTAGATATTAAGGAGGACTGCCAAGTGTGAAAACATTTCC
Organism: Riptortus pedestris; assembly: GCA_019009955.1. NCBI lineage: Eukaryota > Metazoa > Arthropoda > Insecta > Hemiptera > Alydidae > Riptortus > Riptortus pedestris. Next base: position 5,254,361 of record CM032232.1, read on the forward strand.
ATTCCTTATAAAAAAATAGCCGGTCATGCAGGAACTGTGTAGACTGAGCAGATTTCCTACAAGCTGGCATGAGACACTACTGATCTCTTCTCACTGTGTATTATTGTTACGTTTATTACTAAATCAGTGATAAAAATTGTTTATTAGAGTTCTTTTGGATTGCAAAATTAAACAAACACAAGCTTCAGAGTTTTTATCACTGTACAATTTATTTAAAAATGCACTACACACTTGGTTAATTATTCTTAATTACTACTCAAAGTATGCACTGATAGCTTCACTGTTGTTCATATTACACAGTCCAATAATTCACTCACGATCACTGGACTTCACAAAAACACGGCACTGCACTGATCTTTGCAAAGTTAACAGCACTGCACTGTCTTAAACATGGCACAAACTGTTCTTTACAGAGTCACAGCAATATACTGTTCTTCACATAAAACACTTTACCTCGCTGCACTAAGTCACAATGTAGCACTGAAGGCACTGATGATCACTTGAAGACAGCTGAGAACAAACTAACTAACTCGGGTCGGGCTGCGGCATCTTTTATAGCTTTTCAGCAAACATTAATGCGGATTTGTCTGGACTCTTCTTGATCTGAACTGGTATTGTTGAGGATGTCGGCCCCTTTGATCTCCTCCGTACTCCCCAAACACGTGACTATGTCTATTTAATTATTTAATTTTAGCAACACTATTTATTTTTCAACAAAAGACAAATGAATAGAAGGGAGGGGGGAGGAGGGTAGTAAAGACTGAAAACAAGAAAGTATGAATAACTCAGTTAATATATGAGTTCATAAAAAATGTTATTGTGTTGTGTAAAAAAAAAAATGGAGAGCATCAATAATTTAACAAGATTGGTTTCATAACATTTTTTTTCAGTAATTATCGGTTATTGGGAGGCCACCAATTTAAAGATGATTGTCAAATCATAATTAAAAGAAAATCACTTTATTATTTAAAACAACATTTCTAAAATTTATAAATGCCAAAATGGTTAACAGGAGACCACTCCTTATTTACAGATAAAACATTTACTGGTTCAAGAGCGCTTATCGCTATTTGCTGTAATTGCTACAGACTGTTCATACTCGACTAGGTTATCTTGGTCATTCTGTTTCAGTATGTCAGAAAATCAGTCTTAATCATTTATTAAGACGACACAGTGATGGTTTATTATTAGACACCTTGCAGAGTTAATATGGCAGACAGTAGCTGGGGATGCCTGATTTATCCAGCCAGTCTGCAACATTATCCAGTTATGGTATATCTCTAATTTATAATTACATTTTTTTTTTCGCATTTTGGCATTCAAATAAATTCTAGAAGTGTTATTTTAAATAACAAAGTTTTTTTTCCCCATTATGATTTAATAATCGTCTTTAAGGGTGGCCTCCTGATAACCGATAAGTACCCATTTTTCAATGCCTCATAATAATATAATATTATGTAGTAATAATAATAATAATTTTGAATTCATCCTCTACCCCCCCCTATTCCTTATCCCTGGTCCGATTTCAACCATCTTCTACGATCTTAAGTGTTGAATGAAATGGTTAGATACCGAGTATCATATACATCAAATAAACATTTTCGAGTCCTGAACTAAAATCTTCATTGATGATGTCACACAAAGTAACGTTACAAGTATCTCTTCTTGTAAAAATCAGTTGAAAACAATATTTGGTATTTAAGATTCGAATAAAGTGGTTCATTATACAGCAGTTCATTGTTAAAATGACACGAGTAGAAATGGGGGGTGAAGGCTGAAAAATAAAAAATTCAGAAATGTCAGTTAATATTCATGATAGAGAAAATACGTTTTTAAAAACAGTTATAGACAAGTTTATTTCCAATAAGATAGGTTCTAAACAATTTTCCGATTGTACATAAAATAACAGATATTTTGAATTTTTTATATTCCTCCTCTAAACCTCCCCTCCTCTCAGGCTGAGTTCAGCCATTACAAAGATGGCTTGATCTTTGATTTTACGCTTATACATGAGATCGAGTTTTGTAATGATCAATCCAAAAAATGGGACTGCTAAAGTGGTAATGACAAGTACATATGTAACGTATATTTTTGAACGGACCTCAATTTTCATCATGTCCTAGGAACGATTAATGGGAATTTGAGAAAATATTTTGAAATTTGGGTGATGAATACAATTTCAAAAGAATATTTTCCTTGAGGGGAATCAGTTAATAATTGACTTAATGTGATATTTGAGTTGTAAGAGTTCAATATACCTGGCCGGATGGGTGATCCTATATAGGCTGAGGTAGTGCCGGTTGGCATAGATAGCAGCACCAGCAGTCTTCAGCTGTGACCACCATCGGGTAGTAGTGTACACATAGCCCCGCCCACTTCCAGCGAGCGGGGTCAGCACGTCCTCTTCCAGCTGCAATATCTCGCAGTCTTTGTCATATGGCTCAATACCTCTGAAAATTATTCCATTTATGTATCCATTTTGTGCATTTCCATGTATTTATCCAACAACAACATTCACAGACATTTATATATGAACTTGAAGAATTCATATCATTGTGAAAATTATGACAAAAGTGTTATATAACAAAAGAAATTTTAAATAACACACTAAACAACTTTTGTTATGTGCACATTTTCCGTAAAACAATAGAAAATAAAATAGTGCATTTTTCATTCAGGATTCCGTTATCTGTTATAACATCCCCCCCCCACTCCCGTCCATACATAGAAATTTTAATATAGCTTATAATCATGAAAGAGTTAATGCTAACTCACAAACCAACTTTTGTAAAGTTGGTTCAATCATTAGTGTCCAATAACATTGTTGATTCCTGCTTCAGTTTTTAGCATATACCTCATTTATACTTAGGTATGTGACAAAAATATATACAACAAAACATACTTTAAATAGCACAACTTTTGTTATGTGCACATATGCTGAAAACCAATAGAAAACGTTATAATGCAATTTTTCACTTCAGACTTCCCTTATAACCACCACTCCTGTTCGTCTCTGAGAATATTAGTATAGTCTAAAGTTTAAGTTGGGTTTGTAGTAATATACATATGAAGTTTCATAAAATTCAGTTTGGTAGTTTAGGTGTGAAAAGGCAACAAACAGACAGACACCAAAGAAACAAATTGTAGATATTGTGTCAATGGCATGTGATACAAAAATGCATCATGAAATTTCAAGAAAAAAATGAATGTACAGACAGACGTTGCAATTGTATATATACATATACACACACACACACACACACACATATATATATGTATATATATAATTTTGAACGGACTTCATTTAATCATCTCCTGGGTAGGATCGATGAACATTTGTGAAAATATATATATATATATATATATATATATATATATATATATATATGTATATATTTAACCCATGACTATTATATAGACCTTGTTACTTATGTTTGGAAGGAATGATTAAATATTTGTGTTTGTAAGAGAACTGAAGTTGCCCTAAAAATTATTAGCCTATGATAAAAGGATTTGTAAGAGTGTAGGTGTGGCATCTTTTATATCATGCCATAGAGCTCCACCAATCTACTAAAATCCCTAGTAATATATCAATTTTACATCACACTCCAGCTTTGGCGAATATTCAAAGGAATTTCTGTATTATTTTGTCATGTGACCAAGATGAATAGCTAAAACGAGAATAATGAACTTACAAACAGGCATTTTCTTGTTTCTGTTTGAAGACAGAAGCGAGGGTGTCAAACAGCTCGACAGAACAGTAATAGACACCACAGTTGATAAGCGTAGAAACAAACGTGGAAGGCTTCTCAACATAGTGAGTCATATAGTCCTTGGTGGAGTTCTTGACGATGCAGCCGTAGTTGAGGGCCTGTTGTTTGCTCGTCTCTGTAGCCATTATCGTAACAAGCCCATTCCCCTTACTCTCGTGGAAATGCAGGATATCCTCCAGCGGGAAGTCGCCACACACATCTCCGTGCAGTAGGAAGAACCCTTCTGGATTTCCAAACCTCATAACACACAAAAATCCTTAAATTGATATAATAAATATAAAAAGAAAAAAGTCTGTAATGCAGGAGCTTTGTAAACAGCAGTTTTTCTGAGGCGTCTAGAATTTAGAGAATATTTATTAGTTCCAACATTCAAATCATATTATAGCCTGGGATCTAATACTATCCCAAAATAAAACATGACTATCTTGAAATTTTTGTCTGAGTACAGACAACAAGCATAATGTTAAATAAAACAAGAAATTCTGCAAATGAATGACATAATTTTCCGGTGGCGACTCAGATATTTCCTTTTCTACTATGGACATGGCATAGCCACCCACGTTCGATTAATGACAAAACGGAATTTTAAAAATTCCTTTTATATTAGAAAACATACCTAATCTGATCTCGAAAATGGTACATTCCACCAGCAGTCCCAAGGGAGCGGTACTCTTGAAAGTATCTGCAATTTAAAATATGTAATAGAACTCTTTATAATGGCTAAACTAACTAAACATTTTCAGAGAGATAATAACGTACTTGATGACAACATTATATTTCTGAGCCATTTCATTAACAAAGGTAGATAAGTCACTAGACGGATAATAACCAAGAATTATAATTTCCTTCAAGTTAGGAACTTTGGCACACGCTTCTATATGATGCTGAATCATTGGAAGGCCAGCGACTGGAAACAATGGCTTCGGGATATCTAGTGATAAAGGACGAAAGCGAGTACCTGCAAAATAAACATCAGTTACACTAAAGATATTCATTGGTTAACAATGTTATTTATTAATGTTCACTTTGTACTACGAAGACTAATTGGGACGGATTATCTATAGGTTACCACCCTTTTCTACCCTGGGTGGGATCAAAGATTTTATTTAATGAGTTCTTCACTAAAAAAAACTCCTTTTACTCAGGTGAGAATCAAACTCACGACTCAAGATTTACCAAGTGAGATCAAAACCAATGCGGTAACTCACTGGACTAACCTGAGTCGCCAAGTTATAAGCCCACAAGGCGGTGATTTATAGCTACAACATGTTTTATCAAACATATAATAATGTGACAGTTATTTATGACAGTGAAACGTGGCCTCTCACCAAGGAAAAGGGAGCAATCAAGATTCTCTAAGCCTTTTAAGAAAACATTATTTTAATTACTCAGAATTTTCAGAATAAAATGAAATTTAAAATAATAAAAAGTGCCGATTGTTAAAGAATATGTCAACAAACCCATTTCTGGCACCAAATCAGCCAACACAAATAATGATCAGTAATTATTAATTAAATTAAGTAATAAAACGAAAATGAAAAAACCAAATTTCAATGTACCTTTAAGGGCACCCCCAATTAATATTACTGCTTTTATCATGGTAAATGAACCTACTCCAAGAAATACAAATATTTTATAGACAAAGTTTATATCCTATTGACAAGGGAAGAAATCATAGGGAAAAGATACAACTTCCACGCCATTGACAAGAGATAACAAACTGCTGACAGTTTGTAAACGCAACACTCACCCCCAGCGAAGTAAAGCCCAAAGAGGTTGATATACTATTTATTTTATATATAAATCTTTTATTTTTCTTAATTTTACATTTGTGCGAATGCAATTAAAAAATAATAAATAAGCCTTTTATATCATGAAGATAGTGCACGAAATTAAACATCTTGTAGTAAAATTAAAATTATTTTTATTGCATATTTGTATAAATATATTCTATAAACTATTTATACATATGCTTTATGGAAGTAAAGATAAACACTTCATTTTATTTTGGAATACAGCTTCAGAAAATAAATAATAACTTCATTATTATGTATTGAAATAAATTACAAAGTCAAATATATTTTGTAAAATTACAAATTATTATATAATAAAATAAAATATTAAAAATAACTGAAATAATAATAAATTATATTTGAACATAAATTAAAAGTACATTACTAAAATACTTTTCAACGTTGTTGAATAAATTACTAGTGAAAGTTGTCACGAAAAATAAGATTAAAATCCATTTTAATCAATGGAAATGTGAACATGGCAATGAATCTTCCGAACGAGTCGAACCCTAAATAAATCCAACGTGGAAGTTTTAAACGAAATGCAGTCTTAGAAAGAATATGGAGAATAGCAGGACGAACCATATGTGGCCTATTTCTAGCTACAACGATTCCATCAAAAATTTGTTTGAAGGTAAAATTATTGTAGATATGGAAAGGCTCGGAAAGTCATTTCCAAAGATATCTAGCATACATACATCTTTGTGGCTGTAGTAAATATGTATATGTAGATTAACTTCCAGAAAAAAAAGTCCGAGTTTACATGAATTTTAAGAAATCCGTCACGGAGGGATGCGTAACCTAAGCAGATTTCCCACGTGCTCGAATAACACACTACTGATCTCATCTCACCACAAATTCTCTATTTCTATTTAAAAAAAAAAAAAAAAAAAAAAAAAACCGATGAGAAGGGAACAGGAGAGGCAGTGAAGGCTGGTAACAAGAAAGCAACAATAACTCTTAATATTTGAGTTACAAAAAAATATAAAACAACAATTTTAGACCAGTGATAGTTTAACAAGATTAATTCTATAACATTTAACGATCTGACTCATTGCAACCCACATTATAAATTTTAGAACCGCTCCCTCCCTTCCCCTAACCCCACACTATTCCAGCTACGAATTCAGCCAATAACAAATATGATCTTTAGTAGGTTGACTGAAACGTATAAATATCTTGTATGATATAGATCAAATGAACATTTTCAAAGCAAGAACGTAAAATCTTATTTGGTGACGTCTTCACAACGAATTTTCATGTATCACACAATGTAAAAGTTCAATGAAAACCATATTTGGTATTCAACATTGGAATGAAGTACTTCATGAAATAACAGCTTGTTAATATGACATGAGTTTGAGAAGGAGTAGGGGTTAACAGAAACTAAAATATGAAATATATCGGTTAATATTCAATATAGCGAATACATAAAAAAATGTATTGAACATTATATTTGCAATAAGTTCTATACAATTTTTTGATCCAACTTATAATAATATTAGAGATATTTCGAAATTCCCCCTTTAACCCCCACCACCCTCGTACCTATCCGATTTCAGCCATCTTGATTAAAGTTTTGCATGAAACACTTATAATTCGAATTTCGTAAAAATCAAACAAAAATTAAGAACACCAGAGCATTTACAGACAAGTATATATGCGCACGCTCACACACACACAATTTTGACCCTATTTTCGTTATTTCTTGGGTAAGATCGACGGACATTTGAAGAAACTTTTTTGAAAATCGAGTCATTGGCTTCACTACAAGGCCTGTCTTGAATTAATTAGCAGATTTCCTTTAATGGAAATCAACTATTGAGATTGTACTCATGGCGCAATTTTCGAAAAATCATTCGATTAATATGTCTATGTGTTAACGCTCTGGCGATTGCAATTCTTATTTTATCGTTACCAAATTTGAATATTTTAATGGCTTTGCGCAATTAAAGGGTTAAACGTTTCCCAAAAACTAAAGACCAATTCGTTAATAGTTAAAATCGATCAAGAAGGAGGGGAACCAAAAATTCAAAATATCAACAGAAACCACCTGTAATCAACCATCATGGTGCGAAATGGATTTTAGCAGATTTCCCTTAAGGGAAATCGGCTATTGAGGTTGTACTCATGACGGAATTTTCGAAATTTTTCTTCAAATGTCCATCGATCCTACCTTGTAGATGACGAAAATGATGTCCGTTCAAAACTGTGTGTATATATATATATATATATATATATATATATATATATATATATATATATATATATATATATTTGTCTGTTACCGCTCTAGCGGTCGCAATGTTTGTTTGATCGTTACCAAACTCGATATTTAGTCGTTTTATGTAAAAAGAAAGATCAAGTTCGTTAATAGCTGAAATCGGACCAGTGGGAGGGGGGTTTAGAAGGGAGGATTTTCTAAAATATTTCCGTTACTATACGTCGGATCGAAAAATTGTATAGAATCAATCGTATTGCAAATTTAATTTACTATAAATATTGTCATATACATTTATTCTCTATCTTGAATATTAACCGAGATATTTGCATTTTATGAGATGGAAGGGGCGGATAACGGATGAGTGAGTTTCCCGCCAAAAGATAGGTCGGCCGTTTAGTTAACTGTTCGGCTCTCGTGAGATTTCTCTATTGTAAAATTTCACATGGGAAATCTGCTTAGTTTACGCAGCCCCTGCGTGACGGACTTTTCTGTTATAGTTGTTTTATTCATATCTGGAATATTATGCTATTTGTTTGTATTTTTACATTTCAGCTGCCGGTAAAACCCCACTGACACATTAAGAATAAGCCAATACGTCTTGTAACGTTTCAATTTAAGCTTAATGACAAAATATTGGTATTCTTTGACCTTGAATATGCGATATACGTACAAGTACATATATTCGATATGACTTCATCAATGAAAATTGCACGATCTAGACCCCATAAATTTAATTGATAAATATCATACTCGAGTCTACAATCTGACCAGTAAGAAGGAGGTGGGTCGATAATTCGAAATATCTCCATCATTATGAATCGGACCAAAACACGTTAAAACTGATCTTATTATGCCTGGAACGTGTTGAGATTGTGATGTTTTAAATTCGTCCTTTATATGACCAAGTTGTGCAGGCAGCCAGTTTCAACATGTTATGGGCCCCAGTTCGGTTTACTTCACTGTGCCGCGTACTGGATTGTGATAAGAACAATGGTGTACAAGCCTACCACCTCAATCGTCCAACTTATCCCTCACGCAGGGGCTGCATTAACTTAGCAGATTTCCCACGTGCGCCACGTATTATCATTTATTTCAAAACTTAAAAGTTCAATGAGAACAACATTTGGTATTTAAGCTTCAAATCAAGTGCTTCATAACATAATAGAATATTGTTAATATGAGATTAGGAATGGGGGTTTACTGAAGACCGAAAACTAAAAAATGCAAATATCTCAGTTAATCATCACGATTGTGAATAAATGTATATAACAACATTTATAGAACATTACATTTGCAATAAGATTGGTTCTATACAATTATTCGATCCGACGCATATTAACGGAGATATTGAGAATTTTAGAAATTCTCCCCCTCCCCCTGGTCCGATTTCAGCAGTTAACGAACTTGATCTTTCTTTTTACATAAAACGATTATATATCAAGTTTGGTAACGATAAGACAAACATTGCGGCCACTAGAGGAGTAACAGACACACACACACACGTGTATATTTGTGTATATCATGTGTACACCGATATTTCGTTTCCTATTGGTTTTTCGTCAAATATGAACATAACAAAAGTTGTTTATTTTGTTATTTAGAGTAACTTTTGTTATATACACTTTTTTCATATACCGATTTATAAACGAGATATACGCTAAAACCTACAGCGGAAGTGAACAATTTTATTTGGGACAAAAGACCCAACCGAAATAAATAAAACTCGGTATGTGTATTAGCACTAACGCTTTCATTATAACAAGCTACACCAACATTTCTAGGAACGGGCAGGAGTGGGGGTTATAAGGAAGGCCTGAATTTAAAAATAGCGGTATTTCGATTTCTATTCGTTTTTCGGCAAATATGAACATAACAAGAGTTGTTTATTTTGTTATTTAGAGTAACTTTTGTTATATAAACTTTTTTCGTATACCGAATTATAAACGAGATATACGCTAAAACATATAGCGGAAGTGAACAATTTTATTTGGGACAAAAGACCCAACCGATCTAAATAAAACTCGGTATGTGTATTAGCACTAATGTATTCATTATAATAAGCCATACCAACATTTCTAGGGACGGGCAGGAGTGGGGGTTGTAAGGAAGGCCTGAATTTAAAAATAGCGGTATTTCGTTTTCTATTGGTTTTTCTGCAAATATGCACATAACAAAAGATGTTTATTTTGTTATTTAAAGTAACTTTTGTTATATACACAGTTTTCGTATACCGAATTATAAACGAGATATTCAGTAAAACTAAAGTAATTTGCATAGAAATATTGATATGCTCAACAATTCTGTCCAATATGAACTACCAGGAACCTCACTGAGAAAAATTAATTCAAATCTATGTTAATATTTTGTCCTTAATAGCTGAAATCTATGCATAATGCACAGGAGACGGGAAATATGACAATTTGGAGGACAGTGAAGTCTTACAAAAAAAACGACGGGAATAAACCCTAAACACTGGGATGGGGAAATGTCAAAATATTATGCAAAGTAAAGCCTTGCCAAAATTATACCATCAACATTCAGCCTCAAATGAATTCCCAGGTGAAGCCGGGTATCTGAGCTAGTATATATATATATATATATATATATATATATATATATATATATATATATATATATATATATATATATATACAGTTGTGAACGGACCTAATTTTCGTCATCTCCTGGGTAGAATAGATGGACATTTGAAGAAAAATTTCGAAAATCGCGTCATGAGTACGACCTCAATAGCTGATTTCCCTTAAGGGAAATCTGGTAAATAAAATGGAGTAGGTGAAAGGAATAAAACCTTTGAAGCTAGCATATTGTCAGTTTTGGAAGGACCGAGTCATGGAAGTACTGGAATTGTTCAGCCCGGTTGGTATTATTGAGGGAACTGGCGGCGATAAAGAATAACAGTCTCCTTGGATCACCTGGAACCCACCTACATACTTATCGAAGGAGGTAAGGACAGCAGGGGCAACCCAACCACCAATGCCTAAGAACCGACTTATGGTGACTACAGGGCGTTTAGTCAAGAAGAAAGTGCACTTCTGTAATTCAGTCACTTGAGGAGGAGTGATGTAGTCAAACCCATTTTAACACAAAGTTGAGTCAGTCCAATGCATCCCTCCGCTAACGCAAGTAGCTTCTCCCCTTTCTCAGGGAATCACCTGCATCCAACCTTGCTACAATCGCTGCTAGGTTGCAGTTCGGGGACCAAAAACCTAAGAGCAGTAGTGAAGACCAGCCTGAAAAAGGCAACCGAACAGTTGCCGAAAATTAGCATCCCATAAGCGTGAAGAATACTAGAGTGGAAAGCCAGAGCAAGTCAGAAGAGATGTTTACCCAGCGAGGAAGTCTGTATATGTATATGTGGGTGTGTGTGTGTGTGTGTATATATATATATATATATATATATATATACTTCCGGAAGAAAGCCTACAGGAATGGAGTTTATCAGTTACACGACCCCTGCATCCATTTGTACATAACGTGTGTGTGTGTTGTGTGTGTGTGTGTATGTATATATATATATATATATATATATATATATATATATATATATATATTATTTGATTGGATCTCATTTTCATCATCTTCTAAGTAGGATTGATTTGACATCGACATTTGAGGAAATTTTGGGCTAATGACTGCAACCTAAATAGCTGTTTTCCCTTAAGAGGAATCTCCTAAATAACCCTTAGGGTGCAAGCGAAAGAAAATAATTTTATAAAAATACTTGCCAGAGACTCAGGACATTAAAATTAATAGCTTTAATGTGTTCTAGAAATACATTTATAAGGGCAGCAACCATAAATAGCTCAATCCAGTTTATCTGTGAACCAGATTGACTAACGTAGTAGCGAGCGAATAATTTTAATAGTGAATAAATAAAATAATCTCTATGAAAATGTCTACCAAGATACTTATTTTCATTTCTAAAAACGATTTTATACTCAAAAATAGAACACAAAGGATAATATTAATTAGATACATCAAATTATATATATTTTTGACAATACATTTTATGATACAATAGAATTAAATAATAGACACTGAATTATAACATAAACTGCTAATTGGTAGGACAAGATTACATCCACATTGAGTAAAAAAATAAATATTTAAACCATCTTTATATCTTTTTTTTGGCAAAATCTAAAATACAAGATTGTCATTTTTATTCCACTTTTGCAATTAAAATTAAGGTCAACTACATTTTATCTAAATTGTAGGGAACATATCGAATACATTTTTTTCATTAACATTCAGAAATAAATATATACAGAATATTTGTTGACGGTGTCCAATTAAATTATGGGATTCAATTTAAAATATTAAGGCTTTTGGTCTTAATACTGGCTCTGATTAATTCAAATTAAAACTAAACATTTTTGAAGTATCAAATGTTTAGAATGAACAAACATTATAAGCCAAATGGAATTTTTCGCCTGAGGTAGCATATTCCGATATGATTAACAATGGCAAATCACATCAAAGTGTGGCTAATTTCTTATGTAGAATTCAATGTGGAAAATTTAGGAGCTGAAGATACCACCATTGTTTTAACTAAATGAACTAAGTATGGAGACCAGATCTCTCCACTTCTATGTCCCAGTTTTGGGAGCTATTAAACATATAAGGTCTTAAATACAAAACAATATAGTTTACTTAAGTTTGTAGCTAAGGAGTTTATAGATAGAGCTTATAATAAAACGAAGAACTCAAAGTATATGATTTAAAATTATTCATACTCTAAGAAAATATAAGATGATGTTAATGTGAAGTGGACTTAATAGCTATATTAAGCCATTCAGTAACCACTGTGCCCTTACAAATTAGGCTCGTAATGAGCCCGCCACTCAATCGGTTAAAAAAGGCCAGGAAACATAGAGATCATATACTAATATATGCAAAATTAAATATACAAATAAATGGCCAGGAATTATACATAGCTCAAATAAATTAGAAATTACGGTAATTATATGAATAAAGAAAACTGTTTATTCTAGATGAGATATAACAATATTTATAATGAATTGTCGCCCATTCATCCTTCTCTCACAAAAGTCATTATCACTTGTACACGCACATAGCAACAATTATATATACGCACGTACTACTTTATAATAGCACTTGAGTTTAATGGTGGGGAGCCTCAATGTTCCTAATTCAGTGAGCCACTGTTCAGATTTGACTATCACGTCTTAAGTTAAGAATCCACTGATTACATCAGATATATAGACGTCAAGAAATTAACCATTTGACTGCTCTAGCAGCCTGGATACGGGCAGCCTGTACAGCCGTTTTAACCCAAATATTTCAGATCATTATGCGCTATTTTTGTCAAGGACATGCTAGCACTCTCTAGAGGTTTTACAGGGAACTTCTTTAGTCGAATATTTCATAGTAGATCATGTAAATTATTTGTGTGAGACGCACGGAGAGCTCAGCGGATTCAGATTCATGCCATCTCGCCTAGCAGTCAAAGGGTTAAGAATATAGCACAGATCGATGGGGTCCCTACTGATCTAAATCATGAGAATGACCATAGACACTAAACCCCAATCATTAAACTTTTTCAATTGTAATCAATCCATACGAACTCCTAGGACTAGAAATTGTAGGAGTAGCCAGCAAATGTGAAATGGATGTTGGATTACCACCACTTCTCCAACTACAAAACATTTACAGATATTTTTAAATGATATGCAACAGTTGGAGCTAAAGGCTGTAAAACTGCATCCCTCAAAGCATATATATCTATATGAAATAGTATATTTTCATTATAAAACATTTTTTTTTCCCCCAGGGACTTCATGAATTGTTCAATCGTATATTTCATAGTAGTGATAAGTTGTTTATAACAAAGAATACTAAATTTTTGGTTTTAAGGAAAAGGAAATTAGTATTTTATTTTGTTCTTTGGTGTAAACCACTTCCTTTTTTGAAACTAACAAGGGGCCACATACTATATTATTTTTATTTAAAATATTACTAAATTTATTTTAGTATGTTATCAAATATACGTAATACCTATATCTGGATTCTGATAAAAGAATAACTATAATTAGACGGGACATAATATTCATAATCAACGTCTCAACTCAACATCTCACAGAGTGACTACGGCCCATTTTAATTTTATTAAATTAATTTCATCAAGCCTACTTGCTAGGAGTTGTTGTCAATAGATTTAATCAATTGTTCGGCTCATTTAACTATGACTTCACAAATGTTTGGAAGGAGTCTGACTTCCTGGCTGAGGTATTGCTTCACTGAGAACATCTATCCTCCTGGGGCAAAGATATCACAAAGGGGCTCAAATATTCTAAATAATACAACTCCAGACGAAGGGAGGCAGAGCACTTCTGAAAATTTCAGAAGCCAATGGCATAGAAAGCTGGAGAACAGAGTAAACATGAAAACAAAATAGTCAAAGTTTAATGTATTTTAAAATAATATTAATATTTTTGAAATGTGTATGTGAGTATATACAATGTAGTAAGCGCGTATATATAATTGTTTGTATGTATGAGTACGAGTGAGAGTGACTTTCGTGAGAGAAAGACGAATAGGCATCAATTTGTTACAAATATAATTATACTTTATCGAGTAGAAACATTTTTCTTTATTTATATACTTACTATAACTTTTAATTTAATTGAAAAATGAATAATAACTTGTCATGTATTCGTTGTTTTAATTCTGTACATATTTGCATGTTTATTTATATATTAACACATTGATTAATATACATGATATTAATACATTGCATGCATTTTTGTCTGTTATAAAATACTGATGAGTTTCTAAGAAAGCTGGAATTCAACAGAGATATATCAAATAGATGGAGGACAATGATAAATTATTAATACTGTAAAAACTTAGGAGGGAGCAAAAGTTAAAATAAACGTGAAAATGTAGATCTCTCTAGATAAACAGCCGATGAACGTCCAAGGGCTGCCAAATGACTTTTTGGGAGAACAAGTGGTCAGCTTTTGCCATATTGTGGTGACATGACTCCTAAGCATAGAGTCCTCAAACTATTAAACTACCACGTGAAGCTTCCACATGTTTTAATACTGAAATGTAATGGAATTTTAGTTTTCCTCTTCAGTCCTACTCTTATCATCCTTCCGTTCATATTGTCTTCCTTGATTTCAATGCAAAATTTACTCTCTGCCCTTTGGTCATTGTTGAATATGTCCATTCTCAAATTTATTCACAACTAAGTCTACACTGATTCCACTCATGGAATGTAACAATCCCTTTAGCAATAGAGATACACTGAGGATATAAACCTTAACACTCTAGAAAGATGTCAACAAACATTGTTAGAATTACAAAACTATCTAATTTCTATATCCATCCTTTTGTCAGTAGGGTTGTTGGTCACTCAAGCTTTCCTGATATTTCTCTATAACTTATTACTATTTTTGAGACCTGCAATAGCACAAATATAACAATTCCATAAAGTATTTTTCCCCCATAATTTTGACGATATTCAATATTAGTACAGAATGTAACCGAATTTATCAGTCATGCATCAATTTCCAAAGATGTGATTGTAATAGTTAATTTGTTATTGCAGAACAACATATGGCATATGCATAAATATACGAGTAGTTTGAAAATGCAGTCATACTGGATCAATGAATAAAAACTCCTTTTCTTCCTTAAAACATCTTATTTATTTAAATCCCCAACACATTTCCAGCTCTTTATCTCGTTATAGAGGGGTTTCTTTCTAGCTAAAATTACAATTTCAATTTTTTTTTTTTTTTTGTAAATTTTAAACATTCCATTTATATACACCTCTTATTATTATTTTCATACCCCACTTTTGTGTCGACCATCTACTAGCTAAACGAGCATTGTAATTTTTTTTAATTTTAGCCATCCACATTTAAAATCATCTTTGAAAATTTTTATTAATGTACACCTATTTTGGTTGTATAACAGATCTATAATTAATGCTTTTTTTTTTGTGTATCAAAGTAAATGAAATTGAATTCATAATAATTGTTTAAATAGTAACTTCCTAAAAATAAAGAATATAAACATTGGCTAATCAACTTCTCTTAATCATTGACCTGTTGTTATACAACCAAGATATATATGTATATATCCATATAACAGAGGTATATATGTATATATCTCTATAGCAGAGGTATATATCCATGTGTCATTAATATATTTGTGTCATTTTAGGCCAAGAATACATTTTTTGAAAGTCAATAGATGATTTACCGTAAGGTAAATCTACTTAAAAATAAGTTTATTTGTGTCGGGAATTAGCTGTAAGAAGCAACTGCCTGAGAAAAAAGTATTTTGAAATTGTATCCGATACAAACTACTCGTTAATGGAAATGCACTGTATTAAAAAAAATAAAATACTCGAGATAATATTTGAAATCATTATTGCCCAGGTCTGGAATAAAGTAAGCAACAATGTAGGGGAAATAAAATTGTAAAAAAGACTTTTTTTCCAGATTACCCAAACCTACAATAAAATAGGAGAAAATGGCTATTTTCTTAAGAATAAATTACTATTGTTACGTCCATTATCAGTCGAATTATCACAAATATGATTCGAATGATCCCTCTGAAGTTGTAATTTGGCACGTACCATACAAATATAAAACTATAAATACTAGCAAGAATAAATAGATAACAAAGTAGATAACCCTCTAAGTAATTTACCCACTTTAAATGCATCTAAATAAATATGTTCTATCTAAAGGCTACACCTGGCGATTTTTAAGAATATTCCCTTTTCGACAGGAACAAACAAGGGAAAGGAGAGAGGTTTCCCATTGTCCTCTTCATGAGATATGAGTGGTGAAAAATTCCAGTTAAGGCTAAAACTCAGCAATCGCTAGCATGCAGCCTGGCTAAGCTAGTCTAAATACAGATTAGCAAGTGTGTGTATGAAACTTTAATCTATCCTCCAGTCTTGCCGTAACCAAATGATGCAAGTAAGAATTTAGCAAGATGGAGAAGATCAATATTAAGTGCCCATAAAATATACTCTTCATTAGCTAAGGATAACTAGAAAATGCTACTTTTGTCTCTATCATCTCATTACGTTTTGCATTGTAACATTAGTAAAAATAGTTATGGAAAATAAGACCTCTCTTTATCTTGTAATAGGGTCGAATCTGTATGAAGGAATTCTAAAATTATTAAATTTTGTTGCTTGACCATTTGAATTTTTTTATGTTTTTACTATAGGAAGTTCAAAACAGATTTTTTTAAAACTTCATCTTACACCATTTATGTGTGGTGGCCATTTTTATTTAGAAAAACGTAGAAGTTTTTTCTTTTGAAGACGTAAGCATTAAATTAATTATCTCTGGACTGGATGATTAGATACAACATTAAAATTATTTTTTTCAGAACTTTCTTCTCTACAATATTGTTTCTTAACCATACTTCCCTAAATGCTAAGTTTACCAGTCAAAATGCTCTCCAAAGTTAAGGGTTGAAAATTGAGAAATTCCACTCAATAAAAATTTTAAAAAAACTGTGAAGGAGTGATTTAGCAGAGGTTTTTATTTTGTGGTAAGACCTCATCAAGTACTCACATTTTATAGAGTAACAGCATTGAGATTTGTTTCCTTATTTTTTAACAGTGGGATTTTTACACTTTATGTAATACTATATAATAGTAAAGTGGAGTAAAAATTTAAATTTTGATATTTGACTCGAAATCAACTTATAAATTTTTGAAAATTGGGGAAAACTGTGCTTCTTCGCTGCAAATTATATATGATGTAATTATTTATTTATTGAAATGAGTTCCGCAACGCAGGCGATTTACTCATTATTAAAGCGTCATTAAAAAAGCAAAATGCAAAAAAAAAACAAAAAAAAACAACAATAACAAATGGAAAAAGTTTCTTACAAATGGAAAGGTTTCTTACCTGAGATAATAATTCCTTCACCATCCAGCACCTCAAAAATGGAAATGGAAAAAGAGTGAACTATGGCATACGGTGATTCTTGAAACGGGTTATTGGCATGCCAGAGTCATATATGAAGCAAACGATATTGTACGATATGGAAACATTAGGGTAATGAACATAATATTAATCAAAATGTAACTATAGGAAGGGGGGGGAGAAAAATTAAATAAATAAAAAAAATAAGGAAAAGGGATAACCAAAAAAAAAATAAATAAATAAAAAATAAAATAAATAAATAGAAAATAAATAAAATTAAAGTTTATACACCCTGCTAATGTAATGTAGGAAATAAGTGAAGAGTGGTGTGTAGAAATTGTAGATTATAGTGTGTTATATATGTTGATGTCTTTTAGATGTTTAATGACTGAGTCTATGTAATCACTGTTATCGGTCAAAAGTTCCTGTAAGTCATGTGGAATGTCTAAATTGTCTCTTGGTCGACAGTCAGTCAATATGTGTTGTACAGTCAAAGTTCTGTTGCAATGTCTACAAGTCGGTGGGTCCTTGTTTGTCATTAAGTGTCCGTGGGTCAGCAAGGAAAGGCCAATGCGAAGTCTGGGCAGCACAACTTCCTCTCTTCGTGTGCTCCTAAGAATTAGAATTAATGTAATTAGTATAAAATATGTTAAATTGTCTAAGTTTGAAAAGTTGAAGTAAATTGTTGAAATAGGGCACTTATTTGATAGTAAAATACAAAAAAAAAAAATAAGCATAATTACAAACATTTTAACAAAATTCATAAAAGTTTTTTTTTTATGGATTTTTTATAAAGTTTGAGGTTGTATATCTCTAATAGGACTTAATATAAAATCAAGATTTTTACAGATTATGTAATCCTATATAATAGTAAAGCGGAATAAAAATTTTAACTTTGATATTTGACTCTGAGCCAAGTTATGAATTTTTGATTAGCATTAGATTAGAGAGATTCGCTTTTTCTTCCAATCCAGAGATAAATAAGTTAATGCTAACACCTTCAAAGCAAAAAAACAAAAATGGCCGACACATATAAAGGGGGTAAGATAAAATTTTTAAAAGTCTGTTTTGGACTTCCTATTTGTGCGGTAAAAATAATTAAAATTGTCAAAAATTTTTGTTCCATTTCATATGGATTGACGCAATAACTTAAGAAACTGAATATGCAAAATTTATTCAAATTATTATTTTATTGCCTATCTCTAGCACATTTTGAGATTATTTCTACAGAGAGGAATTGATTATGTGTGGCTACTATTGTGGGAACCACAAATTGAGATAAGACAAAAGCTCATCTTCAAGAAGATAACTGATTCGGTCTTACAATCTCAATACAAATATTTATAAGATAGCCTTATTATATAATGAGAATACAAGGAAATCGCTTCATATTTACACAAAAGACGGAAATCTCTATTTACAAATAGAGAAAATACTTCATACTCATACAAATATATTATTCTTTGTCCGATTTATGTAAAATATTGTACTTTATTTCTATAGCTCCCTACATTTATTTTTAATTTTCGAAAAAATCCAATTGACAATGTACAATTTTCCCAATAATTCATATCTTATTTGGTTTCTCCAAACTCACTGAACAAAAATTTATCTGGCTAAAACATTTTTTCATTAAACATTAAAGCAGTGAGTAAAAGCAGCTTATAACAATAAAAATGGAAAGAAATACATTAGAATTTTGTGATTCGAATTAAAATGAATGATAGTGAGTTAACAAAGCAATGAGCCCCAGGATCAAATTAAAAGTAACACAAATATTCTTTAATATTTTCAATTTGCCAATATTAATCATTTTAAATGTATACCAAAAATAAAATATTAATAAATAATAAAATATGCTGATTATACAGTTTTTGTATGTGGTTTTTTTTTAAAAAAAAATATTTTATATGATCATTATTTGGTGGCATTAAAGACTAAAAGTTGCTACTTCTTTATTCAAGTATCAATACAAATGACTCTCGATGCTGAATGGGCATTATGGGAATGGGTAGAATAGTTCAAAGTCTGCTAAATGCACACCTCAATGGACTTTAGCGCCCAAAATTTAAACCTAATGTCTTTAATACAGTAGTACCAACACCTCTCCCCCCAGCCTCTAAAAATTGTTGAGTAATTTCATTATTGAAATTTATGTGTTAATGAAATATGGCTAGACTATTCCTCTGTAGTTGCTACAGAATCAGACAAACGTCTGTCACGCAGGGGCTGCGTAAACTAAGCAGATTTCCCACGTGAAGTTTTACAATAGAGAAATCTGCCTAGTAATAACCTATTCTCACGAGGAAGAATAGTTAGTGTAACGGCCACACTAGCGCTAGTGCGCTCGGCGGAAACTCTCCACACTCACAATACAAATCCAAATATCTCGGTTAATATTAAAGATACAGAATAAATGTATGGAACAATATTTATAGTAAATTTAATTTGCAATAAGATTGGTTCTATACAATTTTTTGATCCGACGTATGGTAACGGAGATATCTCGAATTTTCGAAAAAACCTCCCCTCTAAACCCCCCCTCCCACTGGTCCAATTTCAGCCATTAACGAACTTGATCTCTCTTTTAACGTAAAACTCTTAAATATGAAGTTTGGTAACGATCAAACCAAAATTGCGACCGCTAGAGCGTTAACAGACAAATATATATATATAGATATATATATATATATATATATATAGATATATATATATATAATTTTGAACGGACCTCATTTTCGTCATCTCCTGGGTAGGATCGATGGACATTTGAGGAAATTTGTCAAAACTCGCGTCATGAGTACGACCTCAATAGCTGATTTCCCTTAAGGGAAATCTGCTAAAATAGAATTTGTAACTATTTTCATATCTAATCCTATTAGATGAAAGAAGAAGAGTAATAGGTGAGTTTCTATGGCAACGACTCGCCCAGCCAAACTGGGACTTGCTCCTCTCCATTAGAATTAAGACGGGCAATTCACGAGCAAACAGTGTAATAGGCAACTGCCCAAAAAAATGTAAAGATATTAATGTAATGAAATATTATTAATGAATTTGAAAGAATATTAAACTTTTTGTAAGAACATCTTGAATAATACTAGGGGCTCCGTGTAGCCATAAGTTTAAGACGTATATATTAACCCTTTGGAGGTGGACGACTGCTCTAATAGTCTAGCAGTTGAGTGCTCTCCCTCTCTTTTCCAGGTAAAACTGTGAACTCTTTAGGAAAATTAGATCTAAGGAGATTAAAACTATATATCTGAGTTGTAGGGAGACGTAGTGACTACTCCTCTCATGATACAGGCCAAGATAAAAGTTTATTTATCGTTGGGGATTCCTGTTCCTGGTGCCTCTACCCTTGTCAACTCTCATACGCCTTGCAACATTTCAGCACATATTCTATAACTCTGAATAACCCAAACGAATAATGATATTATATTATACATGAAGACACTGAATAAAATAATAATTTAATTTATAATATAATAAAACAATTTCAGTTTATAAATATAGTTAATTACCGTGAAATAATGTTATTTTTGATGTTTGGGTGTGCCCAAGATATTTCCTCTATGATCTTTCGAAATGAAGGGAAAGTGGGAGAAAATATAGTTGCTCTCCCACTCAATCTCTCCTTTTATTATTTTTGATGACACCTAGGCAATATTTGACTCACTGATCATATAAAGTATTAAAAAAAAACCATCATACAAAAATTGCTTCATCAGCAGTTTTATTTGGCTGCCTAGAATTTAAGAACAATATATAAGGGGGAGAGAGATAGAGATAGAGAGATAGAGAGAGAGAGAGAGAGAGAGAGAGAGAGAGAGAGAGAGAGAGAGAGAGAGAGAGAGAGAGAGAGAGCGGGAGAGAGAGAGAGAGAGAGAGAGAGAGAGAGAGAGAAAGAGAGGGGGGGGGAGAAGGGGTTAGGGAAAGAGAGTAACAATAGAGGTGAATAATTAAAAATATTAAAAAAAAAAAATCATTTAAAACCATTAAAAATTTGTTTAAATGGTCAATAGAGCGAGAGGCACAGGCCCAGCTGCAAAGGATTAAAAAAAACTTGCCAAGGGGCTCAGGTTGGCCATGCGAGTTAAAGCTTTGACCTTTATCTCACATGGCAAACCTAGAGGTGGCGAGTTCGATTCTCGCCTGGGCAAAGGAAATTATTTAGTGACGAAATTCATTAAATAACATCCTAAAATCCCACCCTGGCTAGAAAAGGGTGGTAACCTGTAGATAACCCGCCCCAATTAGTCTGAGTTGCAAAAAGTGGACGTTAATAAACAATAATAATAATAATAAACTTGCCAAACTTGGAACTGGGAGTTTAATTCCCTTGTAGGTAATAGGAAATTAGAAATCTGTGGCTCATTGAATACTACTCTCTTAGTCGTGGTATCATTAAGCTAATATATAAAAAATATAAATAGCAAATAATTTATATATTTACCTACATAATTATATTACTTCCCAAACGGTTTATTGTGAATTTCTATTGTAGTTAAAGAGAATATGAGATAAGGACATATTATATGAGACTAAAAACTAAATACTCCCGATTCTCATATTCTCCATTTATCATGACCAAACAACTTGGCAGGTGCAAAATTTTGTTTTGACATGCTAGCCAAATAGTAATCTATGTTGTTTGTATATTGCACTAAGGAAACTTTAATAAATGGCCTTACGTTTACTCTCTCTTTTCAATACAGATTACGGCTAACATTATCATGTCTTTGAGACAATCCAGATTATACTCTAGTAGAAAGTGATCTACATTTAACTACCTTCAATCTATAAATACACTAACACCCTTCATCCATCAAAACTTAGCTAATAATAAATAAGTTATAGGTTATGAATAGAAGGGCAGGAGGCCGTCTAGTAGGGAATTTAGTCCTCTTCTTCAACAAACATAAGATAAGGACATACTATATGAGATTCAAAACTAACTTGGCTTAGCTCGCTGTATGGGATGATGGTGAACTCCTGAAGAGACCACTAGAGAAGTGAAACATGAAGACTGATTACTACGTGAGTCGAAAAGAGAAATGAGTTTATTTACTAGAGTGGCCTTCCATCCATCTATTCATAATCGAGTGACAAAGAGTCACAACTTTAATAATAAAAAGCTTAGAGATTATATATATCGACTTGTAGCCATAAAAAATTGATGAAAAATAAATATATGTATAATTTGTACTAAGAATTAAATGGCAAAATAAACTACAGCCTTATAAGCGATTCATAAAATCAATCAGGTCAATAAAGATAAAATAAAACAAAGAAGTCTTTAGCATAAAAAAGAAAGAGAAAAGCATATAAGAAATAGGAGACATACACATATATAATAATAAGACAATTACAACTAAAAGCAATTAATAATTTAGTCGAAGCACAATTTAGCTTAATTAATGTCCCTGAGATTTCTGTGATTTTAATACTTTTTTTAAAAAGTACCCAAATATTAAACTTTAAATTTTCCTACAACGTATTTACTGGAAGAAGGAAGTATTCTTCAATCTTTCTTCTCAATAAAACAAATTCAATTTCATTTATCCTTATAGAGTATCATAGTTATTTTTTTTTGTTATAAAGATAACTTTATAATATTGCCATTTATAAGTAGAAATTACGAGCTATTTACCCATAAAGCTCACAGTAACACTTTTCATTCGAAATAAAAAGGAAGAGTTTAATAGAATATGAATAGAAAAAGCGAAAGGAATGAGTTGGATTCATTCGAGGCTCCAATCACTGCCACCTCCATCATCTTCTTGTTCAGGCTGGACAAGGAGCGGGACACAGTAACGGTCGTTGATGATCCCGTGCTCGATGAGGAAATTCTCGACATCACTGTCATAAAACTCATCACCCAGCTCGTCGGTCACACGGATGAAATTACCGATAACAGCCCCTTCCTTATACACCAGCAGTGCGGGAACACCATCCATCTTGAATCTGCAACAAATAAAACAAGTTAAACATCTATAACGAGTCATCAGATACACCTGTTGCGATCTGGCTGCGCCAATAAGCGGTGGAAATTGTAAGAGATGATAACTCCTACAACCAAATCACTAACAAGAATTTAGGAAGAGTTCACCAACAATCGACTCTAGTCGAAATTTAAATATATATAAATTTATTTATAATTAAATATTCACCAATAATAAGTATTAATCGAAATGAAGAGGAACCTTTTAATAATATAATGGGGGATACTTACCTCTACTTAAACTAGATTACAATTAAAGCACTTAGGTGTTTTTATAGAAGTTCTCTATCAGACTCTGCCGTGAGAGATAGTGCGGCAGTCACTGGACAAGGGTTCTCCCTCAAGAGTATCTGAGATATCACTGACTTTAATCCTTTGCGACGTCACCCTTTCCTCCCACCGATCAAAATACACTCAAAAAATCTAGTTAACGAGAAATTATTATCGAAATTCATTCACAATATTAATTAAAGAGCTGTGAATGTTATTATAAAAACCCATTGGCGTTATCTATAAAATACGAGAGCACATGGTGACAACTCCAAATTGGATAAAACCCTCATTTTAAGGTAAAATCTATACATTTAAGTATTCTTAAATAATAATCTTAATGTGCTCTGTGCTGGCATTATTCAGAATATAAAATATATGGTCCTTCGTGATGAGTTTATGTAATGCAATGTCAGATTCATTACACACCCTATCATCCACAATTGTTTTCCCAAATAAATTTCAGCCAATTTCCTTCAAAAAGGGAAATCAGCTATGATACTTAACTCATGATTTCAAATAATGGCTTCAAATCTCTCCACCAATCTTACCTAAAGTATGGCGAAAATGAGTTCCATTCAAAACTATAAACAAACATATAGCATATAAAACCGTAATCACTCATGAGGTCACAACTTTTGTTAATCATTACCAAAATCAACATTCTATGAAAAACTAAACATCAAGTTAGTTAACAGCTGAAATTGGACTGGGGGGGGGCAGGAATCATAAATCTCTGATATTATGAGTAACATCAAAAAATGTTATGGTATCAATCCTTTAGCAAATTTATTTTCAATAACTGTTGTTTTATCCTAACTCAAATATTATGATATATTTGTATTTTGTTTTCATCACACTAAACAATAAACCACTATATCATGAAACCTCTTATTCCATACTTAAATACCAAATATTGTTTAGAACAGACCGTAACTGTGTGCGTTAAACCCAAGTAAGTTGTTTATGATGATGAGATTGTCAATTAAAATGTTACACTCTGGAATTAAATATGTTTATTTGATCTGTACCATAATTGATCTTTAACCATTTCATTGAAGACTAAAGATCATATTGGTTAATAGTTGAAAGTAGAGGAGGAAGAGGGATGGTTCAGAAGGGGAAGGAGGGAACTCAAAATATTACAGTTGTTATGAGGCAGATCAAAAAGAATAAGCTGGATCAAAAGAATCCATTTTGTTAAACATTTAATGTTCTACAATTGTTGCTCTATGTATTGTTTACTTAACTCGAATATAAGCGACTTATTTGTATTTTTAATTTTTTGGAGCCTTTAGTACACCTCCCCCACCCCACTTTTAATATTCTAATTTTAATTGATTCCCTAAAAATCTCATATCCAGCATAGATTTAAGTTAGTATGCTTCTTACTAAGAGAGAAATAGAGAATATGTGGTGAGATGAGATCATCATCATACTCCAGAGCGTGGGAATTGTGCTTAGTTTATACAGTCCTCAGTAATGAACTTGTGTTATTAGCAAACTGTGAGAGTAGAGCTCTCTCTTTTAGCACATTATTATTATATAGTTCAACTTTCTTACCAGGCAATACGTATTTAATCCAAGATATTGCCAAATTCCTTTGAGAACTACATTTTTGTATTACACCAATGACCTAAGGGCAAGATTAAAATCTTTCAAATTCTTGAAGTAAAAACAAAAACTCCAATAACACTTATGCACTCGTCTATCCAGATAACTCCAAATGAAAATTGTCAATTTTAACAGATTTCTCTTAAGGGAATCAGCTATTGAGGCTGTACTGACATGATTCTTGAAACATTTCCTCAAATGTCCATCGATCCTACCCAGATGACGAAAATGAGGTCCGTTCAAAATTATCTATGTATATGTTTGTCTGTTAACACTCTAGAGGTCGCAGTTTTTGTTGAATAATTACCAAACTCGATATTTAGTCGTTTTATGTAAAAAGAAAGATCAAGCTTGTTAATGGCTGAAATCAGAACAGTGAGAGGGGGTTTATGGGGCAATTTTGAAAATTTGAAATATTTCGGTTATTATATGTTGGATCAAAAAAGTGTATAGGACTACTCTTATTGCAAATTTCATGTTTTATGATTATTGTTATATATTCGTATTCAGTATATTGATTATTAACCAAGAAAATTCCATTTTTTAGATTTCAGTCTTCTGTAAACCTCCACTCCTACTCGTTTCATATTAAAGATAAGCAGTTATATGGCTGGACCGTTTTATTCGGCGATGAAACACCAAATATGGTTTCTATTGAACTTTTACGTGTAAGATATAATGCAAATACATTGTGATGATGCCATCATTTAAGATTTTTCATTATTTACTCAAAAATGTTTATTTGATCTAACACTAATCATATTTGTTATTAGTGGAAAACGGACCTGAAATAGTGGGGGTTTAAAGGGAGTTAGGTGGAATTTTAAAATTTAAAATATCTCTGTTATCTTGTTAAACTATTGATGTTCTACAATTCAAGTGTTAAGGATCTTATTTGTACTTTCTTCTTTTCTGCCTTCAATAACCCCATCCGCCCCCCCCTTCTACACTTCTGTTTTTTTTTAACGTGTAAATAGAGAATATGTGATGAGATGAGTAGTGTGTTATGCCATACACGGAAAATCTGCTTAGTTTACGCAGCCCCTGTGTGACGGACTTTTACTAATGTTCTTGCAAATTGAGATTTTTTAAATTATTCACTCTTTCTTTTTTCATAAAATATTTGTCATTCATATTAAATGTAGGCAAATTAATTCAAAGTAAAAAAAAAAAAAAATATCCACTTAAAGTAATATAATGAGAAAATTATTCAACAAAGAATAGACAATTAAAGGCAAGGTCAGATGGAAATAAATGAGAGAAAACGAAAGAAAGAGGCAAGAGCTGTTTAGTGTCTCTGATGACATTTTTTATAGTTGAATGTGCATCAACATCATCAGTCCCAATGATTTCCATTTAGTGACATTAAAATAGTTATCCTCGCATAACTCCACAATTATGAAGCTAATACCTAGGCTCGTCTCAATATTTACAATTAGTAAGTTAACACAATTATACGTTAAGAATAATTTATTTAATGTAACCAGAGATATCTTTCAAATGCAATGTTTTAAATAATGTATTTAATAAAGCATGTAGAGCAAAATAAAAAAAAACATAATATTAAATAAAGGAACCCAAATAATAGGTAACATGATTCGTCTCAATAACTTAGAAGGTTCAAGAATAAATTTAGTTTTTGAAACTATAAGAAATGCAAAAGTTGGCAATAATATGCCATAAAATTAAAAAACAATTATGTTAAATATTGTAATTTAGGCAATAAAACAGTCCAATAGATCTTTGAATCCCTCATAACATTAGTTTAGATATAAATAAAAGAATTTTTTTTTTTTTTAAATATGCTCAGTTTGATCCTACAATGCGGAGAGGATTGACAGACTATTATGCTGACATTATTTGACAAGATTATCACTAAATGCAAACTCTTCCTCTATAGAAAAGTATGGTAACCTGTTATGTTAACAATTTGTACTATAAAGAGCATCCAATGTTGTTATTAAAAAACTTCTACGAAAATTAGATGTTTTTTATTGAACAGCCAATCAAAATATGGTAACTCCCAAAAATGAATAATTAAAGATATTACTTATTCAAGTATGGGTTAAGAATACTAATACACTAATAAAAAGGTAAAAGACCAATATAGAGCTTGAAAAGCATGCCTGATATCCATAATCTGAACAATAAGATGATAGATTCAATTACATAAATACATATAACAATAAGGGAAAATAGATGTGTGGCATAATGTAACTTTGACAGATAGATAATGAAAGTCAATCAGTTATTAATGATAACAATAATAATGGAGAAGCTTACCTGTGGCTCATCCCAGCACAACTCCCATTTATTTTGCAAAACTTTACAAAGGGATATTGCTGGCAAAGTGTCCCTAAGCATTTGTTCATTGTTTTGCAGCCAGGGTTGCTTTCCTCAAAAATGTGTATGATAACAGTAACTGATTTATCTTCATTGTCGACAGCTTCGAGGAATTCATTTCCATTTTTCAGCGTGACTACTTCTCCAAACTTGGGCCGATTGGCAGGTTTGACAAGCATCTCTTCGATCCTCTGCTTCTGGTATTGCAAGAGAAACTGGTCACTCATCAAATCCAACAGCTCTTTATCAATATCATCCTCGTCGTTTCTGCTCGACGAAAGAGTCAGCCTGTTGGCGAGGGCTATTTTCTCCATTTGTTGGTGTATTTGTTTTTCACTTTCGAGCTGTTTATATATTTCCCAGTCCCTGATAACACCTTTGGGCCCGGTGTTTTTGGACGATCCTTCCCATTTGGCAGGCTCAGCTTCGGAACAACCTGCTGTATTTCTATCGGCACAACTACCTTTACCTTCATCGCTTGCATCAGAATCTTCCCCTTCGCTCTCGCTGCTACTGCAGTAATAATCCTTCTTCACACCCAATATTTTGTCTTCTAAAGTAGCCATATTCGGGATAAAACAAACAAAGAGCTGAGGATAATATGAATTCAGTTAAAGGCGGGAAGTTAAATGTTTAAAAAGACGAGTGGGGTGTGTAAAGGCTATGGGACTGGAGCTATAAACAAATATCAGCTGAGCGCAGGGAAGCCAACCTGACACCACTGACAGCCCCTTCTCATTATTCCTACTTCAGCTCTTATTCATTACGTAACCATCCAATCCCTTACACGCAAACTCTTTATCTTCTTTTAATTAGGATTTTTCGAATAGTCGAGTGTTGTTTGAAGGAAGGATAGGCGGACTTTCTCATTGCCAGCAGGTCCTGCTCCAGCCAGGGCCAGTCTTATGATAAAGGAGACATAAAACATGGGTGAAGCTCAAGACGAAACAAGGCCTCTTTTGCAAAATGAACTCAATACAAGGATTGTCACCAATTCGTCAACACCCGCCGGTAATGTCGACAAGGCTTTTTCAATCTGCATGCCATTCATTAACTCCCCCCATCTATTTGAACGATTTAGGTTATAAGTCATTTGTGCAATCATTCCATTATCACTTGCAAGTGCACTTTGCCTTTCTTATCTTGTTCAATTGTGTCGGCCACTTTATGGAAAAGGATGTGTTTGGTTCTGTTTGAAAATAGAGTGTGTTTTTAGGCGAGCCTGGACAGCAGACAACAGTTTCACCACTTGGCCCGGATGAATTTCCACCTTCATATCAAGCAGCAATCCATGGCAATACTCCTATGGTTACATGCAGAGTTTGTCAAGCTCTAATCGATGTCTCTGGCAAAAGAGACCAACATGTAGTCAAGTGTAACCATTGCAATGAAGCTACAGTAAGTAGACTATTCACAATTTATAATCTAGACACATTATCAATTCATAATGTTATCAGTTATGCCCTATATGAACTGTTCACAAATATTGGCCAGTTAATTATAATGCTCACTCTCCTTTGTTGTCTGATACATTTCTCACGTTGCCCTATATTTATATCTACCTCAATGCCAATTATACACCATTCCTTCATTCTCTAATTATTTTCTATTGTTCTCATGGATTGTCAATTTCATGAAGGCACGAAAACTTTTCTACAAAATGCATTAATGTTTCAAAGGAATAACCATTGAATTAAAAAGTTTCCAACTTTTCAAACTATTTCATTTAATTTTTTATTGCTATTTATACTATTCTATTTAACTTTTTCATAACATATTAATAAACTATCCATTATATACTAAAAATATTTTCAGTCATGGAGAGGATGGCAGTATGTTGTATTGTCTTTTTTCTTTTGTATGCGTGTGTGTCTGTGTGTATGTATATTTTCTTTTTTCAAATTGATAACAGTTATGAAATCTTACGATAAAGATAATATCGCTGTTTGCTTGTATAGAATGAATTGATGTCATGTTCCATTAGGCTGTCATTAGCAACCCAGTTATTCTATAGAACTTTAGTCTTAACTGTAGCTTGGTTGGATTTATATACAAATTATATCTTATTACTGGATATACAGCTGAGTTTATAATATTCATTACTTTATAGAGACGCACTCAAATATTTTCATTTTATTTCCTATGCTATTGTATTAGCCATTATAAATTTACTGTGTATGGGATGTGTTTCCCAACTGCAAACTACTTTTGGTGTTTCAGTCATTTATTTTTCTATAAATGTCAAATAATAATTTATATCCATGTTTTATCTTATACATTTTTTGATAAGAGGAACTTTTTTTTTTTTGTCACTAAGTACAATTTGATATTAAATCAGGTCAGGCGACCTACTTCAATTTCATTGACTCTGTGTATATCTACAATAACACTTCTATAAGCTTTTGTTTGTAATTTCTACGCCACTCAACGAGACTCAAACGTTAGCCTTAAACTTAATACACTAATTGGAAACCCTCAGAACAAATATCAGCCCTAGCTCAACTCTTCAGAAATACTAATCAGTTGGAATTAAATGGACGAAGCATTTTATTTTTATTTAATTATGTATATATTGTATGTGTTTATTTTTTTTTCTTATCCAATGACCTTCCTGATTAATATATTTCTTTATTTATGAAACTTCTGCGTCAAACATTTTACTCAAAATGTTTCTCTTTAAAACAGCTTTTATTATAAGCCCTGAAGGTCTATTTTAACTTTATCTGTAGTCTCTCCCCCATTAGTATAGCTAGAATTTTTTTTCGTCATAGCTGATAGTAAAGAAATATCTATTTATTTTAATTTCTTGCATAAACATAAACAATGACTGTAGTTAATGAAGTCAACAATTTTTATTCAGCTGAATTAGTTTTATAACAATTTTCTGAGACGTTCATTATCTTTGGATGGGATCGCTCATCACCTTGGACTACTGAATTTCTTTGTGTTGGATTTTTTCTTTAATCTCACTCACCTCATGACTCATAATGTACATTTGTTAGTTTTTTATCTTCTTCTTCATCAATATTCACCAAAATAAATAAATAAATAAAAACGATTTTTTTCTATAAATAAAATATATGAACCTTATAATTTAAAATCTGATGTGACTACTTTAAGTTTCCTAATAAACTAAATAAGCAAAATTTTTTTTATGCATTTCATTTGTAAGTAACATAGGATTTCTCTCCTGAGTCCACACGTCCATATGATACCTCATCAGAACAAAAAGTCCATCACACAGAGGCTGCGTAAACTAAGCAGATTTCCCTCATGAAGTTTAACAATAGATAAATCTACATACTGGTGCTACAACACAACTGTAAATATTAAGTGAATAAATACAAGCAGTAATAAGAAATCTTTCCCCTCCCAGCCAGAAGTGTCTGAAATGTTAACAAACAGGTCTGGTAACCCCTCACTGGAAAGAAAAACAATTACCGAATTATATCAGAATATAACATATTAGTTTTATAGAAAACTATTTACTACAGCTAGTGCTATAATTTACAATGAATTGGAATAATTTGTATCCCAATGACTAAAAACTTAATAATCCAAGAACAAAAGAAGGGGGGGGGGGATCAACAGAACGTATTTGTTTGTATCTCGTATAATAAAGCTTTGTTGAATATATGGTATTTAATCTTTTAATGAAGTGGTTCATGATATAACAGCTTATTATTAATATGACACTAGTAGGAGTGGGGCTTTACTGAAAGCGGAAAACTATAAAATCCAAATATCTCTGTTAATACTCATTATAGGGAAACTATATATATATAGAACAATATTTATGGTAAATTTAATTTCCAATAAGATTCGTTCTATACAATTTTTCGATTGATGTATAGTAACAGAGATATTTCGAATTTTAGAAATTCCTCCCCTCAAAATATCAAGTTCATTAACGGCTAAAATCAGACCAGGGGGGTTTAGAGGGAAGGAATTTCGATAATTCAAAATATCTCCGTTGTTACTATATGTTGGATTGACAAATTGTATAGAAACAATCTTATTGCAAATTAAATTTACTATTAATATTGTTCTATACATATTTTCCATATAATGAGTATTAACCGAGATATTTGGAATTTATAGTTTTCCGCTTCAGTAAACCCCCACTCCTACTGGGGTCATATTAATAATAAGCTGTTATATCATGAAACACTTCATTACAAGCTTAAATACCAAATATTGTTTTCAACAAACCTTTATTATACGATATACAAACAAATAAGTTCTGTTGACCCCCTCCCTCCTCTTTTGTTCTTGGATTACTAAAATTTTACTGATTGAGATAAAAATGATTCTGATTCATTACAAATTACAGCACTCCCTCTAGTAAATTGTTTTCAATAAAATGAATATGTTATATTCAGATATATTTCATTAATTGTTTTTCTTTCCGGTCTATCTATCTATTCAGCGCTACGAGGTTGGCTGGCCTGTTTGTTTACAATTCAGCCGCTTTCCGTTCTAGAGATTATTAACTTGTAAATTGACTGAAGGATTTCTCATTATCGTTTGTATTTATTCACTTAACATTCACGATATTGTTACCAGTATGTATCTTTATCTATTTAAACCTTTGCATGGGAAATCTGCTTAGTTTACGCAGCCCCTGCACAACAGACTTTTATTTAATATTGGTCATGTGAGAATCGAACTCACAACTCTAGATTTAGGAAGTGGGATTAAGACAATTGCCTTAATTCACATGGCCCCGTCACCCAGCTCCCATATTGGGAATGAGATCTCGTATAGATTTTCTATTTGAGATTTGCCAGTGAAGATTCTGGTTGTAGATCCTCCTATTTTAACTGTCCGCGTTTAAATTCAAATGCAACCACTTCAATAAAATGTCTTAAGATTTCTGTTCAGTTTCGTTCTGGGAACTATCATGGAATTTATCCCAGCTGCCATAATCATGTAAAGTACTATAATTGGCAAGCATTGTGGTTTTCTGTAGATTTCTGTATATATCTGTCAACCATATCCACTCCTGACTTTATTGCATTATTGAAATTCAGGCCTTTTATCTACTCGTACCATATTCTAGTGCATGATGAACAAGAAGATTGCTTTTTGCAGATTTCCCTCAAGGGAAATCAGCTATTGCGGTCGTACTCATGACGCAATTTTTGAAAAATTTCTTCAAATGTCTATCGATCCTACCCAGGAGTTTATGTAAAAAGACAGATCAAGTTCGTTAATGGCTGAAATCTGACCAGAGGGAGGGGGGATTTTCGAAAATTCGAAATATCTCCGTTATTATGCATCGGATCGAAAAATTGTATAGAATCAATCTTATTGCAAATTAAATTTACTATAAATATTGTTATATACATTTATTCTCTATCTTGAATATTAACCAAGATATTTGCATTTTTATGAAGTCCGTGGGACATGTCGTCGGATTAGTTCGGCCGTTTCTGTAACTGTTCGGCTCTGGTGGAAGCTTCTTCTAACCTTACCTGTCGTTTCTAACCTTACCTTACCTTTGTTACTTGTGAGATTTATGCAAATATGTTCTGTTCATTCGCCCCCCCCCCTTCTTTAGTTCTTGGACTACTAAAATTTGAGTTATTAAAATATAAATTATTCTTACAATTTCAGCTTCTGACGTTTCAGTTGGGAATTTATTAAAATTAACTGGAAAATTTTCTC
This sequence comes from Riptortus pedestris, assembly GCA_019009955.1. Taxonomy (NCBI): domain Eukaryota; kingdom Metazoa; phylum Arthropoda; class Insecta; order Hemiptera; family Alydidae; genus Riptortus; species Riptortus pedestris. The sequence goes on from CM032232.1 coordinate 5,287,999, forward strand.
ATTACCGTTTGTATTTTCTCACGGTGGTGTTGTGTTACCAGTATGCAGATTTCTCTATTGCAAAACTTCACATGGGAAATCTGCTTAGTATACACAGCCCCTGTGTGACAGACTTTTTCTATATTTCTTGCTCTAGTTATAATATACTGTTTAGGAATACTCTTCCCTCACCTCAAGAAGGCCCTCACCTACCGAAACTTCAGACTACTTCACAGTTTGTAATAGGATTCAATGGCAAAATTAGTTAATTCACTTAGCTCGTGTATATCTTCTAATAACATTGCATGATCACACCTGATACTCTTTGCATTCTCAGCATTGAGAGTAAATATAATTATCTTTCCATATGTAGAATAGAAGATTGAAACTAAAACCATAGTTTGAGAAAAGGTACTTGAGGCTGACAAACCCCTGAGATTATAGCTCCTGTTCTTATGTAGATATTACAAAAGAATGTGATCTTCATAGTTTAATTGCAAGGGTCACCAATAAAACAAATTTCTTTAGGCACAAACTATTCACATTGACCTACATGTTTTGTGGCTTAACTACCAACTCTTCAGGGGCCAATCCTTTTCGAAAAATAATTGAATAATTTAATTGTGTAGGGTATTTCATTTGGAAATGGATATTAGCTGTTCACCGTGGGGTTATGTGAATGCTGGTTTTATGCTAGTGGACTGTATAATGGGGACAGAGTAGTAAAATAAATAAGTCTATGGAAATGATACTAAACACTCCATATATTAATTGAAATGACAGTCTTGTATGATGACTTCTGATGTTGAAAATGTTGGGTTATTGTACCTGGCTTTTGATCCATTAAAATGTTGGCATTGTTTACTGCATTGAAGAGTTGCTAATTTATTTCTTCCCGCTGGTTGCTTTCTCTCCATCCTTGCCTTCCCCCCTACCACCTGCCTTGGTTAGTTACTCAGCCATCTTGGTGGCTCATGCTAACACCAAAGAAAAACAAATTACTTAAATTGTCAATAAGTGCGCACTCATAAAACTATAGCCTGACTGCTTAAGCTTTTTCACAGACCTTGTTCTGAACTGCATTAGGTCTGCTGGTCAGACTCCACGAAAGGCATAGCTGCTGGTGGTTCCTAGGGGTGGCCCAGAGATGGTAGCACCATAGGAGGCCTCAACAGGGTAAAGATGTGCTTGGAGAAATTGGGGTTTTTATGTTTTCCTTTGATGTTTCATTGAAGATGGAACAAATAATGTTCATTTAAAAAAACAAAAAAAGAGGCCATGACAAAAGAATATGCAAGTTTATGTTTCTCATCAAATATCATTAATATATTATAAGTTTATTGGTTATAAAAATAAAAACCTAACTCGAATAGTTCCATAGGGTCTGGTGGAGGAGGTTATGAACCATTTGCAGTGAATGTCAAACCCTAACACGTAGGAGCACAGATGTTTGCTTGAAGAGGAAGGGGGGGGGGTTTATCTACTAGCTGCTATCTTGTCTTCTGATTTTCCAAAAAGGAAAGTCTTGAGTCTTCCCAAATCCATCAGATACCAGCGACCGCTCCAGGGTTAATGTGTCTTCTGCACTCATGAGAATTTTTAACCTCAACACTGAAAGGGCTACAGAGAGGAGGTTGCCAAGCGTTATATTCTCATGAGGAATGGCTATGTCAGGAAGGTAATTAAAAGAATAATAAATAATCAGGGGTGTTGAAAGCTTGGGAAGAAGCCTCTGAAAAATATATCACCTAATATAATGTAACATATTTGCCTTTACCCATATATTACAGTATTCCTTTAAGGAATTAAAATGATCCCTCATCTTCAGACTGCACAATATCGAGATTTTTCTTGCAATAGAAATACCTCATTATCTCAGAAAAAGCCCTTGATTCTTCATGATGATTTATATTGGTGTGAGACTTCTGAACCTTAGAGAGGAGCATCACTCAACGTCGTCGTGACTCAGGATCAAAGCCTTTTTTATGTAATGTCGATCTGAATTGTTTAGCTATAGTTAGAACATGTTTATGTATTTTGTATTTTATTGGTTTTGCTTGTGTTTGCAGCCTATTCGGAACCCGCCTCCAGGGAAGAAGTACGTGCGATGCCCGTGCAATTGCCTGCTCATCTGCAAATCATCATCGCAGAGGATTGCTTGTCCCCGGCCCAACTGCAAGCGCATCATCAACCTCTCGCCTTCTCCAGTCACTCCTCCAGTCCCTTCGGTTCCAGGCATGTGTCGTGTTTCCTGCGTTCACTGTCGTGATACCTTCTTATTCAATACATTGAAGAATGCTCTAGCCCGATGTCCGCATTGCCATAAAGTGTAAGTTAATTTTAGTATATATCTCTGTCATTTTGTTAAGCTTTATTATTAAAAGAAATTTTATTTGTGCATGTTTTTCAATCCTAATTGTAGCGATCTGGTTGCGGCAATAGCCAGTGGAAGTTGTAAAGATATGAAAATTCCCACAACCTAATCACATACAAAGAATTTAGGAAGGGTTTCACAATCGACTCTTGACCCAAAATTTAAATAAATATAAAGCAATCGAACCTATAGCCTCTGCTTACTGAGTCTAGCAGTAGATGTACCTATGTATTTGTACCCCCACAACCTTTGACATCCCGTCTATGTACTTTAGGAATACAATATATTCGAATTGCAGGAGTGCGGTAAGTAATTGTGAGAGTTAGATTCTTTGCCCCAGACAGATTTTTTGAGTTCATAGTAGTGAAATCAAAAAATCTGTCTGAATGAATAGTAATTCATTTACTTTATTAATCAGAAATGTTTCATTTGAGTATTAGAAGAGCTGATGTTCTTAGAAGGGCCAAAAGTGGGATGGTGACTTAGGACTTCGGAGAAGGAAGACAAGAGAATGGATTATATCTGAGAAGAAGACGATTGATTTCACATTATTTGAAAGCTAATAGGGGTGGGACATGAGGAAAGAAGTAAGCCAACCAGCTCCTTATACAAGACTATGAATGGAACAGTGGTGGGTAGCCAAGCACGAGTGAAGATGACATGGGTAGACAGAGGGAGCTAATGCTGGCTACACATCTCCAAGCTCTGTAAAGAGTAGTATAAAAAGTGGGTTTCTGGACCGCTTTTCAAAATACCCTAAATCCCCCCAAAAATATGAACGTACTAATTTTTACTAATTTCTCAAATAATCCCCTAAAAATCGATAAAAACATTGATTTTTTTCAAAATTTTTTAAAAATATATATACTGCTCAAAAATGAATAGGGATATTGGCTGTTTTGTGGTATTTATGGGGCCTAGCATTTTTATGTTTTTTTTTAATTATAAATATCATTTATATTTATTAGAAATTATTCTCTTTTCCCCCCCATAAAAAGTAATTTAATTAAGGTTGATTTAATTAAAATTAATATGATAAGAAAAAATAACCAAAATCCCTATTCATTTTTGAGCAGTATATAAAAAGGGGGTTTCTATTGCAATTTTCAAAATACCCGAAACCCCCCTTTCTATCACAATTTTCAAAATGCCCTAAATCCCCCAAAAATACGAACGTGTTAATTTCCAAATAATAAATAGATAAATATCCAATCGTATTGCTAAAAATCCATAAGAGTATTGATTTTTTTTCATAATTTTTTAATATATATATATATATAAATCTACGAAAATATATAAAAATAACTAAAATTTTATGATCTATTTTCCCTTTCCAAAATACCCTAAATCTCTAAAAAAACACGAACGTGCTAAAGTTTCCAAAATATCTCAAATCCCTCAAAAATACCCATCCAAATGCTAACGATTAAAATGACTCGAATTCCTTTAAAAATCTGAATGATCCGAAAATCTCTAAAAATTTGAATGACTCGAAAATCTCTAAACATCTGAATGATCTAAAAATCTGAATGACTTGAAAGTCTCTAAAATCTGAATGATATTAAAAAAAATCGAATAAATTTAAAACTTTATAAAATGAGTCAAAAAATTTGAATGACTCAAAAATCTCTAAAAATCTGAATAAAAAAATAATTTAATCATCACTATCACTTTTAGCAGATTTCCCTTGAGGGAAATCAGCTATTGAGGTTGTACGTATGACGGAATTTTCGAAATTTTTCTTCAAATGTCCATCAATCCTACCTAGTAGATCCGTTCAAAACTATATATATATTTGTCTGTTACCGCTCTAGTGGTTGCAATTTTTGTTTGATCGTTACCAAACTCGATATTTAGTCGTTTTATGTAAAAAGAAAGATCAAGTTCATTAACGGCTGAAATCGGACCAGTGGGAGGGGGGGTTTAGAGGGGAAGATTTTCGAAAATTCGAAATCTCTCCGTTACTATACGTACCGAAAAATTGTATAGAATCAATCTTATTGCAAATTAAATTTACTATAAATATTATTCTATACATTTATTCTGTATCTTGAATATTAAGCGAGATATTTGCATATGTATTGTGTGTGTGTGGTCGGTAGGGGTCGGTTATGTTCGGGACATTCCGCCGAGAGCTAGGGCGGCCGTTTTTGTTACTGATCGTCCCTCATGAATAGGTTTAGAGATTCATTACTACTACTGTTGTTATTAGGCAGATTTCTCTATTTTAAAACTTCACGTGGGAAATCTGCTTAGTTTCATTCAAGCTGCTTTTTTTTCATTTTTCTTGGATTTAATTTCATTCTTTTTGATTATATCTTTTTTTACCATTATAAACAAATGTTAATTTTTGGGAATTTAATGTTTGAATATCTTTCTTACTTAATTTATCATTAAATCTATCTGGTAGAAAAACTTGACATTTATCTTCTCCATTTAATAATGTAACTACTATTCTTTTTCCAAATTTAGTATTAACTTCTTTAAATTCTTTAATTGGATATAAATGATTTTTTTTCAACTCTGTTAGTTTTAATATTGGAATATTTTGACATTGACCAACTTGTTTAATCTTTTTCAAAGCTTCCATTTATTAGAGATAAAAATTTATCAAATGAAATTTATTAATTTTATAACAAGTTTGTGTGAATCGCAGTAAAAACTAAAAATGGCATACCTTTAGTGTTAAGAAAGAGAACAAATATTAGCCATAAACTATCTCTATATAAGTTTAAAGAAATAAATCCAATTTATCCTGCATATTTACTTTCTACAAAGAAGAGAGAGAAAGAAATAGAAACACAAGAGAGAAAATTGGATTATTTAGAAAAAATAAGACCTTCCTAGAAGAATATAAAAATCTATTAGGGAAAGAACAAAATAATCGAAGAAACCCCCTTTTTATATATATTTTTAAAAAATTATGGAAAAAATCAATGTTTTTATCGATTTTTAGGGGATTATTTGAGAAATTAGTAAAAATTAGTACGTTCGTATTTTTGGGGGGATTTAGGGTATTTTGAAAAGTGGTCCAGAAACCCCCTTTTTATACTACTGTAAAGCCAACCAAAAAAAAAATGTAATGGTTAATTCAAGATAATAGTAGTTGATGTTATAGTATACTTAATCAGAAACTAGATATAATTCTACTGATATGAATAAAGAAAAGGATGGTTGTTTATCGGCTGTACAAATTCTCAATCCTTCAGAGAGATGGGTTTATTTTTTCTGCTAACAGTTTCGGGAACCATTGCACAACAAAAACCAACAAGAGTAAAGACTTTGTAAAAAATAGTGAAACAGAATTTTTAAATGATTGTCATAAGTAACAAAAAAATTTACATTTTAACATGTGACAATAACATCTTTCTGAAAGATTGAGTATTTGTATACCCGATACCCAACCATCTCTTACTTCATTTAATAACCAACTACTGAAAGATTCTACTGATATGACTTTTATTATAGCCTTAGATAAATCTGCTGGTTCGATTCATTGTCTAGTTATTTTAAGTGTGTTTTCATTTAATCTATAAGTTTGAATTATGAATGATGATTAATTGTTAATGTGTTAATTATTTCAGTTCTTCTGTGGGTCCGAGCTTTGCCCGGGGCAGAGGAAAGCTATTTATGATCACTGCGTTAATCTTCTTCATTATTGGGACGGGAGTCACATTAGGCACATATCACATGGCCACAACGAATGGAGGCTATTTTGTTTTATATATAGGTTTGTATTATATTCTTTTGTTTGTTTATTTCTACAAGTATATCTAAGACAAGTGTGGAATACATCTTTATTATCTGGAAGATCTGATCATAAACAGTCAAACTTTTACTAAACATTTGACCTTGTCATCTCATATTTTGATCAGATTTGGTAAATTCATTGATTCCAGATAGACAAAAAAAAAATCGGAACATCATTGAAATGTGTCTATGTGTAATTGACAAAAATGGGAATATTTATATGAACGGTTATGCTCTTCCCTATGATATTGTTGCGAGAATCGGATGAGTGGGCGAATACACAAAGAGAGAGCCGCATGAAAGGAGGAACAAAGACTAGTGGAACGGGTGAAGCTAATTAGGGCCATTCTAAGTAGGGCCCCCTGCAGAATCTAATTAAGGCCTTCCAGGAAGTTCTGGATCTTTCCTTGGCTAGGCCCTTCTTCAGGTATATATAAGGGACTCCCACAGTTCAGTGGTTGCTCAACGGTCTTCAAGGGATGTTCAGCGCGACTTAGTGCAGTGTGGTAAAGTGTTTTTATAAGAAGAACAGTGTTGTGCCGTGACAGTAAGTAACAGTTTAGTGCGTGTTTAAGACAGTGCAGTGCCACGAAGTAAAGGACAGTGCAGTGCCCTCGTTTTATGTGAAGTTCAGTGACCGCGAGTGAATTATTGGACTGTGAAATCTGAAGAACAGTGACACTATCAGTGTAATACTGTGAGTAGTAATAATCAAGAGTATTGTGCATTGTGAAATAAATTGTGCAGTGATAAACTGTGAAACTTGTGTGTGTTTAATTTTGCAATCCAAAAGAACTCTTATTATCGACGTTTATTACTGGTTTTGTAATAAAACGTAACAACTGGTGTCAGAAGTGGGATTGCAAAATTAAAATCAACAAAAATGAAGTTTGAAGAACTTAAAGTGGAACATCTGAAGAAGGAGCTGGCTAAATTGGACCTGCCAACAACAGGAAACAAGGCTGAACTACAAAGGCGGTTGATTGATGAATTCCAAAGACGAGGAATCGATGTAAGTACACACGAGTTTGACAATAAAGAAGACATTGCTGTAAGTACTCCTATGCCAAGCAGCAATTTATATTTAAATTCAATTATGGCCGCCATGATGGAAAAAATAACATATAATAACCAGAAACTCTTAGAAGCTTCTAGAGCGAATTACGAGAGATTAGAAGAAGCTTCAAGAGTAACAGCGAGAAAATCTTAGCGGAAGTAAGACAAGAATTTCAAGAAGCTTCTAGAGCTAATGGCGAGAAACTTGAGGAACTTCAGGAAGCTTCCAGAACGACAAACCTCAAACTCCACGAAATATCAGAAGTATTGGGCAAACGAGTGGAAGCCATTGAGCAGAGAGTAAGCGGATTTGGTGAAAAACTGAATAGTGTTGAAGAGAAAGTGTCCAATCTAGGAAGAAAGATGGACGATGAAATACGTGAGCTACAATTCCAAATGGACAATCTACAAGTTCGAGAAGGTCCGATGAGAGTTATTTCAGAACAGTTCAGCAGGATAAAGACCCCAACTTTTGATGGAAGCGTACCATTTAATGTTTTTAAATTCCAATTTGAGATGGTGGCCAGTAGAAACGGATGGAATAATGAAGAGAAAGCGGTAGAATTGATTTTGGCACTGAAGGGAACTGCTGCAGAAATCCTGGAGAGTTTACCGGCCGCTTGCAGGAATAATTATGAGGACACTATGGTGGCATTACAGCGCAAGTTTGGCGGTGAGCATAAGCGAGATCTCTACAGGATGGAATTAAGGGGCAGAGTGCTGAAACCGAACGAGGCTCTACAACATTTTGCCATGGAAATCGAACGTCTGGTGCAGCTGACTTACCCAGGTGAGAATCATCCGTTCTTGGATCAGTTCAAAATTGAAGCATTTGTTAATGGTATTCGAGACCCAGATGTTAAATTCGCGGTCTGTGCTATGCAAAAATCATCCTTTGCTGAAAATGTGCTGACCCAGGAGACTGCTAAAGTCATTTCAAAGCCGCAAGTCTACAATGTGCGACGTCTTGTTGCTGAAACACGAAGTGGCGGCGATGAAAGGAGTGACATAGAAGCAGTGGTCAAGCGGGTACTGGAGCAAAGGAATAGATCACGCGCCGAATGCTTGAAAGATTCAACGTGTATGTATATATATATATATATATATATATATATAACAATGTGTTCTATGTTTATCTAATTTTAGTTACACATTTCTGAATATAAAAAATAGCTCGAGTGCATAGTCTGAAGATGTTAATGTCCCTTTATCACTAAAACAGTGGTTTTTCTTAGCATACATGCTAAACTTTAGATAGAAAACTAATTGGACTTGGATACAATTCAAGACACAGAATTCTAGTTTTCTTTTGGCACTGTTATACTCATTATTTTTTTTTTGTCCTAACTGCAAAAAACTCTTCATGGATCCCTTAAGGGAAATCAGCTATTGAGGTTGTACTCATGATGCAATTTTCGAATAATTTCTTCAAATGGCCATCGATCAGGAGATGATAAAAATTAGGTCCGTTCAAAATTATATATATATATATATATATATATATATATATATATATATATATATATATATAAATTACAGTACTAGATATAGTAAATATTTTGCAATAAAGTTAATGTGTTGTATTCCGATATATATCAGTAACTGTTTTTCTTTTCTGTGAAGAATATGTCTATCTATCTGTTCAGCTTTGAGTGGCTGGCAGACCTATTTGTTTACAATTCAGAAGCTGTTTCCATTGGGAGCTTATTACAATTAACTAAAAGATTTCCCATTACTGTTTGTATTTACTCACAGTGGTATTAAATGTTAGCAGTATGCAGATTTCTCTAATGTAAAACTTCACATGGGAAATCTGCTTAGTTTACGCAGCCCCTGCGTGATGGGCGGTTTTCATTTAATTTAATAGGTAGAGAAGGCAATGATATAGTGTCCAGATCTTCTTTCATATGGTGTAAATTGCATATTGTCACTAATACTTGTTGTAAAATGGACTAATTGTTCTTAATATAATTTACATTTTGTTTTGTACTTGCAGGTGCATTTTTAATTGGAATATTTGCTCTGATGAGGTGCATCTATTACTGTACTATGAAAGTGAGCGAGATCGAAGGCCCTGTCTAAACGGAGAACCAATCTCATTACTGCGATCCCAATTATTTTTCAACACTCACAACCGCATATATATTATATATTTATCAATTGTTTTTATTTCTATTAAAATATATTTATGTATTAATAGACAATATTTATATGTTAAACATTAATAAAATGAAGATATTTTACTGTTACGAATATTATATTTAAAATTATTTGTATATAATGGGATCATTATGAATTGTGATGTGCTAATGTCGATCGACAATTTCTTTAGGACTGAGAGTATATATCAGAATGGAGTTATATTTTGAAAATATTGTTTTATAGTTTGAATGCATCAGTTTTTTTATTATTATTATTTTATATAACATCATTCTGTATATAATTGTTCTAACGGAATGATTTTGGCCATAAAATGCTTTAATGATGCTTCAAAGATATCATTCTTTAAAGCTTGTACAGTCGAATGAGATTGAGTCAAAATATGCATATAGATATTAGGTTTATCATACATGGTTAGAAATAAGAAATTTATATATGAATATATTATGATTTTTTTTTTCAATATCATCTCTCATTTAAATTTATGTAAATTAATCAATAAAGTTATTATTATAAAACATTTATTTACAACGACCCTGTGTAGCCTCACTGGAAAATATGTATGAGATAAAAGCATTGCAAAACAGAAGGTAATCCTACCAGCATGTATAGTTTCGCACCAATCATTCATCCTACTAACTTACGTATAGAATGGTACAGTCCTTGAACGACCTGGGGCTCTACTACACAGAGATGGGCAAATTTATATCTGAGAATATGATTTTGAATGAAATTACTTGTGTGATCACAATAAGCATCATTGAACAAGGTCACATTTTTTCATAAATAGCTATTCCAAGTGGCGTAGAACGCATCATCAGTACTCTCCTGGCAAACAAAAAGTCCGCCATGCAGAAACTGCGTAAACTAAGCAGATCTCCCACCTAAAGGTCTGCAATAGATAGATATGCGTACAGGTAACACTACCATGAGTGTTAAGTGAATAAATTCAAACGGTAATTAGAAATATTAAAAATTGTGACCACTAGAGCGTTAACAGACAATATATATAAAATTGTAACCTCTGTCTGTACATTGATTTTTTTCGCGAAATTTCATGATAACTTTTCGTTTCACATGTCATAGACACCATAACTGCATTTTGTTTCTTTCGTGTGTGTTTGTTTGTTACCTTTTCACGCATAAACGACTGAACCGAATTTTATGAAACATGGCATGTATATTACTACTAACCCAACTTAGACTTTAGGCTATATTAATATTCTCTGAGACCAACGGGAGTGGGGGTTATAAGGGAGGCCTGAAACTATAAATACCGATATTTCGTTTCCTATTGGTTTTCTGGCAAATATGCACATAACAAAAGTTATTTATTTTGTTATTTAAAGTAACTTTTTTTATATACACTTTCGTCGTATAAATGAGTTATACTCTAAAAATTATAGCGGGAGTCAACAATTTTATTTGGCACAAAAGAATAAACCGAACTAAATAAAAGTCTGTCACGCAGGGGCTGCGTAAACTAAGCAGATTACCCATGTGTAGTTTTACAATAGAGAAATTTCACGAGAGCTGAAGAGTTAAGAAAACGGCTGACCTAGCTTTATTCGGGAAACTCACTCTCATCCGTTATCCGCCCCGATATCATAAAATTGCAAATATCTCGGTTAATATGCAAGATAGAGAATAAATGTATATAACAATATTTATAGTAAATTTAATTTGCAATAAGATTGATTCTATACAATTGTTCGATCTGACGTATAGTAACGGAAATATTTCATATTTTGGAAAATCCTCCCCTCTAAACCCCCCCCCTCCCACTGGTCCGATTTCAGCCATTAACGAACTTGATCTTTCGTTTTACATAAAACGACTAAATATTGAGTTTGGTAACGATCAAACAAAAATTGCTACCGCTAGAGCGGTAACAGACAAATATATATGTATATATATATACACACACACAGTTTTGAACGGACCTCATTTTCGTCATCTACTAGGTAGGATCGATGGACATTTAAAGGAAAATTCCGTCATGAGTACAACCTCAATAGCTGATTTCCCTTAAGGGAAATCTGCTAAAACTCTGTATGTGTATTAGCACTAACACCTTCCTTATAATAAGCCATACTAACATTTCTAGGGACGGACAGGAGTGGGGGTTATAAGGGAGGCCGGAAATTAAAAATAGTGATATTTCGTTTCCTATTGGGGTTTCGGCAAATATGCACATAACAAAAGTTGTTTATTTTGTTATTTAGAGAAATTGGTCAACAATTCTTTTCAATATGAACTACCAGGTACCACACCTGGAAAAATTAATTCAAATGTATGTTAATATTTTGTCCTTAATAATTCAAGTCTATGGATAATGCACAGGAAACGGGAAATATGACAATATGGAGGCAGTGAAGTTTACATAAAAAATTAATTTTATTATTAACAAATCCTCAGAAACGACGGGTATTAACCCTAAACACTGGGACGGGTAAATGTCAAAATATTGTGCAAAGTAAAGCCTTGCCAAAAAAATAGTTTCACCATTCAGCCTCAAATGAATTCCCGAGCGAAGCCGGGTACCTCAGATAGTATATATATATATATATATATATATATATATATATATATATATATATAATACTAGCTCAGATACCCGGCTTCGCCTGGGAATTCATATGAGGATGAATGGTGATGGTATTTTTTTGGCAAGGCTTTACTTTTCATAATATTTTGTCATTTCCCCGTCCCAGTGTTTAGGGTTCCCGTCGTAGATTTCAGCTATTAAGGACAAAATATTAACATAGATTTGAATTAATTTTTCCCGGTGACGTACCTGGTAGTTCATATTGGACAGAATTGTTGAGCATATCAATATTTCTACGCAAATTACTTTAGTTTTACTGTATATCTCGTTTATAATTCGGTATATGAAAAAAGTGTATATAACAAAGTTACTCTAAATAACAAAATAAACAACTTTTGTTATGTTCATATTTGACGAAAAACCAATAGGAAACGAAATACCGCTATTTTTAATTTCAGGCCTTCCTTACAACCCCCACTACTGCCCGTCCCTATAAATGTTGGTATGGCTTATTATAATGAATACATTAGTGCTAATACACAAACCGAGTTTTATTTAGATCGGTTGGGTATTTTGTCCCAAATAAAATTGTTCACTTCCGCTATATGTTTTAGTGTATATCTCGAATAGAATTCGGTATACGAAAAAAGTTTATATGACAAAAGTTAGTCTAAATAACAAAATAAACAAAGCTTTTTAGGTTCATATTTGCCGAAAAACGAATAGAAAGCTATCGCTATTTTTAAATTTAGGCCTCCCTTACAACCCCCACTCCTGCCCGTCCCTAGAAATGTTGTTATAATGAAAGCGTTAGTGCTAATACACATACCGAGTCTTATTTATTTCGGTTGGGTCTTTTGTCCCAAATAAAATTGTTCACTTCCGCTGTAGGTTTTAGCGTATATCTCGTTTATAAATCGGTATATGAAAAAAGTTTATATAACAAAAGTTACTCTAAATAACAAAATAAACAACTTTTGTTATGTTCATATTTGACGAAAAACCAATAGGAAACGAAATATCGCTATTTTTAATTTCAAGCCTCCCTTATAACCCCCACTCCTGTTCATCTCAGAGAATTTTAATATAGCCTAAAGTCAAAGTTGGGTTAGTACTAATATACATACCAAGTTTCATAAAATTCGGTTCAGCCGTTTATGCGTGAAAAGGTAACAAACAAACAAACAGACACCAAAGAATCAAATTGCAGTTATGGTGTCTAGGACATGTGAAACGAAAAGTTATCGTGAAATTTCGCGAAAAAAGTCAATGTACATACAGAGGTTACAATTATATATAGATATACAGTTTTGAACGGACCTCATTTTCGTCATCTACTAGGTAGGCTCGATGGACATTTGAAGAAAATTCCATAATGAGTACGACCTCACTAGCTGATTTCCCTGAAGGGGAATAGTTATAGGAATGTGAATAGTTATAGGAACGGGCGCCAGAGCTTTTGCCGGAAAGTTCGAACATAGCCTATTGGTGACCAGTATCACGCAGAATACAAATGCAAATATCTCGGTTAATATTCAAGATACAGAATACATGAATAGAACAATATTTATAGTAAATTTAATTTGCAATAAGATTTATTCTATACAATTTTTCGATCCGAAGCATAATAACGGAGATATTTTGAATTTTCAACTATCCCCCCCTCTAAACCCCCCCTCCCACTGGTCCGATTTCAGCCATTAACGAACTTGATCTTCCTTTTTACATAAAACGATTAAATTCCGAGTTTGGTAAAGATCAAACAAGAATTGCGACCGCTAGAGCGTTAACAGACAAATATAATATATATATATATATATATATATATATATATATATATATATATATATATATATATATATATATATAATTTTGGACGGACCTCATTTTTGTCATCTCCTGGGTAGGATCGATGGACATTTGAAGAAATTTTTCGAAACTCGCATCATGAGTACGACCTCAATAGCTGATTTCCCTTAAGAGACAGTTTTCAAGGCAATACTGACATTTTGTTCCAAAAGGAGTTGAAATATTTCACAATTGATGACCAAAGAGAAGATCTCATATCAAAAAACATGAGTTGGCAAAAAAAAACAACTTGTAGATATGAAGTTCATCCTAAAAAAAGTTCCAGTATGTTAAAACCATATTTTTTTATAACGACCCAAAGTACAATCAAATGTAACAGAACAAAGTCCCGTCTTCATGACACAATAAATAAGTTAAAGCAAAATAACAAAATAAATTAAATTATAGGAATCTATTAAGGTAAAGAAGAAAAAGAAATATTTATTAAAACAAATTTATTATAAACGAGATTTTACATAAATTAAAATTGATATTCACCTTTTAGGAAAAAATAAATAATTATTATTCAATCCTCCTCTTCTCCTTCGTGTTCTGTACGTCAATCTACTGCTGACATCAAGATTCTGCCAAAAAGAATGGCGGTTTTCTGGCATCAACGGTAGCAGCTTTTCAATGATCCCTCTCTTCCTTTCCCACTTGATTCCTCGAAGCTCCTTCCATATGAGTGGTGCTGTAGCACTGTTTGCTTGCTGCAGTTTCTTCATAGCTTTGACCAGCAAAAAATCCATTTCTATTGTTTCAGAAGCAAAACTTGTTTTATATCCCAAAGTGTGTTTTCCCTTTGTTGCTACAACTTCAACAATGTCTTTCAGATATGGTCTTAGTAACAGTTTTTTAATTTTATACGCCGATGAATTATCTGGCCATTCATAAAATTCTAGGTTCATCATCTGAGAAATTAGGCAGAACTATTTTTTCCCTGCCTCCGAGTCATCTATTTTGTTGGAACCATGCAATAATTTATTTCCCTTTCCTGAACCAAGAAATTCAGCTATGAAGGAGTCATCAGATTCAGCAGAAGAATCAGTTGGGATGAAATTTGGATCTTCGACAAATTATCCAAAGTACTAGTACTCAGGTGGACATCCACTTGGTGAAAACTACTGCATTTTAGCTTAGTAAATCGGAAGAATTGTGGCATTTACTGCATTATAGCTCTGTGAGGTGCTAGAAAACGTTGAAATGAACCTATGGAGCTATGTAACTCGTTACGGGTAAATATTGGATATACTGCATTTTAGACTAGTAGGGCAGAATAACAAATAAAGGGTTAGAACCGCCAATAAAAATTATACTATTGTCATACCTCTCGGTGGAGGCCGTCGTCACTGGCTGATGGTTGAGTACCGCTGGCATGGTGCTGTAGATGCGATGGCAGGCGAAGATGATGCCATATATATATATATATATATATATATATATATATATATATATATATCTCTTTATATATAATTTTGAACGGACCCTCATTTTCGTCATCTCCTGGGTAGGATCGATGGACATTTGAAGAAATATTCGTAACTCGCGTCATGAGTACGACCTCAATAGCTGATTTCCCTTAAGGGAAATCTGCTAAAATTGTAACCTCTGTCTGTACATTGATTTTTTTTTCGCGAAATTTCACGATAACTTTTTGTTTCACATGTCATAGACAACATAACGGCATTTTGTTTCTTTCGTGTATGTTTGTTTGTTTGTTTGTTTGTTACCTTTTCACGCATAAATGGCTGAACCGAATTTTTATGAAACTTGGTATGTATATTATTGGGTTGTAACACATGAAGTGTCCGATTTTTTAAACCCTAATCTTTATAAAGGATTAAAACGTTGTGTGCTGATTCCAAGCTTCTCTTACGAGTATATACTTGGTGATTCCGCGGCCCAGTCAGCTAGGAATATTAATCATGCGTTTGGCGAAGGAAGTGCTAATGAAAGAACTATTCCTCGTTGGTTTTCAAAATTTTCTTCAGTAGATACGACTTTAGAAAATCATCCCCGTGGACGACCTCACTCTTCGGTGGAGGACGAAGATCTTAAAAAAGCTGTTGAAGAAGACCCTCATAAAACAGTCAGACAACTTGTGTCAGAGCTAGGCACAAGTTATATGACGGTCTCCAGGCATTTAAAAACGATTGGAAAGGTGAAAAAGCTCGATTCCTGGGTCCCGTACGAGCTCAACGAACGTCAGCAGTTAAAACGCCAAGAGACGTGTGTTCCTTTGCTTGCTCGTCAAAGAACCACCGACCACATGTTTCAATACAGACAGTGAACAAATTAAAGGAGTTGGGCTATGAAGTCCTACCACACCCCCATATTCCCCTGATCTATCTCCTTCAGACTACCACTTTTTTCTGAGTTTTGACAACTTTTTGCGAGGAAAATTTTTACAGATGATGACACGTGACACAAACTTTTTCAAAAGTTGGATAGAAAACTTGGTAAGTCGTTGGCAGAAGTGTATTGAAATTAATGGTAAATACTTTGAATGAATAATATTTCAGATTCGATCTCAATGTTTCATTTTTTTCCTGATTCTACAAACGGTCATTTCATATGTTACAACCCAATACTACTAGCCCAACTTAGACTTTAGGCTATATTAATATTCTCTAAGACACACAGGAGTGGGGGTTATAAGGGAAGCCTGAAATTAAAAAAAGTCCGTCACGCAGGGGCTGCGTAAACTAAGCAGATTTCCCACGTAAAGTTATACAATAGAGTGCCGATTAGTTATGGAAACGGCCGAACTATCTTTCGGCGGAAACCATAGCTCGTCCGTTACACTTAATAAAAATGCAAATATCTAGATTAATATTCAAGATAGAGAATAAATGTATGTAACAATATTTATAGTAAATTTAATTTGCAATAAGATTAGTTCTAAACAAGTTTTTGATCAGACACTAACGGAGATATGTCGAATTTTCGAAAATCCCCCCTCTAAACCCCCCTTCCCAGTGGTCGGATTAGAGCCAACAGTTCAGCATGCTCTAGTTCAGCCAAACTCAAAGTGTGTTTTATATAAAAGACCAAATGCGAAATGCTGCAATTGCAGCGAGTGGCGACGAAGGTGGGATCAATCGGACAAAGGGCGACTCACTTATGCTTTCTTTCCAAAGTGGAAAAGAGACTCAACGCAAGCTGGTTCAAACCTGACTTTTGGTCAACACAGCTGATTTCGGGACACGGCGATACCTCAGCAGGATCAAGAGAAGAGCAGATCCAAATTGCTAATGAAGTGAAGAGGAAAATGTCGAGCATATTTTATTTCATTGTCATCTCTATCATAACAAGAGAAGAAAATTAGCAAGGGATTATTCTTTGCTTGAATGGCGTCCCTCTACCTTGAACAAACTAGTCGAAACAGAAGAAATGTTCTGCGCATATAAATCTAATGGTGCGGACGTGTTTAAAATAAAAAAATGATAGGTAAAGATAATATAAATGTAAGTTGAAATTATATAAAGTATGGCAATTTAATGTAAATAGCAAATTAAGTATAGTTTAAGATTTTATTGGAGTCCCGCTGTGCAGAGGCAGCGGCATTCCAATTGCGGGCGCCCTAAGACTTTTGCCAATTTTAAATATTTGCTCACCACTCCACATTTCATTGAACTTAGGCTTGACCTCACTGCTCATTTTCTGAGTAGTAAGGACGAGCTACTATGACCTATTAAAATTCGGGTTTCAAAATTGGTAAAAAGAAATTGGAAAGAACCGCTTGTATAAAGGACAGCCTTAAGGTAAAGCGGGGGTAAAGAAGGATAAAAAGAGAGAGAGAGAGAGAGAGAGAGAGAGAGCGAGGAGGTGGGGACAGAGAGAGGTATATAGGTAATACGTTAGGCCCTTCCCCCTTGGCGTGTGCTAGCAGCTATTGTGGCAGAGCAGCTGTTGTTGGCCGTTAAAAGTCGTTGCCTTATCACTCCTGACTGATAACAGCTATATAGACAGCTCATTCAATACTTTCACCTACACAGTATTTGCTCTTCTTATCTTAGCTTCAGGATAGTTTGCAGCGAATTTCTCTACAGAGGTCCTTCACACCACGAAACCTCTTATAAATCTTCGCTAAACCAACGACAGATACAAGACAAGCCCAACTGCCAAATGCCCTATTTTTTTGTTGGTTTTCAATAGTAACCCTAGATTATTACCCTTTTCCCGAAATGAGCTATTGAGGTTGTACTCATGACACAATTTTTGGAATATCTTTATTTTACCCAGCCTCAATGGCTGGATTTTATGGGGCTCAGGCTAGCCATATGAGTTAAAGCGTTGACCTTTATCTCACATGGCAAACCTAGAGTGGCGAGTTCGATTCTCGCTTGGGCAAAGGAAATTATTTAGTGACGAAATTCTTTAAATGACATCCTAAAATCCCACCCTGGCTAGAAAAGGGCAGTAACCTGTAGATAACCCGTCCAAATTAGCCTTAGTTGCAAAAAATGGACGTTAATAAATAATATTTATTTTTAGCCGTCAGTAAATCCCCACCCTAACCACATTAACAAGAAAATAATGTACAGCGAAACGTCTTATTCCCAGCCTGAATAAAGTAAAGCGGTGAATAATAAGGTGGAAATATGAGCACACATCTTAGTTTGCTCAACAATTTGGTTCTTATTTTTTTAGTCGGCAGGCATTTCCGATCTTACTCCATGATGTCGTGTTAACCATTTGCTGCGACATTGGCAGGAACTATGGGTTCCTGGAGGTGCTCCTGGGCTCCTCCAGGCGACAGAACTATGAGTCCCTGTGAGGTACACCTAGGTTATTCAAGTCGACAGAACTATTTGTTCCTCTGAGGTGCTGCTAGGTTCTTCGAGGCGACAGAACTATGGGATCCTGTAAGGTACTTCTTGGTTCCACCAGCCGACAGAAATATGGGTTCCTGTAAGGTACTTCTTGGTTCCACCAGCCGAGAGAAATATGGGTTCCTGTAAGGTACTTCTTGGTTCCACCAGCCGACAGAGATATGGGTTCCTGTGAGGTGCTCCTAGGCTTCTCCAGCCGGCAGAACTATTAGTTCGTGTGAGATACTATTAGGACTTTCCAGGCGACAGAACTATGGTTTACTGTGAGGTTCTCCTAAGTTCCTCCAGGCGGTAGAACTATGAGTTCCTGTGAGGTACTCCTAGATTCCTCCAGGCGGCAGAACTATGAGTTCGTGTGAGGTACTCTTAGGTCCCTCCAGTTGACTGGACTATGGGTTAGTCTGAAGACCTCTTAGGACTATATAGTTGGTATTATACTCCTCAGAGCTCTTAACCCCCCTCCCCCCGAAGTGAGACTGAAGGTATTCGTAATCAGAGTGATCAACACAATGTAGGACCCCGTTATCCAAGGAGGACTCTGGAGGGTCAGTTGCCCGTGACCAGCCTGCTTGTGACTGGTATCTAAGAATGAATCGACATAGTTGCTAATCCTCAAGCGCTGCGACACTAACTAGCCCTGGAATCCAACTCCTGAATTGATATTCTTCCTTGTCGGGGACCGAACCTCCCCACCTATTTTAACATTCAGCTTACTGACGGTAGTGGTAGATGTACCGACGCCTTAGAACCGGCGCCTCTCAAGGATGAATATATATATGTTGACAGAGAGGGAGTGTGTGTGTGTGTGTGTGTGTGTGTGAGAGAGAGAGAGAGAGAGAGAGAGAGAGAGAGAGAGAGAGAGAGAGAGAGAGAGAGAGAGAGAGAGAGTAGAGGTCATGGCTGTGGGACAGGAAGACAGGTGTTGGAGGGATGAGCAATTAATAGTCAACAGTAGAATATTCCCACATTCCTATATCCTCTTTCACTACTCGTACTTTCTTGTTTTGTGCCTTCACTAACCCCTCCCCCCTTCTACTCGTTGGTTTTTTTACATATAAATATAGAATATGGTGCGAGATGAGATCACAGGTGTGTTACACCATTACGTGGGAAATCTACTTTGTTTGTGTAGCCCCAGCCTGACGAACTTTTTAATGACCGCACTTAAACAACAAGCATATACGAGTATATGATGGCACATGTTATTCTAAGCTTAAATACCAAATGTTGCTTTCAACAGAGCTTTACTAGACACAATATATGCAAATAAATTGTCACGTTACCACTAAGATTTTATTTAAAACCCATAAATGTTTATATGACTACACCATTCCGTTAATTGACTTTTTCTTCCAAAATTGAAGAAGACCATATTCTTTAATGGCTGAAATCTGACCAAGAAAAAGAGGGGGGGATTAGAGAGGGGGGGGGAGAATTTGATAATTCAAAATATCGGCTTCCCCCCCCCCCCTAAATTATAAGGAGACGCCATCAATTACGATTTTACGTTCTTTATTATAAAATATTTATTCCATTTATACAATACTCGATTTTTCAGTCAACAATAAAGATCATATTTGTTATTGGCTGAAATCGGGCTAGGAGTAAGGGTGGGTTTAGAGGGGGAGGGGAGTCGAAAATTCAAAAGATATCCTCTATAATGTGTCAGATCGTAAAATGTTATAGAACCAATCTTATTAAACTTTCGATACTCTACAATTGTTGTTCTACGCATGTTTTCATGACTAAAGAATTAAGCGAGTTATTCTAACTTTCATGCCTTTCACAGCCCACTCCTCTATTTAACCATCTTTATTACACGGAAATAGGGAATATATTGTAATATGGGATCAAAAGTATGTTATACCTGTAGGTGGGAAACTGCTTAGTTTACGCAGCCCCTGCGTGACGGACGTTTTATAAGTTTGTTCGGAACTCAAATATTAAGCGAGTTAGACGGTCTTTCTTGTTTTCAGCTATCGGCAAACAACTAGTCACCGGATTGTATTTAGAAATTGAAAATGTATGCTGAGATGAAATGAGCTGTGTACCATATCATCATCTACGAAATCTGCTTAGTTTTCAGCAGCCATTGCGTTGCGTGGCGCTAAATACCTGAGCCTTGGCTCCAACTCAACAATAGTTGTAGATGAAGTAGCTGAAGGTGCATTGTAGAGTGCAGTGGAGCAGAAATCCTAAGTTCTGCTCTGCCGCTCTGGGTACTCCTAGACCAAACACCTCTTCGTCCTTAGAATCACTCAGCTGGACTTCTTAGGCAAACAACATGATAGAAAGTCTGTAGCACGCAAAGCCTGCGTAATCTAAGCAGATTTCTCAAGTACTACTATAGCATTCTTATTATCTCATCTCACCACATATTCTCTATTTCAATATAAAAAAACTGATGATTAGAAAAGAAGAAAGTAAGAATAACTCGCTTAATACTTGAGTTATGAACGAAATACATAGAACAACAATTGTAGAGCTTTACTAGTTTGACAAGGCTGGATCTACAACATTTTACTATCCGACACAAATTCACGGAGATTTTTTTGTATTTTCGAATCCCCTCTCATCTAACCCCCCCCCCGTATTGCAATTCCGATTTCAGCCAATAACAAATCCAATCTTTACTATTGAATGAAACGGTTAAATATCGAATAAGTTTTTAGATCAAATAAACATTTTCTATTAAAAAGCAAAAATTCTTAATTGATGACGCCACCACATAACGTATACGCAGGAATGTTACAAAGTAAAAGGTCAATAAAAATAATAAATAGCCTATAGTTAATATGATATGAGTAGGACGCCGCGAAGGGGGGTGGGTTAGAGTCTCTAACTTAGAGATGGGATTTCGAAAATGTAAAATATCTCCTTTATTATGAATCCAATCGATAAATGGTATAGAAACAATCTTGTTAAGCTACTCATGTTCTACAATTGTTCCAATATACATTTTTCAGTAACTCAAATATTAAACGAGTTATCTTTAATTCCTTGTTTTAGTCGTAAACCCCTACTTTTTCTACTCAAAGGATTTTGTCTTAGAAATAGAGAATAAATGGTAAGATGAGATGAGTAGAGTGACATGCCTGCATTTGGGAAGTCTGCTTAGTTTACGCACCTCCTGCGTGATGAACGTTTTTGTTAGGTCGGCTAATGTAAATTGGTGGATATTCGCCTCAGGGAACTCTGCTATTCAGGTTGATCATGTTCGTTGACGGCTGAAAATGGACCGGTGGAGGGAGGTTTTATAAAATGTATGAACATGTGAAATATTTCCGGTGCTATACGTCCGTTCGAAAATGTTTTAGAACCAACTTTATTGTAAATTTAATTACCTATAACTATTGTTATATACATATTTTCTAGAACTAACCAAGATATTTGATTTTTTTAGTTTTCAGCTTTTAGTAAACCTCCCTTGTTTGCCACCGCACCTTTAAGAATAAGGCAATCACCATCTTTCTTCAAGCCGAAATACCAAATCATGTGTTTAACAAATCTTTTCTAGATGAGATACTTCCAAATACATTATGGGGGTGGGGTATCTTCTCCCTTGGATTATTAACATTAGAGTGATTCAGATAAAAATTATTCTGATTCATTATAAATTACAGTACTAGATACAGTAAATATATTTCAATAAAATTGAAAATATATTAATTCAGATGTAATTAATTAATACTCAGATATAATTCAGTAATTGGTTTTCTTTCCTATCTGTACTATATCTATCCATTCCGCTATGAGAGGTTGGTCGACCTGTATCTATACAATTGAAACACTTTCTGTTGTGGAGGTTAATCAAATTGTAAACTGAATAAAATATTTCTCGTTATCTATTGAATTTGTTCACTAAATATCGTTGGTGGTGTTGTGTTACAAGTATGTAGATTTATCTATATGTAGATCTATAAAACGCCTGGGAAATCTACTCACGCTCCTGAATGACTGACTTTTAGCAGATTTCCCTTGGGAGAAATCAGCTATTGAGGTCGTACTCATTCGCGATTTTCGAAATATTTCCTCAAATGTCCATCGATCCTATCCAGAAGATGCCGAAGATGAGGTCCGTTCAAAACAATATACATATATATGTCAGTAACGCCCTAATGACCGCAATCTTTACTTTTATTTACAACAATCTCTTGATCAATCGTTACTTGATATTTACAGCTTTTATGTAAAACTGAAGACCAGGCGTGTTAATGACTGAATTCCGAACCATAGGGGCGGGGGGGGTGGACAGGGGGGCTTTAAAGGGGGAATTTCGAAAATTCTTAATATCTCCGTTATTAAGCGTCGGATCCAAAAATTGTATAGAACCAATCTTATTGGAAATGTAATGTTCTATAAATGTTGGTATGTACGTTTTTTCACTATCTTGATTGTTTAACCTAGATATTGTATTTCTTAGTTTTCGGCTTCCAGTAACCCCCCCCCACTTTTACCCATGTCATATTAACAGTCTTTCATTCCAAAGTTAAATACGTAATGTGGTTTTTACAAAAACCAAATATTGGCGGTTTAGTGAGGGGATCTTCTACAAATGTTCTATGCATTTCTGTAAACTCGAGTGTTAAGCCAGTTATTCGTATTATTTTTTTTTTTTTAAGTTTTCAGTGACCCCCACCCCTGGCCCTCTTCTGAGGTGAGGTGAGATCATTTGTGTGTTATACCATCACTTGGGAAATCTGCTTAGTTTACGCGAACGGACTTTCCTGTAGTTGCTATGGACATTACAGCAGTCAGTTCGGCAGTTGGAAGGGGGGTCGCGTGCCATCTGCCCTCCCCTCCCTTGAGGCCGGCCTCTAGCTTTAAAGCAGTCAGTGGCTTTTAACTGCTGGGCTAGTCATGTCCTGCTACAGCAATGGAGGGTACTCCAGCAGACCTGCCAGAGCACAGGCTCCAGGCAACAACAGGCTCGAAGTACCTACATTCCAGGCATACAACCATACCTTCATCGGCGATAATGGTGAGCTGGGACTACTGGCATCCGATCTCTGCCTAGACTTCCACATAGACCCAAGGAGGAGGTCTCTAGCAAGCCCTTCCCGATTAGTTGGATACCATCGACCTTACAGGTAACACCAAATATTTTACCTATTTATTAGCACATTTCCATTAGTAGAAAAAGTTCCTCAAATGTCCATCGATTCTACCTAGTAGATGACGAAAATGAGGTTCGCTCAAAACTCAAAAGTGTTTTATAGGCGAAATTCGAAAATTTAAAATATCTCCATTACTACACGTCGGATCGAAATAAAGCATAGAACCAATCTTTTTGGAAATTTAATGTTCTATGAATGTTCTTATATCTGTTTTTTTCTTCTTTTTTCTTCAATATCGTGATTATTACCCCACATATTTGCATTGTTTTACTTTCAAGCCTTCAGTAAACCTCACCACCTACTCATGTCATATTAACAATAAGCTGTTATAAAATGAACCACTTCATTCCAAGGTTAAATACCGAATATGGTTTGCATTGAACTTTTACTTTTTTTATGTAGAAATAGAATATATGTTGAGATGAAACCAGCAGTGTTATACCAGTGGGTGCTTGTGGGAAACCTGCTTAGTTTACGCAACTCCTACATGACATTTTTATAATATACAAATGTATTCTCTAGTTTTTCTAAATTAAAAAGTATATAAAATATAAAAGGAATATAAATACATAAAATTAATAATATTAACATATACAGAACGCATATTATGTTTAAGATAAATAGTAGAAAAAAAATAAATGATTTAAATAATAATTACAAAAAATGTACAAATCAAAACAAAATAAGGAACATACAAAATAATCCAAAGTAAGTATTCCAGTTTCCCCTGATCTTATAAACTATCTCAGCGTAAAAACATAACTCATTAATCAACAGGCTAATGCTTAACTTTGTTTGCCACTGTCTGCTTTCAAATGTCTCTTTCGTCTGTCAAAATGTGGGTATGTTTGTTCGGTACTGAACTCACAACGAGGCTTGTATGTTAAACTCAATATATATATATAGATGGATCACTGTAACGTAAAATAGTGCTGTTGTTTCCATTTTGGTCCGAAATCAACTGTAGAGGAGTGTCGGGAAGGGCAGAAATGAATAAATTCATATTTCTTCATATGTATTGGAAATACGAAACACATTTGTATAGGACGTTTATTGTTCATCTATAAATTATGTTCAATGCCATTTTCCGATCCTGACCATTGTAGCGGAGATATCGAATAGGTCATTAAAATGAAATCATTTGAAATGAAACGCAACAAACGTTTTGTTCATTCATTTAATTTGCATGGAGTACATGAATATCATACGGTGCCCACATCAGTTTTTTAGCATACATCAGCTATATAGGTTGTACTCATTAAGCGATTTTCAAAAAAACATTTTCAAATAGATGTAGTAAATGAGGCTGGTCCAATTATATATATATCTTTATTAAAGCTCTAGTGTTCGCAATTTTTGTTTGATCGTTACCAAACTCTATGTATAATCGTTTTATTCAAAAAGAAATACCAAGTTCCTTTAAAGGCTGAAATCGGACAATTTGAATATCTCCCTTATCATTTCCTCATTTATTCTTCAAGTCTAAAAAAATCAGTAAGTTATCAAGCACATTGGCAAAACATGTAAACACGGAGGGGGAGGGCTGATAAAAATATTGTGCATTAGAAAAATAAAGAAAATAAATACCGCCATTATACAGACTGGAATGATTTCCCGCGCAAACGCGAGTACCTTAGCGTGTGTGTATGACAGTATTTCATAGCATTATTCTATTTGAAGACGTGAAATACAAAATACGTTGTTTGTAATTAATTTTTTTTTTTTAAATACAAAATATAGACAATGTAAAATACAAATAATTTGATATAAATTATAGAAATTTATTTGGTGACGAATTCATTGAATAAAAAGTCCATCACGCAGGGGCTGCGTAAATTAAGCATATTTCCCACGGACTGGTATGACACACTACTAATCTCATCTCACCATGTAATTTCTATTTCTATGTAAAAATCCGAT
Source organism: Riptortus pedestris (assembly GCA_019009955.1). Taxonomy (NCBI): domain Eukaryota; kingdom Metazoa; phylum Arthropoda; class Insecta; order Hemiptera; family Alydidae; genus Riptortus; species Riptortus pedestris. The sequence continues at coordinate 5,313,586 of CM032232.1, forward strand.
GTGAAATTAAAGGCTACGCTTTAACTCACAACGCCTACCTGAGCCCACCTTAAAATCTTAAATGACGACATCCTACAACTAAGTTGCATGTATCTCACATAATAAAAGTCTCTTGAAAACAATATTTGGTATTTTAAGCTTCTAATAAAATGAATCAAGATATAACAGGTTATTGTTAATATGGCATATGCAGGACTGGGGGTTTACTAAAGGCTGAAAACTAAATAATCCGAATATTTCTGTGTCAATATAAATGACTAGCTAAGGTACTCGGCTTCGCCCGGGAAATAATTTGAGGCTGAATTATATTAGTATTTTTTGGGGGGCTTTACTTTGTATAATATTTTTACATTTTCCCGTCTCAATGCTTAGGATTTACACCCGAGTCCGGGCGTGCTGGGGATATGTTAATAATAAAAGTATTTGTTATGTACTTAATTCTACAAGATACATAATATTTTTATATTACCCGCTTCCTGTGCATGTATCTTTTTTATATATAACCTAATCATAGATTACCATATTATTATAGTCAAAAATACGGAGATTCGTTGATTTCGATTTAGTCTTTGAGTCCTATATCATTCTTGACCACTTCTATAGTTTTTAGTGTATACCTCATTCAAACTTCGTTATACGACAAAAGTACATATAGCAACTGGAACTTCAAATAACAAAACAAACAATTTGTATTATATGTTTATTTGCCGAAAAATGAATGGGTTACGAAATATCGCGATTTTAGCAGATTTCCCTTGAGGGAAATCAGCTATTGAGGTTGTACTCATGACGGAATTTTCGAAATTTTTCTTCAAATCTCCATCGATCCTACCTAGTAGATGACGAAAATGAGGTCCGCTCAAAACTGTATATATATATATATATATATATATATATATATATATATATATATATATATGTATGTATTTGTCTGTTACCGCACTAGCGGTCGCAATTTTTGTTTGATCGTTACCAAACCCGATATTTAGAGAAGAAAGATCAAGTTCGTTAACGGCGGAAATCGGACCACGGAGAGGGGGGTTTAGAGGGGAGGATTTCCGAAAATTCGAAATATCTCCGTTACTATTCGTCGGATCAAAAATTGTACAAAATCAATCTTATTGCACATGAAATTGACTAGAAATATTGTTCTAAACATTTATTCTGTATCTTGAATATTAACCGAGATATTTGCATTTGTATTCTGCGTGTGGTACCAGTAGGCTATGTTCCGACTTTCCGCCGAGAGCTCTGGCGGCCTTTTCCATAACTATCCGTCCCTCGTGAATAGGTTTAGAGGTTAGGTTAACTGTGTTTCGGGGCTAGAAACTACTGGGTTACTACGCCCTAAATAATGTTTTAGTTTTAGAGGTTTTTTTCTATTACAGTTGTTATTAGGCAGATTTCTCTATTGTAAAACTTCACGTGGGAAATCTGCTTAGTTTACGCAGCCCCTGCGTGACGGACTTTTATATTTCAGAGCTCCCTTATAACTCCCACTCCAAGGATGTAGGTGTTAATACCAAATCACATACGGAAGTTCGTTTAGATTCGTTGAGTCTTTTGTTTCATATAAAATTGTTGACTCCCATTATAGTTTTTAGCGTTAACTCATTTATACTTCGGTATACGACAAAAGTGTATATAACAAAAGTTTCTCTAAATACCAAAATAAACAACTTTTGCCATTTTAACATTTGGCCGAAAACTAATAGGAAACGAAATATCACTGTTTTTAACTTCAGGCCTCGCTTATAATCCCCACTCCTGTTCGACTCAGAGAATATTAATATATCCTATAAACCTAAGTTGGGTTAGTAGTAATATACATTACCAAGTTTCATAAAACTCGGTTCAGCCGATTGGGACTCTATAAAGCATATACAGATAAACGAACTTGTTCTTCCCTTTTCTATAAACCGATAAATATCGAGTTTGGTAACGGTTAAAAAAATTCTGCCCGCTTGAGCATTAACAGACAAATATGTATGAGTGTGTATGTATATATGTATATATGTGTGTGTGTGAGTGTGTGTGTGTGTGTGTGTGTGTGTGTGTGTGTAATTTTGAACGGATCTCATTTTCGTCATCTACTATGTAGGATCGATTGGCATTTGAGCAAATGTTTTGAAAATCGCGTACAACCTCAATATCTGATCTCCCTTTAAGGTTTAGTTTTAATGTCACCAATTTCTCGTTCTATCGTGTGGGAAATCTGCTTAGTTTTCACAGCCCCTGCGTGACAGACTTTGAGCTGTCTAGTGGTTTGTACATATAATTAGTCGTTGTCCTGTAGGTTTTGCAGCTAGTATTGTGTATAAGTTGACATTTGATGTGTGTTATAATGCCCCCCCTCTCTGCACAATGGCTGGAGGGGTGCCCTGCATACTCCCCTCCTAGTGCTACAATGGAGGCAGCTGCAGATTTAAATCTACCCTTACTGACACACTGCCTTCTCTAATTTAAAAGTCCGTCAAGCAGGGGCTGCGGAAACTAATCAGATTTCCCACGTGAAGTTTTACAATAGAAAAATTTCACGAGAGCCGAATAGTTACGGAAACGGCCGAACTAGCTTTCGCCGGAAACTCTCGACTAGAACCGAAGTTAGCCTCTCTCAGTCCGTTATCCGCAAACACTTAATAAAAATCCAAATATCTCGGTTAATATTCGAGATAGAGACCGCCCGAAGGAGGACCTTTGGCGACAAACAATGTTCTAGAGCAGGGGTCTCCAAACTACGGCCCGAGGGCCACATCCGGCCCGCGGACAGATTTTGTCCGGCCCGCGGAGAGCTAGCATACTTGAAAACTACTTTTAGAGAACACATTTTTTATAGCAAATTAAATTTAGTTTACTGAAGTATTCGATAGAAGGTACTACCTATTTTCAATTGTGTCCACCAGATGTCGTGTCACGTTACTCCTCATGGCTCGTACTCTACGACTAATCTAGAAATCACAGATAATGACAGGAAAATTAATAATATGCAGTGTTGCCGTTTTGCGGACTTTAGTCCGATTTGCAGCCTTTTTTAAACGTTGCGTACTTTTTTGGACTTTTTTTTTCATCAGTGAACTATTTCACCTTTTACCCCCGTCAACAATGATAATATGGTTTTGGCCCTCGGAACTTACTGGAGTAATCAGTATGGCCCTAAGGCTGGAAAGTTTGGAGACCCCTGTTCTAGGCGATACCCGTCTGGGATCTAGACTTGCCTGGATAATTTTCTTTGATCTTGTTACCCCACAGACTGGGTAACAAAACTGCCAAGCTCAGTGGAGGAGGGTGTGGGTTTATTTGTTAAATTTAACTAGCCTTTATATCAATAGGCAGAAATAAATATATTAAGGGCGCCACGTTGTTGTTTTCTCAGGTAACAATGAAAACCAGTATACTCCAAACAAATGACTTTATTTACAATAATAAATCAACTATAATTATCACTTGAACAATAAAAAGAAAATACTAAATAAATAAATGATTTAACAATACTTCCTATGGGGACTTTTAAATACAAATTAATAGGCCTTTTCTTTCTGAATTGTGTATACACAATAACTATAACTTTGGTACCTCTCGTACGATGAGATAACTGCTATTCTTCAAGCTGTATTATACTCTGATCCGCCAAAGCGTTTATCGGCAGCCAAATCCTCCATCGAGCTGGAGGTGGACGCTGCTGTCTGCTGCTCACAATGTCCCCGGCGATCGCCTCTAGTCTCGCGGAGCCAACTCGGCTCACGAATCTCCAGTCTGTCTTCAATCTCAATCACCCGTCTTCGGCGACGATAAAAATGGGCCGTAACAATCTCGCCGCTCGTCTATAAAAGTGGCCAAGCTCCCTCGAGAGTTTGTTCTCAGGTCTCTTCAAGTGAATAACAGTGTGTTCACTACAGCTTTAGCGTACAGTGATTTAGTTTCGGTACAGTGTTTATGTAAGGAACAATGCAGTGCCGTGTTCTTTGTGAAGATCAGTACAGTGCCGTGTTTTTGTAAATTCAGTGATCGTGAGTTATTGTACTGTGAAAATAAGAAGAACAGTGAAGTTATCAGTGCATACTGTGATTAATAGCTAAGAATTATTTACCAAGTGTGTTGTGCATTGTCAAATAAATTGCGCAATGATAAAGCTTGTGTGTGTTTAATTTTGCAATCCAAAGGACTCTAATAAACGTTATTTATTATTTTTGTAATTACGGTAACAATATTGTTGCGAAAACTATGTACATGAAAAATTAAACAGAGTTAATCACGTATTTAAGAAGTAACAAGTAGATGAAAGGAACGAACCCTCCACGACCGATGGCACCAAGAATTTTCTAGGTCTGGGACCTTTCCTTTGATCTCGCCGCCCTTCTATAAAAGCGGCACAGCACGCCCGACATTTAGTTTCACAGTGCATTTTAGTTACAGTGTCATACAGTGTTTTATGTGAAGATCAGTGTAGTGCCATTTTTATGTGAAGAACAGTGCAGTGCCGTGTTCTTTGTGAAGATCAGTGCAGTGCCGTGTTTATGTGAAGAACAGTGCAGTTCCGTGTTTATGTGAAGAACAGTGCAGTTCCGTGTTTATGTGAAGAACAGTGCAGTTCCGTGTTTATGTGAAGAACAGTGCAGTTCCGTGTTTATGTGAAGAACAGTGCAGTTCCGTGTTTATGTGAAGAACAGTGCAGTTCCGTGTTTATGTGAAGAACAGTGCAGTTCCGTGTTTATGTGAAGAACAGTGCAGTGCCGTGTTTATGTGAAGATCAGTGCAGTGCCGTGTTTATGTGAAGAACAGTGCAGTGCCGTGTTTATGTGAAGAACAGTGCAGTGCCGTGTTTATGTGAAGAACAGTGCAGTGCCGTGTTTATGTGAAGAACAGTGCAGTGCCGTGTTTATGTGAAGAACAGTGCAGTGCCGTGTTTATGTGAAGAACAGTGCAGTGCCGTGTTTATGTGAAGAACAGTGCAGTGCCGTGTTTATGTGAAGAACAGTGCAGTTCCGTGTTTATGTGAAGAACAGTGCAGTTCCGTGTTTATGTGAAGAACAGTGCAGTGCCGTGTTTATGTGAAGAACAGTGCAGTGCCGTGTTTATGTGAAGAACAGTACAGTGTTGTGTTTATGTGAAGAACAGTGCAGTTCCGTGTTTATGTGAAGAACAGTACAGTGTTGTGTTTATGTGAAGAACAGTGCAGTGCCGTGTTTATGTCAAGGATAGTGCATTGCCGTGCACTTTGTGAAGATCAGTTTTGTGAACTTCAGTAATTCGCGTGTTCGAGGGTTATTGCACTGTCTAATAAGAAGTGCAGTCAGTGCATACTGTGAGTAGTAGTTAAGCAAAATTTACGAAGGGTGTAGTGATTGTGAATTGAAATAAATTGTACAGTGATAACAACTTTAAAGCTTGTGTGTTTAATTATGCAATCCAAAATTACTCTAATAAACAACTAAACAACTATTATTGTTTTTGTAATAAACGTAACAATATATATATATATTGAAATGTTTATTTGATCTTTACCAAACTCGATATTTAATCCTTTTATGTAAAAAGAAAGATCAAGTTCGTTGCTAGTAGAAATCGGACTAGAGGGAGGGGGTTTAGAGGCGGATTTCGAATATTTGAAATAGCCTCGGTTACTATAAGTCCCGTCGAAAAATTCTACTTTCCTTCTCCGTCTGAAATATTGAGCAAGATATTTGCATTTTTATTTTCAGCCTTCTATAAACCTCATTCTTTATCATTGCACGTTATGAATAAGCCAACATATCATGAACCATCTGATTTCAATCTGAAATGCCAAATATTGTGGTCAACAAATCGTTTCTAGATGCGAAACATACAAATACGTTCTGATGCCCTCCCCCCTCCCGTCTTTTGTTCTTAGAGTACTCAAATTAGAGAGATTCTATTTAAAATTATTGTGGTTCATTACAAAGTCCTGCACTAGATATAGTAAATAGTTTTTAATAAAATTAATATATTATATTCAGATATATTTCAATAATGATATTTCATTCCGGTCAAGAATATTTCTATGTATATATTCGGCTCTGAGAGGTTGGCTGACTTGTTTCTCTACAGTTCAGACACTTGAAGTTTAGGAGGTTATTGAAATGTAAATCGACTGAAACATTTTTCGTTATCATTTATATTTGTTCACTTAATATTCACGGTTGTGTTGTGTCATAGTACGTAGATTTATCTATTGTATAACTTCAGATTGGAAATCTGCTTAGTGTACGCTACTCCTGCGTGATCGACTTTTCTATTGATAGTTCGCCAGCTAGGTACTCGATAGAGTGTACATATCGTGTTTATCTATACCTCTTTGGGAGATGTTTGAATAAGAGGAGCTTTGCTATTTGCATAATATATCTACATTGCTGTTTGATAATATATTATAAATATATGGCCATTGAACTCTTTAACCCCCAATGCAGAAAGCTAGAGCAAAAAAGACCGTCACGCAGGGGCAGCGTACACTAAGCAGATTTCCCTCGTTAAGATTAATAATAGATAAACCTACATACTGCTAACACAACACTACCGTGAATATTAAGTGAATAATTACAAACGGTAATAAGAAATGTTTTCCCTGCCGGTGGGAAGCGTCTCAAAAAACAACTGAAATATATCAGAATATAACATATTCATTTTATTCAAAAGTATGTACTATATCTAGTACTGTAATTTATAATGAATCAGAATAATTTTTATCTCGATCAATCAAACATTAGTAATCTAAGAATATAAGACCGGGAGGGGAGGGGGGGGGGGTCACAAGAACATTTTTGCGTCTATTTAAGCTTCGAATAATGTGGTTTATCATATAACAGAGTATTGTTTATCTAACATGAGTAGAAGTGGGGGTTTGCTGAAGGCTGAAAACTAAGAAATGCAATTATTTCGGTTAATATTCAAGATAGAGAATAAATGTGTTTAATAATATTTATAGTAAAGTTAATTTGCAATAACATTCATTCTATAAACTTTTTCTATCCGACTTATAGTAACGGAGATATTTTGAATTTTCAAATTTCTCCCCCTCTAAACCCCCCCCCCTCCCACTGATCCGATTTTAACCTTTAATGAACTTGATCTTTTGCCTCCTTTTGCCATAAAATCATATTCGGTATTTGAAGCTTAGAATAAAGTGGTTCATGCTATAACAGCTTATTGTCAATATGACATGAGTAGAAGTGGGGGTTTGCTGAAGGCTGAAAACTGAAAAATGCAAATAACTCGGTTAATATTCAAGATCGAGGATAATGTATTTAACAATATTTATAGTAAATTTAATTTTCAATAAGATCGGTTCGATAAAATGTTTCAATCCGACGTACAGTAACGGAGATATTATGAATTATCGGAAATCCCCCCTCTAACCCCCCCCTCCCACTGGACCGATTTTAGTCATTAAATCTGCTAAAACTGCAGTGTGTGTGTGTGTGTGTGTGTATTGCTTACTGATATGTATTGTCTGTGTGTAGGTATGAGAGTGCCAGGAGATCGCTGGGCTTCGAAGATAGTGATGGTGACTATGTTGATACTCCCGAAGAGAGGCTGGGTCTCCGCCAGTCACCGCTCGGAGCTTCCACCACCTTCAGGTATATACATATATATATATTCTACTAACTCTAGCTCTACAAATATTTCTGACAATGGTCACTGCAAGATTGGAAACTCCTGGAAACTAATAGTAAGAATAGCGTTGCATAATCTCTGATGTAAATGTTCAGACGTGGTAAATAAAAAAAAAGAAAGATTAGAGACATGAAAATTAGTCTCAGGGGTGCGGAGAAAAGGGTCAATCAAATTGAAAATGCATTTAAACAAAAATAAAACATTCAAATAATATAGTTTTCCCTCAATACCAATCAGACCAAGATGCTGGCTATTAGAAAGAAATGAGAGGTAGGGAATAAGGATAAAGGGGGAGATTAGACGGGAATTTGGCATCTCACCAGTTTCCTACGATTGCCAGTTCCAGGCAGAGTTGGAGGTCCAAATTCCCACAGGGCAGAAGAAAGAATCTCGGCTTCAAGGTTAGATGTGCTTGATCAACTAACATTCTTGGACTGCGGTCCTTTAATATGGAATATTCACTCCTTTTTAACATTAATAAGGAAACGGATTCACTCAAAGTTGGAGAGAAGCTTCGTGCGAATACATCTCAAGTATTCGGACGCATGCACTTTGAAACATAATTGGACATCCCGGATCAAAGCTACCCTGGAGCACCTATTACGGCGTGGACAAACGGGTATGTAGATAACAGATTGATGGATAAAAACAGCGGGAAACTCATATCTGCTGGTACAAATAAAAATATTTTAATCGTCAAAGAATAACTAACAATATATATGGACGAATGAATGAATAATTGTTGTGTTGCAGGCAGTGTGAGCTGCGGACTCCGTCGAAGCGGGACCGAGTGATCCTAGCTCCGATGATAGCCGATGCTGAACGAGTGAGACAGGCAATGGTCAGTAACTCGCCCCAGAAGCAGCTGTCGCCCGTACATCGGCTCAGATCGCCGAGGACTAGGCTGCATTCCTTCGCTGAACCAGTCACACCTACCAGGAGGCCTCCCAACATGGCTGTAAGTAATACTTAGATATTAGATGGCTTCCCCCTGCTGAGAAGGCACTGCAGTCCTCAGGTGCAAGCCTTACTTATCCATTCTGACTGAATGGCTCAGTCAGAATGGCTTCATATTCGTTATGAAGTCCTGCTACTTCTTACCCGTGGCTTCCTTCTAACCTGTCTCAGCATCTCCATGTACAAAGTGCCTGAATTCAAGCACAATGTGCTTCGGAGTCTCCTCCTCTTCTCCACAGCATCTATATATTCGTGATTCACTAAGTCTGATGTTAAACATGTGTTTATTCATTTTCTCGTGTGCTGAGCTCTCTGCCACTACATCCTAGGCAGTCTAAGATAAATTGTTTCTCCTCTCCTCAAATCCGATGAACCTCGTGCTTTTCCATACTTTTTTGAATTCCTTCCTGGCCACATCCTTTATGAAGTTCTTAAGAAATGATGAAGATACTCCGATAAAGGGTGCTGTTCCAATGGGGGTTACACTTGACCCTCTCCTGCCCAATTTATCTGCCTTTTCATTTCCTGGGATACTCTGGTGTCCTGCTACCCAGTATATTGTCACCCTTTCATTGACCCTTGCTAATTGTTCCAGCCTCATAATACAATCCTGGAACTTTCCGCTGGTCTTGCAAGTGCCCCACAGGCTGCCTGACTATCAGTCAGAATATTAATAACCTTTCCTACCATTTTAAGCTCAGCTAATTGATGGGCTGCTACCCAAATTGCAAAGATGTTTGCTCGAAAAATTGTTGGAGTTGGTCCCAAGGCAATCCATTCGGTTAGGCTATTTGCACCCGTCTTGCACCACACTTCTGCCAGCTATTCCTTCTTGGAGCCATCCGTGTGAACATCCAGTCCATTTGGCTGTTTAAATCTGTCCGTTTTCAATTGGCAGAGCCCATACATGTCCATCTTAAACCTTCTATCAAATACGAGCTTCTCTTCCATTATAATAAATTGAATTTAATTGCATATTAATTTTCGGTTCTTCCCAATGTTTTCCAACGTCCTCGAGAAGTATTCCGTCTGGCTGTATTCTGGATAACCCAATGAACAATTTCTATTGGCATCAGATCCAAGATTATCTGCATTGTTATAGTGGGCGTTGAGTTCATTAATACTGTGATTAGCAGACAGCCCAACCTCTGAACTTACATGAGCATTCAGATGTTGGGTTTAATATTCAATTCGTGCCTGATTATTGCTGTGTACATCCAATGGCCCACCCCATGCCGTTCCACCCTAGCTCCTACAGACCCAAAGGGCTCTAACAACCTTGCTGGTAGCATAATTCAAATGCTCCTTCCAGTTTATTCTTTTGCCAAGCATTATTCCCAGGTACTTGACCATATCTTTAAATTCTTTCATCTCCCCTGTTAGTCTGGGAGCATCCAATTCAGTTAGATTCCTTCTCCTCGTAAAGGGTACATTTACGGTTTTCTTTGATTCCAAAGGGAGCCCCGTCTTCTTACACCATGTATATGTTTGTCTCAGGGCTCTATTCATCAGATCTGATACCACCGATTGCACTTTCCTCAGATAATTAATACATCATCAGCGTATCCACCTACCCTAAAGCCTTGTCTATTCAGACCCTGCAGTACCACATAGCTCCACTGAATGGAGGTAGTTCTCCTGTGGACATCCCTTCAGTGCTCTGCCTCTGACTGTGCAGTTCTCCTTCTTGGTCCGCACACTTCTTCCATCCGGAATATTAACTATCCATTTACTGACATGCCGATCTATCCCCAAGTCAAGTTAATATTATCAAATATGTCCTCTATGTCATGGAAAGCTCCTAGTGCTATCTCCTTGTTTGCTAGGGCTCCTCTGCAGTGTAGCAGTCTCTGGCATGTTCTGCCAGCCTTACATGCATGTTGGTGCTTTAGGCCCTCTATGTCATGGAAAGCTCCTAGTGCTATCTCCTTGTTTGCTAGGGCTCCTCTGCAGTGTAGCAGTCTCTGGCATGTTCTGCCAGCCTTACATGCATGTTGGTGCTTTAGGCCCTCTATGTCATGGAAAGCTCCTAGTGCTATCTCCTTGTTTGCTAGGGCTCCTCTGCAGTGTAGCAGTCTCTGGCATGTTCTGCCAGCCTTACATGCATGTTGGTGCTTTAGGCCCTCTATGTCATGGAAAGCTCCTAGTGCTATCTCCTTGTTTGCTAGGGCTCCTCTGCAGTGTAGCAGTCTCTGGCATGTTCTGCCAGCCTTACATGCATGTTGGTGCTTTAGGCCCTCTATGTCATGGAAAGCTCCTAGTGCTATCTCCTTGTTTGCTAGGGCTCCTCTGCAGTGTAGCAGTCTCTGGCATGTTCTGCCAGCCTTACATGCATGTTGGTGCTTTAGGCCCTCTATGTCATGGAAAGCTCCTAGTGCTATCTCCTTGTTTGCTAGGGCTCCTCTGCAGTGTAGCAGTCTCTGGCATGTTCTGCCAGCCTTACATGCATGTTGGTGCTTTAGGCCCTCTATGTCATGGAAAGCTCCTAGTGCTATCTCCTTGTTTGCTAGGGCTCCTCTGCAGTGTAGCAGTCTCTGGCATGTTCTGCCAGCCTTACATGCATGTTGGTGCTTTAGGCCCTCTATGTCATGGAAAGCTCCTAGTGCTATCTCCTTGTTTGCTAGGGCTCCTCTGCAGTGTAGCAGTCTCTGGCATGTTCTGCCAGCCTTACATGCATGTTGGTGCTTTAGGCCCTCTATGTCATGGAAAGCTCCTAGTGCTATCTCCTTGTTTGCTAGGGCTCCTCTGCAGTGTAGCAGTCTCTGGCATGTTCTGCCAGCCTTACATGCATGTTGGTGCTTTAGGCCCTCTATGTCATGGAAAGCTCCTAGTGCTATCTCCTTATTTGCTAGGGCTCCTCTGCAGTGTAGCAGTCTCTGGCATGTTCTGCCAGCCTTACATGCATGTTGGTGCTTTAGGCCCTCTATGTCATGGAAAGCTCCTAGTGCTATCTCCTTGTTTGCTAGGGCTCCTCTGCAGTGTAGCTGCCTCTGGCATGTTCTGCCAGCCTTACATGCATGTTGGTGCTTTAGGCCCTCTCTCATCTTAGTTCTCTCTGCTCTAATATGCCTGTCTACTATTTCCTCCATTACCTTCAATAGGAATGACGACAGGCATATTGGCCTGTGTGCCTTAGCATCCTGATATTCCTGCTTTGGGAATAAAGGGAATTCTTACCTCCCTCCATTTGTTTGCTATGCAACCACTTAACAGACTGTCTCTATAGAGTCCAATCAATGGCCCTAATATTTCCTCCATACTTCTCTGCAGAATGACTGTCCTTCCGTAGGTCTCTAGTTCTTGGCTGCTCCTGTTCTAATCCAGCATGCAGCTTTGTGCCTGTATTGTATTCTTCTATCTCTTGGTAGGGCTTTCTCCAAGAGTTCCTTTTTGGCCTTCAAGTTGGTTATTTTGCTGATTAACCTACAGCTATTCTCATACGCCCTGTTTGAGGCTAAGGTGATAGAATCATTTAACACTTCGATCTCCAAAGGGTTAGACTGAGGTCGGACAATACCTCATTTTGGATCTAACATCTTCTTTGAATTTCTCCCAGTCAGTATTTTTAGATTTTCTGTATGATAGAGTAGAGGTCCTCCCAAAACGTTTGTGGTTTTCAGAATCCATCACTTCACCTGCGAAAAAATGAGTATTTTTATTCAAATTCCTAAAGTTCTTATTCTTTTTAAAATATTTTAAAACTGTTGCAGGTGATCACTCCTAATTTCCGCGGTAGTTGCGCACCCCTACTGACCCGGAGCCCTCCCAGACACCAGCCCGATCTGTACAAATCCCCTTCCAGGATGTCCTGGGCCAACATGCCTACCATCCACCTTCCCACGGAGATGCTCTGCATTGTCGGCTTCCTCCTTCTCGTCACTGGAGCAGCTTCCATCGTCCTCTCCTTCTACATCCTTGCTGTTGTAAGTAAACACATGCAATATACCTCTCTTCTTAAATGTAGCACACCTACTCATTGGCTCATTTCATTTGCTTTCAGGGCGGAAAAAAATATTTTCTCAATTTTGGAGCTGTTGCCGGATTCACGTCTCTCATCTTAGGAATGCTCAGTTGCAGGACTAACAAATGGAAATGGTTGCCTCATCGTAACTATTTAACAGGTACGAACACATTTATTGCAAATAAATTTCTGTTTTTCACTTGAATTCGATAAGAAATAATAAACAAATTGTTTCAACTTGAACTTCTCTCCTTTTTTTTCTTAATAGGTCTTAATAACTGCAAGTCTTTCCCACCAATTTTTTTATTAAAGCGCTAGGACTTTCTGCATTAACGTGTCATCATCAGATACTCGGCTGCATAATAGATGCGAGGGCTACGACTCCTAGGGAGTAGTGCCCGCAAAGCCATAGCCCTAGCATATAATACACAGCCGAGGGGGGCCTCAGGCCGTGTGAGTTAAGGTGTTGATCTTAATCTCACTTAAGGTCTACCACTTACCACTTGGTAAACCTAGAGTGGCGAGTTCGATTCCAGCCTGGCCAATAGGAATTAAATTCCCAATTAGCCAAAATAGTAAAAAGTGGACTTTAATAAATATAAATAATGAAATTTCAAGTATTGCATATGTCTATTGAATGCGACCACACTTTAGAATCCTAATAAATGTGTTTGTGGTTAATTTCAGGTTACGTCCTCCTGAGTACGTTCAGCCTTCTGAAAGCTGCGTGCCTGGGCGGTATTATCTACGCTCTCACCGAAGGTAGCTACGCACTCCTTGACACTCTCGGAGGAGCTGTCTGTGCGCTATCTATCCTTGTCATCCTGGGATCTGTAGTAGGTCTGGTGACCTCAGGATAGCTGGCAGTGATGCAGGATTCTCTGTCTCGCTTCAGGATGCTGGAAAAAAAACCGTCCGTCTGGCAACAGGATAGCCCATTCTGTCGCAGGATTCACTGACTGACTTGAGGATGCTGATACAGGCTTCAACAGGATAGCCGGCACTATTGGGTGTTTACTGTTTGAGCTCAGGGTGCTGACAAAGACGTCCACCAGGCAACATGTACAAGAGGCTACACAAGGTTCAGGTTCTTGACAGAACATACAAAGCACGGCAGAATGTTAAGAATGCATTGCGTCTACCTGGCAACAGGTTAGCATATTCTGTTCCAGAACTAACATACTATAAAATTAATCTTAAACTACCACAAATATTATTTCTATACCTTACAATAAATTGATCCATGTATAAATTCTTCCATATGAAGTAAGCGTCGAGGCTTGAATTCATTTTCAGGGTATACAGAGATGACAATACCACCAATTTATGTTTCCTATATCAGCATGTTATATTCGTCATAAAGCCACCGGTTACAGAAATTAAATTGAAATTTCTTTTGAGACTTGTTTTTTGAAATGTTTATATTCGGTTATTCTTTGAACAAAATTGCCTTCCAACACAAGGTCCATGTCGCGAGGGGTGAGTTTATGACGCTGATTTCCCACTGGAATTGCCCACAGATGACGAAACTTAAAATATCTCCAAAAGAATTGTAAATCGGGCACAAGTTTAAATGAAGTTTTTTTGTTACCTGGAATGCTGTCTCCCGATGGTGCTCTAAAGACTGGTGCATATTCATCGAATGGTAGATATATTCGTCTCTTTACGCTCTAATCAAATGTTTATTTGATCCCAAACTCTATATTTAACCGTTTCAATCGATACTATACATCATATTTGTAATTAGCTGAAATCGGTGCCGAGGTAGGGAGGAGGGGAGGATTCCAAAATTCAAATACTTCCGTTATTATGAGTGGGATCGTAAAATGTTATAGAATCGATCTCGTCAAACTATTGATGGTCCACAACTACTGTTCTACACTTTTTTTGCTAACTCAAGTACTAAATAAGTCCGTCACACAGGGGCTGCGTAAACTAAGCAGATTTCCCACGTGAAGTTATACAATAGGAAAATCTCCATACGAGAGCCAAAGAGTTGCGGGAAAGAGCCGAACTAGCTTTTGGTGGGAAAGTCATCCCTTATCGGCCTAAATTTAATAAAAATGCAAATATCTCGGTTAATTTGCAATAAGATTGCTTCTATACAAATTTTTGTTCTGACGTATGGTAACGGAGAAAATCCCCTCTCTAACCCCCCCCCCCTCCTACTGGTCCGATTTCAGCCATTAATTGATGTGTCTTTTTGCAAAAAAAGTATAAATATCGAGTATGGTACGATCAAATATATATATATATATATATATATATATATATATATATATATATATATATATATATATATATAATTTTGAACGGACCTCATTTTCGTCATCTCCTGGGTAGGATCGATGGAAAGTTTTCGAAAATCGCGTCATGAGTACGACCTCAAAATAGCTGATTTCCCCTAAGGAAAATCTGCTAATAAAAGAGTTATAAATACTTTCTTGTTTGCAACCTTCAGTGCCCCCAACTCTCCACTGCCTTATACTCATAGGTTGTTTCACATTGAAATAGAGAATACATGGTCGGCATGAGATCATATCATGTATATATATATCATTGCTTGGGAAATCTGCTTAGTTTAGGCAGCTCCTGCGTGACGGACTTTATATCGTTATCTATTAGCTAGGATCAACGGAGTTTTGGAGATGTTTATCAAAATTTACTATTTCAAGTTTTGAACCTCGTGCGAAATCTACAACAACAATCGTATTTCTTAGAGAAAAATAACATATAAATGCCGATTTTTCAAATATATTAATAGGGGATCATTTTTATTGTAAGCAGCTACAATTACAGGTTAATTATTGTAATGAAAGCAATTAATTTATTCTAGTTATACATTTTAAATATAATGAAGTATGAGTAATGAATGTTGATGGCTCAGTATTGAGAGAGAGGTGAATTGAAAGGACAACTCCAACACCGACTTTCAAAATGTAAAGAGTTGTAAATTACAAACAGGTGTTATTTGTTATGGTTATTATTATTTTAAATATTCCTACAATGCCAAAGCTATTGTAAATACTTAAAAATGTGTTTTATATTGTGTTATAATATTTAGTTTTATAAATCTACTAAGTAGAAATTGTTTATATTTATACATCGTTTTATTGTGAATAGTTTTAAGTTAATTATATTTGAAGAACTGATAATGTAAAAAACTTAAATATGAAAAAAATTACATAATCTGTTGTTATATCTGATGAGTGTTTGAATAAATGTCCAGAGATTAGACTGTAGCATTTTGTTGGAAAATTAGGTTTCTGACATTTTTAAGCTCTTTCTTCCTAATAACTTTAAATAACACTAGCTAAGACAACCGGTGATGCCCGGGAAATCATTTTTGACTGAACAATGATTCTATTTTTTATAGCGAGACTTCAATGTGTACGATTACACTTAACGTCTGTAAGTATTGTTTTTCCGTAAGAGCCAGGTAACTGGAGGGACGTAAAGAATCGAAATTTTAGTTTTGAAGAATAAATGAAAATGTGTTTCCAATCAATCCCTCTCAACCGACACGTGAATATTTCAAAATCGTAATCATGGATAGCATTTATAATTAAATATCATGAATAATGTAAATATTTCCTATCAAAAACCAATCCGAGTTCAAATTGTGAGCTTATTTTTAGTTATACCTATACATAGTAGTAAATGTCAGTAGAATCCTTCAACATTTCACAGGGAATAAGTTAACACGATTAACAGTTATTAGTGTATATCTCTTTTATACTCCATTATACGACAAAATTGTATATGACATAAGTTACTCTAAATAACAAAATTAACTACTGTTCTGAGCAAGTTTGCCCGAAAACCAATAGGAAACGAAATACCCTCAGAAATGGAACACAACAAAGAACAAAATATATAACGGAACAAACAAAAAGATAAATTCCAAAACTAACTACAAAAACTGAAAAACACATGAGTCACATTGGACAATAGAGAAGTAAAATATTAAACACAATATAATAAAAAATAAATAAATATATAAAATGAAATTTGTATCTAAGATGAATAAAATAAATTTAAAATTTATTTATTATTTATTAACGTCCACTTTTTGCAACTAAGGCTAATTGGGACGGGTTATCTACAGGTAACCACCCATTTCTAGCCAAGGTGGGACTTAGGATGTTATTTAATGAATTCCGTCACTAAATAATTTCCTTTGCCCAGGCGAGAATCGAACTCGCCTGAATTAAAATCCGTAGTCCCACCCTGGCTAGAAAAGGGTGATGACCTGTAGATTACCCGCCCCAATTAGCCTTAGTTGCAAAAAGTGGACGTTAATAAATAATTTAAATTTAAAATAACTGAGATTTGGATAAAATATAAATTATTACAGATGACTTTTGGCCGTAAACTTATATCTCCCTTATACACACACACACACACACACACACACACACACAAAATATATAATTAGGGGACTCCTAAATATGGAAACAAC
The DNA here is from genome assembly GCA_019009955.1 of Riptortus pedestris. Taxonomy (NCBI): domain Eukaryota; kingdom Metazoa; phylum Arthropoda; class Insecta; order Hemiptera; family Alydidae; genus Riptortus; species Riptortus pedestris. Next base: position 5,330,595 of record CM032232.1, read on the forward strand.
GAGAACCAAGAAGAGCTGGGACATGTTGAGAGTTAACACTAATAAGCATTAAAGTGTGAACTGTGATCACTTATTCAACATCTGACTTTGGGTATTATGACGACAGGCTCACGCAGAATCAGGTAGAATCCATATTATTTCCAAAACTAGAGACGATTCTAAGACCACCCCAAAACACCCATTTTGAAGGATTTATCTTGAACACAATATACTTTCTTATCCTTCCAAAGGGCATATTGAAACATTGTACACTCTGTTTAAATCCAGATTGTTCCATAAAATTTCAAATACTTTATTTACTAAAATGTAAGCCATGTGTATTTTCATATATATTCATCATACTGTACTTATAATGTATGTAAGACCAGTTTATTATATTTTGCCAGAGTAATAATTAATATTGACAAGTTATAATCAAATATGTATTTTGTAAATATTACTTTTGTTATTTTTGTATAGATATTTAATAAATATATCAATCATGTTGATTGAATTATAATATGGTTTCAATTCGATTTCCTTTTTGCATTGCTGCATTGTAGAACCTCTTGGAGTCACTAGATCTTGGAGAGGCTCAGCGAGAGTTGGTTAAATCTTTCAAAGCCCTGGTTGTGAGGGAAAGCCCTACTCTCAGTGCAGCCGCTAAACCAAAACGTGCCTCACGCAGGGGCTCGTTAACTAAGCTGATTTCCCTCTTGACGTTTAACAATAGATAAATCTACATACTGGTAACACAACCGTGAATTTTAAGTGAATAAATAAGAAATTGTTAAGTCAATTTTAATAACCTCCCGAAGGGAAGAATCTGAAATGTAAACAACCACGTCTGCCAGCCTCTCATCGGAAAGCAAAAGTCCATTACGCAGGGGCTGCGTAAACTAAGCCGATTTCCCACGTGAAGTTTTACAATAGATAATCTGCCCAATAACAACGGTAGTAGTAAGGTATTTCTAAAACTATTCATGAGGGACGAATAGTTACGGAAACGGCCGCCAGAGCTCTCGGCGGAACGTCCCGTACATAGCCGACTCCTGCCGATCACACACAGAATACAAATGCACATATCTCGGTTAATATTCAAGATACAGAATAAATGTATATTATAATATTTGTAGTAAATTTAATTTGCAATAAGATTGGTTCTATACGATTGTTTGATCCGACGTATGGTAATGGAGATATTTCGAATTTTCGAAAGTCCTCCCCTCTAAACCCCCCCCTCCCACTGGTCTGATTTCAGTCGTTAGCTAACTTGATCTTTTACATAAAAAGACTAAATATCGAGTTTGATAACGATCAAACAAACATTGCGACCGCTAGAGCGGTAACAGACAAATATATATATATATATATATATATATGTATATAAATATATATATGTATATATATATATATATACAGTTTTGAACGGACCTCATTTTCGTCATCTACTAGGTAGGATCGATGGACATTCAGTACAACCTCAATAGCTGATTTCCCTTCAGGAAAATCTGCTAAAACAATAACTTGAAGTATATCAGAATATAACATTACTTGTATTGAAAACTATTTACTATATCTAGCACTCTAATTTATAACGAATCAGAATAATTTTAATCTCATTAAATCGAATTTTAGTAGTCCAACCACTTAAGACGGGAGGGGAGGACATATTCTCGTATAATAAAGGTCTCTTCAAAATAATTTTTGGTATTTGAGCTTCGAATAATGTGTTTTAGTAGATTTTCCTTAAGGGAAATCAGCTATTGAGGTCGTACTCATGACGCGATTTTCGAAAAATTTCTTCAATCCATCGATCCTGCCCAAGAGAGTTTATGTAATATGAGTAGCAGTGGGGGTTTGCTGAAGGCTGAAAAATGCAAATATTTCGGTATTCAAGGTATAGGATAAATGTACAACCCCTCCTGCCTGCAGGCACAGTTCCTGGACTTGAACGTCTTGATTATCTTCTGCACGAGCCAGTTGGTCTTTGAATGATGTTGGTCACATGGCAGATATTGTTTGCAGAACAGAAATTCTTGAACATTGACGAGGTCCACTGCGCCCCATTATCAGATACTATCTGCTTGGGTATACCGTACCTCGAGAACCATTGCCGCAATCGGTCAATTATAACGCCAGTGGTCATTCGGTTCATCACATCCACTTGAACCACTTGGAGTAAGCATCTATCCCTACCAGCCAATACTTGCCACCTCCGGGTTCTGCTATGTACACGTGGAGTCGCTCCCAGGGTCCATTCGTTCCAGGGATACAGAGGCACCTCACACTCGCTATGTCTGATAGCTTGGCATGGAATGCATCTTCTTACGTACTTCTCGATATCCTCATCGATTCCTGGCCACCAGACATAGTAACGGGACAGTGAGCGAATTGAAGTGACCCCGGGGTGACCCTCGTGTAACTGTTGAAGTACGGAGCTCCTCAGAGCTTCAGGAATAAACAGTCTTCCCAACCGAAGAATAACGCCATCTTCCAGTGTTAGTTCGTCCCACTTGTTCCAAAACATCTTCACACCAGGTTTTATAGTTTCCGCATTTTTAGGCCAACCATACTCCAGATAATCTATGAGAATTTTACAAACTTCAGCCTTTCCATATGATTTCTTAATGGCTCTAGCTGAAGAAATGAATGCTACTTTTGCATTCTGGGTTCAGTTACACTTGGAAAACGCGATAAGAAATCAGCCAGTCTATTGTTGGTCCCCTTACAGTACTCTTGATGGCCCACCCTACCAAACGTGAGTTCGCTGTTTTAGCAAGGTCCCTCTCAGTTCCAAATATCCACCAAAGTACAATTTCTCGTCCAAGCAGGAATTGACGGAACTTACTAACTGCAAAGGCCAAGTGCCTCTCTATGGGGGAATATCTTTTTTCTGCCGGTGTTAAAGTCCTGGGGGCGAACGAAATTGGGCACTCAGAGCTGTCCTCTATTTTATGGAGTAACACTGCGCCGACTCCCTGTTCAGACGATTCGCAGGCCAAGATGACAGGCGTCCGCAGATCATAAGGTTTCTGGAACGTGTTCCACTAGAGTCCATTTCCATTTACTCTTCGTACCAGTCAGGGCATGCAACGGGGCACATATGGCATGCAAATTCGGAATCCAAAAAAAGCTCTTAATTCCTTTACATTCCGTGGTTCCTTTGCTGCCCGAATGGCCGCTATTTTTTTTTAGATGGAAGTATGCCATGTTCGTCAATTCGGTGGCCTAGGTATTCGACTTCCTTCTATAGAAACTTGCATTTTGCCAACTTTGCACTCATGTCTGCTTTCCGCAGTCGCTCCAAGACTTCTCGCAGAACAGTTAAGTGCGAGTCGAGATCCGCTCCTCCAACCACAATATTATCCAAGAGAACTCCTACATCTAATTCTGCTAATAGCTTCTCCATGAACCATTGGAATTCCTCCGTCTTACAAGACTGTAAGCCGAAGGGGAGCCTTTTTTACCTATCGTACCCTTTATGAGTGGAAATGGTAAAATATTTCTGGTCCTCAGCTGCTACTCTTATCTGCAGATAAGCTTCCTTCAAATCAATTACGGAAAAGATTTTGGACCCATTCAAATTAGCCCGAAAGTCGGGAGAAGATGGTATATCGTTAGAATTCAGAGTCACTCTAAAATCCCCACAAATTCGAACAGCGTCACCTCCTTTATCCACATTGACTGTTGGGGTGCCCACTCCATCGGCGTGTCAGTGGGATCCACTGGTTCCAGAATTCCAGCCCTCACTAACCTAGCCAACTCATTTTCAATGGCTTTCCGCATAGGGAATGGGACATGTCGAGCACTGAATACAACTGGCCTTGCCCCATGGCTTTAGGTGGATTCTCCCTTCAACCCCAGCAATTTGTCCCTAGCTATTCCCAGAAAACATCTGCGAATTCCGTAATAATTCTTTTTACAATTTTGGGACGTTCCCGACTCACCTGTGGAAGTTCCCCATCTCCTTTAACAATCTTCCACACTGTTATCTGCTTAAGAAGAGGTAGGTTTAACGCTAGGCACCAAGGAAGCCCAAACACCAAACAATGGGTCGTCCTCATCCGCCAGAACCACTACCGGAATTGTTTTTGTATGTCTACCCAACCTGACTTGGATCTTAGCCCTACCCACAACAGCTAGTGGATTCTTTCCATACTCTGTTATAACTTCTGAAGAGGGTCTGAGTTCCTGATCCACCCTTCTGACATTCTCCCATAAGGATTTACAAATGGTACTAACACGAGCGCGTGAGTCAAATTCCATCCGGCAAAATTTACCGTTCAAATGTACATCAATAGCGGCCGTTGGGGCTTTACTCCTAACTGGTCTTACTTCATCTGTATGATCCTCATCGTCCAGGCCAGATGACACATTCGAGCATAATGACCCCGCTTCGAACAATTCCTGCAGTCAGCTAGACAAGAAGACTGGTCATGACCAATCCACCTCCCATATCTTAGGCAGAAACTAGACGATGTCTTATGGGTCACCTTAAAAACCTCCCCCCCTAGCTCGTTCCATCGCTAGAGCGAGTTCCAACAGCTGCTCCGATTGTAAATGTACGCCTGCACAATCAGTCCCATCAGTCCATTTTTGTCCGTACCTCGATCTCAAATTCAGAGCATCGGATTGTTTTTTTAATTCTCCCTCTAAACTCACTCCTCCCACTAGTTTGACTTCAACCATTAACGAACTTGACCCTTCGTTTTGCACGAAACACTTATATATCGAGTTTGGTAAAGATCAAACAAAAATTGGGAGCGCTAGAGCATTTCAGTTATTTCCTGGGTAGTATCGATGGACATTTTGAGGAAATGTTTTGAAAATCGCGTCAATAGCAGATTTCCCTTAAGGAATATATACTAATGGAGTTAATAATATTAGGGGTTTTCCATTATTGCTCCTGAATAGATGCGAAGCCAGTAGGGCACTTTAAAGGGCTTTAAATAGAATGATATTTTTTATTATTCATTTTAGCAATTAAAATGCTAAACTTTCCAGTATTTGTTTTTCTATTAGCTAAATTGCATATCTTGATGGGAGAGATAAGAAGCGAGGTATTGATGATTTTTCGTTTGACTCTTTTTTTCTAAAGTGCTAGTTAATTTTGTATGTAGTTAATGAGAGGCTGGAGGGTGGTGTAGTGCAAATGGTAGTGGAGCTAATGCTAAAAGTAGCCAGTGACGTCATCAGCTTTCCATAGACACTATTCTATAATTGCTCCTGATAAGAGGACTACTACCTCTTGCTCCTCTCCTCAATCTCAGGACAGATAACCACAGCTTAAAATATCCTTCTCATGTTTGCATTTATTTAATTTTTTGTTTAAATTTATTTTTGTTTTTGCATCTCGCATTAAAGATTAGATAGCTGACTTGGATTGTATTTTTATATTTTGTCAAACCCCTCTGTTTTGAATTTGCTCAGCTTTGTGTTGCTGCTTCAATTGAAATGGCTAAGCAGGTAAAGGGAAATTATTATATTATATTCTGTTTATGAAGAAAAAGAATTTTGTTTAACGATTTGTCATCTAGCCTTAGATAATGTCTAGCATTAATTCCTAATTGCATACAGGTAATTGCTTCATTATCTAATTTATTGTCATACTGATAACAAGTGTAAATTTGAAAACCTTGGGTTTTTTTTTTCTTTTTTTATATTTTTACTTTTTCTGTACCATTTCATGTGAAATCATTGTTCCTGTAATCTTTTTGTTGAGCTCCAGCAGTCTATCAAAGGTCATTAACATCACATAAATATTTATTTAGATGTGTTAAGTTGAGATATATGCTTGGAGTACTTTTATTTATTTTTCCATTTGTCCAGTTTAATAAAATTAATTTGTTTTCGTTTTTGCTGGGATATGAAGTAGACATTTAATTATAGAATAATTAATAATAGTCACCTTAGAGTTCAATGAAGAGTCACCAGGTCATTCAATGAAATAAAGTTTTGTCTCCAACCGTGTCAGAATTTGATTAAACTCCATTTCTGTTCCTTGCATCTAATTATGAAAGAATTAGCTTTAATTGATTTATTTTATTATTATTATTATTATTAAAAGCTAGTTTGTCCCTAAATTAAAATATTTTTAAACTTGTGAGACTTTTAATATTATTTGGAGTAGTAATGTCATAGGCCAAACGTTAGCTTACCGCTTTGTCACTGTCATTCCAATTAACTAATTAATTTGCTAAATTAAGTAATAAATAAAAATATCTTATATTTTTCCTAGCATTATTACTCAAATTTGCTACATTTCAAAGGGCGAAGTTCTGATATAAGAAAATATGCATATATTTTTTATTAAAATTCTATGGTCACTTTTAAAAATTAGAAAATTACGTTTTTCACATTTTGAAATTTATACTAAACAAACAGGACATTACAAATAAACTGATTCTTCATTTTTGTGCATCGGAAAGAGTTCAGCACTGTAACATCTCTGGAGGCACGTCCTTCGTCTGATGATGGAAGTCTAAATTCCTGAAAGCACTAAGCATTTTTTCAAATAAATTATGATGAGCCATAAAACTGTGTTCTGAATAACCTGAAACTGATATCTTCTATAAATACAATGATTATCTGATTTTAGCAGATTTCCCTTGAGGGAAATCAGCTATTGAGGTTGTACTCATGACGGAATTTTCGAAATTTTTCTTCAAATGTCCATCGATCCTACCTAGTAGATGACGAAAATGAGGTCCGTTCAAAACTGTAAATATATATATATATATATATATATATATATATATATATATATATATATATACTTGCAACCGCTAGAGCGGTAACAGACAAATGTGTGTATATATATATATATATATATATTTATAATATATACATTTGTCTGTTACCGCTCTAGCGGTCGTAATTTTTATTTAATCGTTACCAAACTCGATATTTAGTCGTTTTATGTAAAAAGAAAGAGCAAGTTCGTTAACGGCTGAAATCGGACCAGTGGGAGGGGGGGTTTAGAGGGCAGGATTTTCGAAAATTCGAAATATCTCCGTTACTATACGTCGGATCGAATCAATTGAAGAATCAATCTTATTGCAAATTAAATTTACTATAAATATTGTCATGTACATTTTTTCTCTATCTTGAATATTAACCGAGATATTTGCATTAAATCGGAGCGCCTAACGGACGAGAGTTACTTTCCCGCCAAAAGCTAGTTCGGCCGTTTCCTTTACTGGCTCGGATCTCGTGAAATTTCTCTATTATAAAACTGCACGTGGGAAATCTGCTTAGTTTACGCTGCCCCTGCGTGACGTTTTTTTTTTATTTAGTAAGCATTAAGGATTAAAATCAAACTACCCAATCTTAAAACAAAAAAAATCGCAATCTAAATTTCAAAATTGAAGCAAGTATCCATATGCATTATGTATCGGGGCAACTCGAAAAATCATATTTTAACTTTTAAATTACACTAGCTAAGGTACCCAACTTCGCCCGGGAAATCATTTGAGGGTGAATGATAACGGTATTTTTTTTTAGGCTTTACTTTGTACAATATTTTTACATTTTCCCGCTTTGCTTAGCATTTACACCCGAGTCGGGCATGCTGGCAACATGTTAATAATAAAACTAATGTTATGTACTTAATACTTTACAAAATACACAATATTTTTATATTACCTGCTCCCTGTGCATTTATCTGTTTTTAAATACAATAAAGAATTTATACAATTTATAATTACACTCGACCACATGAGGAGAAACAAAATTGGAAGAATTGTTTCTTGGAAAACCGAAAGTTAAGTGCTTACCCGCATACTCTTTATATTTCTCATAAATGCATTATCCTATAAAAGATAAATTTTAACCTTTATTTTGGTATATTTTGCCAAACATCAGTTTTCTATGAAATACTATTTGAACAGTTTACTAAATTCGTTGAGCCTGGTTCTTCAATAATTGCTGGAAAGGTCACTATACTGAACAAATGATGAAATAACATTTTGTCATTTATAAATTCTAGAAGTGTTATTTTAAATAAAAGTGATTTTCTTTTTAATAATCATCTTATATGTGCAGCTCATTGTTAACCAATAGTACCTAATTTTGTGTTATCATACATGATTTTATTTTTGGTTTAATATGCTAATAATAATGTGCAAAATAAATTTCAGATGGATAAAGTAATTGCTGCTTTTAAAAATGTGGTCCAGAATTCGTCACCTTGTGCTGGAAGGATATTAAATGCGTCAGGAGGTTGTGTCAACATATCATCAACATGGTCTCAGCGTAATATAGAAAGAAAAGTTATAGTCCGCTCTGAAATGATGCATGTCGTTAATTTAGATTCGAAGGAAGTAAATTCCTTCACTTCAACCGATCTTGCATCAGAGTAAGTCCTTCATTTTTTAATATTATCATTCTCCTTGCTTTACCTAATCAGTCACTCCAAATGTTGTTGTATGGAGCAATTACTGTATGACAAAAATTAAGGAAATACCTCAATATTTAGAAATTGAATAAAAGTCCTCTCTCCTCGAATACAACCATGTTTTAGTAATCTCTGTCAAGCAGGGGCTACTTAAACCAAGCTTATTTTCTATATCTGCTCACGCTTCTCCATTTTAGCAGAGTTGTACTCATGAATCAATTTTCAAAGCATTTCTTCAAATGTCCATCGATCCTATCTAGTAGATGATGAAAATGAGGTCCATTCAAAATTTTATATATATATATTTTTTACCACTCTGTCAGTCTCAATTTTTGTTTAATTGTTATGAAACTCGATATATATGTGTTTAGTGTAAAACTAAATATCGAGTTCGGTAATGGCTCAAATCCGACTAGTGTGAGGAGTGAATTTTGAAAATTGAAAATATCTCCGTTAATATGCTTTGGACTGAGAAATTGCATGGAACCAATGTTTTTGCAAATTAAATGTTCTATAAATTTGGTTATATACATATTTTCTTTATCATGAATATTAACCGAGATATATGGATTTTTAGCAGATTTCCCTTAAGGGAAATCAGCTATTGAGGTTGTACTCATGACAGAATTTTCAAAATTTTTCTTCAAATGTCCATCAACCCTACCTAGTAGATGACGAAAATGAAGTCCGTTCAAAACTGTATATATATATCTATATATATATATATCTATCTATCTATCTATCTATCTATCTATCTATATATTTGTCTGTTACCGCTCTAGCGGTCGCAATTTTTGTTTGATCCTTACCAAACTTCATATTTAAGCGTTTTATGCAAAAAGAAAGATCAAGTTCGTTAACGGCTGAAATCGGACCAGTGGGAGGGGGGGTTTAGAGGGGAGGATTTTCGAAAATTCGAAATATCTCCGTTACTATACGTCGGATCAAAAGATTGTATAAAACCAATCTTATTGCAAATTAAATTTACTATAAATAATGTTCTATACATTAATTCTCTATCTTGAATATTAAACCGAGATATTTGCATTTGTATTCTGCGTGTCACCAATAGGCTATGTTCGGAGTTTCCGACGAGAGCTCTGGCGGCCGTTTCCATAACTATCGTCCCTCGTGAGTAGGTTTAGAGGTTAGGTTAACTGTTTTTTGGGGCTAAAAACTACTGGGTTATTACGCCCTAAATAATGTTTTTTAGGTTTAGAGGTTTCTTACTACTACAGTTGTTATTAGGCAGATTTCTCTATTGTAAAACTTCACGTGGGAAATCTGCTTAGTTTACGCAGCCCCTGCGTGACGGACTTTTAGTCTATATTTAGTATTCAGCTATTCAGGTGGTTAATGAATACCCCCTCCCCTTCTACTAATTTGTTTTTTACTTACAAATAGGTAATATGTTGTGATATGAGATGACAACTTTGTTATACCAGCACAATGGAAATCTGCTTACATTACATAGCCCCTGCGTTACTGACTTTTTACTTCCTTGTATGAAGTAAAGGATGTATGAAAGTAGCAAAAAGTTTGAGTTTTTAGATGTCTACAGAATTAGTCATTTTGAGAAGTTGTGATGTCTGAGTGTATCTCACGTAACTCAAAAAGTCTGTGAATCGGGGGCTGTGTAAACTAATCGGATTTCCCACGTGATGCTAAAGCACACTTGTCATCTCATATCATCCCTAATTCTCTGTTTCTACGCAAAAAAACTGATGAGGCTGAAGGCTGAACACAAGGAAGTAGGAGTAACACGCTTAATACTTGAGTTACAAAGAAATACATAGAACAACAATTGTAAAACATCAATAGTTTAAGAAGATTGGTTATATAACATTTTACGATCCCACGCATAATGAAGGAGAATTTTCAAATCCACCCTTAAATATCGAGTTCGGTAATGGTCAAACAAAAATTGTGACAGTGTAAAACAATATAACAAAAAAAGAATGAAAAAGTTTTATTTATTAATGACTGGGGCAGGTCGTTTTGTTCTATTATATGTGTGGTAGAATGATATATTGCCAGTTTGAGTATTTTAGGCATTAGTACTCTTCCTATATATTTGAATAGTATTCTTTATATATGTTTCCCTTATTTCATTATTTACTCATATTTTCAGACTAATGACGTCGTATTCTCCTTCGAATACTTACCGTGGATTATTCCGAGACATCCCAGCATCTGGGAAGACGCCAAAGAAGCAGCACCTTGAAGTATGGCGCAAGAACAGGCTTTGGAAAGTCTACGACTTAGCCAGTTACGAGCTCCATGGAGACGTTTATACCGATAGTAAGAACTTACCTCCTAGCTTCTCTACTATTTTCAGCGATACTTCAGTTATATTTGTCTGCATTTTAACCAATTCCTCCTTTAAGAAAAGAAATGAAACAGATTTAATGTGAAACTTCCGTACTATGGACACCCATGAAGTGTCATATTCTCTGATGCAGAGAGGTTTCAGTGAAGGAGGGCTGCAACTCCACCAGTATGAGAATTAAATGCTGTATACTCTAAATTTTGATGATATCTCTCCGTTTATCTAGGAAATATATCAAAAACCCATAAGAAATTTTAAAAAGTCACACTTGCAGGGACTGTGTAAACTAAGCAGATTTCCCACATGCTGGTATGAAACACTACTGATCTCATCTTGTCATATATTTTCTATTTCCAAATAAAAATCTAATCAGTAGAAGTGAGTGGTCAATAAAATTAATTGATAATGTCATCAAAGAACGTATTTGCTTACATCTCATCTAGTAACGGCCTGTTCAAAACATGGATATTTAAGCTTATAATAAGACGTTTCATGGTATATTCACTTAGAATGGTCAATGACTAAAAATGAGAGCTTCCCTGAATGCTGAAAATTAAAAAAGTTCTGAAAATTAAAATCACTATGAAAATAATGTTTTTTGTATTGAAGGTTATAATAAAGTGGTCCATTTATAACAGCTTATTGTTAATATGACATGACTAGGAGTGGGGGGTTTCTGATGGCTGGAAACCAACAAATCCAAATGTCTCAGTTAATATTCATATTAGAGAAAATATGTACATAACAATATTTAAAGGGAATTAAATTTCCAAAAAGTTTGTTTCTATACTATTTTTTGATCTGGCCTATAATTACGATATTTCCAATTTTCGAAATTCCTCCTCTCTAAACTCCCCCTGGCAGTTTTAGCTGTTAACGAACTTGATTTTTAGAATCACTTTTGTTTGAAACACTTCCTTTTTGAGTTTCATAGCAATAAAACAAAAATTGCGATGGCTAGAGCCCTCCCTCACTTCTGATTTAATCATTAGCTATTCATGAAATGTTTATTTTTTGAGTTTTTTAACTCAATCAAACAACAATTTCTACCGATAGATTGGTAACAGACAAGTAAAATAGTCATTCTTTATTTACTAAGCCAAACAAATATACTTTGTAAATAAAATATACTTATAAAAGTTATTATAAACCTATATTCAATTATTGATTAACGCCCACTTTATAACCTTTTATAAACCTATAAAAAATAGTTATTTAAATTGTTTTCAAAGTGGAGTCGAATTTATATTTTATGTATTTTTGTCAGGTGAATTTGGATGTTTCCAATGGTCGCCGTGCGAGACCAAAATCCTTTACATAGCGGAGAAGAAACAGCCCAAAGCCGAGCCATTTCTCCCGAAGAAGCACACAGAGAAGCCCGATGATGAAACTAAGAAAGTAAACAACTTATTATTATTCTTGTTCGTTTTCTTGTTAAATACTTGTAATGAGAGTAGCTGTTGACCAAAACTACAAAAGTGGGAGCCTTTGAATATATATTAGCTACTCACAAATGCTAGATTCAGGCTACTTGATAATTCAAACAAGGTAGCGCTGTTTAAAATATTTAAACAGCGTTAGACAGAGGTAGCAAGGTAGATCCTTTAAATATGTGTATATCCAGTGCAATCTCCTTAATCCGAAGTAATTGTCGTAGGGGGGTGTTCACATTACCAAAAAGTTGGGATTATGGAATGTGTTCATTGGATTATGTTTTGTTTGTGTTTGTAAAATCTAAAAAAAAAAAAACAAGGACCTATTAGTCTAGGTGACATGGAATCACCTATGCCAGGAACCAAGACAAAACCATTATTCATTAAAATTTGTATTTATTGTTACGTTTATTATTAGGGTTCTTTAGGATTGAGAAATTAAATACATAAACATTAGAGTTTTTATCACAGCACAATTTATTTGATGACACACTACACACTTGGTAAATTATTCTTCACTACTAATCACAATATGGACTATTAATTTCACTTCTGATCTCAGAACTATAACTTAAGATCACACGAATCAATGATGTTCATTAAACATGGCACTGCACTGATGTTCACTATGCACTATACTGAAATTAAAAAGCACTGTTCACTAAAAGCTGGACTGAACGCACTGTTATTCAGTAGTAAGAAAACTGAGAACTGATGGTTGGGCGAGCTGACCGACGTTTATATAGCCCAGTGCCGGCTTGCCACTGAGTTGGCTCCATCGCCTAGAAGGTTCTTTCGCCAATCCTCTGCAGGGATGCCTTCATTTTCTTCGTTCTTTCTTAAATACGTGATTAACTATACACAATTTTCAAGCATGTAATTTTCGCAACAGTACATAAGCACACACATACTCTTATGCAGGAAATGACGAAATTATTAATTATTGGTATGTTATATTATATATTAGTGTAATGTTGATGCGTTTTATCATATATTTAATTGTGGTTAGGGCTGTGAATACGAGATGCAGGAAGATTGGGGAGAGGCGCTGGTAGGTAAATGCTCGCCAGTGCTGTGTGTGTGCGATCTGGAGACAGACGTAGTGTCTGTAGTGAGTGGTATACCAGAAGAGCTGAGCGTCGGACAGGGGGTCTGGGCTCCGGGAGGAGGCATCGTAGCTATAGCTTGGCCCGTCAATCCACGAAGGCTCGGCCTCATTTACTGCACCAACCGAGAATCTTTCATTTTCCACATTTCTGAGGATTCTGTTTTCCGTAAGTATAATGTTTTATCTCACTCATTGAAGGTAGCCTGGAATATAATTATTTAGTATTGAAATAGAAACTCTGTCATGCATGTGCTGAGTAAACTAAGCAGATTTCCCCGGTACTGGTAAAACACATCTCATCACATATTCTGTATTTCTATGAAAAAAACCGTTCAGTTAGGGATGGATTTCTGAAGGCTGAAAATGAGAAAGAACGAAAACATCCGTAGAACAAAAGTTTTGCTTACCAAGATTAATTCTATAACATTTTACGATCCGACTAATAATTACAGAAATATTTGGAATTTTCGAATTCCCCTCCCTCTCTAGCCCCTCTATTCCAGTTCCGATTTCTGCAAATCACAAATATGATATGTAGTGTTGAATAAAACGGTTAAATATCAAGAATGGTATAGATCAAACGAACATTTTCAAAGAACATTTAATGCGAATGTAATTTGTGATGTCATCACACAATGAATTTGTATGTATCTCACATTATAAACTTCTCATGGAAACAATATTTGGTATTTAAGCTTAGATTAAAGAGGTTCATGATATAACAACTTATTGTTATTAGGACATGAATAGGAGTGGGGGTTTACTAAAAGCTGGAAACTAAAAATTCCAAATATCTTGGTTAATATTAATCTTAAAGAAAATATGCATATAACAACATTTTTAGAAAATCATGTTTAAAATAAGATTAGTTCATACATGCATGTCTGTTTTAAAGAGATGTTTTTTACAATTTGTATTATGTAAGTGTTTTTATTTATCTTTTATTTTAATATCTTAAACTTTGATAACTACTTTAACTTTTATTACCATATAATTTTAGTTGTCATTTTATAATCTTTTTTTTTAATTATAATTATTATTGTTTCTTTATTGTGTTCTTAGTTTTTGTTAAAAAATGTTCTGTTAGTGAATTTTGTATTTACTATATTATTGTGTTTTATTGTCTACATGCTGTTTCTTGATCTCCTATTAGTATATTACATTTATTTTATTTTTAAACTAAATGAGCAATGTTTTGAAGCTCTTAAAATAAAATAAATAAATAATTTAAAGTGTCAATATTATTTGTCCTTTGAGCAGCGATTGTTATAACGAAAATTTTGTTTTAGTCAAATTTGTGGTGACTACTATTATAATTTCATCAAACATTTTTCATAACGCAAATTAGAAATAAAATTAAAACATTTAGTTGCATACTTAGCATTTGAAGGGAACTTGATTAACGTTTTTGTTTTAAGGTAAATTAAGCAGCGAAGGTGTGGCTGTTCGGAGCCCTAAATTCTCACTAGACGGAAGCCAGCTAGTATGGTTGGAGCGGGAAGCTGGGGGACCCCATAATGGCTGTCATCGCCTAGTACTCTACGACTGGAATTCAGGACAGGTACATTCTTCATATATATTTTAGACATATCAGGGGGGATGATGCCATCAAGCTGAAACACGTCTTTGCTAAAGTGTTTATTTACCATCATTACCCTTAAGTGAAATCTGCTATTGAGATTGTGTGTTTGCGTCATGGTGCAATTTTTGAATATATATATATATATATATATATATATTCCCAGCTGGCTTTAAAAACGTTGGAAGCGAAAAAATATTGCTCTTGGAATTTCTTACGAAAAACGCTAATTAGAAGGGAAGGAAAAGTAAGTGCTTCACATCAGCTAAGAAAGATGATGCCTCTTTAGCTACTGATTCAATTATTTGTTCAATAAAGCTCAGTAATAAGGTAAGTGGTTCTCTATGACTACATTACAGAGCGACGAAGAGCAAATATCAAATCAAGAAGATGCTAACAGTAGTGTCGTTCAATGTGAACTATGTAAGAAGGTATTGACAAAACGAGGTCTGAAACGACGCAGTCATGGAACAGACACAATCGGAGAAGCAGCACCTTTCCAATGTAGCATATGTGGTGGAATGTATAAAAACACCCGAATTCATCTAAGCAAAGCCCACCCTGAAGCTTATAGGCTTAGCCAGGTTAAAGAATCAAATTGCGAAAGTGTATTCATTTCAAACGAAACAGATGATTCTAACCTGAAAGTTAGTCTAAAAAATTGGGAAACCCAATTCCAAAAACTTCTATTGGCCGAAAGAAACGACGAGCTACTGAACTCGACAATCTTGGATTTTGTTGGCTTCCTTCGCTCAGAGCAAATGTGTAGCAAGGCTCCAATTCATCCAGCCACGAAATATTATAAAGCTCGAAAAAATACAAATGGGAATCTAGACGGCTTCACTTATTCTAGGACAAATAATCCAATAAAAAGGAGTAAAAAAGAGTCAGAACGTCGCAAAAATCGTTATAAATACGAATTGGCTCAGCATTACTACTATTATCGACGAAAAAAAGTAGTACAACAAATATTTAATGACTCGAAGGAAAATGCTATGTGTCATATTAATGACAACACAAGTTACGATTTCTTTAAAAAACTAATTGGAGACAAAAATGACTGTCAACTTGACAACTATAAACAAAATGCAGAAACTAATGAAGATATTATTCTTAGTGACGAAGATATTGAAATTGCAGCTAAGGGTATATCATTAGATTCTGCCCCAGGGCCTGATGGTATTTTTGTTAGAACAATAAAAGACTCTGGATGCTATAAAACTATAACATACATAGCTAATTACATGCTGAAATGGAATGTAGTTCCTGAGCTGTTCCAAAAAGGCAGAACTATCCTAATATACAAGTCTGGGGACAAAAATGTTGTTTCAAATTATCGCCCCATAACTATTTATAGTACCCTAAGAAGAATTATTGAACGAGCAATTGACAAGAAAACAAAGCAATATGTTGAACTATCTTCTCATCAAAGAGGGTTTGTTGCACGTCCAGGAGCTTTTATAAACTCATCAATAATCAATGCCTGCATTCAACGAGCTAAAATGAAGAAAGAAGACTGCTGTATTGTTTATCTAGATGTTACGAAAGCTTTCGACAGTATTGGACACAAACATATAAAGAAAACCTTAGAAACGTTTCCAATTCCAATGAACATTAGGAAATTGATCGGCACTCTGCTTACGGAAAACAAAATATATATATCAGGGCCAAAAGGAAACAAGAGTGATTTAATTCAAGTAATGAAAGGAGTGCTTCGCTATTCAATCTAGGATTAGATTTTGTTTTACAAGAGTTGGCTGAAAACGAAATAGCAACCGAATATGGATACAATCTCGTGAATGATTTGCCTAATTTAACCTGCTGTGGATTTGCAGACGATATAGCTATAATTGCAAAAGACCTTCAGTCTGCAAAACACCTTGTAGGACAAACCATAGATGCGCTGCTGAAAATTGGACTAACAGTCAATGAAAAAAAAAGCAAAGCAGTTGTTATAACAAAAGGCAAATTAACAAAAACAGATATAGAGACTATTGACGGCATGAAAATTGATAGTTTGCTACCAGACGAGAAAATAAAATATCTTGGAGTGAATTTTCAGGAAGAGGTCCGTCTCGATACTGAAGAAATTATTGACTCTCGTCGACAAGCTAAATAAACTATCTAGCAGTTATTTACTGAAGCCGGATCAAAAACTAAACATATTAAACCAGTATATCTGGCCAATTCTCATGTACCCGGTGCAATGTGCTCCACTCAAGGATCTCAAGCCCACTTTCTTGCAAAAAATCGACAAAATTGTCCGAAGCTGTGTCAAAGAGATATTAGGTTTACCTTCAGATACTCCGGACAGCATGTTGTACTCTGCAAGAAATGTTAGAGGTTTGGGGCTATTCAAAGCACAATGGGAAGCATTCTTGCAACACATAAATATGTGCATCACGCTTCAGAATGACGGCAATAGGTATGTACAAGAAACAAGAGATTTTAACCAAGAAATAAGGACATGCCTCGAAAATTTGAATCTGACAACAGTGAAAGAAAATTATAATGTGCGACAGTTAAGGAAAAATTTGCGCATCAAGTCATTCGTCGAATGGTCGTCTCTCCCAGCAAAAGGAAAAGGAGTTGAAACATTCAGCGAATGGAAGCAAAGTAATTCCTGGATATTTAACAAAAAGGGCCTATCCTGTTCTGAGTGGACAACAGGTGTAAAGATGAACGTAAATTTAGTGCCAGTACGCTCAATCCCTGGTAGGAATCTAGGAACAACCCGCTGCAGACATTGCAGTGAGTATGAAACCCTCCCTCATGTCCTAGGTTCTTGCCAGTGGGGAGAGCTGTTGCGCAATTCACGTCATCACGAAGTCCGCTCTGAAATAGCAACACTCATCAAAAAATATCACCCAGATTGGGAAATATTTCAAGAAGTTAGTTGCTTGTCAGAAGATGGCTCTCAGAGACGTGCCGACATCATTATAATTAATAAGAAGGGCAAATCAGGACATATACTAGATCCTACAGTAAGGTTTGAAACAGGAAATTTTCAAGCAATTGAGGTTGATTTAGAGAAAAAAAAGATTTACGAACCTTGCTGTAGGTATCTAAAAGAAAAATACCAAGTTGAAAATTGGAGCGTCGACGGATTGCTGTTTGGGGCAAGAGGAGTAATCCCAAAAAAAACGGCCGACTTACTCCAAGAATATGGACTGAAAACTGAAGAAATATGCCAAATGTCGACATCAGTTTTAAAGAAAAGTATCAGAATGATTAACCATCACTTGTACAAAATAAAATAAAGCTCTACATAAGCTGTCCTCTAAAACTAGTCACCCACCATCGCAAAATTTAATTAAATCAAATTAATTCCCTACAAAAAAAAAATGTCAGCATATATAAAGCATTTAAAAACAATTTTTATTTTACCTATATACCCTGGTGGGCTGATTAGGAGGCTGACCCAAACGGGTACCCTCAAAATGGGGGCAGCTTGTTATTTGATTTGATATATATATATAAAATTGTAACCTCTGTCTGTACATTGATTTTTTTCGCGAAATTTCACGATAACTTTTCGTTTCACATGTCATAGACACCATAACTGCAATTTGTTTCTTTCGTGTCTGTTTTTTTTTGTTTATTGGTTTGTTTGTTACCTTTTCACGCATAAACGGCTGAACCGAATTTTATGAAACTTGGTATGTATATTACTACTAGCCCAACTTAGACTTTAGGCTATATTAATATTCTCTAAGACAAACAGGAGTGGGGGTTATAAGGGAGGCCTGAAATTAATAATAGTGATTTCCTATTGGGGTTTCGGCAAATATGCACATAACAAAAGTTGTTTATTTTGTTATTTAGAGAAATTTGCTCAACACTTCTTTTCAATATGAACTACCAGGTACCTCACCTGAAAAAATTAATTCAAATGTATGTCAATATTTTCTCCTTAATAATTCAAATCTATGCATAATGCACAGGAAACGGGAAATATGAAAATATGCAGGACAGTGAAGTCTTACATAAAAAATTAATTTGATTATTAACAAATCCCCAGAAACGACGGGTGTTACCCCTAAACACTGGGACGGGTAAATGTCAAAATATTGTGCAAAATAAAGCCTTGCCAAAAATATACCATCACCATTCAGCCTCAAATGAATTCCCGAGCGAAGCCGGGTATTTGAGCTAGTATATATATATATATATATATATATATATATGTGAGTGTGTGTGTGTCTGCTCTAGTGGTCACAATTTTTTTTTTTTTATCATTTCCAAACTTGATATTTAAACGTTTTATGTAAAACTAAAAATCAGGTTCGTTAATAGCAGATATCCAGTTACCTGTTTAGAGGAGAATTTAGAAAATTCTTAATATCTGTTATTATGTGTAGGATCGAAAAAATGTATAGAACCAATCTTATTATTATTATTATTATTATTGCAAATGTTATGTTCTATAAATGTTATTATGTACGTTTTTTCACTATCTTGATTATTAACAAAGATCCAATAAATCTTCACATCTACTCATGCCATATTAACAATAAGCTGTTATATTATGAAGCACTTTACTTGAAGCCTAAGTTCCGAATAATGTTCTCGTTGAACTTTTTCGTTTTGAGATAAATGCAAATACTGAGATTGATGCACGTGGGAAAACTTCTTAGTTACCGCAGCCCCTGTGTGACAGATTTTTTATTGTAAATAAAAAGTGGAATAAAAGAAATTAGAGCTTTTATTGCTAGATTAGAGGATAAGACCACGGGACAGAGACATTGAGGAGGTTGTCCTTTTCTTCGCAGACAGCCTTCTCATAATCTATAGAGAACGGCAAATGATACGATCGACTCACTTTGGCACGGCTTAGCCCATATTTACTTTGCCTTACGTCCGATTTATCTGATTGACTTATAAATATGATTTCTTTCTCTCTGAGCGTAATCTGATAGTTGTGGTTTATAGCTGTAGAGGTTAGATCTACACGGAAGATGAGAGAATAGGGCTCGTAGGAGAGTATGATAGCATGAGGGTTATTGGAGGCAGGGAATGACTGCCAGAGCGATATCTTGTTCTGGCCCTGCCTCACCATCGCCAGCAGCTTCTCCACTTTCTCCGATTTAGCCCGAGCTTCTGATTGACACTCCTCATTATTCCCAGTCGGCTCTCCATCATTTTTTTTATCACGCAGCCTTTTAACACTATGCTCATAACTCACAAATTTCTTTGAATTTTCATCACTGATCTCTTTTTCGATATAATTTTCTTCCTCCTCAGTTGTCCCCTCTGATGATGTTTCACTGCTTTCTGACATTGTACAAATTTAGGTTGGTAAATGTGTATTGAGATTTATATTTTTATATACTAATAATGTATATTCTCAGCTGTATTTTTTTTTTAAATGTATTATTTATTTCTACCATAAATGCTTGATAAAGAAATTACATAGGTCTGCAAAAAAAAATTTTTGTCAGCTGCATGAGATATTTTTACTGAATTATATATTTTAGAATGCACTCATTTCAGAAGTAATGTCCATTTGTTTCTATCACATAAGGTTTTTTTGCAAATTCAAACACAAAAAATTGGTAAAAGCACTCGTTTATTCAAAATTATCAAACATAATATTTTTTCATAATTTATATAACATCTCTTTGAACATTGTTTTCTCAACACAAAAATGTTTTCTCAAAAAAAAAACTACTAGTGTTCCTAATGTAACCACAAGTGCAATACATAATGTACAATAGTTTTTAAGTATTTCTAGCCTTGGTAAGTAGAAATAACATGAACAATATCTGTTACACTGTTGTTTAATAACAATGTGTAATATATATATATAAAGTAGTACTTGTTTTACAGCCCTGAAAAAGAACAAATAAATATTCTCAAAATATTGGCATAAACTAAAATAACTTTTTCACCTACATTGACTAAAACCTCAACAAACAACAACATATATATATATGTATATATATATATTTATATATATTTCTGTTAACGCTCTAGCAGTCCTATTTTGTCTATCATAACCAAACTCGATATTTAAACGTTTTGTGTAAAAATGAAGATCAACTTCATTAATGGCTAAAATCAGTCCGATTTTGTCAGTGGAGGGAGGGGGGCTCAGAATGGGAGAATTTTGAAAATTCGAAATATCTTTGTTGCTATGGATCAGATCATAAATTCTATAGAATCAATCTTATTGAAAATGTAATGTTCTGTAAATGTAGTAAATACAGTTATATTGCCACTAAAAGCTATTCAAAATTAAACATTTTGATTTACTTACTTTTTATATCTTAAATAATAAATATTATGAGATCGCTCATAAAGTTTTAGAATGTATAATTTAATTTTCAGAAAAGTGTGCTGGTGGATATTGTTCATGAAGAAACGAAGACTAGCAACGGACGATCGTTTTATGGGATTTACAACCTCGACCTCGGAAGATGTTGGCTTTCAGCTAACAACAAAATTATTTTTAGCACACCTCAGAGAGCGAGTGTTAAAACCTACCTTGTTGATATAGGTAATGCTACCTTAATATCAATGCTATATTCTACATTAATATTACTAGAGATTTGTAAGTGTCTTGGGTAAGTTTTAAGAATAGTTTTTAGAGAAAGAACAAAAACCCCATTATACAAAAAGTCCATCACACAGGAGCTGAGGAACTGAGATTTTCTATTTGTTGGAATAACACACTGCTGATCTCATCTCACAATTTATCTATTACTCCCGAAGTTTAAAAACATATATAAATGGGAATATAAGCTAGACGTATGATTTTCATGGACTCAATTACTCATAGTAAAAATCCAATGAGTAGTAGTGGAGATATACTGAAAGCTGAAAACAAGATTAATTCAAATAACTCGCTTAATATTTAATTTATTAAACAAATGTACAAAAAAACACTTGTAGTGTATTAAATGTTTAACAAGATTGATCAGACTTAATAACTGAGATATTTTGAATTTTTGAATTCCACCTCTCTAAACCAAACACCTTCCTCTTTCTGCTCCAATTTTAGTCCTTAGCGAGTTCAGAGTTATTATATGTTATTGATAAAAGAAACATTTTTGGGTATATAATGTAAAACCTTAGTTGATGATGTCACTCATAACATATTTGCATTTATCTCATCTAGTAAACAGCTGAAAACAATATTTGGTATTTAAGCTTCGAATATCCCCGAGACCCCTCATGATATATTAGCTTCTTTTTAATGTGAGATTAGTAGAATTGAGGATTTACTGAGGCCTAAAAATATAAATAACTCGATTAATGTTTGCATATACAAAAACAATTTTATAGAACAACATTTATAGAAAATTAATTTAGGAAAATAGAAAATGTTCACTGGGATCAGATGCTTCTATAGCCTGCAAAAACCTCTCATCTTTAACAGACTCCATATCTTGGCAGAAATCGAACCAGTGGGGGGGGGGATTCTGAAAGTTCCAAATGTCTCTGTTATTATACATCCGATTGAAAAATTATATAGAAGAAATTTTATTGTAAATTAAATGTACTATAAATATTGCTACATACATTTATTCTCTCTTGAATATTAAGGAGGTTACTAAGATTGACTGAATGATTTTTTATTACCGTTTGTATTTATTCACATAATATTCACAGTGGTGTCATGTTACCAGTATGCAAATTTATATATTGTTACACTTCATGAGGGGAAATCTGCTTAGTTTATGTAGAGAGACTTTTTTTCCGGTAACCCCGGATAACACAGCTACTTACTTATACATACCAAGCTCATTAATTTCCTAAATCATACATGCTCTGAGAGGCTGGCTGACCTGTTTGTTTACAATTCAGACACTTCCTGTTAGAGAGTTTATTAAAATGTAAATTGATTGAAAGATTTTTCATTGCCGTTTGTATTTATTCACTTAATATTCACAGTGGTGTTAAGCGTTACCAGTGTGGAGATTTATCTATTGTAAAACTTCACGTGGGAAATCTGCTCAGTTTACACAGCCCCTGCACAATGGATTTTTCATAATAAAATGAGATAACTATATTTGACAGATGTATGACATTAAATTTTCTTATTTTCAAAAATTGTCATTTCAGAAAGTCGAGAGATAGAAGAGGTGGGAGGCGATGAGGAGGAGAGCTCTAGCCTGAGTGTGCTTGATGCAACGGGTAAGCTGATACTGTGCGCCCGATCATCACTGGACAGCAGCCCCGCCCTCCTCCTAGGCAGGCTCTCTGATGATGGAGGCATTGACTGGACCCCACTCGTTGTACAGGAACCACTCATCACCGATCTCAAGGTTGGAGTACTCCGTCTACAAGCAAAGACGCTGCCCAACCCTGTTAGTGAGTACACATCCACATTTATACACATATCCTTCATAGTTTAATGGCAAAGCTCACCAATAAAACACATGTCTTTCCACATAAACTTTAACCACATTGTGAAAATTTGTCCTATTTAACTTCACTTTAGCTAACCTATGGTGGAAGGTCAACAAGAGAATGTAAAATTCAAATGATTATTAAAAATAATTTTTTTTCTCTAGTTTTGTGTCCATATGGTACCTCATCATTGATCACATGATTAAATACAATCATAACTTTGATTTTGAAAATGTAAGTATAATAGAAAAAGAAAGAAATATAAGCAAAAGAGGAGAAAAGAGAATATGCACAAAATAAAAAATAGAAAAAAGGTCATGTGAATTATATATTTTTTATTTTATTAGAAGCTTTAAGCAATAGTTGAGATTACACTTCATTAGGGATAATCGATATATTTTTTATTTTGTGACGTATCGATATAAATCAGCTGACTCGACCCACCATGCTTTTTAAGCTATTCTCTGACTGGTGCGACTAGCGGAAGGTCCTATAGAAAGATGTAGCTGTTAGTTGAGATGTCTTTTTGTAGTAGAATTTCTCCTGATGCGGCGTCACAGGGATGTGAAACTAATAGAGAAATAAAAATGATTTTTAATAATGATTTGAAGGTTTCATTCTTTTGTTGACCTTCCGCCATAGATTAGTTTATTCACATTGCCCTACATGTTTCGTGGCTTAACTACCATCTCTTCAGGGCTATCTCTCTTCAAAAAATAATAACATTAATTTTGAAAAAACCCAATGGTAATTCTTTGCAACAAAGTGGATTCATTGACAAGTGTCTACTAAGATAATATATTTATTAAATTTAATTACAGATTGCTATTTAGAGTTGTGAAGTGCTCATTCCCTCTTACTTTGGTTGAGACAATCCCTTCCTCACTGGGAAGGTCAGTGATACTGAGATTCCCGAAGCAAGTCAGCTGACACTACAGATCGATTATTTTTATGTCAACCTTGAACTCAATTATTTTTGTCATAATTCAAAATCAATTGTTTTAAGATAAAATGTTATATGATTAAGGTATTTAATCTATTTTTATTTTGTGAATATTATCTTTCATTTTTCGTTTAGCATTATTTCTTTCTTTATCAATTATTTTAAAGTTTTAATAATTGATGGTGTGCTTCTTGGAGATGATGGAATGATCTGTCAAGGCAGTTTTATTTTCATTATTGTCAATATTTTGTACGTGTTGCTTTAACCTTTTGTTTAGCAGCTGCAAGGATTCACCAATATAAGTTCCATTGCAGCTGTTACAGCTTATTTCGTATATATTATATTTAGATTTTGATTCTATTACTTTATCTTTAATTCTACTAAAATTCTTTCGGATTTTATTGATATGTTTCCAGGCTATATTACATACCCCTTTAAAAAATAAGTTTCAGTTTTCTAGATATTTGTGTAAAGAAATGTGTTTTATTGGTGACCCTTCATATTAACCCATTAGTGCCCACGAGCAGCTTTAGCTGCATCAGTTTTTGAAAATCCACCAGTAGTGTTGATGTTGTTATTTTTCTAAGTACTTTGGTTTAAAGTGAAGGGGGAACATTACTTGAGACAATAGGGGTGAGAGGTGGGGTACCTGTTACAAAGAAAAGGAGCTGTGACTACCTGTTTCACCCTTTTCCCATCTTAGGTCAGTCCTCACTCAATCCTCCTGCTGGAAAGAGGTAAGTTGTACTTGTAATCATTATTATTTTGAAATTTGGATTATATATATTTTGTCTCTAATATTGGTAGTTAATATGTGTAAAATATGAAGAAGAAAAAAAAAAAAAAACTAGCCCAAATTTGATGTTGAATTTTGCATGCGTCTAAAGCTGCTCGTGGGCACATAGTGTACTAATTATTTTCATATTTCTTTTTCAGACTAGAAAATTCTTTAGCAATTGCTGCTCAATAATATTTAATTATTGGTATACTATTGTTATCAGGTTATCATACTCTTCCAAAAAGACGTTTATTTTGGAGTACAGATGAAGATTGCAGTGTCCCATTTGTTAGTAATGCTAAGAGACGTAATAGGTTTGACGATATTCTGAGATATCTCCATTGTGCTGATAATTCTAAAATAGTTCCAGGAACTGACAAGCTATTCAAAATTAGACCTTTATTTGAATATTGAACAAAAATTTTAAAACCATTCCACATAACAACACTAAGGGAGAATCGGGTTTCCACTAATTACTGCCTTACTGACAAAAAAGCTATCAAAAAACAGCGTAGGGGGACTGTTCAAATTGCCACTAACGGGGATTTACTAATTATAAGATGGAATGATAATGCAGTTGTCACGGTAATGACTAATACCATTCAAGGAGAAAATAAAACAGCAACAAGGTACTCATCCGAACAAAAAAAAAAATTAGTATTCCTATTCCTCTCGCATTATATGAATACAACCAGCATATGGAGGGAGTTGATCTAAATGATCAGTTTGTATCAACATATCGGACTACAATAAGAACTAAGAAACGGTGGTGGCCATTTTTGATTGGGCAGTTGATGTAAGCTGTGTGCAAGGTCGATGATATATTACGACGAGAGGTCGTAATATATTTGTTGAAACATTTTGGGACACCCAGGACTGGGCGAGGTTTTAAAAAATCGTATACAGCTCTTGACAGTATTCGAAAAGATAGGACATATCATTTGATTATAAAAGGTATTTCCAAAAATAAAATATGCGTCCAATGAAAGAGAAGAACCATATACCTCTGCAGAAAATGCAGCGTTTCGCTTCACCCCGAGTGTTTTGCCCCTTATCATGAGTAGAAGAATGGGCAAAAAATGTATATATGCAATTTGTTTTATTTTACCTCCTTCGGTTATTTGTTTATATATATTTTTTTATGTGATTTATAATTTATTTATCCATATTTGATTGTTTTATTATTAGGTAGAGTATTTGTTGTTATTATTAGATAGAGAATTTGTTTATATTATTAGATAGAGTATTTGTTTCAGGTTATTTATTTATATATTTTTTTTATGTGATTTATTTTTTTTTTTATACATATTTCATTGATTTACTATTAGACAGAATATATATTATTTACTTATACATATTTGATTGTTTTATTATTAGATAAAGTATTGTTTTATTATTAGATAGAGTATTTGTTTCACCTTAGTTTTGTTCCAAAAACATCTGAAAATTATTACATTGTATTATTTGAGTTTCTTATACAATAAAAGTGTTTTAAAAATTATATTGTTTTAATGAAAATCCTAAAATGCTTTTTAATGAGGCAATAAATGCAGGTAGTTCCAATCGAGTGCACCAAGTGCCCACGAGCATCTTTAGCTGCAGCCTGATATTCAGCACTTCCCTTACCATAATTTTTTTTAATTATTTTTCCCATTGCCTATAAAGTAAAACAATAGTAAAAATTAAAAAAAAAATAAAATCTATCGATTGGGCACTAATGGGTTAATCTATGAAGGATATCATAAGAATATTGGGTGCAGAATAAGAAGAACATTTATAGAGAGTTTACCTCTCTTTAAGCCACATTTATACAATGGGTTCAAGCCAATCTGAATCAACCTTAGAAGAATAATTATCTTTCCCAAGGAATTAATATTGCCATAAATACAACCTCTATAACTCAGTCAGTTATAGAGGTTCTACTTATTGCGCAAATTTCAAATTTGTCCTGGGAGGTCTGTCAATTATATATATATATATATATATATATATATATATATATATATATATATATATAGAGAGAGAGAGAGAGAGAGAGAGAGAGAGAGAGAGAGAGAAAGTTTTGAATGGACCTCAGTTTTGCTATCTCCTAGAATCGATGGAGATTTGAAGAAATTGCTGGAAAATCATGTCATGAGTACAACCTCAATAGCTAATTTCTCATTTCCCTCAAGGGAACTCTGCTGAAAAATATTAATTTTATTTATAATAGAATCAATTTGTACAGAATTGTAGATAATGCTGTAAACTGAGAGGGGGTAAGGAGAATGTATCTGAATAAATGTAGTACGTGGATTATATTCTTGTGTAAATTGTATTTTGCAGGTAAGTTCTGTGCTTTGTACATGATCCCGAAGAATGCTGCCAATGCGCCATTGATTGTCTGGTCCCACGGAGGACCTCACTCGTCCTTCACTAACAGCTCCAGCATCATCGCGTCCTTCTTCGCATCTTTAGGTAGTCATAATGTTTCTATAAAAATTTAAGATTTTGTTGAGTGCTATTCTGACTAACACCATATAGAATGTGTGTGATAAAATTGTGATTTTATAAAGGAATGATATTGCACTTGGGGTGGGGGGAATAGGAATTAGAACAACAATTGTAGAATATCAATAGTTTAACAAGATCGGCTCTATAACATTTTACAATCCCACTCATAATAATGGAAATATTTTGAATTTTCGAAATCTCCCTCCATCTGAACCCTGATTTTTTAATGCTATAGCAGCCACAATTTTTGTTTGATCATTACCAAACTCGATAACATATAAACATTTTTTGTAAAATTAAAAATTGAGTTCGTCAATGGTTGAAAGATGACCAGTGGGAGGGGAAGTGGTGAATTTCGAAAATTCAAAATATCTCTGTTATTATATGTTGAATCAAAAAATTGTATAGGACCAACCTTATTGCAAATAGAATTTCTTAAAAATTTTGCATTCCTTCTCTTTCTTGAATATTATCAGAGATATTTCCATTTTTTAGTTTTCAGCCTTCAGTAAACCCCCACCCCTACTCATGTAACATTAACATTAAGCTGTTATATCATGAACCACTTACGTTGTGTGGACATAGCCAATTAAAATTTTACATTCTTAACTCCACAATGTTTTAGTTGATCTACACTATAATCAATGTTTAACCAATCATGGGACATTTAAGTTCTTAGTCGTTAATTGGTGAAATCAGACTAGGAGGGGGAGGGGGAATCGAAAATTCAAAATATCTTTGTTAATATGAGTTGTATCAAAGAATTTTATAGAATCCAGGTTGTTAAACTATTGATGCTATACAATTGGTGCACTACACATTTATTTTTGTAGTTCATTATTAAGTGAGTTATTCAGCCTCTGAAATTGTTCTGTTTTCAGTAAACTCCCACTTTAGAGGAAAGATGTACTTTCTTTAAAAAAGGTTTTATTTAGCTTCATCTGTTTATTTATTTATTTAGGTCAAATTTAGCAGTTGAAATTTGAGCCTTGATATTTGGTACACAGCTTTAGTTCTGATGGCAAGATAATTTAATATATTCAGTATCTTTGTAAATCCAAGATAGCCGCCGCTACAAAATGGCGGTCATACTTTTTTCTTCACAACTTCCTCAATATGGGTTTCAAATGAATGGGCTTATTGACTAGTAGAATACTGTACACTGACAAATTTCAAATCTAAGATGTCCACTAGCACATGCTATTTTATATATGTGTTTCAATATGAGTATGGGGGAGTCATGGCTATGGGTTCTAGCAGTAGAATTTTTGTTTGACCATTACCAAAATTTAATTTAGACGTTTTATGTAGTGTTTTTCTGAAATAGGACTAGGCGCCCCAAAAGAAAGGTCTTTACAAGTAGAACATGGTGCATGGCGGTTTAAATGATCTTTTTTTAAAGTCAGGACAAATCGTTAGGAAATAAACCTTGTATCAATGAAGCACTAAATGAATTAAACAGAATGAGAAATTAAAACTAAAAACTTGAAAATAAAATAAGTAAAGAAAACGTTTATGCTAAATAGTTTTACTAGGACAAAAATACCTATAAAAATTACTAAGAAAATGTACTAAAAGCTAAAAAATAATCCTAGATGCTAGACAGCAGTGATCACAGTACACTCCTCATCAATGTATGCCATTGATCAGACAAATAAATACATTTGTGGGGTGTTTGCAATTTGTATCAAGAACCAACCATTAATATGATCATAAATGCTATTTATGTATATTTATTCAGGTTACACTAAGCCCCATGATTTTATTTATTTGTCTGATCAATGCTCTAGATTCATTAGGAGAGTGCTGTGATCACTGCTGTTTAGCACCTAGGATTATTTTGTAGCTTCTAGTACATTTTCTTTGTAATTTTAATCAATACTTTTTTCAATAAAACCATTTTACTTAAATTATTGTTTACTAATTTTATGTTCCACTACTTCTCTCCTCATGTATTATGTAATAGTATATTAGTTAAATAGTATTTGTTCTGGCTAGGTTTTGGGCTAGTGATGGTGAACTACCGAGGTTCTACAGGAGCAGGACAGGCATCGATAGATCTGCTTCCCGGGCATATAGGCGAGACAGACGTAGCAGATGTACAGGAGGCTACGGATGCTGTCCTTGCTCTATTCCCCGACCAGCTAGCAAAGGATAAATGCCTACTCTTTGGCGGCTCTCATGGTGGATTCCTCTCTCTACAACTATCGGCTCAATATCCGGTAAATATCATTACACACTTTCATACCCTTCTAGCGAGCAATAAGCAGTCCAAGCTATAAGAATTCCTACAACCTAATCAGAAAGAATTTAGGAAGGGTTTCACTGACAATCGACTCTTGCTCAAATTTTAATAAGCATAAATTTATTTATAATTATAAAATTCACCAGTAATATTCAAATCGAAATGGAAGACACCTTGAAGCAATATAATGGGGACACTGTGTCTAATTAAACTAAATTACAAAGAAATAAATCTTAGCTAGTTTCTAGTAGGGCTGGAATCAGACCAGGAGGTGGAGCTGGGGAGGGAGATATTTAGAAGAGGGAAAATTGAATAATTTCTCTGTTATTATGATTCTGATTGAAAAAAATTGTTGATCTAATCTTGTTTCAAATTTTATTCCCTATAAATGCTATTCAAGACATTTGCATTTTTTAATTTTCAGCCTTGAATAAACCATTACTCCTACTCATATTTTAACAATTAGCTGATATATGATGAAACATTTTATTCCAAGCTTAAATATCAAAATATTACATCTAATCCTTACTGAGACCAATTAAAGTATTTCGGGTAAAAAAAGTATCTTATAGTCTGAACTCTCTTTATCTTTTTTAATGCCCGCCCCTCTGGGCATAAACATGCAGGGTAACTTTTATAATATTTTGTCTCATCTATTAAGGCAATCCATAATTTTCTTAGGTACTAAGAGTACTAAGCAACTTTTAAAGTTATTCCTCTAAGTCAGTACAACCATAAATCTCTACAGGAGAATAAAAAACTCATATAATAATCAGCCTTAAACCAAATCGTATCAAATATTGTTTTCTTTGAACTCTTTCTATTTGAGATATACTCAAAGATGTTCGATATGACATCACCATTTAATATTTTAAGTTGTAAACTACTTCTTCTTGATTCTTTTTTTTTTATTTATCAATATTTGAGGTCTATTGAGGTTGTTCTCATAACATAATTTTCAAAAAAATTCCTCAAACCCAGGGATCAAGGATCAAAGATTTGTACATAACCAATTTTATTGCAAATTTAATTACCTATAAGCGTTTTTAAATACATTTATTCTCTATCTTGAATATTAACCGAGATATTTGGATTTTTTAGTTTTCGCCCTACTTATGCCATATTAACAATAAAGCTGTTATAACATGAACCTTTTTGTTCTAAGCTTAAAGATGAAGTATTTTTTCAAGAGACATTTATTAAGCGTTATACACACAAAGTTGGTGTGCGATGATGTGATCAATTAAGATTTTAGCCCTGGAAAATGTTTATTTGATCTATACCATACTCGACATTTAACCGATTCAGTCAACACTAAAGATTTGGTATTGACCTAAACCGGACCTGAAATAGTGAGGGTTTAGAGTAGAGGGGGAGGGGATTCAAAAATTAAAAATATCTATTTGTCTGTTACCACTCTAGTGGCCGTAAGTTTTGTCTTATCATTACCAAACTCGATATATAAGCGTTTTATGTAAAGTGAAAGATCAAGTTTGTTAATGGCTGAAATTGCACCAGGGAAAGAAAATTTGAAATATTTCCATTATTATTATTAGTTGGATCAAAAAATGGTACTAATGATAGTACCCATCTTACTGTAAATTTAATCACCTATAAATGTTGTTATATACATATTTTCTCTAATATGAATATTAGATGAGA
Source organism: Riptortus pedestris (assembly GCA_019009955.1). Classification (NCBI taxonomy): domain Eukaryota; kingdom Metazoa; phylum Arthropoda; class Insecta; order Hemiptera; family Alydidae; genus Riptortus; species Riptortus pedestris. The sequence goes on from CM032232.1 coordinate 5,361,897, forward strand.
TATTTTAATTTTTAAGTTTCCATCCATCAGTAAACCACCATTCATACTCATGTTGTGATAAAAATAATCTGTTATCTCATGAAGCACTTTATTTGAAGCCTAAATACTAAATATTGTTCTCATTGGACAAACATCTTTTACTTTTTGAGATAAATATCCATGCGCACACATATACATGACAATACATGTGGGAAACCTGCTTAGTTAACACCTCCCCTCCCCCTGTGTGGCAGACTTTTTTGACTTTATGTGTGTTCATTTTTGCATGCCAGCTTTTGTCATTTTTCTTTTTTGTTTCCAAATTAATTTTTCTTTATTATATAGCTAAAGTATGTAAAGGTGTCTGTTGAAGGTTAAATTTGTTTTGATGATTGTAAATCTCTAAAGTTTCCTTATTTATTTCAAATGTCAAAATTATAATGCTGTTATAGAAATGTATCCAAATTCACCATGTTGTGAAGGCGCAATAATTTATATACATCTCTATATTAATCTGTTGAATGTGCATGTTTCAAGGGGCTCTGGTTAGCCACATGAGCTAAGTTGTTAAGAGTGCTAGGTAAACCTAGAGTCATAAGTTTTGATTCTCAGCTGGGCAATAAGAATTTAATTAGTAACTGACTCACTAAATGAAATTCTTAGTCCCAGACTGGTTAGAAAAGGGTGGTAATGTGTAGTTAACTTGTCCCAAATTTGCAGCACTTGAGAATGGGAACGAAGTGCTGAAAGGCCTTATCTAATGGGAAATCTCTATTCATCTTTATTCCTAAATTTGGAAAGACTTCTGTCATTATACACTTCTTATATATTTATTAACAATTCCTGTTATGGCATTATCAAATGGAAAAAAATGTATGTATTATGATAACATTTTTGAGCCAATGCGCTTGTTTCAAAACATTGTTTAAAGCAGGTATGGGCAACCTTTGACATGTTGCGGGCCAAACTTTAGTGTCCAAATACATTCGCGGGCGCTTTTAAAAGTAGTGCATTTTAAAGTAGTTTTCATAATTTTTAACGACAGATATGAGACATGAAATTAAACGACAATGTAATTATAATACAATTTATGAAAATAACAAAATGAAATGAAAAAAATAGGTACAACATTATAATTAAATTGTAAAATTTAGATTTATTACAAACACCGAAAGTGAAATAGCGACAACGAAATCAATGAGACACTTGAGCTAAAATTTGGGAAACTAATCCATCGATGTTTGGATTAGTTCCACTGATACAAAGATGAAAAGAATTTTCCAAATTATCGTCAGTCAGCCTTGTACGATGTTTTGATTTATTAACTTTCATCATTGAAAAGATCTGTTCGCGTTTATAAGTACTGCCAAACGCACAAATCTCTCCTCATCTTCCTCATTTGGAGTAAGTTTTGCCACTTTGCTTGGATGAAACCTTGGCACGGGTAGTTGACCACATATGGTTTAAAAAATGATTTCTTCTAGCAATGTTATTTTATACTTTTTTTCTCATGTTAATGTCAGCACCTTTACAAACCTTTGACTATATAGATAATGATGCTTTGAGAATTGTCGTGAAGGTACAGATGAGAAAGTAATATTGTCCAATGATTATGGTTTGCAGACAAATTACAAAAGTTGCGTGGCGTTAAATCCTGTTGTTGATCTGACAACGTTTTCTGTATCCGACATACCTGACTGGTAAGTTAAGCTTTTATTGACTATTCATACCTCTTTCTCTCTTCCAGTCTTTCTACAGGTCAGTTGCGGTCCGAAACCCTGTTACAGACGTCGCCACTATATTTTCTTTATCAGATATTCCAGACTGGTAAGAAACTTCATTATTTATCGAATTATTTAAATAATACATGGATATTAAGGTAGAACTGTTGTCGATCGCTCATCGAGGGCTGTCATAAATTATCTCGCAAAAATGTTCAGTGCATTGACGTAAAGAGATGTAAATGTTATTATAAAAATAAAATAATTTTAACTACCAAAATGCCAGAGCACATGGGGACTTATCCAGAATTGGGTAAAACTTAAGTTTCAGGAAAAACTCTACTTTTAACAGCTCATAAAAGTGATATTCTAAATGAGCTTTGTGCTGTCATAACTCAACATATAAAATCTGAAGGCATTTATAAATGAAACATGTAATGCAAGCTGAGATTCATTACAATGTCTAAAATAACAGTATGAATGGCATTATTGGTTAAGTTAACCCTTTATTAGTGCATAAGAAGAGGTAGGAGATGAACATGAATTGTATAGAGCTGCATTGAATTAAGATATTTTAGCCCTTTGCACACGGCCTCCAGATAAAAATAGCCATGATAAACTACTGCTTATACATCAATTCATGTCTCAGAATGAAACTGTCCTAAGTATATACCATTATAATTCATGACTTAAAAACTATTTTATAAATCTTATTTGCCTTGTATAAGTGAATGGCCAACCATCAGATGTGACAATAGACGAGTTGAAGTTGTACTAACGAGACTTAGGAAAGAACACTTACATTTAACACACTCATAGCTGATGGCGAGCACAGAAAGACCTATCTGCAGAACATGCCATCAACCATTAAACACATACTAACTAACTGTAGGAATTTAATACTATTAAGGTCTTCGGGTCTTGACCGTGTCTTCATTTTGGTTGCCAACGTTTCGCTAGACATGCTGCTAGCTTCCTCATGGCTATCTCTGAGACTGAAGAGTTACGGTCAAGACTCGAAGACCTTAATAGTATTAATGACCAGGACCGTGGAAGTCTACGAGTATAACTGTAGGAATATTGAATAATTAGAGACTCCACATAAAATGTACCAACTTCATATAGACGGCAGCCCACATATCAAGAATATGCTAAATCACCTTAAAAAAATTATTTTTTTTTACAAAATTTAACTTCTCACTTTTTTAATTTTGACAAAATTTGAGAAATTTAATATAATTTTGAACAATTTTAAATAATATAAATGTACTAGTATATAGGAATAACATAATTTTTTTTATTAAAACCATTTTAAATTGTTGTCTTTATTACTAGTCTAATGTTTATTTGTTGTCTTTATTACTTGTATTTAATGTTTATTTATAGTGTTAATTTTTTATTTCTTGGTTCAGTTTTTTATTATTTTTCCATAAATTTGTTTTTATTTTACATTGTTAATGTCTGAGCCAAATCACCTGTTCCTGTATAAATAAATCTTATGAAATGCATATATTTTCAAAATAACATTGTTATGTTTAGGGGAGCCGTAGAGTCAGGGTTCAGCTACTCGCCAACTATGCTTATCACGGAGGAAATGTTTGAGAAGATGAAGTCACTGTCTCCGCTGAGCAGAGTCGGAGATGTGACTGCACCTACTCTCCTCCTCCTCGGGAAGAAGGACCTCCGTGTCCCGTTCTACCAGGGCCTAGCCTACTACCACCATCTCAAGGCTAGGGGCATCAAAACTAGGTAAATACACACTCCCTCTCTCCAGCCCCTCTCCACTCCTAAAATTTATATCTTAAGATTGTCTGTGAAAAGAAAACTAAGATCGTACCAGCACTTGGGAAATCTGCTTTATGCAGCCCATGTGTAACAGACTTTATATTTGAAATGTATTAATATGAATGTAAATGGTTTGTATGTGTTGCAGAGTCCTGGTGTATGATGACAACCATTCGCTGTCGCAGCTGCCTCACGAAGTAGATGTAGTGATCAACAGTGCCCTCTGGTACCTAGATACCATTGACCACGTTGTAGACTAACCCTCTCCATCTTCAATCTACCTAGCCATAGATTTAGGCTATTTGTGTTTTTAATTAGGCTGGTGAATTGTTGTCTTCGATAAGAACTTACATATATATCTTATATTTATTATAAGATTTAAAAAAAAAAAAAAAAGGCTTAGACTAAATTTGTAATTGTAATGAAAACTTACTAGCTTTTCACGAAAGGAGCCAATTAGAATGAAGAGGATTTGAAAGGTGATTGGCTATGTTCTTTATCTAGTCCATTAATAGAATTGATAACTTTGTCACCTGTCCCTCCGTTTTTGTGTTAGGTTTTTAAAAAAATCGTATACAGCTTTTATTACCCCGATGATTTCATCCACCTGTTGAATGGATTGCGAGTAAGTCTTCCTATTGTTTCCCATTTCCTCGGGCAAACCATTTGTATGGTACTCTTTGGAGAAGCTATCAATATCAGATGCCAGCTATATCACTTACAAATAAATTTATAATTTTCAATTTTAGTGGAGATGAGGTTGTCGTATTTTCCATAATTCCCCCAGCCTGTAAACCTTTTGAAATATCTTGATAAAAGTATTGTAGGCATTAATAATGCCTATTGATAGCCAGCTTCTTCAGGGTATCAACTCAGAGTTCATCGGAGATCTCAACTACAAATTTAATCGGCTTGTGTCAGAACTCATCCGCAAATTAATTTGTCTCATTTCAGATCTCAATTGTGAATTTATTCGCTTTGTTTGAGAACTCGCCTGCAAATTATTCATCTTGTTCGAAAACTCAACTGCACTCAAATTATTCACAGTTTGATTTTTAGAGTCTGTTCTAATAGATATAGATCAAAAAGTTTCTGCTGATTTCCAGATCAATCTCACTTAAACTGTACTACTTACCTAACACCTATTATCAGAGTTCTAACTTCAAACATCATTTATCCCTAAATAAGGAGCCATATATTTATATTTCCATTTCTCTATATCTACATTTAGAAATAATAAAATAACATTACTATCAAGAAGTGAGTAGTGTCTTTCATAAGACCGAAGTGGCCTATTATTACGGATTGATCCATTCATTTATCACAATACATAAGAAATTTTGGATCCTAATTCATTTTTGGCCTCTAATTTTTAGTGTAGATTATAAATGGCTACTACTACCTACCTCTATTACACATTAAGTATATTCAAAAATTTTAATTTTATATACTTTTGGAAAAAAAATTATGAAGGGCATTTTAATAAATTTTAAAAATGACTTTATGCTTGCATACATATGTTTACTCATTGTATTTTAATCTCCCACTGTAGAATTATTTACTCCGTGTATAATTATTTCTTCAATATATGATAAAAGTAATTTTAGGGAGATTAAATCAATGTTTTTTATATTGGCTTCCAAATTTATTTGCTATTCATCAGCTTTGTTTTGGATCTATAATCATCGAAACTTCTTCCATTCAAAATAAAATCTTCCCCTATTTTTTTTATTTTTGACAAACAAGGTAATGTTATTGAGTTCCTATAAAATACTTATTGTTTCCTTAAATCACAGTTGCACTTAGCACAGAGAATCGAAACACCTAAATTTACAAAATAATTAGCTTATAGTAAAACACGACTTACACAACTATGTGCAATTAAGTTTGTAAGGATTAAACTTAGTTTTTTAGTTGTTTTCTATTTATTGGAGTCTAAATTAATTGGCAGTGTTTGTGTAGCCAGTTATATGGTTCAGAGTTATCAGTTAGTCAAAGGTGTTATTTGATGAATGGTTGTGATATCAGTTCAAACGATGCAAGAGAGAAATTGAAGGTAATTCATCATAGCTCCAAGATAACTTTCCTGTACAAACTAAAATTTAATCTAATTCCTAGAAACAGTATGAGATAAATAATTAAAATGATTTCAAAGTATTAACTCAAAAAAAAAAGAGAAAAGTTTTGTTTTGTGATTGTGTGCTATATATAATACCTTCTAATTCTCCTTTATATACAGGGTATTTCAAGAAGCATTACCAGGGGAAGTTAGCTTCAATAAAACAGTCAAGTATGGTTAAGACAAAATCTTTATCTTGCTTCTTGTTGGAATTGAAATTTTTAAAATAAAAGGTTTGTGAGGGGGGAGTGGGTGCTCGGAAAATATTATTATTATTTGGAGTGAATAAAAACCTTATTATTATTAACTTTCCCCCAAGAAAATCATACCCACTCAGCTAGTTATCAGATCAAAATTTTTGTTTGTAGCTCAAACATCCATCTTACCTATATTATTCTCTTTGGTTTTGACATATTTTTCATTCTGTACTTAAGAAAAAAAACTTTTGTAAAAATACTCCTTTCTATATGTTCAAATTGTTTGTACAGCTCAATTGGTTTTGTCAAATTATGATAGCGAAGTTTTGATTCATTTTGACATCTGATAGAAACCTTAAATATTACTTTCGTGAAGTTTGACCAACTTTGAATTTATTGGTGTGAAAGCAATGAAGTAACAAGTTTATTAAAATATTATAGGTTTGACACTAAAATCAAACAGGTTATTATAACTTCAACAAAAAGCAAGATTTAAATTAAATCCAACCAGCTTAGAACTAAATATGCTTCCTTTCCCGACGAATCGACATGGACCACACCTTGTATTCCCGACTTGTTTGAATTGATTTTGAGACTGTTGGTAAGACTGCCTGGTGCCAGCCAAAGATTTAGGGGCTATTGGTAAGACTGCCTGGTTTCAGCCAAAGATTTCTAATAGGAACAACTTCTCTTGGGATAATAAAAGCTCGTGTAGTAAGTACTTCAAATAGTATTGGCAAGTCTCTCAAGAGAGAGTCTCATTATTTTTCATCATGTGGTAGAGTACACATGTCTTTTGGCTTTTTATCCAACTGAAGTTGAACTTTTTTGACTCCTAATTTTTCAATTTTTGGCAGAGAATGAAAATGATGCCCTCATTTCGAAAGTAGTCGACAATGAGGCAATGGTGCCCTCTATCGATAGATTTGACAATAGTAATATATTAATATACCGAAGGAGCTATCCCACTCTTTTGTATACTCGAGCTAAACTGAAATCTCATCATAGAAGAGGTAATGAATGGGCTGAGTCTATCAGACATCAATATTGAAACGTAGTGACCAACATAATTGTTTTCCTATTTTTTTTTTTACAAAGCAAAGGAAGTAATGACTTCCTTAAAAATTACAGATTTTAAGGGAATTATCTATTTTGACCGTCGTTGATTCCATCATGACTAGAATCAGTGCAAGAATGTTGTAGATTATGTAGGGACACTATCATCTTCTACAGAGCTATAAGCACCAACACACAAAAATCTCTCAGTATAATATACTAAAGAAATGTTATAGAATAATATATATATATATATATATATATATATATATATATATATATATATATATATAATATAAAGATGTATTGGGACGAAGCGATGATAACTGGCCATACTGTGCACCATAACAAACCGGATATTCTCATTATTGACAAGATCAATAAGACTGCTGATATTATTGACATTGCAGTGCCCAATGATGAGAATATTCGAAAATCCCATGCCGAAAAATTAAGAAAATATCAAGAATTAGCTATCGAGCGCAAAGAGGTATACAAACTGAAATCTGCCATTGTTCAAATGGTCTCGTGCCAAAAACAACGATAGCAGGCACCAAGAATTTAAATCTGCCAACAACAATTATAAAAGAAGCACAGCAAGGGGTAACTCTTGATACTGCCAGAATCGTGCGTAAATGTTTAAATTCCCCATAACATGTCACAACCACAAACTCCATATCGGTTGGATTTTTCCCCGATATGGATTTACTCCAGTTTTCACTGAGTATAAACCTCTCCCATAATAATAATAACATGTATAGCCCTTAAAATGTTATAGAATTTCGATTATTTTCTAACAAAACTATGGCTGAGTTTAAAAACATACAATTAAAATCGATACAACCCATAAAATGCTGAAACCGACATAACACATTTAAAATAAATATAAGTTTATATATATATATATATATCCACTCTTTGCTGCTATGGCTAATTGGGACGGTTTATTTACAGATTACGACCCTATTCTAGTGAGAGTGGGGTTAAGGATTTCATTTAGTGAGTTAGTGAGCGTCACTAAATAAATTCCTACTTATCCAAGTGGGAATCCAACTCGCCACTCTAGGTTTGCCATATGAGATTTAGGCCAATTCTGTAACTACCCTGAGCCCCCAAAAAACAAAAATTCCTATATACAATTGAATAAGAGAGAGAGGGAAACTATCAGGCGCGTTCCATTAATTTTTAAGATTTACTATTTAATGGATTTTGTGAATGGTTTATAAAAGCATTTTCTATCTCATGAGCCTTGAAACTTATGGCCTATAACTTCTTTATCAAACTTGTCCTAATGCATGGGCGGGAGACATGTGCGTTGATAGCTACTCTGGAAACAAAGGTTAAAAGGATTGAGAATTAGGTTCTTAGAGCCATAATAGGCCCGAAGTGGGATGGTGACTTAGAACATTGGAGAAGGGAAACAAGGGGGCTAGTAATGGCAGATAAACATCTCCAAGGTTTCTAAAGTCAACTTAAAAAAAGAAATATTTAATTCTGTAGTTAGTAGTATATTATACTAAGACATTCTTGTGTGTTTGTGCCTATATCACTGAAGATGATCAGGTATCATTGAAAGGACTAAATAAAAATTTTTAAGGACATTGTCTAGTAGCTATTACGTCCTCATCATTAATTCATTTATAAGTTATTATTTTAAAGGAAAATAAATCGAATATGTATTTGAGAAAATAATTAATTAATTATAACTAAATGAATTTATTTGAGGAAAAAAATGTATTTATTGTGGAGGGAAAATAATCATTGGCTGAAACCATGTGATTAAGATATAGAGTGGTTGTAGGCCCTAACTCATGTTATATTAATCATATAAAAGCTTCCTTTAAGTTACTTATTGAAGAATGTGCCTTAAAATTGCATTACAACATTGTTGTGGTTGTTGTTCAATAAAAATTCAGAATATTTTTTTCTACAAAAATATTTTTATTTTGACTGATTTAATTGCATTTAATGACTTTGTAAAGGATTGTTGTATGTAGGGAAGGAGTTTGTTACGCTATAAACAGTTTCTGTACGGATAAATGCTTGCGATATGTGCCAAGAGAAATTTATTTTTTTGCATTAATAAAGTTTTATTATTTATACTAAATGTTTTTCTACCCAAATTTCCCCATTTCTAGTGCTTAATTTATTATGATTATGATTGATTGTGGGACTAGTCATTTTAAAAGAATATCCTATATTGAGGAACCTATTCATATTGCCGATCCTACTTAGATGATGAAAATGAGGTCCGTTCAAAACTAAATATATATATGTGTGTGTACACATACATTCTTGCCTGTTACTGCTCTAGCAGTTGCAAATTTTGTTTATTACTACCAAACTCGATTTAAGCATTTCATGTAAATCTATAGATCAAGTTCATTTATGGCTCATATTAGATGAGTAAAATGTAGCTTTTTATTTTCTATCAAAAATGTTGACTGCTCAATCATTCAAAGAATCATAAACAGTATCCATAAATGCTTCTTTACGAATTAACAATTCAACATTTTTTTTAAAAACAAGAATGTTGTCTTGTGAACTGGTTTTTTAGCAAATTTTCTTTAAGTGGAAGACAGCTGCTAAGCTTCCCACGTGCCAGTATAACACACTACTGATCTCTTCTCTTCAGGAACTCGCCCTTTAGTTTTCCATGAAACACTTATACAGGGTGTTCCAAGTTCCAGTGCCACCCCTCTTAAAACCGTCAATTCTATTAATAAAAGTCTGAGACTTGGTGTGCAATAATTGTGACCCCTGAAGTCATCTTTTTGGTCCATATTCAACCTCGTAACCTTCTTCAGTACTTCTCCAGCTACCATAATTTTCGTATTTCCAATAGTATGCCATACTTTTTATGATGGATTATTGTAGAAAATCAAATTCTAAAACGAGTTTATATCAGTGAAGTTTTCGATTTGACGCATCCTTTAGCCGTAAATTGCACAAAATTTTATTTCAGAAATGGGACTTTTTAATTGAAAAATCCTGCGACATAAAAATTGTAGCAGACAAAATTATCTTTGAAACAAGTCTACGGGAATGGAATGGATTCTGAAATTTAAAAAGTAAAAAAAAAAAGAAATAACTCAAAAGTATTTTTGAATAAGCTAAGTCTCAGCATTTTGTTAATACAATTGGAGATTTTAAGGGGGGGGGGGTGGCACGGGAACTTGGGACACCCTGTATATCGAGTTTGGTAACGACCAAACAAAAATTGTGACTGATAGAACGACTTCATTTTCGTCATTTCCTGGGTACGATCAATGGACATTTGATGTAATTTTTTGAAAATCCCATCATGAGTACAACCTCAGTAGCTGATTTCTCCCAAGGTATATCTGCTAAAAATAAACTAAAATTTAAAAACATAAGAAATAAAACAATATTGCTACTGCATTTCTATTTACTATGAAGGGATGTTCAATCTAGGATTTGCTATTTATTATATATTAGTTTTCCCTGAAGGCTGTGTTCCATATTGTATGAGAAGGACAATGTACGTCGTCGCAGCTGCCAGCATCTAGAAGAAATTCAAAAGTATTAGTCGCAGATGAATTAGAACATAGAAAAGTGGAGTTCTAGCGTACCATCCAAAGCCTCTAAAAATGCGACCCGTTCGTCCTCAAATTTTTGGAAATAATAACAAAAATACATCATTATAAAAATTTGTGACCCATTTCAGTAGACCTTTCTAACACCTAGCATAGCCTGTGACAAGCCATTGTAATCAGCCTCTGCTCCAGGCTAGCCACAGGCAATGCTAGGTGTTAGAAAGGTGGAGGCAGAGTATTCATTATAACAAAGTACAATACAAGGCGGAAAGGGAGAGAGTTTGCCGCTTACTCAGGAAGGCTGCTACTGCTCCCAGGGTAGGTGCTCTACCGACTCCACTTTAGTTTTTCCTCTCTATTTTCTGAGTCCAGCGAATCCGTGCAAAATAACAAAAAAGAAAATAAAAGTAACAAAATGCTGGTGTGGATAAGACTTGATTATGCTGCGAGTCCCTTGAGCTATATTATAGGAATCATTATAAGGGGTTGTTATGATGTTTTTTATGTACCACCGGGATTGTGGTGAGGTCAAGGGTGAAGGACTTGTGAAGAGGGCTGCAGCTGCGTCGTCCATTCTTGGAGAAGGAGAATATCAAACCGTTCGCTTTGGAGAGGTTGACGTGTATGTCGAGTTCACATGGTATCTGGAGCAGTAGTGCCCCGCCCAGACCAGGGGCTTTACCACCCTTGGTGCGTCCGATTATGGCAGTAGATTTCTTTCACGGTCTATCGGAGAGCCCGGTCGTGGGCCGTGACCGAGAACCTGTCGCCATATGGGCGCCAGCACCTCGGCCTGGTCCTGGGGGTCTGTCGAATTGCAGAAGAACGGTAGTCTTTTGGTGGCCCTGGTCTTTACAAGCTTCCAGAATTTGCTGTGGTGTCCACGGGTTAAGAGCAAGGTTTCGTGCCATACCAGCGTTTTCCATTGCCTAATAAGAGAGTGAGTGGGCAGTGACGGAGTTGAGGAAGGGACGCAGCGCATGGTTTATTAGTCCATGTGTTTTTGATGTTATTGTGCTGGTGGACGAGGGGGAGGATGTGAGACTTTCAGTAAGGGTGGTTTGGGAGCAAACTTAGGGATGGATCGGTCTGAAGTATGAATAATGATCTTAGAGAAGTCCTGCACACAGCGCTCTAGGTGTTGGGTGTCAGCACACACTGGTCTAGAGTCATACATGAGGGACTTAAAAAGTTTCCAGTCCTGTTCATTGTATGAGTAATTTGTTTTCTTGGGAGCAGGAGGGAAACTAACCGTTCTATAGAACTGGCCGGTGGTGTAGTCCAAGGCGGTACACTACGTGAGGGATTCGAGTAAGTAATAAATCTATAGTAAACACCATGGTGGAGGTGACTCTATATGTATGGGCATTTGGGTGCAGAACGGTGAAGGCTACTCTTGTGCCAGAGTGGGGGATATGAGCTTTACTCCAGGATTGATATCTAGCGTTCATGTCCCCTATGTGGAAATGATTATTGTACCTCACAGTGGGAGGCTGGGTGGGCTTTCCCATAGTTGGCATATGATAAGTTGTTTATCTCACTCGGGCAGTTTTGGATGTTATGCTTACCGGCGGAGGTCGCAGTAACGTTTGGTGTGTCCGTGCCTCTGACTGCTATGACACTGAGGGATGGTTTGGGAGGAGTGTAAAGTTTTACCCGAACCATAATGCTGTCAATGGCTCGCAGTGTATACATATATGTTTTTCCGGATCATACGGGGGGAGGGAGGAGAAAGTGGCAAGGATGGGCTCAATTTAAGTTTTTCGGCACGCCTCGACGCAACGGGTCGGGCGGCGCACATCTATTAGATCTTTGTGTTCAAGGGCTGTTCTTATATTGTCTAATGGGTGATTTAAATGAAGCCCTAGGATCAAGAAATTTTGGTTTCTGGGAGTTCCTCTCGGGGCAAATGGATTGTGGGTAGAGACTAGGGCTGGGGTAGTATTGGTGGTAGGGGCTACTCGACGTAACCTGCTCTTAGGGATTGGTGTGAAGCCATTCTTATCAGGGAGGGGCTTGCTCCCGAGGGAAGAGAGGAGGAACCTCAGCTAGGAGGGCCTTCACTCTGGAGGGCCTCCACCGTGTTCAGGTGGGTGCCGGTTCATGAATACGCTTTGGGAGGTACTGGAGCAGAGTATTATCATTCGGCGAATTTCATCGTTCGACATAAGGTGGGCCTGGGGACTTATGGGGAAGGGAGTCAGTGGTGGCCCTAAGAAGGGCAGTTTGAAATTTGCGGTAAGGGGGCGTGGGGATTCATGCACAACAGGGCTCACCGGCTTGGAAACGGACGGGTAATGCAGACGATTCACAACAACTCCCTTCTTCTTCTTATATTGCTGGTCTCTTGTTCCTCTTCAGTTGTAGCTGCAAAGCCATATGAAGCGGGTTCTCTCTTTCCCGAGTAGATGGACGTATATAATGGCTATCAGTCAGGTCCAAATCCTTTCTCTTATCACTAATCCTCTCTCTATCGCCGCTACAATTTAATAACAAAAAACATTACACTAAAGAAAACAAAAATTTTATTTGCCAGAGTCGGCTTTTGCATTCCACCATCTCTAATCAAGCCTAACGATCATAGTATTTACAAGTATATTAAAGCATTATCTGAGATTAAAGCAAATAGTATAATAATGGGATACAGTAGTGTGGTATATAAAGAAAATTTCATACCCCATGAATCATTGAATTATCCAATGTTAAGTATCCACATGCTACAAATCTGCTCGTAGGTTCGAAAGCAAAGTGAGTTTGTAGCTTTTCCTGTGAAAGGACACTTTTTAAATATTTCTTTCATAACTATTAAATTAAGGAATTAAATAAAGTTTACAGTTACAACAGTTAATGACCTATTCCAAAAATGCACAGGAAGTGCCTTGTTCCTTGACTACAGTAAGAGCTAAGGAACGAGGGGTTCCCTCACTACTGTATATACTTCAAGACCTGACAGCTTGAGATGCATACTTACACTTTGCCCCAAGTAATCATCTTTGTCCCTCAGAGTCATGTTGTATAGCCCATTATGAAAAAATAAGGACTGAAAAACAAATATATTGGAATTACTTTGAAGTGTCATTGAACTCTTCCAAATATATGTACCTATTTATATCGTATATGCGGGCCACAATTGAAATATCTCAAATCATTAGAGATATGGCAAAATTGCAAAGGAACATCGTTGTAACTCTCTTCGAGATCTACCAGAGGAGTAACTAATTAAACCCCAAAAAATTTGTTTTTTAATACATTTTAGAAAACTACTCAAAATAGAATGAAACACGTGTATTTTTGTTTCGCTTAGTATTTAGCAATAAAATGGAGGCCAAAGTCTTACCTATACGTAGATTTCGAATGAAATGTAAATAAAGGCATTTATGAAAGAAATGTAATGTGCATTTGTGATATTACCTGTTTTGTACATAGGAGATAATAATAATAATAAAGGCAATTTTTATTTATTGGTCTTTATCCTTACACTACCTCAAAATACAAAAGACGTCATACTTCAAATTTCTTCATATTCAATTGATGTTAATTTCTTAAAGTTAATTTTTTCTTTGCCTTGATTATTATTAGAAATTTACACAAATGAATGAATACCAACGAATTACTCAAACAAGCTAAATATTTACATTAAAAATTCTTGATTTATTGATGAAATCCCAGAAAATTATTGCTGAAAGTAATTGCTAAACTGCTTTGATTCTCTAGCAACTGCTATTCAAGGGTTTCATCAATAAATCGAGAATTTTTAATGTAAATATTCAGCTTTTTTGGTAAAGTAATTATTTATTAACGTCCACATTTTGCAACTAAGGCTGATTGGGGCGGGTTATCTACAGGTCACCACACTTTTCTAGCCCTATTTCCCAGGGCTGGAATCTAACTCGCCACTCTAGGTTTACCATGTGAGATTAAGGTCGACGCTTTAACTCACATGGCTAACCTGAGCCCCCTTTTTTGGAAAGCAAAATATTCTTATATTGAATCTGTGGATAAAACTCCAACTACTAAAAAAAATGAAAATAGGCATGACTTTGGCCGCCATTTTATCGCTAAATACTAAGTGAAACAAAAATGAACGAGTTTCATTATTTTCGAGTAGTTTTCAAAAATGTGGGGTAAAGAGGAAACGCCGACTTTTATTTATATTTCAATTTTGTCCACCAAATACGGGAAACCCTGTATGTGCGTGTGCGTGTGTGTGTGTGTTTACATACACACATATATATATATATATATAATATATATATATATATATATATATATGGATAGTTGTTACCTTGTTGGTTACTTTGTTGGAAGCCTGGGTGATACTGTATAATTCAATGCACCATACTAAGGTAGTATTAAAACTGCTGAATAATTCATATGTAAAGTCTTCATTACTGTTGCCTGCTCCGACCAAAGTACAGAAGATGAAGTAAGCATTGACTACAATAATAATCCAGGCAGATACTATCCACATGAAAATGATCCAAGAATAAAGCCCGTTCAGGTTGTCGCAGACGTCATACAGCTCCGTATTTATTGAAATAAGTTTTTCAATTTTCTTCCTACTTCTATGATCTAGAGTTGTGCTTAGCCTATGAAGTAATATGTTCAAACTGGAATACTGTTCGTTGATGACGCTCATGATGGCTATGTAGGGCCGCATCAACAGGTGTGAAGTTATGGGGAAAAACTCCATGAAAAATGTACTCAATAACAATGGCACTCCGCTGATGGTTATAAACTTCCTCGAGTAGACCAAGAGGAAAAGTGTTATGATAAGGTACAACAATCTGAAATTCAAAACAGTACAATAATGAAAAAGTCCTTCACGCAGGGGCTGGTACACTAAGCAGATTTCCCTCGTGAGGATTAATAATAGATAAACCTACATACTGCTAACACAGCACAACCGTGAATATTAAGTGAATAAATACAAACGTTAATAATTACCCCCCCCCTTAAGGGAAATCTGTTAAAAATGCACAGAACAACAGTTGTAGAACATCAATAGTTTAACTAGATTGGTTGTATAACATTTTACGATCCGACTTATAATAATGGAGACATTTTGCATTTAGAATCCTCCCCCCCTCTTTAAAGCCCTCACTATTCGAGATCAGATTTCAACCAATATCAAATATGATCATATTTACCATAAGCTGTTATTTCATGAACCACTTCATTCCAAGGTTAAGTACCAAATATGGTTTTCATTGAACTATTACTTAGTGAGATACATGCAAATACACGTTATGTGATGACAATCAATAAAATACGATTTTTCATTCTTTACTCAAAAATATTTATTTGATCTATACCATACTCGATATTTAGCCGTTTCAGTCAACACTAAAGGTCGTATTTATTATTGGCTCAAATCGGAGCTGGAATAGTGCTGGTTTAGAGAGAGAGAGGGCCGGGGAATTAAAAAAATCGAAAAATATCCCTTATTATGAGTCAGATAGTAAAATGATATTGAATCAATTTTGTTAAACAATTGATGGTCTACAATTGTTGATCCATGCATTTTTTGAGAACTCAACTATTAAGCGAGTTATTCGTGCTGTCTTGTTTTCTGCCTTTAGTACCCCCCCCCCCCTCCCGAAGTGGGGCTTCTTTCTCATCGATTTTTTACATAGAAATAGAGAATATGAGGTGAAATGAGATCGTGTGTTATACCAGCACGTGGGAATCTGCTTAATTTGCGCAGCTCCTGCGGGACGGACTTTAATGTTTGCAGAACAGACCCTGCAGGAGAAATAGGGAGTAGATAATGAGATGAAATGACTAGTGCGTCCTACCAGCACGTGAGAATTTTTGTGAAGTGTGTGAGGATAACGGACATCGTGTAGCCATCCGAAATGTGGTAACAATGCAGGAGGCACCTAGCCGTTATGGCCTTAATCCAGCCTACACCTATCCAACACCTCTCTGGAACTGAGGAGTCGCAAATATGGAATAGCGATCCTAAGGAAGGGACAAATACTACTAACCAGCTCCCACACGAAGGACACATGTACCTGTTTCCTGGACTGACGTCTTCGTGCTTTGACCACACGACCACTACGTCTATGGCCGGCAGATGAAGGCAAGCCTCCACTCCGGACACCACCCAGCCCGTAGTCCATTATTGAGCAAGCCGCAAGCGACTTACCCACTAAGGCCGGAATGGTCGCAGATCCGGAACAGCAAAGCCGACTAAGGACCTACTGTCCCTACGGTTCCCCTACCCAAGGGCTACACAGCGGGGGCTTACTGCTGCCACTGGGGAGGGCGGGCGCCGTCCTCGGTATAAGGATGACGGACTGAGAATAACAGACAAGATGAGATCGGCTGTTGTCGGTTCTGTTCGGCTCTTGTAGGTTATGATCGTGAGATTCACCCGAAACTTAGTTCGGCCATTTCCGCAACTGTTCGGGCCTCGTGAAATTCGTTTAGAGACTGGCTTAAGCTTCTACTTTGTGAGATATATGCAATTATTCATTATAAATTACAGTACTAGATATAGTAAATAGTTTGGAACAAAGTTAATACGTTATATTCAGATATATTTAAGTAATTGTGTTTCTTTCCGGTGAAGAATATAGATATATTCTTATATAGGTATAGACATTCTGAATATAGGCATATCCTGAACATATCTATCTATTCCACTTTGATTGGTTAGCAGACCTTTTTGTTTACAAGAAAGATATTTCATTACTGTTTGTATTTACTCACGGTGATGTTAAGTGTTAGCAGTATGCTGCTTAGTTTACGCAGCCCCTGCGTGAGGGATTTTTTTCCCTCTTACCTGAGATATGTAGATATAAGGCCAGTGAAGACATTATACTGGACCAGCTGGCCGACTGCACTGAGGTTCCACTCAATGACAAAGAGGTTCTCCAGCACCCAAAGCAGTCGCTGCTTCTCAGAGATGAGCAGAGCAAAGCCTACAAGGACGTGGATGAATGTTATAAGAATTTCAAACATGTTCAACAAATGGGAGAGGTCCCAACTATGAATCAACGCCTTATAAAACATATTACAAATATACAATGAACCAGTTGTCACGCAAGCAAAGAAAGCACAGGAATGACACAAATAGAACCATGAAAAATTGAATTCATTGTCGAAAGGGAAGAGACCAATAGTTTTGGGCACAATCAACACCCTATTCACATATTTGTAACAGTCTCGGGTTATAAAATAATTTTTGAGAGAATCCATATTTGCTAGTAACGGAACTTTGTAAGAAGCATCTCTTCTTTATAAGGGCTATAACAGGCTTACTGTTAGTGAGCATAACAAGAACCTCCCGCTTGACAAGGTTAATGAAGCTAACATCAACAATACAACAATGGGGAGATATCCTTTCCAGCAACAATATTTTCACTCATGAATATATGATTGCTCATCTCGGAGCTCATTGATTAAGTCTCTTGCCAAATTTAACAGAAATAAACAGCTGATACTAAGACTTGCTGAGAAGCCTTGGAGACGTTTCAGTTAACACAAAAGATCATATTTGTTATTGGCAGAAATCGGATAAGAAATAGTGGGAGTTAGAATAGAGGAGGGGGAGTTAGAATAGAGGAGGGGGAGTTAGAATAGAGGAGGGGGAGTTAGAATAGAGGAGGGGGAGTTAGAAAATATTTCCGATATTATGAATGGGATCGTTAAATGTGATACAACCAATCTTCTTAAACTATTGATGATTTACAATTGTTGTTCTATGCAGATTTTTAACAGATTTCCCTTAAGGGAAATCAGCTATTGAGGTCCTACTCATGACACGATTTTCGAAATATTTCTTCTAATGTCCATCAATCCTACCCAGGAGATGGCGAAAATGAGGTCCGTTCTAAAATTTTATATATATATATATATATATATATATATATATATAATTGTTATTGTTTATTATTATGTACATCCTCGTACGTACGCTCATTTTTATATTAAATAATGTTTTTTTTATATTTTATGTATATTATTGTCCACTTTTTGTAACTAAGGCTAATCGGGACGGGTTATCTACAGGTTACCACCCTTTTCTAGCCAGGGTGGGCCTAAGGAGTTTATTTAATGAGTCACAAAATAAATTTCTACTGCCCAGGGTGGGAATCGAAACCGCCACTCTAGATCTACCACGCCAGAGACCAACTCCCTAACTCGCACAGCCGACCTGTGCACCTATATATTTGTCTGTTAACACTCAAGGTCGCAATTTTTGTTTAATCGTTACCAAACTCGGTATTTAATCGTTTTATGTAAAAATCAAAATCAAATTCGTTAATGGCTGAAATCGGACCAGTGGGAAGGGCGGGGGTTAGAAAGGGGGAATTTCGAAATTTCTCCGTTACTATACGTCGAATCGAAAACTTGTATAGGACCAATCTTATTGCAAATTAAATTTACTATAAATATTGTTATGTACATTTAGATCTTATCTTGAATATTAATCGAGATATTTGCATTTTTATTAAATGTGGGCTGATGTCGGTTTTATGTGTGACTCCGTCGAAAGCTAGTTCGGTCGTTTCCGTAACTGTTCGGCTCTTGTGAAATTGGTTTAGAGACTCGTTACTACTACTGTTACTAGTATGCAGATTTCTGTATTATAAAACTTTACGTGGGAAACCTGCTTAGTTTACGCAGCTCCTGCGTGACGGACTTTTTCGTCATCTGGCCGGACCGATGGAGATTTGATGAATTTTTTGGAAAATTGCATCATGGGTACAACCTTGATAGGAGATTTGCCTGAAGGGAAATCTGTTAAAACATGATGTTTTCCTCCCTTCCATTTATGTTAATGATATATTTTCGCATTTATTTGGATTTAAGTAGGAGTTCTACTTACGTCCAATTAATATCAATTAAGCCTAACTAAGGAGTGCTAAAGGAGACGACACAATTATTTGTAATAAATGGTGGCAATCATTCAACCTTATACTATATTATCCTTCTGTAATTGACAGGAAATCGACAATGTTTAATGTTTCATTGAGAGTAGGGCATTATGCCTGTTGCTTTAGCTCTAGCTATTTGTAGAAAAACATCATTAAGTTAATTGAATACATTGTAGGAAATGTTGTGAAAAAATGATATAATAATTGCTGAAGATGGTAACCATTAACAGTTTCGAAACACATACATGCCTTTTAGTGGATTCAATGGGTTTAACGCCATTATACGAGACCTTTGTAATTAAAATTGTTTTCTAAAACAGCACTTTATGAAAACGGTTGTCCCTGAAGGAGGAAACATACAAAAAGAGGTTATATCTAAAGTCACACCAAAGAGGTAGGGTGATGGCAACGAAGAGAGGTTATATTTGTGGTAATATCTATGAGTTCATGACTAAGGTGCTGTTGGCCCCCAAACTCTGGGGGGTTTTCCCCTTGGACAGGGAACTCCGGTTCTCCTACTCATGGCTGTGTGTCTCTGCCCTCTTCACTGCCTCTCTCACTGCAGCTATGCTAGTCATCTGTCGATCCATCAGCTCCATTAAATACGCTTGGCTTCTCATGAAGTATCTTGATTTTGCGATAGTGCTCCTTGTCTATTTGCACTCGCTGTTCGGGATGTTGGCGTTGTACCGAGGCCAGCGAGGCCTTTCGCAGATACTTGCCAACCTCCATGGTACAGAGCTCAAGCTGAAAGCCCAAGGCCAGGCTGTAACTTACAACACCCGAACTGCCATTCTCTGCACCTTCCTCAGGTTAGCCAAAACTATAAATATTTAATACTAATATATTGTCGATATTCTATGACAATAAAATCCATATGTATAGCTGAAATGGGATATGCTAAACATTGTAAGAGATATGGGATTTATCCCTACGCTTTCAGTGGAACAACCCTCGGTACTTATCGCTTAACGGGACTCCACACGTTTAAAGATAATTATTGAATCAGAATAAAAAGAAAATCACTTAATTACTAAAAATAACACTTCTAAAATTTATAAATGGAAAAATGCTATCATGCATTAGCGTTAGGATATAACTCTGGCAGACAGCTGTCCAATGGGATCTGCTAGTAGCCTTTTGCTGTGCGATTCAGTTCAGCCCCACATCCTTTCTGTATGGGCTCCGGTTTCAGGATCAATCAAATTGTATTTATTATTTACTTGTAGATGTGAAAATCCCGTTTCTTTTCAGTTGTTCAGTATTGTAACCTTTCCAGTAATCTGACATTATCGTAGAACCAGGCTCAACGAATTTAGTAATAGTGTTTCACAGTTTACTGACGTTTGGTAAATTTAATCGAAATAAAGGTCAAAGTTTATCTTATATAGAATAATATATTTATGAGAAATTTAAAGAGTACTTGCAACTAGTGTTCTAATGCCCCTTTCTTTTGACCGGGGATGTGAGGGGAGCTAGCTTGGAGATAGCATCCCGTGGGGGTGTGCACCCTAAAGACGGTGTGTGCCAGTTCGCATGGAGATAGCATCCCGTGGGGGTGTGCACCCTAAAGACGGTGTGCGTCAGTTCGCATGGAGATAGCATCCCGTGGGGGTGTGCACCCTAAAGACGGTGTGGGCCAGTTCGCAGGTGATAGCATCCCGTGGGGGTCTGCTCCCTATAGACGGTGTGTGCCAGCTCGCATGGGATAGCATCCCGTGAGGGTCTGCTCCCAATAGAAGACGTGCGCCTGCTCGCATGGAGATAGCATCCCGTGGGGGTCTGCTCCCTATAGATGGTGTGCGCCAGTTCGCATGGAGATAGTATCCCGTGGGGGTGTCCACCCTTAAGACGGTGTGCGCCAGCTCGCATGGGATAGCATCCCGTGGGGGTCTGCTCCCTATAGACGGTGTGCGCCAGCTCGCATGGTGATAGCATCCCGTGGGGGTCTGCTCCCTATAGACGGTGTGCGCCAGCTCGCATGGAGATAGCATCCCGTGGGGGTCTGCTCCCTATAGACGGTGTGTGCCAGCTCGCATGGGATAGCATCCCGTGGGGGTCTGCTCCCTATAGACGGTGTGCGCCTGCTCGCATGGAGATAGCATCCCGTGGGGGTCTGCTCCCTATAGACGGTGTGCGCCAGTTCGCATGGTGATAGCATCCCGTGGGGGTCTGCTCCCTATAGACGGTGTGCGCCAGTTCGCATGGAGATAGCATCCCGTGGGGGTGTGCACCCTAAAGACGGTGTGCGTCAGTTCGCATGGAGATAGCATCCCGTGGGGGTGTGCACCCTAAAGACGGTGTGTGCCAGTTCGCATGGAGATAGCATCCCGTGGGGGTCTGCTCCCTATAGACGGTGTGCGCCAGTTCGCATGGTGATAACACCCCGTGAGCGTGTGCACCCTAAAGTTGGTGTGCGCCAGCTCGCATGGGATAGCATCCCGTGGGGGTCTGCTCCCTATAGACGGTGTGCGCCAGCTCGCATGGAGATAGCATCCCGTGGGGGTCTGCTCCCTATAGACGGTGTGCGCCAGCTCGCATGGAGATAGCATCCCGTGGGGGTCTGCTCCCTATAGACGGTGTGCGCCAGCTCGCATGGGATAGCATCCCGCGCGGGTGTGCTCCCTATAGACGGTGAGCTCCAGCTCGCATGGAGACAGCATCCCGTGGGGATCTGCTCCCTATAGACGGAGTGCCCCAGCTCGCATGGAAACAGCACCCCGTGGGGATCTGCTCCCTATAGACGGAGTGCCCCAGCTCGCATGGAAACAGCACCCCGTGGGGGTCTGCTCCCTATAGACGGTGTGCGCCAGCTCGCATGGAGATAGCATCCCGTGGGGGTCTGCTCCCTATAGACGGTGTGCACCAGCTCGCATGGAGGTAGCATCCTGTGGGTGTCTGCTCCCTATAGACGGTGTGCGCCAGCTCGCATGGAAACAGCATCCCGTGGTGGTGTGCGCCAACTCACATGGTGATAGCGTCCCGTGGTAGTGTGCGCCAGCTCGCATGGTGATAGCGTCCCGTGGCTGTGTGGGCCAGCTCGCATGGTGATAGCGTCTCGTGGCGGTGAGCGCCAGCTCGCATGGGGATAGCGTCCCGTGGCTGTGTGGGCTAATTCGTATGGTGATATCGTCCAGTGGCGGTGTGTGCTAGTTCGCATGGTGATAGCGTCTCGTGGCGGTGAGCGCCAGCTCGCATGGTGATAGCGTCCCGTGGTGGTGTGCGCCAGCTCGTATGGTGATAGCGTCCCGTGGTGGTGTGCGCCAGCTCGTATGGTGATAGCGTCCCGTGGCGATGAGGGCCAGCGCGCATGGTGATAGCGTTCCGTGGTGGTGTGCGCCAACTCGCATGGTGATAGCGTCCCGTGGCGGTGAGGACCAGCTCGCATGGTGATAGCGTCCCGTGGCTGTGTGGGCCAGCTCGCATGGTGATAGCGTCCAGTGGTGGAGTGAGCCAGCTCGCATGGTGATGGCGTCCAGTGGTGGTGTGCACTAGCTCGCATGGTGATAGCGTCCCGTGGCGGTGTGCGCCAGCTCGCATGTAAACTGCCAGTACGTCGTCGACACCGCTTCCATAACTTGGGCTTCAGGGAGTCCTCCAAGCACGCGTCAGCCGCTAGTGACGACAGAGGGCCTCTCATTGCATCTCTATCTTTCTACTGGTAGGTTACATCTTTAAACTGGAAATAGCTGGACGTTAAGCAGATCTTAAACCCCTCTAATAGGGCCCTGTACAACCAGTCTTTCTTCTCGACTAACTCAATGGTTTCCATCTCGGTGGCATTGGTAATGATCGTCTTATATCGTAGCTGACGAGACGGCCACCTTCGTTCACTTTCAAATCCTTCTGCATTTCAGCCATGTGCCCTGAGTTCTTAACATAGGATGAGCTGTTCGTCACGAAGGTCTTCAGTATTTTCGCGAGCACTTTGCTTGGGCCGATATTTAGTTGAGCTAATCATCGGAACGATCGGCCTGAAGGGTATCCCGTCCTTGTGCACCATCAGCAATCCATAGATCCTATGCTTGCGGGCACCAGGCAGTACATAACATGACACCGGAAGAAGTCGTTTGGAAATTTCGCGAAATATCGTGGAATGCCATAGAAATGACGCTGGAGATACGCCACACCTGACAAATGTAATGTTAAATTAGTGGCCTCCCGTTAATCGATAAGTACCCAACCCTCCACAATATCAGCCAAATAAAACAATATAATGCCCAAAAAATCAAATGATATTCCATATAACAAATTATTTTACTTTCTAACTAATTAATAAGATATTTGAAGATAATTATGACAAGACAACAATCACAGTTTGAAAAATCGTATATATTTTTTATTCTCATTTTAAACTTCTGTTTTAGGTGCTTATTTGTGGCGACAAAGACTGCTGGAATGTTTGTGCACAAAAAACTTTATTCCAAATTCTCACTGTATATGAATATGACATTTATCATTTCTCACTTCATGTTGAAGCCGTTCTGTTCGACGTGCTCAGCAATCAGAGAACAATACAACAGTGTGGAACTCATAGTTCACCAGGTCGCTATCTCTTTGGATTACAGAGGTTGCACGAACCTCGAACAACTCATTGCTATTCACACGGAGCTCTATGATGCTTGTTGCTCTTTGAATTCTCTCTACTCTTCCCTACTAATATCATTTGTTTACACATCCAGCACTGTCATTATAATCAATGTTTATTTCTTTTTCTATCAAGTTTTTATATATTCAAAAAAACTCTCTCCACATTTAGTTGGTTTTGCCGTAAATATTACTGATATCTCTTTGTGGTTCTTAGAAGTAACCTCCCTCATACAGATATGCGTCCAACTACATAAGAAGGTACGTAATAACTTATCGATTCATATGTCTCCATTTATTAGCTATCTATCTGTAAGGATTCATTCACAACAAATTGTATAACAAGGCCTCTCAAGACAAAGTTCTCTAACAAGGCTACTCACGACAAGTTCTAACAAGTCCAGTCACGACATGTCCACTACCAAGACCTCTCACCTTGCGACTAAGTTCTCTAACAAGGCCACTCGCGCCAAGTTCTCTAACAAGGCCACTCAAGACAAGTTCTCTAACATGGCCACTCACGCCAAGTTCTCTAACAAGGCCACTCAAGACAAGTTCTCTAACAAGGCCACTCACGCCAAGTTCTCTAACAAGGCCACTCAAGACAAGTTCTCTAACAAGGCCACTCACGCCAAGTTCTCTAACAAGGCCACTCACGTTAAGTTCTCTTACAAGGCCACTCACGCCAAGTTCTCTAACAAGGCCACTCACGCCAAGTTCTCTAACAAGGCCACTCACGCCAAGTTCTCTAACAAGGCCACTCACGCCAAGTTCTCTAACAAGGCCACTCACGCCAAGTTCTCTAACAAGGCCACTCGCGATAAGCTCTACACTAAGACCGTTCACTCAAAGTTCTCTAACAAGGCCACTCACGCCAAGTTCTCTAACAAGGCCACTCACGCCAAGTTCTCTAACAAGGCCACTCACGACAAGTTCTCTAACAAGGCCACTCACGCCAAGTTCTCTAACAAGGCCACTCACGCCAAGTTCTCTAACAAGGCCACTCACGCCAAGTTCTCTAACAAGGCCACTCAAGACAAGTTCTCTAACAAGGCCACTCAAGACAAGTTCTCTAACAAGGCCACTCACGTTAAGTTCTCTTACAAGGCCACTCACGACAAGCTCTACAAGGCCACTCGCGATAAGGTCTCTACTAAGACCGCTCACACACCGCTCTGTAAATAATGTGTGGCCTCCCGTTAATCAATATGTCATTTTTAAATTCTAGAAGTGTTATTTTAAATAATGAAGTGATTTAATGATTATTTAAATCGATAAGTACACACTGCTCTTACATGGTTAACCAAAACATTTTATTTTGCTTTACTTACAACTATTATATTGCTTATTCTCATCATTCTTAACATTATATTCAATACCTTGCCTTCTTTCTGCTTACTTTCCTTATCTTCCTTAACCTTATGAATCGTGTCCTCCTTCTTCTTTCTCCTATTATTATTATTTTACTTTGTCATAGCTTTATTCTTGTATTCCCTATCCTTTTGACGTTACTAATCGCCAACATTTGCGCTATTTTCAGTCATCATTTGTCAACAAGCAACTCTACAAGATTACGTGTAGCGAGAGCAATTCCTTTCTTGGAAAAAATGTAGGTCACATCCATGTAGAAAATTTACAATTTCATTGATTACTTACTTTCAATTGTTTGTATTTTAAATTTTTTTTAGAGGAAAATTCAAGTTCTGTGTGCCTTTAAACCAGTGGTTTCATTCCGTGTTTGTGGATTTATACAAATTGATTATTCTTTGCTTCATGGTGTAAGTTTAATTCTTATCCAGATTTGTGCAATATTAGAGTGTGTGACATGAGATGTAATCTGGGTATTGCATAATAGGATATTGGTTAGAACAGCTAGATTGATACTGTGATGGGATACAGATAATGGCAGTAGGGATTCTGTGATGGGACACAGATAAGGGCAGTAGGGATTCTGTGATGGGATACAGATAAGAGCAGTAGGGATTCTTTGTTGGGATACAGATAAGGGCAGTATGGATTCTGTGATGGCATACAGATAAGGGCAGTAGGGATACTGTGATGGGATACAGATAATGGCAGTAGGGATTCTGTGATGGGATACAGATAAGGGCAGTAGGGATTCTGTGATGGGATACAGATAAGGGCAGTAGGGATTCTGTGATGGGATACAGATAAGGGCAGTAGGGATTCTGTGATGGGATACAGATAATGGCAGTAGGGTTCTGGGATGGAATACAGATAAGGGCAGTAGGGATTCTGTGATGGGATACAGATAAGGGCAGTAGGGATTCTGTGATGGGATACAGATAAGGGCAGTAGGGATTCTGTGATGGGATACAGATAAGGGCAGTAGGGATTCTGTGATGGGATACAGATAAGGGCAGTAGGGATTCTGTGATGGGATACAGATAAGGGCAGTAGGGATTCTGTGATGGGATATAGATAAGGAGATTTTGAACAAACAAATTAATTTGTTATTTCATTTTATTTGTACTTTTATTCTTTGTTGATGTGACTGCTTACAAAACTGTAATGAATTGTTAGAAATAATGTAATCCATTTCAGATAATAGCCCAAGCTGTAATGTATGTGGTGCTGCTGATGCAATTTGGGGTTGAAACGAAGAAGCAAGAGTTAGCAAACCCTTCTCTGACAACAACCTGAGTCTGGCAACCTACTATGATACTGCTTCTTTCTATAACCGTCTTTTACAAGATTTTTCTTAACTATTGATATAATCATGTAGTAATTTTTAAATTTTTTCTTCAGATGCCTAGTGACTATTAAATTGAAAACAAAAATGACAGCTAAATTTATATTTATATATATATATATATATCAGCCTTATTTCAAATTAAATATTTTCTCTACCTTGATTATTAACCGAGATATTTGTGTTTTTTAGTTTACGGCCTTCAATAAACCCACCCCCTGTTACTCATGTAATATTTACAATATGTTGTTAAATCATGTTGCACTTTATATGAAGCATAAATACCCAATATTGTACTACTTTCACTTTTTGAGATAAATTCAATTACTTCATGTCGTAACGTCATCAATTAAGATTTGTCGTTCTTTACTCGAAAATGTTCATTTGATCTATGTCATAATCGATATTTAGCTGTTTCAATCAGCACTAAAGATGATATTTCGTCTTTGCTGGAATCGGACATGGAATAGTGGTGGTTCAGAGTGGGGAATTAGAAAATTCAAAATATCTCCGTTATTAAGGGTAGGATTGTAAAATTTTACTGAACTAAACTTGTTAAACTTTTGATTTTCAAGAATTTTTGCTTTATGCATGTATCACCACACCATTGATTTCAAGTTGCACACTACACAATACTTAAGCAAAGTGACGAAGACTGAAATACTTCACATATGGCAAGTTCACTGGCTCAACTCGACTAGTAAGCTTAGAGAAATTATACATTCAGTAAAATCGTAGCCCTAAGACCTTAAAACAAGAAGAGACGATGTAATACTTACAAGATTGGGAATTGGACACACTCTACTAACACACTCATACTTGATTAACAAACAAGACAAACCGATTTGTAGATGTTGAAATGTAGCTCTGACAGTTAAACATATACTGACTGACTGCAGGCAACGCAATTACTTACAGATACCACACGATTTTCACGAACTACTGACAAAGGGGTACCATTCATAGATAATAATCTCGAACATTTAAAGACTATATACTTCTATTCAAAAATCAGAACAAATGCTATATTTTTTTCATTTTTGGGTGTAAGCATTCTTTTTAGTTAGTTAAGCTCAGGCTAGCCGAGTTAAGGCGTTCGCCTTAATCTCACTTGGTAAACTTAAGAGCCGTGAGTTCGATTCTCACTTGGGAAAAACAGAAGAACATATTTAGTGACGAAATCATTAAATAAAATCCTTAGTTCCACCCTGGCTTGAAATAGGGGTGAACCTGTAGATAACCCGTCCAAATTATCCTTGGTAGCGCAAAGTGGACGTTAACAAATAACAATCAGTTATTTGGTCTTTCAATATTTTGAGTTTTTTATTTATTAATTACTTTGTAGTCAAAGAAGTATTGTAATCGCGAAAGTTTTTGATTTTCATATATCAACGGTATTATCCGATTTTACTTTCCCTTAGCAAATTTTGACTTCAGTGTAACGCACGTAGGTATGGACGCTTCTCGCATAAATCAAAAACGACAAGCTTTAGAATGTTGAAACTTCATTTTAGGACTATTGGACTAGTTGCGCAGCTCTCCTTTTGTTCTCACAAAGGGAGAGGGGCCGAAGTAAAAATTGCAAATTTCTTCGTACCTATTAGACATACAAAACAGTTATGTAAAATAATTTTCAAGGTAGGTGTGTTCTATATACTGTTTTGATCCGATGCATTCGAACGGAGATATCGCAAATAACTTTCCAATGAAATCATTTAAAGTGAAGTACAAGAGAACATTTGATATATTTAAGCGGGGCTGAGGTTAGCCATGTGATGTAGAGTGCTGCCTTTAATCTCACATGGTCATTCTAGAGCGGTGAGTTCGATTCCCGCCTGGGCAATAGGAGTTTATTTAGTGACCAAC
This sequence comes from Riptortus pedestris, assembly GCA_019009955.1. Lineage (NCBI taxonomy): Eukaryota > Metazoa > Arthropoda > Insecta > Hemiptera > Alydidae > Riptortus > Riptortus pedestris. The sequence continues at coordinate 5,390,365 of CM032232.1, forward strand.
TCATTAAATAAAATCCTTAGCCCCATCCTGGTTAGAAAAGGATGGTCACGTATAGATAACCCGCCTCGATTTGCCTTAGTAGTGTAGCGGCGAGGTACTCGCGAATGAATAACCTTGACAGCTAGTCATAATTTCCATGTGTTCGCGAGTATCTCGCTGCTATACGTTGCTATAGAGAAGTCCCTATAACTTAGTGAGGTTAGACTTAGTGAGTCTTCTATCGGTATTCGCGTTGTGAACCGTGTTTTGGTTAGTGCGTGTTTATAAACTGGGAAATACCGGAGTCTGAAGTGCGGCCGTGAATCGACCTATTTGTTAATAACTTTTTCATATTTTATTTTACTGTTTTAATATATGTGATATATTTAAATTGGCCTTGACTTCTTCTTTACGTCTCGCATCAGCCCCTCCACATTCGGGACTCGACGGAGATCGGGACTCCTGCTCACAATCCCCAGCCTGTTGAAGCAACTTCTATGGCCACTATTAAATCTCAGCTGCCAAATTTTTTTAAAGTTGACCCAGAGATATTTTTTCTTCAGTGCGAGACTGTTTTCGAGTTATACAATGTCCGTAACTCTTTAAAACAATTTCGCCTTGTGGTTTCGCAACTGGATAGGGAGGTTATACGTGATGTTATTGACCTCGTCCTGAATCCCCCTGATGAAAATCCATATGGGACCCTCAAGACAAGGATCAAGAATAGCTTCGGGGAGTCCGAGAATGTCGGGATTAGAAACCTCCTCGAAGATCAACGACTAGGAGACCGCCGACCATCTCACTTCTTGCGCGAACTCCAGCAACTCGGAGGTACCGCGGTAACGGACGAGCTGCTTAAATCAATTTGGCTGAAGGGATTGCCCAACGCCATGCAGACAGCACTTGCCGGTACTGAGCAGCAAGATTTAGCAAAGCTCAGTAACATAGCCGACCGCATTGCTGAGGTTGGTGACCCTAGAGCCTGCGAGGTGGCAGCATTGAAACCTTCCAGTCCCTCTCACAGAGAAGATCGGCTACTAGACGCCCTGGAGAAACTCACCGAGCGAATCACAGCCCTGGAGACCCGCCAACGGGATACGACACCAACCACAGCACTACGCCAACGGAGTAAAAGTAGAGATAGGCAGTTATGCTTTTACCATGAATGATTTCACGATAAAGCAAATAAGTGCCGACCACCATGCTCATGGAAGCAATTTCCAGTTCCCACTAAGCAGAAAAACTAAATTTAGGGACGGCTGAGGCAGAACCCGCCGCTAATAACTCCCATCACCGCCTTTTCATTTATGACCGGCAAACCCGCATCCGATATTTGGTGGACACAGGAGCTGCCGTATCGGTTTACCCTGTGACAAGAACACCGAAAACTAAGCCCAGCGGATTCTCTTTATATGCGGCGAACGGCACCCTCATCCCAACCTATGGCGAGAAACTTATACAATTGGACTTAGGCTTGCGGCGGAAAATAGTGTGGCGATTCATCCTCGCGGAGGTAGGGCAACCCATAATTGGAGCGGACTTGCTCTACCATTTCGAGCTGATGGTGGACCTAGCTGGCTGCCAACTGGTCGACAGGATCACAGGGTTGACGACAAAAGGGAAGCCGGCTAACGTTCCAGCACCGACAATATATTCTGTCCCGGAAGGCCAGTGGTACACCGAACTTCTCATTAAGTACCCTAGCCTCACGTCACCGACCACGTTTACTAAGAAGCCGACTCAGCCCGTCGTTCATCACATAGAAACCCGAGGCGCGCCGATCACCAGGAAATCGCGAAGGTTACCTCCGGAAAGGTACGCGGCCGCGAAACGCGAATTCGAACAGATGATGGAGGAAGGCATTATCCGTCCGTCAAGTACGGTCAAGTGCGCTACACATCGTTCCTAAAAAGAACGGCGAAATCCGACCTTGCGGCGATTATAGGCAGCTGAATGCCAAAACAATTCCCGATCGTTATGCCGTACCAAATATTGCTGATTTCAATGTCAACCTCCATGGGAAGCGGATCTTCAGCAAATTAGATCTCAGAAAGACCTATTTCCAAATCCCTAGGATGTGTTTAGGCCTACGAAACGCGGCTCAGACCTTCCAGAGATTTCTAGATTCCGTTCTCCGTGGTCTCGACTTCGCCTTTCCCTTCGTTGATGACATCTGCATCGGATCAGCCGACGAGGAAGAGCACAAGAGACATCTGGACGAAGTTTTTCGACGCCTCCAGGAACACGGTCTGACGGTTAACCTCTCCAAATGTGTATTCGCAGCGACGGAGATAGAGTTTTTGGGCCACAAGGTCACTCCTCAAGGCATCACTGCACTTCCGGAGAAAGTCGAAGGCATCACCAATTACCATCACCCTACTACTGTTAAGGACCTGCGACGATTCCTGGGGATGATAAACTTTTATCTGCGTTGTCTTCCCCACGCTGCTGCCATTCAAGCACCCTTGAATACTTTTTTGACGGGAGCCAAGAAAAATGACAAATCCCCCATCTCTTGGACCGAGGATTCCATCAAGGCATTTGAAGATTGCAAGGAAGCCCTCAGGAACACAGCTCTCATAGCTCACCCGATTCCAGGAGCAGAGCTAGTTCTCGTATGTGATATCTATAGGAGCAGCTCTACAGCAGAAAAAAAATGGAAACTGGCGACCTCTAGGATTATTCTCAAGGACATTGACTCGGACACAGCGGAACTATTCAACTTATGACCACGAGTTGTTGGCCATTCATCAAGCTGTGCGACACTTTCACTCTCAAGGAGAGAGTCGACATTTTACCATTTGGACTGACCACAAACCACTTCTTTACGCATTTCAGCAGAAGCCGGAAACCTCCACCCCCATGCGGATTCGGTGGGTAAGTTTTATTAGCCAATTTACCACTGATATCCAGTATGTTGCAGGAGCGGAGAATGACGTGGCTGACGCGTTTTCAAGAATGGAGGAAATCAGCGGCCCTGGTGGGATGGAAGCCCTAGCGGAAGCACAGAGGTGACGACACAATACCTGACTTGCTGAAGAACCCTCGTTTCCAGCTCCTAGCCGCGAAGCCTTAATCCCCCGCACCTATCACACTTCCTATTTGGGAACACAGATAGGAATCGCCCACGCATGCCCGCGTACATACGTCCTCCTCGTATGTCACGAGCATGCGAGCGCGATCCCAGGGGAGGGCAGAGCCCACTACCTAGCTCCAACACACAGACGACATGTACCAGTTTACCTGGCCCGTCGCCTCCGTGCATCGAACACACGACCACTACGTCTATGACCGGCAGATGGAGGCAAGCCTCCACTCCGGACACCACCCAGCCCGTAGTTCATATTGAGTAAGCCGCAAGCGACTTACCCCATTAAGGCCGGAATGATCCCCGGCCCGGAACAGCAAAGCCGACTAAGGACCTTCTGTTCCTACGGTTCCCCTACCCAAGGGCTACACAGGGCGGAATTCCTGCTGCCCTTGGGGAGGGCGGGCTCCGTACCCGTCAGGCAGGAACCTACCTCTCACACACTCTGAATCTCTCATCCCTTTCTTTCTTCTCTATCACACTCCTCTCATACTGTCTAAATAAACTAAAACCACTTTCACTCAGATACCCACTCATTCCACATTCGACCCTCAACTCTTTCATACTATCATGCAACCTTTCACGCTCACTTGCATACTTAACACATTCAAACACAACATACCTCACACTATCCTCCTCCTCCTCCTCACAATCACACCATGCATTTTCAACCAACCCAAAACTAAACAACTTACTCCTAAAACATCCATGCCCACTCAACACCTGCGCCATGCAATAATCCACAATCAACCAGTCCATGCTCACTCTCTCAACCACACTCGGCAACCACTCGTACGTCCATCTTCCTTTCGCACTGCTATCCCACGCACTCTGCCATTCATCCAAACACACATTCCTCCTTGCACCCTTCCTTTTCACACCCTCAATCACTCTGCCCTTCCACTCTACTCTTCCATTCCTCCTCAGCATGTAGCCACTCCAGCGTCGCTCCACCTCCAGCTCCAAAGGCCACACTCCTGCCAGCACCTCCAAAGCGTCCTGCGAGATCGTCCGGTAAGCCTTGGTGATCCTCAGCAAAATCCTTCGGTGCGCCTTCCTAAGCTCCCTCCTCATCCATACATTCAACCTATCACCCCATGCACCCGCCGCATAACACACCACAGACAAAAACACCACTATACAACATCCTTACATACCTCATTCTCTCACAACATCCATTCCCATACACACTCAACACTCCATTAAACACATTCACAGCTTTCTCACACACACGCCTCACATGCTCTCTCAACCCCATTCTCTCCTGCCACCACACCCCCAAGTAACGCACACCAGTCACATACTTCAACACTCTCTCACCCATTCGCACCCTCGGACTCCTATTCACATTCAACAAACCTTTCATCAACATACACACCGTTTTCTCCTCAGACAACCTCATCTTTCTCTCACTCATCCATTCATTCACCATTCTCAACACCTCACTCGCTCCGTCCTCAATCGCCTTCCTCGAATTCCCATTCACCAGAATCACACCATCATCCGCAAACGCAATCATACTCCATCCAGCCTCATTCACCATCCTCACACATCCATCAAACACAACCTTCCAGCAATGTGGACCAAGCACACTCCCCTGCGGGCAGCCCATGCTCACATCCTTTCTCTCCACCCCAGGTCACAATCGCATCTCAACCTTTCTCCCAGACAAATAATCACTCATCAACCCATACAACTCTCTTTTCACACCCCTTTCTCTCAACACACACAACACACTCGGCCACCACACTCTGTCAAACGCACCCACCACATCCAAGAACACACCCAACACATACTTATAGTACAGCCAAAAATTGAAGAGCCTTGTGGCCGGAGGGTGGGAGAAGGGGCGTGGCCGAAGGAGCAAGGGAAGGGGCGTGTAATCCAGACCTGAAAACATTTATGCCCGGAACTCATTAACCTGCTAATGAAGGTAAGAAATAAATTTTACACAATAACACATTTTACTATTTTACGACATATCAGCGTTAAAGTCCGTTAATTATTCATATCCTTTAGGATTACGATCAATAACAGCTGATGACTGGGCTGGTTATTGTCGGCACGTCCACAATTTCGAAGAGGAATATTGGCTAAAAGATGGACACATGGAAAATTTTGGGGACAGCATGATAATCGCCATTGATGGGAGCGAGTCGGAAGATGATTTGCAGCTTAGCAGTAGTTAATCAGAATAATATTATAAGGACAAAACAAATTTAATTTTAATATTAATAAATCATTTTTTTTATTTATTTTTTATACGGTGGTATCATTATTTAACGTTACCTTATTTAATTACAATCATTTCATCTGTAATTCTTTAACGTTATTTATTTAAATTCTTTAATGAATTATTGTGAATGATAAATGTCTTGTATAAAAAATTGTAAAACTATAAAATAAATAGGGACTACAATAATAGTGAAATGTGAAGAATATCGTTAGATTTACAAAACCGTATTTTTTATAATTCGGCTTTGTAAAGTGATAAAAAGTATATACATTTTTTTTATTGCCACACTTTTTGTGGGTTAAAAATTAGCACAATATTAATAATAATTGCCAATAAGATGATTCAGGTTGAATTTTATTATTTACTGTAGTAATTCATGAGGAATATATGTCGCCGGGCAAGAAAAGCTAAGGTCAACTCACTAATATTGTACAGTAGGCGGCTAAGATGAAGTGACGACGTTTGTGATCCAGGTAGTACAGTAGTCTTTTCACGGAAACTGGCGGCTTGGGGGGGAAGCCAGCAGGTCTCTTCCATTCCTGGCTGAAGCTTTCACTCCGCTTAACCTCACGCCTTACATCCCACATTGCATCCTCCGTACACCTCCCACTCATAAACCCATACTGCCTCTCATGCACACTCTCACTAAACAGCCACTCCAACTTGCACGCAATCATTCGCTCAAACACCTTCCCTAACACAGGCAACAGCGTTATCGGTCTAAACGCACTCGGATCATTCACACTCTTATCACTCACTCTTCAACAACGCCCTCACACGCCCCCACTTCTATCTATTCGGAAACACACGATACTTCACACACACACCATACATACGTCTCAATACACTCTTCAACTCACACCACCCCTCTTTCAGCATCTCCACACTTATTCCAGCCCATTCTTACTCTTCCACACAGCCTCTCGTACATCATCCTCACTCACATTCCATCTCTCTCCAAACTCAGGCACATACCTCGCATTTGCTCTCCTTCCACACTTCTGACTCACACTCTCATTCACTCTGCAGTCATCCGGTATCAGACGATCCAGCAACCTCCTTCCACTCTGTTCCACAAGACCTCAACAAAACCTTGCACGCTCACCTTTCATTCTTCCCACTCTCTCACCTCTCAACACACGAAACAATAACACACAATGCGCACTACTACACCATTCACTCTCCACACTCCATTCAGTCAACCTAGCACTCATACTCGCAGACACCACAGTCACATCAATCCAACTCACACCCCCAGTCGCACCCCGAAACGTCGGCTCACCACACTCATTCACTATCTTCCATCCCAGACCATTCACACACACTTCCAACTCCAACCCTCTATCATCCGTCACATCACCACCCCACAACACATTCTTCGCATTCGCATCCATGCATACCACCACATCCTTACCTCTCAACACTCTCTCAATCATACACAGCCTCTCAAGATACCCATCTATACTGTGCGACGGCTGAAAATACATGGACACCAAGTAGAAGGCCCCAACCCCAGTTATCAGCTGAACCACAACACAATGGCTGTCGCTCAGCTGGCTGAGCCTGAGAACCCCCATATTCGGGTCCAGCACCACAACCGCCGCCCACGCACGCTCATCAGATTCACACCCAACAACCACTCTCGCACCCATACCGAACCCAGTCACCCTTCCATCCCTCACATACGGCTCTTGCACAGCAATCACTCACTCCACTCTTACACGCTTCCGTTCGTACCTCACTCGCAACCACACTCGCTCTATCCATATTCACCTGGCAGATCCCCACCCACGCTGTATTAGGCCTCGTCATACTTGGTGTTCCTCACCATCTGCCTCTTCTCCACCTCCAACACCGGGCACCCGACCCATCAAGCGAGATGACATCTGTCCCTTTAGCCGGCCCTCCAGCAGTTGGCACACCTCAGCTTCTCCTGATTGCCAGCACTCGGACATCTCATCTGGTGGTGCCCCTCCTCTCCACACCAACCACATGTCAGCGGTGATCTGCATGTTCTTGCACCGTGTCCATACCTAAGGTATGTATTGCACCTCCTAACGGTGAATTCTTCGACGCACCTGCACGAGGGTAGACCTATATACAGCCGACCTGCCCTCATCGCCCTCTTGAACACTCTCACACTCATACGCACAATCCACGTACACACCCTCAACGAACCACCACTCACAAACTCAGGAATAAACTCCGCCTTGCACTCCTCATCATTCATCCCCTCAAATAGCCACACATTCCTCTTTCGCACACACCCCAACAATTCATCCTTTCCAATCACCCTATCCACATCGAACACTTTCACTCTAGCTAACCACCACCCACCCTTTCTCACCATCCACATGCACTCCTAAACCTTTCAGACACTCGTTCGCTCTCAGCCTCTCGATGTCCTGGTGATCATGGCACTCCACCACGTAAGAACCTCCTCGCCTCACCAGCCCTCTAAACAGCACTTCTCCTTCCTTCGGGTCGAGACACTTGACTATGTCCTCCCTACGGGCCTTGGCGTCTGCTCTCTTTGGTAACTCCAGAATGACTCGGGGTCCTCTCTTCTTCTTCCCAACCACCTGGACCCAACTCTCCTCCGCTTCCGCCGAGTCCACGTCCATCCTCTCTGCTCCAAGGTTCTCACGGGCCACGCTCTTCACGACACTGACCACTTTATCTCCCACACTCTCACTCACTCGCATGCCAACCCTGTCACACATACTCTCACTTACACATTCATTCACCCACTCTCTCACTCACCACCCTACTCACTCGCTCACTCACCACCCTACTCACTCGCTCACCCGCTCTCTCACTCACCACCCTACTCACTCGCTCACTCACTCTATCACTCAACCCGTCCGGGTCCAGCTCCTCTATCTTCCTCCGCACCTCCTTGACCACGGTCCTCTACAACGGCTCCACCCTCTTTCCCACCACCTGCACCTCCTCATACACACGGTTCATGTTATCTCTAATTTCCTCATTCCCCTTCACACCTTTCTCACACACATTGCCCACTCTTTCAACCTCTCTCTCAACCTTAGCCAAGCACTCCCTAAATTCCTGCCTGACTCTCTCCACCTCCTTACCTCTCTCCTCGTCGTGAGCCGCCAGGGTCACATTCACCTCACTCTGGATCGTGACGATTGACAGACTGAAACCAGCTTACCTGCTCCAGGAAGGCGACTCCAGTTGCAGCCAGTCTCTACCCTCAGCAGCAACACCATCGTCAGCTAGACCTTCCAATGACTCCGCCAAGGAAGATGACCATCCTCCACCATTCCAGGTGACCCAGCGAGGACGTTTGGTTAAGCCTCCTGTTCGCTTCCTCGACGCAGTCATTGAGGGGAGGTGATGTAGCGGCGAGGTACTCGGAATGAATAACCTTGGCAGCTAGTCATAATTTCCATGTGTTCGCGAGTATCTCGCTGCTATACGTTGCTATAGAGAAGCCCCTATAACTCAGTGAGGTTAGGCTTAGTGAGTCTTCTATCGGCATTCGCGTTGTGAACCGTGTTTTGGTTAGTGCGTGTTTATAAACTGGGAAATACCGGAGTCTGAAGTGCGGCCGTGAATGGACCTATTTGTTAATAACTTTTTCATATTTTATTTTACTGTTTTAATATATGTGATATATTTAAATTGGCCTTGACTTCTTCTTTACGTCTCGCATCAGCCCCTTCACAGTAGCAAGAAGTGGAAGATAATAAAAAATAACATTTGATTTAATTAAAAGGAAGTGGTGCATCAGATTTTGCTTATATTGGAGAGAGGCGGGTTCATTTTAGTGTCTTATTACTATTGGTTTCTAATATAATATTTGTTGCCGAATTATCGAGAAGGTAAGGAGCGCTGTTGGTATGGAGTTGCAGTTCGCGTCATATTAAGTTGGGCAGCTGCAAAGAGATAAGATTGCTATCTACCTGTATCGAAAAGGAAACCTTCCCTCTAATCGATATAAACAACTGATAACAGTTTGATAAGTTAGTCAAGTCTTGAGGGACGTCGTGGGAGTAGCTCTCTCTTTTTTTTTTCGTTAAATTTTAATTTGCGCCAATTTGTTTAAACGCTTTTTTCTCAGGTAAATCCATTTACTTTTTAATTTTAAGTAGTTGTTATTTGTGTATTTTTTATATGTTTCTGTTGGATTATTTTCCACTAATGCAGGGCATTAAAGAAAATTCTTTCATTTTTAATTAAATTGATTAAGAATACTAATATTTCAAAGTTAAAGTGTTAACAAATGCTATATTCCCTTATAAGGGTTCTTTTAATGTAAAAGCATTATTTTAATATTTTTTCTGTTTTCCTTTTCACCTTCTTATTGTATAATGTAATATATTTTTTTTGTATATATAGTATTATGTATGGGTTAGTTTAAGCCTTTGTGCTAATATAATGTGAAAACATTTTTTCATGCAAGGTCATTCTATTATTATCAGCAACATTTTTGAATTCAATAATTCTTTTTGGGCTAGATATGTGTACTGTTCGTACAATTGGGCTAGTAAGAATTATTTTTATCACAGGAATCTTACACTTATTCAAACTTTTATCAATTTTTTTAGTATACTTTATAAATCCTATTATTATAATTTTTTACTGTCTCCTACAAATTAATTAAAGAACAAATAGGATCTCTTAATTTAACACTGATCCGCTAATTTGTAAAAAAATGAAGAATCGTAGCATTTGCAGAGTGTGAGTAGAAAACCGACCATAAAATATCAATAGAATATATGACTAGTCTTATTGTTGACTGAGCTAAAGTACGTAGTGTTTCTGGGAGTACATCTGACACTATTGTCTAATCTGTGAGAGGAAGCCGCTATTTATGGCTGCTCATCAAGTATACTCAGCTAGCCAACTCGAGGCACAACACCAAACATAAATGAATTAAACCCAAGAAAGAATTCTGAGTCAATATCATTTGGTTTTGTCGAATCAAATATGAATCTTCATAAGCCGGTATCGAACCAAACTGTGTCTTTTGAATGAAATTATAATTCTCTCTCTCTTGTCATGGAATAGCCAAACACGGGCAAGTTGCTTTTTAATATAGATTCTGTAATGATAGATTCATTTTTGGCTCTTGTCTTAAGAAATTTGTATTCTCTTGATGATTACTTGCAGGTATCGCTACTTTTTTATACAAGTCTTATAGCAAAGCCTCTCCTAGCTCTAAAAATATCAGCTTCTCATTTTTTCTTTGCTTTTATATATTGATTTTTAAATAACTCAGTTTGAATTTTGAATACTTTTGTTGTATGTCCATCAGTCCTACGTAGGAGAGGACAAAGATGAGGGCCGCTCAAATGTGTCGTTAACAATAATAATCACTTTATAAAATTTGATTATTTTCTGTCAAATGTATTTTTTTTCTTTGGTGTTTATAATTTTCAGTGAGGTATTTTTATTATCGACTTAGATAAATCACACAGTGGAGTGGTTGTCCACTGTTAACAAAACACACTATTCGAAATACATTATACATTCGCTCCTGCTATTAGAATGGGAACATATACAGAATTCATATCACTCCTGCATTTAAAATTCAATGCTGCACATTATACATACACAAGCTAAATGTATTATAAGTATGATGATATCAAATACGCATCGTAAACATTCAAAACTGTCAATTGTGCATCTAGCATTAATGCAGGGTGTTTGGTAGGTAGATAGAAAACATCTAGAGGTCTTTCTACTCTTCAAAAGGAACAAAATTGTCCATAATCCTAATGGTATTGTAAACAAATTGATTTTTCAATGTTTTATTACATTAATTCAGCTGCAGCAGATAAATTATCGCTATTGGATGTCTTCTGGCTATGTCATTTTAAAAGGCATTCAATTCTCTTTAATAAACCGTTTATATTTGCAATATTGGTTTTACAAATAGTTTTAACAGAATCTGAAATTAAAAATTAATTTAAAAAACAAAAAACAAACCTTAATTTCGAAACTCAAAAACCATCCTCTGAATCAATTTAGAGCTTTTAGATTTTAAGGAAAACTTCTTCGGTCAGTACAGTTTTTAACCATACAATACCATTCGACGAGACTTTAACAAGTGTTGGAAAGCAGCAAATTTATTTTAAAAACAACAGCAGTAGTTTTTTTTTTTAAATATTTATGCTCCAAACATATTCTCGCTAAAGAACAAAAACTCAATTTTTTTTTTATTATTATTTCTAATTATTTTCTTTGCCACACATCCTTATTTATTTTATCTTACCCAATATTTACAGCCTTTGCTCTTTTGTTATAGCCAAATATTCTACACTTACTCATAATTATAAGCTTCTACTTGTATTTAATATTGTTTGATATTGATTTAATAAGTTACATTAGTATTTATGATATAAAAGAGTATTAGAAACCTGCTCTTACCTTTTTCTATAGCGAATGCTGACTATATATATATATAAAATTAAGAAGTATTTATTAACTAATTAAAGAGCATGTTAGTAAATTATGGTTCCTGGCAGAGAGGGATTATGCTGATAGATTTCCATTGAATGGAGAAGAGTTTATCAGCCTGCTATTGATAACATTTAAGATAAGTCAACAGTTACATAATAATAGATCACTTATATCGTATTCATTAAGGAATTGGCTCATCTATTCTGCTAGTATGCAACAGGATATCATTCAGAATATAAATTTTTAATGGTTTTATCTTGAGGAAATTCATAACGAAGGCTAAACACAATTGACAAGAAAAGGAAAAGAAATACTTTATCTATGTGAGATATGAATCAAATAAATTTTCTCCTAGCATTTTAATATATGCAATTTGTTTATTTCATCCCAGTTTCAATTTTTTACTCAGACCTTTTAGGTATTTAGACTGTTTCTATTAATAATTTATGTTATTATGTGTTTCACGCACGTTATTGTACATATGCTCTGTTTTGGATTTATAAAATATCTCAACATGTAATCATTACTTGAACCTAGTGAAAGATTAACAATAGATAAATCTACATACTCGTAACAAAACACCACCGTGAATATTAAACGAATAAATACAAACGGTAATAAGAAGCCCTCGGATGGGAAGCATCTGAAATGTAAACAAACAGTCTTGCCAACTTCTTACCTGAAAGCTAAACAATTACTGTTACATATCTGAATATAATGTGTTAATTTGATTTAAAGCTGTTTACTATATTTAGTACTGTAATTTATAATGAATCAGAATTATTTTTATCTCAATCAATCAAATTTAAGTAGTCCAAAAACTTAAGAGGGGGGGGGTCACCAGAACATATTTGCATGTATCTCGTATAATAAATGTCTCTTGAAAACAATATTTGGTATTTAAGCTTCAAATTATTACGTAACCGAGTATTGTTTTTGTAACATGAGTAGAAGTGGGGGTTTGCTGAAGGCTGAAAACTGAAAAATGCAAATAACTCGGTTAATATTCAAGATAGGGGATAAATGTATATTGCAATATTTATAGTGCATTTAATTTGCTATAAGATTGATTCTATAGATATTTTTGATCAGACGTATAGTAATAGATATTTAGATAAAAATAGATATTTCGAATTTTCAAAATTCTCCCCCCCCCTCTCTAAACCCCCCCCTGCCCCTGGTCCGATTTCAGCTGTTAACGAACTTGATCTTTCTTTTTACATTAAAAACGACTAAATATCGAGTTTGGTAACGATTAAACCATAACTGCGACCACTAGAATGATAACAGACATATATACATATATATATATATATATATATATATATATATATATATATATATATATATATATATATATTTGAATTTGACATTTGAAGAAAAATTTCAAAAATCGCGTCATGAGTACGACATCAATAGTGGATTCCCATTAAGGAAAATCTGCTAAAAATCCAATGTGAGAATCTTATAATTCCATATTTGGGATTGTCATAACATCTAATTGTGCACCTCTCCTTTTGATCAGTATCAACTAGGGGAGGGGTTTTAGTGGCGGGGAAAGATAAAGGAATCACAGATTTATCTGTTCTTATGAAAGATATAAAAAATGTATCTAGGACCTTTTTAGCGGATTTCCCTTAAGAATGTCTATTTGACAAATCGTATTGGTAAAGGAATTGGTGAGAAAAGCGTTTCCTTTTTGGGAGTAAAACTCTTTTAACACACTTCTTTGTTTATAAACGAATTTAAAAATTTCATAGACTTAAGTTGCTGTAGCTTTTGTGAGTAAAACTATTAAAACTGTTTAAGCCTGAAATGAGACTCCAATTCCGAATAAGTCCGTCATGGAGGGGCTGCATAAACTAAGCAGATGCCACATGTGGCACAATTCTTATTTGATCATAACCAAATTTGATATATAATTTCAATTTTTACTATCGCCCAATGCAATAGTAAAGGTCAACTTCCTTAATGATCTTAACCCATTTTATCCCACTGCCCCAAAAATGGGGCAGTCATAAAATAATGCTCTTCTATTTTTCTAAGCGACTTTTTGCGTTCAAAACTGGTTTCACATTATATTGGAACCACTGAAAAGCGATTGTTATGAATGATATATTTTAAACTGCTTTATGTTATTCACAGTCCTCCTGTAAACAAAGGACTACTAGTGGATCGTGCTATAAAAAGTTGGTACTTTTTTTTCAAGAGCAGTAATTATTGTGCTTTAGCTTTTTGACAATAAATTACTTTATAATGTATGTAACTGTGATTAGTAATACAAAATTTATCAAAAATTTGTAATTTATGGAATTTATTACATGTTATATTGGATGCCCATTTGTTGGGGCAGTAAGAATGGCCGGGTCCATTTATCTAAACATTATTTTTTTACTTTATTTTTCAAATATACACAGCTGAAGTAGCTTTTTCACTAATTGAACTTAGTGATGATTCATTTAGAACAGCAGTGTACACTGAGGGGCCCAATCATGTAACCCTGGCCCACATTGAGGGGGGGTACGCACATGTAAGTTGGCGAACAATGTACTGGGAGGAAAGTAAAGACACAATGAGGCTGTCTCAAATAGCATGTCACACAATCAATTTGATCAAATATTTTCACGTTTGTGAGAATAATAATCTAGCCGAAGGTTAGGCCATTTTTCAGGCACCCAAATGGTATAAATGGTTGAATTTTAATAACTATGGGCCTGATTTGGCAATGGTGCCTTATTCCGGTCGGCATGGGGCAAAGCAACATATCTATGGAAAACCCATTAGATTTGAGTACAAGGTGTGGTCATGTATACCACTACGTTACTTGGTTCAGAGTGGGTCATACCAATGTTCCAAAGCCTGAAAACACCCAACCTCATTTAGGACTTCAAGGATCTGTTATTCTTGACTACGGTCAAGAATTCCTGACAATATGATTATGGTACTGGCACTATAAGGAGTAAACAAACTGAGTATGACATACTAATCAAGGAGAAATTGCTTAAAAAGAAGAACTGTGGTTCATATGACCAAATAACTAGAAAAAAAAATGGGATTATAAGTTTGACAAGATATTGCAACAATAATAAGGTGATTATAACTTCGACTCAGCATGGTACTGAAACCATTCTGCTATATAGCGATAATCAATCATGCTGATTAATAATTTAGTAAATAATGGCTGAACTCAACAGACGGACTTATTAGTCCATGTTTATGTATGTTATATATAGGGAAAGATATTATTATGATAACTTAATTGTATATTTAACATGTAAATTATTTCAAATTTCAAAATAAACATACTTTATTGTTATTATTATTATTATGCAGGAGAAAAGGTTCAATTCTGTAGAAAAAAAGAAGATACTAACTAATAGACCAAAAATACATTGTAGCTCAGAACAATAAATGTATGTGCAGAGTGCACAGGTTAGATGAAAATATGTCTAAGCCCAGAATAAACATCTGATCACAAAAAATGGTATACACCATTTTTGGGATGCAACATTATTCAATGTGATGTAATTATATATTATTATGGAAATAATAATGTTCTATTTGTAGTTTGTGAATAAAAATAATTTAAAAAAATATTAATTGATTTATACTGGAATGGAAGGATACCATTCCCACTGCCCCAATTTTGGGGCGGGGGGCAAACCCCTCTTTAGGGGGTGTTTTTGAGTTGATACTTTGCAGGCGCACTACTATTGAGTTAATTTCATTGTGTACGGAGTTTAAACCTGAAATATTAATTTTTGAAAAGTTGGGATGAAATGGGTTAAGGGAAATCAGCTCTCGAAGTCGTACTCATGAAGTGATTTTCAAAAAACTTCTTCAAATGTCCATCATTCCTACCTAGGAGATGACAAAAATGATTATATTTATTTATTTTTATATACATACAGATATAGTTCTGTTAATGCTCTAGCAGTTGCAATTTTGATTTTATCGTTACCAAATTCGATATTTAAACATTTTATCTAAAAGTAAAAATCAAGTTCATGAACTGTTGAAATTGGGGTGTTTAGAAGGGGAAATTTTAAAAAATCTCTGTTACTATACATCGGATTGAAAAATAGTGTAAAACTATATTACAACCAAAGTCTTCGGGCACTGATTGTATGTTCGTATTTCTGGCAGAAAGGCCATGCTCAGTACATGTTTTCTCTATATTTCTATGTACCGAGATATTTTCATATTTTAGTTTTCCTCTATCAGTAAACTCCCACTCCACTCATGTCATATTACCAATAAGCTGTTGTGTCATGAAGCACTTAATTCCAAGATTAAATACTAATTATGGTTATCATTGAACTTTTATTTTGTGAGATACATGCAAATACATTATGTGATGACATCATCAATTAAGACTCTTCGTTCTTTACTCGAAAATGTTTATTTGACTTATTCCATACTAGACATTTAGCTGTTTCAGTCAACACAAAAGATCATATTTGATATGGGCAGTACTTGAATTTGGAATAGTGGGTGTATAGAGGATCACAAAATTCAAAATATTTCTTTTGTTATGAATGGGATTGTAAAATGTTATGGAACAATCTTCTTAAACTATTGATGGCCTAGAATTGTTGTTCTATACATTTGTTTGTAACTCAATACATGAGTGAGTCATTCACGCTTTGTTGTTTTCAGCTTTCAGTAACCCTCCCCCGCCTACTACTCTTAATTTTTTTTTACATAGAAATCGAGAGTAAGTGATGAGAAGAGATCACAAGTGTGATACAAGCAAATGGGAAATCTGCTTAGCTTATGCAGCCCCTGCGTAACAGACTTTTTCCAAGCAATAACTTCTCCTGTCAAAAGGAATCATCATTAGGCATAGGATCAAGATAATCTTAATATCAAAGCCTCAAGTGTTTATTTTAGGGCTAAAGTTGAAAGTCAGTGACGTAATTCATGATTCCAGAGGTAGTAATATTTAAATCAACTCCTTTCCGGTCATCCTCCAGAAGAACAATTGGCTTTGTAGCTGAGGACTATGACCTGATATTAGAAACTATCCATAATTATTTACACTTTTAAATACTATTTTAAAGGGCAATCATAGTTTTCCACAATCACAAAAATATAAATATTATGAAAATATTATAAATAAGTGACAATGAATATTTAAAAATACTTTATCCAACAGGAAAGATTAAGGAAATTGAATGAAACAAATTATTATTGTTTTTTAAATTAAAAATTCATTTTTTTTCACGTTTATTCGTAGCTTAATGTATTACAATTGTTGAATAAATGCCCATTTGTATATTAAATAATGTATAATAATATTTTTTTTAAAATGTTTTTTTAAAAAAATATTATAGTTAAATTATAGTTAAACTAACAGTATTAGTTTGAGGTTTAGTAACTCTTTTAGCATTCTATTAATATTTATGACTATTAAAATTATAACATTTTCTGTGTATTATTATAAACTTTTTAAGAATACTTTGTGAATATATATTAATAGTAATGTTTTAAGAACTAATAATTCTGTTAGTGAATTATTATTATTGTGAGTGAGTAATGTATTATTTGAAAGATATTATAAATATTGTAATGGAAATTCATCACCCCGTTTTATTTACTTTTCTATGTCTTTCAAGTAATATTTTGTTTGTGTTTGTATGTAGGTTGGTTTGGTGCTTGTAATTCTGCTATTATACTACTGATGTTAAGAAATTGTTAATATTTGAATGATTGTTTGAAAAAATTTGTTGATAATATGTTGCATGGTTTTAAGGAGGTAATTAATGGGAGCGTGAGATTTGTAGATGCTGGAGGGGGGGGGGATTCTAATTGCTAAGCCAAAGGATAGAGAGGGCGGGGGGAAGGCCAGCTCCAGGATCTGTCAGTTAGTGAAAGCTACTTCAACTGCTCAGCCGTCCCTTCAGCATTATTGCATCATTCAAGCTCTCTCTATTACATAGCCTCTTACAAAACACTATTTTCAAGGAGTAAATATTACATTTACCAGTTTCCTTCAATCCGTCATCAGAAACGTCAGATGAACCGCTTATAGAATCGAGTAGTATTTTCTCGAATCATATTTTCTTCCCGAATTACACATAAGAAAATCAGGTACGCCCTTGGATATTTTTACTCTTTCATATTATTGTACCTTAATGATAAAAATAATTCGACTTTGAAAATATCATTTTATTTTTTATTGTTGTTCATACTAATAAAGTGCAAGTATATCTTCGCTGCAAATGAATATTTTCACTGAATATTCTCCATTATTCTGAAACTTGTAATTGCTTCTCAATTCTTTGTTATGTAAAAAAAAATATTCCTACTTATATTCACTATCACATATTTTTAATTTCATAACTTAGCCAAAGCCAAAGGACTTCTTAATTACTAGAAAAATATATGCATCTTTTAAAAATATTCAAAATGATCAAGAAAAAATGAGCAGTGTCAATGACTTTTCCATGTTTTCCTTTTTTATCAGATATATTTTGAGTATTTTTTCTGTTGTTTTCATAAATTGAAATTTCGTATATGAATTTTGTCTACAGTTTATATATATATATATATATATATATATATATTTATTTATTTATTTTATATATAGTCAAAATATATACATTTCACACTTAAACCCTTTGTAAAGGGTTGGCTGACCTGTTTGTTTACTATTCAGATGTTTTCTGTTGTGGAGGTTATTAAAATGTAAATTGACTGGAAGATTTCTCATTACTATTTGCATTATTCAATTAATATTCACAGTGGTGTTAAGTGATACCAGTATATAAATTTATCTATTGTAAAACATGACGTGGGAAATCTGCTTAGTCTACGTAACCCCTGTGTTATGAGCTTTTGAAACTTTGCAAGAGGACTGTTTGAATTTCTAAATTTTTATACTTTATGTCTTAAAATATTAAATATACATGAGGACATAAGGGCTAACACAAGACAAATTTTCAGCCATACAAATTATAAAATTAAAGACAAAGATACTAAATACTATGTTTATAAAGTCATGAGTTCTGCACATAATAAATTTTATATGGGAGAATTATTGCAAACCTTAAAGAAAGTATTAAATCAGTATTGTAAAAATGTCCATAATTTAGAAAATAGAACCTTCTTGACCACACTTTAACATTTAAACATAAATTTAACTTCAATGATGTAGACATTTCATATAAAGACAAAAACTTAACCAAGCAGAAGATAAAACAAAATATACATATAATTAAAAACAAACAGAACAGGAAAACAGATAATAATTTACGTTATATATTTATATTAATTAATAATAAGTCGATTAGATATAATTGCGACTATACTTCTTCTTTAAGCGATTTTTCATAAATCATACTGTTCTTAATTTTTAATGTACCAATGTAATCAGCTGATTTGTATTGCTCTTGGATCTTGTTAGTCTTGAGAGGGCTGCCTCAGTGGGAAGCTCAATTCATTTTTTAATATATTTACAACTCATGAAGAAGCATCATAAAGGATGTGAAACATAAAGGGTGAGAAATAGATAGGTGGAAGATATTCATTTGTTATCTGTTGAACTTCAGCCATTTTATATTCAACTAATTTTTTTTTGTAATATTTAACAGTTATACTGAGTAACATTTCAGTCATTTGAAAAATGACTATATAAGCTCATTTTGGAACTAAAAGGTCAAAAGAGTTTGAGCTCAAACAACTCTGGTAAATTTGATGCTTCTGACTGAATATAAGCTCAATATCACCCAAGATCCACATTTAATTGTGCTTATATCTTGTTCAGAAGGCAAATATGGACAACAATCTAAATCCTAATTTGGTGAGGAACTCACTAAATAAAATTCTTAGTTCCTCCCTTTTTAGAAAAAGGTGATAACCTGTAGACAATTTATCCCGATCTGCTATAGCAGTGTAAAGTGGACATTAAGTAATACCATTTTTTTAGGGAGCAATTATTGTATGTCGCAGCGGGAGACCTTGGGCATAGGAGCTAGATAACA
Source organism: Riptortus pedestris (assembly GCA_019009955.1). Lineage (NCBI taxonomy): Eukaryota > Metazoa > Arthropoda > Insecta > Hemiptera > Alydidae > Riptortus > Riptortus pedestris. The sequence goes on from CM032232.1 coordinate 5,410,085, forward strand.
TTCCATGTCCATGCCGCTAAATGCCAAAACCCCATTCTACCAGTTATGTATATTTTTGTTTTTTTTAGATTGACAATAGCCCTTAGTGACCTTTCTCTACCCCCCCCCCAAATGGATTCACAACCAGTGGTAGCGGGAAACTCTATAAACACCACCCGCTAACCAAGCCCAAGAATGAGTTGTCTCGAGTTGACCAACAGGCCTCTTTATGTCAAGGAGACCACTGGCCTCCATACATAGTTTATATCTACAAATTTAAAATCCTTAGTCATATCGAATATTCCAGACCAATTTACTAACGTATTTGCTGCTATTCCACTTCCACCGTATTGTCATAGGCATTCCTTGTAGATGGATCTCACTTGGGGCAGGATCTTTCTTGGAACACTACTTGTTGCCCTGGTTGATCTCTTATGTTCTATCCTAGGGGTAAACACTCTCTGGACACCACTGGTTCCCCAGGGATTGGCCTCTCTTGGGCCACTACATGTAGCACCAGGGATTGTCTCTCTTGGTACAATCCTTGAAGCCAAGGCAAGGGTTGATCTGTCTGGGGACTCTCCTTCACTCCAGGTATTGATCTCTCTTCTGGCTTTCCTTCACTCCAAGGGTTGATCTCTCTTGGGGCTCTCCTTAACTGCAGGGGTTGATCTCTCTTGGGGCTCTCCTTCCCTCCAGGGGTTAATCTCTCTTGGGGCTCTCCTTAACTTCAGGGTTTGATCCCTCTTGGGGCTCTCCTCCACTTCAGGAGTTGATCTCTCTTGGGGCTTTCCTTCACTCCAGGGGTTGATCTCTCTTGGGGCTCTCCTTCACTCCAGGAGTTGATCTCTCTTCTGGCTTTCCTTCACTCCAGGGGTTGATCTCTCTTGGGGCTCTTCTTCACTCCAGGAGTTGATCTCTCTTAGGGCTTTTCTTCACTCCAGGAGTTGATCTCTCTTCTGGCTTTCCTTCACTCCAGGGGTTGATCTCTCTTGGGGCTCTCCTTCACTCCAGGGGTTGATCTCTCTTGGGGCTCTCCTTCACTCCAGGGGTTGATCTCTCTTGGGGCTCTCCTTCACTCCAGGGGTTGATCTCTCTTGGGGCTCTCCTTCACTCCCGGGGTTGATCTCTCTTGGGGCTCTCCTTCACTCCAGGGGTTGATCTCTCTTGGGGCTCTCCTTCACTCCAGGGGTTGATCTCTCTTGGGGCTCTCCTTCACTCCAGGGGTTGATCTCTCTTGGGGCTCTCCTTCACTCCAGGGGTTGATCTCTCTTGGGGCTCTCCTTCACTCCAGGGGTTGATCTCTCTTGGGGCTCTCCTTCACTCCAGGGGTTGATCTCTCTTGGGGCTCTCCTTCACTCCAGGGGTTGATCTCTCTTCTGGCTTTCCTTCACTCCAGGGGTTGATCTCTCTTGGGGTTCTCCTTCACTTCAGGGTTTGATCTCTCGTGGTGCGACCCTTGAATCCAAGGCAAGGGTTGATCTGTCTGGGTAATTGCTAAGGGAGAAATAGAAACTAGAATGTTGTATAAGTTTGTCATTGCCCAATGTAGGAAATGTACAAGACGAACGTTCTATGCATTGCTAACTCCCTTTCTATGTATCGAAACCCTTTCTATGGTAGCCTGACAATTTATGCAAACCATGTAGACAACTTTAGTGTATTCCTTTTGACTGGAAATGTGCTGATAAAGTTCTTTAGCCATATGAGATATATTACAGGTGGTGCCTTAGCCAACAATGAACTGAAATTCCCTCTAAGTGATGCAATAGTCTCAGCTCCGAAATATCTCGCCTTGTGATAAAGGTTAGGCACGTCTCCCCTCTATTCTTACCAGCAATGGCTGCTTCCATAAGCTATAATCCAATTCGCTTGTTATCAGAAATATTCTCTCCAATTCCGGCATTACTGTTATCAACATTGTTGGCTGATTTACCTTAAGGCAAATCAGCTATTCAGCTTATACCTATGATGCGATTTTTGTAGAATTTTCTGAAATATCTATTGAAACATATATATATATATATATATATATATATATATATATATATATATATATATATATATATATATATATATATATATATTTATATATATAATTCTAGCGTACGTGTGTATGTCACTGAACTCCTCCTAGACGGCTGGACCTATTTGATTGAATTTTTAAATACGCGTTCGGGTGACGCCCCGGATGGTTTAGCGCCGCAGATCGGCCCGGAAAATTGAGCAGGAGTGGGGGTCGTGAGGGAGGCCTAAAACTAAAAATAGCCGTATTTCGTTTCCTATTGGTTTTTCGGGAAATATGCACAGGATAAGAGTTGTTTATGTTGTTATTTGGAGTAACTTTTGTCATATTCACTTTCGTCGTATAATAAAGTATAAACGAGATATACACTGGAAAAGTAAAGTGGGCCCAACAATTTTATTGGGCAACAACTATTGAACAGAACTCGGTATGTGAATTAGCATTAGTTCTTCCATGGTTATAAGAATTTTTAAATACGCGTTCGGGTGACGCCCCGGATGGTTTAGCGCCGCAGGTCGGCCCGGCAGAGCATGTCTCCGGTCGAAGGGCGAAGGGCGAGGTTATTGAAAATGTAATGAAATGTTAATATGTTTATCTTATGTATTTCCTTAGAGTTTAAGTATGTCATCTAAATAAAGATGTTTTCAATTTCAGACATTGTTATTTATTGTCCAAATTTATTTTACTTTGATTTGAATGTTTCAATTATTTGCTTTTCTTTATTTATATTTATGTATTTGCATTATTATTGTTGAGGGTTTTGATTTATTTCAATTATTGGTCTACAACTGTTTGTTTTTGAGGATGTGTAGTGGGCATTCTACCAGGTAATCACAGAACTAAAACGTCTTCTTTTCCTTCTATCATTTTTCCTTTTCTTTTTGCGTACCACGTTTTTGCGATATTTTATTTACTATTTTTTGGCAAACGTGCACATAACAAATGTTGTGTTTTGCGTTATTAAAAGTAGATTTTTTTTAAACATAATATTATTAAATTTAATATCCTAATCGCTTGATATATCATGCAGGACAACGTCTGCCTGGGCCTGCTAGTATGTATATATATATATATATATATATATATATATATATATAAATATCGAGTATGGTGTAGAACAAATAAACAATTCGAAATATTTATTCTTGTACGTCGGATCGAAAACATTGTATTGCAAATAAAATATTGCTACATGCATTTTTTCACTGTTTGGATTATTAACAGAGATATTTGCATTTTTTTTTAGTTTTCAGCCTTCAGCAAAACCCCCAGAATGATCCACTTAATTTCCAGCTTAAATACCAAATATTGTTCTCATTGAACGTTTACTTTGTGAGATCATGAAAATATGCCGTGTGATGAATTACGATTTTGAGGCTGTGAATCGAAAGTATTTATTTCTTCTATACCATACTCGATATTTAACTGTTTCATGCACCACTTAAGATTGTATTAGTGGATGTCTGAAATCGAGGGTGGAACAGGAGGATTTTGAAAATTCCAAATATCCCCGTTAATATGAGTCGTATCGCAAAACTTAATAGAACCAATCTTGTTAAACTATTGATGATCTATAATTGTTGTTGTATGCATTGTTTCTAATTTTTAGCAGATTTCCTTTAAGAGAAATCAGCTATTGAGGTTGTACTCATGACGGAATTTTCGAAATTTTTCTTCAAATGTCCATCGATCCTACCTAGTAGATGACGAAAATGAGGTCCGTTCAAAACTGTATATATATATATATATATATATATATATATATATATATATATATATATATATATAGATATAGATATTTGTCTGTTACCGCTCTAGCGGGAGCAATTATTGTTTAATCGTTACCAAACTCGATATTTAGTCGTTTTATGTAAAAAGAAAAATCAAGTTCGTTAACGGCTGAAATCGGACCCGGGGGAGGGGGGGGGGGGTTTAGAATTTTGAAAATTCAAAATATCTCCGTTACTAAAGGTCGGATCGAAAAATTGTATAGAACCAATCTTATTGCAAATTAAATTTACAATAAATATTGTTATATACATTTATTCTCTATCTTGAATATTAACCGAGATATTTTCATTTTTAATAAGTGTAACGGACGTGCTATATTTCCCGCCGAAAGCTAGTTCGGCCGTTTCCATACCAGATCGGCACTCGTATGGAAATTTGTCTATTGTAAAACTTCAAGTGGGAAATCTGCTTAGTTTACGCAGCTCCTGCGTGACGGACTTTTATGTTATCAGCCTTCAGTAGCCCCCCCCCCCACCCCCCACCTTCTATACGCTGAGTCTTTTACAAAGAAATAGAGTGAGAGGAGATGGCTAGTGTGTCACCCAGTTCTTGGGAAGTCTGCTTAGCCTACGCAGCCCCTTCTTGTAATTGTCTGCTTCACCGAGAACTATGTACGTTCAAGGACTAACATGTTGTAGATATAGAGCTGTTAGATATCCATTGCCGAACATAGATACATACATTTGACTAAAGCAATAATCGTCTCTTATCAGGCTCATTAACACATTGATAAAGGTCTCCTTTTAATAAATATTTCCTTTTTCAAGATCACTCTTCAAGTGTTGCATTTATTTCTATTTCAACACTCATGGAAGGATGTTGACAGGTAGGAGCACTAGTCATCGTCCTTTTGCTGTTTCATTATATTATGTACAATGTAGTAATATTAAACTAGGGCTTAACTTTGAAAAGGTTTTGTGCATTTGTCTGTTAACTCTCCAGCGGTCGAAACTTTTGTTTGACCGTTACCAAAATTGACATTTAAACGTTTTATGTAAAACTAAAGACCAAGTTTATAATGACTTGTATTTTTAGCAGATTTCCCTCAAGGGAAATGTCTGTTACCGCTCTAGCGATCGCAATTTTTGTTTGATCGTTACCAAACTCGATATTTAGTCGTCTTATGTAAAAAGAAAGATCAAGTTCGTTAACGGCTGAAATCAGACAAGTGGGAGGGGGGGGGGTTAAAGGGGAGGATTTTCGAAAATTCGAAATATCTCCGTTACTATAGTTCGGATCGAAACATTGTACAGAATCAATCTTATTGCAAATTAAATGTACTATAAATATTGTTATATACATTTATTCTCTATCTTGAATATTAACCGAGATATTTGCATTTTTATTAAATCTGGGCGGCTAACGGACGGGTGACTTTCCCGCCAAAAGTTAGTTCGGCCGTTTCCTTAACTGCTCGACTCTCGTGAAATTTCTCTATTATCAACTTGACGAGGGAAATCTGCTTAGTTTACGCAGCCCCTGCGTGACGGAATTTTTTTTAGTTTTCGGCTTTTAGTAAAGCCCCAGTCCTGGTCATGTCATATTAGTAGGTTTCACTGAGCTTATACGTTTTGAGATAATTGCAAATACGCGACGCACGTTGAAAATCTGCTTAGTTTACGCAGCCTCTGTAGCTCTTACGGAATTTTTTTGTAGTTTGAATTGAAGAGGATAAGGAAGGAGTTAATAAGTATTATGAGAAGTTGTTGAAGGTAACTACCATCTCACGGCTGGTTGGCTTTGATTTGGGTTAGAAAGCGTGTTGGAGTAATTACCTGTAATGCAGGACTAGGCCTCTCTCTCTCTAGCACGCAGGGGCTGCGTAAACTAAGCAGACCCCAGGGCTACCTACGGGGCGAGAACGCATTTTGACCGGGCAAGTATCTTATCTAGAGAAGACTTTTTAAATACAATATTTGGTAATACCTCTTGAAATAAGACGTTCCATTATATATTGGATTTTTAAAGTGCGATAAAAGAAGAGGGGGGGTTTACTAAAGGCTGAAAATTAAAAAAGTCCGTCACGCAGGGGCTGCGTAAACTAAGCAGATTTCCCACGTGAAGTTTTACAATAGAGAAATCTGCCTAATAACAACAGTAGTAGTAAGGAATCTTTAAACCTATTCACGAGGGACGAATAGTTACCGAAACGGCCCGCACTAGCTCTCGGCAGAAAGTCGCGAACGTAGCCGACCACACGCATGTACACAAATGCAAATATCTCGGTTAATATTCAAGATACAGAATAAATGTATAGAACAATATTTATAGTAAATTTAATTTGCAATAAGATTGATTCTATACAATTTTTCGATCCGACGCATAATAACGGAGATATTTCGAATTTTCAAAAATCCCCCCTCTAACCCCCCCCCTCCCACTGGTCCGATTTCAGCCATTAACGAACTTGATCTTTCTTTTTACGTAAAACGCTTAAATATGAAGTTTGGTAACGATCATCTCCTGGGTAGGATCGATGGACATTTGAGGAAATGTTTCGAAAATCGCGTTGTACTGCCTCAATACCAGTTTTCCCTTGGAGGAAATCTGCTGAAATATTTGAAACAGAGCGCGTCACGAGTAGATGTAATGTGGTATATATTTGCCATTCCTCTCCCCCATTTACTGGACGGCGATCAGGAGAGAAAGTGGTCGAGTTAAGGTTGAACCAGTCCTGTATTGGGGATTTCATCATTCAAAGGCTGGCCGCTGTTGAGCAAGCCTGCGCAATGTGGATTTAGTGGCGATAATGAAGTTGAAATATGAAATTCTGGGCTACTTTAATACTCGGTAGATAGGAGACATGGATAATGTCTGCCACGCAGAGGCTGCGTCAGCTAAGCAATTTTCCACCACTTCTAAATTCTACCTAAAATAACAGGGGGTATTTTGAATTTCCTAAACCCTCCCCCTCTCTAAACCCCCAGTATTCTGGGTCCGATTTGAGCCATTAATTATCATGACCTTCAGTGGTGACAGTTAAATATCGACTATGGTGTAGAACAAATAGACATTTTCTCTTTAATAACGTAAATATTAAATGGTATAACTATAAATAATAATAATGAAGCAGAAATAATAAAAACAAAGTCGTGCAGGTGCTGCGTAGAATAAGCAGGTTTCCCACATTTAAGGTATAGCATATATAAAATCTCAATTGATGACGTCATCACACAACGAATTTATATGTATCTCGCATAATAATACATGTAGGACTCTTGAAAACAATATTTGGTATGTAAGATAAAGTGGTTCGTGGTATAAATATATGGTTCGCTATTAAGGCTTCAAATAAAGGCCTTCACAATATAACAGCCTATTGTTAATATGACATGAGTAGGAGTCGGGGTTTAAGCATCAAAACTAAAATAATTCAAATATCTAGGTTAATATTCAAGATAGAGTCAACACAAAAACATTTATAAATTATTTAATTTGCAATAAGATTGGTTATGTACAATTTTTCGATCCGACTTATAGTAACGGAGATATTTCAAATTTTTAAAATTCCTCCCCTCTAAACCACCCCTACTCCTCGTCCGATTTATCACATTAACGATCTTGGTGTTTCTTTTTGAATAAAAACGATTAAATATCGAGTTTTGTAACTGTAATATTTATAACTAACAGTTCATTGAGCAACGCCATTATTCAACTGGTTTCAGTGGTCTCGAACGTCAATGAGCGAAATCGGTAGAGCTGCCAACTAAAATCGGTATATGGCAAAAAAATACAATTTTCAATCAAATTCCTTTATTTAACAAAAAAAAACACTTATTATTATATTATAATAACATAAAAAATAAATTTTCAACATAAAAATCAACTTACAACATAAAAATCTACTTACAACATAAAAATATAATAACGTAGAAATCAGCATATCTACTTACTTACACTTAACACAGTTATTATATTAATAAATCATATTATGGCAATTATTAATTTGCCAGCGTCAAGTTAAAGAAAGACAAAAACTAGAAATTTAGAAAATTAAACAAGTTGCACACCAAAAACAGAAATCTAACAAATTAAATTATTTTTCATAATGTTTCGGATTGTACCAATATTCTTTGGCCATAGCTGTAATCATTTTTAAATTAATTTCTAAGTCATAACAATTAGCATCCATGAAAAGTCGTTCTGAATGGAGTAGGCTAGTGATTGACCCAGTAGACAGGCTATTTCTTTGTTTTGTTTTCATAATATTAATTTGAGAAAATATGCGCTCAGCATTGGCAGATGAATGGGGGAGTGATAAAATATTAAACATAAAAGTAGTTAACAAGGGAAACATTTGAGTCTCATCGTCACGCTTTAGCAAACTTACTTCATTCCAAAATAGTTCTACGTCATCAGAAAATGTTTTCATTTGATCACAATTTCTTAGAATGCGCCACTCTGTATCAATCCGCAATAACTCTGCTCATTCATGCTTGCTGTAAGGTGATTTCCCGAACATGAAACATAAATGAAAAGGGTTGCCAACACAAAATTGTGAAATCGGTAGAAAAATCAGGAGAATTTCCATGTATTTTCTGAAATCGTGGTAAAATCGTTGCATTTCGGTAGTACAGAGTCCATTTCGGTAGAAATACCGAAAAATCGGTAGGTTCGAGACCACTGTCAACTGGTTTATTAATGAGGTAACAGTAAGAGTAGGTTTCATTGCCTAGCAACCATATAGCATATGCTCCATTGCCTAGCAACCAGCATATGCTACAGTAAAAATCAAACAAAAATTACTCTAAAGCGTTAACAGACAAATATATGTGTCACGTCATGAGTACAACCTCAATAGCTGAATATTAACCGAGTTATTTTTGCGTTTTAAGTTAGTAAACTCACACATTCATAGGATTTTCACTTTCAGCTTCTGTATCAATGAACATCACTTGTCCAGAGAACATTCCAAATGTTGTTAAGGCTATTTAGAAAGTGAGAAATAGAGATTACAATCTATAGATGAGGTAATCCGCACAGACTGTGGCACCACTGAATCATTGGAGCAAGTAGGAAGTCTGCTTTAGTTTACGCAGCCCCTGCGTCATGGGTTAGCAAAGGAAGCAGGCTCAAGTTATAGCATTGGGTTGGAGTAAGAGGAGAGGCCTTGACTGAATAATCTAGAGAAATAACAGGGCAAGGTTACTGCTCCGAGAATATATCTACTAGCTAGCTATGGCGGAGAATACACGCAGGGGCTGCGTAAACCAAGCAGATTTTCCATGGGGGGAGGGTTCAAAATTATTATGAGTCTTGGTAAAATGTTGATGCCCTACTATTGCTGCTTAGGCATTTTTTCGTTACTCAAATATTAAAGGAGTGATTCGTACTTTCTGGTTTTCAGTCAGAATATATGCTGAGAAGAGATGACTAGTGTGTCATGCATCCACGTGGGAAATCTGCTTAGATTACGCAGCCCCTGCGTGATGGACTTCTCGATCCAACTCATAATAACGGTGATAATTAGAACTTTCCTTCCCCTAAACCCCCACTTCCTCCCCCTGATCCGGATACAGCTGTTAACGAACTTGGTCTTCAGTTTATATTATATTTGTAAAGCTTGAGGTTGTATATCTCTGATGAGACTGATTTTTACACATTATACAGTCCTTTATAATAGTAAAGCAAAGCAAAAATTTAAACTTAAATATTTGACTCTGAACCAAGTTACAAAATTTTGTAAATAGCTAGAAAACTGTGCATCTTCCCCGCAAATTACGAGTATATATAACGTAATTAGTATCAAATATGTTAAATTGTCTAAGTTTGAACATTTACAGTAAACTATTAAAATAGGGTACTTTTTCGATTGAAAAATACAAAATAATAGTAATAATTACAAACCTAATTTCACAAATCGTAAATAGTTTTGATGGATTTATAAAAATTGGATTTTTTAAATTTTGTAGCAGCACCTGGGAAATCTACTAGGTTGGATCGATTAACATTTGAGGAAATATTTCGAAAATCACGTCATGAGTACAACCTCAATAGCTGATTTCTGCGAACAGCTGATAGCTAAATCTGCTGAATTGCTCCTGAGTGACGAACCGTTTCTATCCGACTCATTTTTCTTGTTTTGTTTTGTTCTTTAAATGTCTATAAATATATGCTTATCTTGTGTAAATTATAAAACGTAGTCCTTGTTTTCCATTCGGGGAACACTAAATAAAATACATCTATAAGATAGGCTTGGATGTGTTGCAATAGGATTCCTAGACATATACAGAGGAGAATATGCAAATACTGCACTGATAACAGTTATCAATACATCTGTGATAAGCTGCCATTGAAGGAGCAGCTGGCTATCTCTTATCACTACAATATTATTCAATGAATCACTTTACGCTCATGTATTTACTCTTCCTCTCACTCAATTGACAAACTCTAGGTAAGAAGTCTGTCACGCAGGGGCTGCGTAAACAAAGCAGATTTCCCTCGTGAAGATTAATAATAGATAAACCTACATACTGCTAACACAACACCACCGTGAATATTAAGTGAATAAATACAAACGGTAAGAAGAAATCTTTCCCCTGCCGGCGGGAAGCGTCTCGAATGTAAACAAACATGTCTGCCAACCTCTCGCCGGAAATAAAAACAATTACTTAACTATATCAGAATAGAACATATTAATTTTCTTGAAAACTACGTACTACATCTAGTACTCTAATTTATAATGAATCAGAATAATTTTTATTCCAATCAATCAAATTTTAGTAGTCCAAGAACTTAAGAAGGAGGGGGGGGGGGTCACCAGAACATATTTGCATGTATCGCATATAATAAAGGTTTCTTGAAAACAATATTTCGTATTTAAGCTTTGAATAATGTGGTTCATTACATAACGTATTGTTATGTAACTTGAGCAGAAGCTGGAGTTTACTGAAAAATGCAAATATCTCGGTTAATATTCAAGATAGAGAATAGATGTATATAGCAATATTTATAGTACATGTAATTAGCAATACGATTAATTTTAAACAATTTTTCGATCCGACATATAGTGACGGAGTTATTACGAATTTTCGAAAAGTTTCCCCCTCTTTCCCCCCCCCCGCCCCGTCTCAAGTTCTTGGACTACTAAACTTTGATTGATGGGGATAAAAACTAGTCTGATTCATTATAAATTACAGTACTAGATATAGTAAATCGTTCTCAATAAAATTAATGTGTTATATTCTAATATATTTCAGTAATTATTTTTCTTTCTGGTGAGAGGTTGGCTGACCTGTTTGTTTACATTTCAGACGCTTCAAGTCGTGAGTTTGTTAAAACTGACTGTAAGATTTCTTGATACCATTAGTGATTATTCATTTAATATTCGCGGAGGTGTTGTTTAAGCAGTATGTAGATTTATGTATTGTTAAACTTCACGATGGAAATCTGCTTATTTTACGCAGCTCCTGTGTGACAGGCTTTTTGTATTTCAGCCTTTTGTAACCCTCTCCCCTCCCACTTCCCACTTCTACTCTTCAGATTTACAATAAGTACCTCAGTTGACGTAAGCATTCATGTCCAGCGAACATTTTAATTCCTGTTTACATTGGCTTCTTCTTGCGCAAAAATTGTTGATAGATGGTGAGATTACATCACAACTGTGTTATCACGTGGGAAATCTGCTTAGTTTACGCAGCCCCTGTGTTACAGACATATTTGGAATTGGAGTCTTATTTCAAGCTCAAACATTTTTAATAGTTTTCTTCTTGGGTACAAAAGCAGCTTAAGTGTATGAAATTTTTAAATTCATTTATAAACTTAGAAATTTTTTGTTATCAATTGAACACATTCAAACATACAAAAATGAAACGGTATTCTCAAGATACGTGTATTTGTGATAGTGGGATTGAAGCAAATTCTCCTCCATCTTTATATGATAATGTGCTAAGTTATTTCAGTAAAAAATATAATCCAATGCGTTACTAACAATGGTGGTGAATGCATAATTAATGAAATCCCTGTGTTGTGTTTCCCTGTGCATATCTCACTTCCATCTCCATATTACTTCCCAGTGCTTTAGACTTCCTTCTCGTTTATATCACTAAATATTCTTTAAAGGCATTTAGCACATTTCCCTTAATCAACTATTGAGGTTGTACTCATGACGTGATTTTCGAAAAATATCCTCAAATATCCATCGATCCTACCTTGTAGATGACTTAAAATGAGGGCCGCTTAAAATTTGATACACACACAAATATATATATATATGTGTGTGTGTGTGTGTGTGTGTATATATATATATATATATATATATATATATATATATACTCTTATCTGTTACTGCTCTAGCTTTCACAGTTTTTTAAAATCTTTTTATGTAAAAAGAAAGATCAAGTTCATTAATGGCTGAAATCCAACCAGTGGAAGGGGGGGGGTTTAGAGAGGAGGAATTTCTAAAATTCTTAATATCTCAGTTATAATTCTATTAGTTCTAATTAGTTGAATCGAGTGGGAAATCTGCTTAGTTTACACAGCCCCTGCATGAAGGACTATTATTATAGGTTGTTGAATTAACAGGTGGCTTATTATGAGGAGTGGCTGTTGAGGCCAACCCTCTAATGGGCTTACAATGAGAAAGGTTATGTTGGATAGATGATGGGAACCACAGCTGTGGCCTTCCTATACTGCCTGTTCCCATGTCATGGCCTTCATTATCTACAGCCCTTAACCCACATCTACAATGGTGAACATTCCAAGCAAATGCCACCATTTGAAGAAAAGAACGCAATAAAACTTCATCAGTCGACACTATAGATCATATTTGGTATCGACGGACATTGGACCTGGAATAGTGGAGGTTTAGTGAATGAGGGGGGGGGAGGGGTTCAAAAATTCAAAATATCTTGGTTATTATGAGTCAGGTCCGTAAAATGTTTTAGAACCAATACTGTTAAACTATTGATGTTCTGCAATTCTGTAACTGTATTATGCAAATTATTGATACTTTTTTGTATTCTGCCTTCAGTAACCCCACCCCTTCTAATCATCAGTTTTATATATATATATATATATATATATATATATATATATATATATATAAATTTAAATTGAGAATATGTGATGAGATGACAAGCATGTTATACTAGCACACGGAAAATCTGCTTAGTTTATGCAGTTCTTGCAGGACTTTATTAGGCCTGTAATGGGACCCTCCCATAAATGCTAAGTGGCTGATCATGGCCCATCATGGGGCTGTTGATCCAAATATTTTCATTGTACTCTATAATTATTGTGATGTAAATGATAAATCCAATATGATGTACATATTTCTACTGACCTGTGGCAATGGAAACCTGTGTGTTCAATTTTGAAATCGGTCATGAAGTTGTTTTCTTCGTTTCTTGAAGGCCTCAAATGATGTCTTCACCCTAATATTCTAACACTGGGTTCTCCTTGAATATAAATGAGATGATTCATAAAAAAACAAAAAATCATTTGTAAACAAGTTTGGAGACTTAAGGAGGTCATTAAATGTCACAAAATATTGAAATAGGGTTAGGAAGCTAAGGACACTACTGATGTCGTCTCACTATATATTCCCTATTTCTCCGATAGTAAGAAGCCTATTTAAGCAGATTTGCCATGTGCTCGTATGACACACTACTGATGTCGTCTCACTATATATTCTTTATTTCTCCAATAGTAAGAAGCCTATTTAAGCAGATTTGCCATGTGCTGGTATGACACACTACTGATGTCGTCTCACTATATATTCCCTATTTCTCCGATAGTAAGAAGCCTATTTAAGCAGATTTGCCATGTGCTGGTATGACACACTACTGATGTCGTCTCACTATATATTCCCTATTTCTCCGATAGTAAGAAGCCTATTTAAGCAGATTTGCCATGTGCTCGTATGACACACTACTGATGTCGTCTCACTATATATTCCCTATTTCTCCGATAGTAAGAAGCCTATTTAAGCAGATTTGCCATGTGCTCGTATGACACACTACTGATGTCGTCTCACTATATATTCCCTATTTCTCCGATAGTAAGAAGCCTATTTAAGCAGATTTGCCATGTGCTGGTATGACACACTACTGATGTCGTCTCACTATATATTCCCTATTTCTCCGATAGTAAGAAGCCTATTTAAGCAGATTTGCCATGTGCTGGTATGACACACTACTGATGTCGTCTCACTATATATTCCCTATTTCTCCGATAGTAAGAAGCCTATTTAAGCAGATTTGCCATGTGCTCGTATGACACACTACTGATGTCGTCTCACTATATATTCCCTATTTCTCCGATAGTAAGAAGCCTATTTAAGCAGATTTGCCATGTGCTCGTATGACACACTACTGATGTCGTCTCACTATATATTCCCTATTTCTCCGATAGTAAGAAGCCTATTTAAGCAGATTTGCCATGTGCTCGTATGACACACTACTGATGTCGTCTCACTATATATTCCCTATTTCTCCGATAGTAAGAAGCCTATTTAAGCAGATTTGCCATGTGCTCGTATGACACACTACTGATGTCGTCTCACTATATATTCCCTATTTCTCCGATAGTAAGAAGCCTATTTAAGCAGATTTGCCATGTGCTCGTATGACACACTACTGATGTCGTCTCACTATATATTCCCTATTTCTCCGATAGTAAGAAGCCTATTTAAGCAGATTTGCCATGTGCTGGTATGACACACTACTGATGTCGTCTCACTATATATTCCCTATTTCTCCGATAGTAAGAAGCCTATTTAAGCAGATTTGCCATGTGCTCGTATGACACACTACTGATGTCGTCTCACTATATATTCCCTATTTCTCCGATAGTAAGAAGCCTATTTAAGCAGATTTGCCATGTGCTGGTATGACACACTACTGATGTCGTCTCACTATATATTCCCTATTTCTCCGATAGTAAGAAGCCTATTTAAGCAGATTTGCCATGTGCTCGTATGACACACTACTGATGTCGTCTCACTATATATTCCCTATTTCTCCGATAGTAAGAAGCCTATTTAAGCAGATTTGCCATGTGCTCGTATGACACACTACTGATGTCGTCTCACTATATATTCCCTATTTCTCCGATAGTAAGAAGCCTATTTAAGCAGATTTGCCATGTGCTCGTATGACACACTACTGATGTCGTCTCACTATATATTCCCTATTTTCTCCGATAGTAAGAAGCCTATTTAAGCAGATTTGCCATGTGCTCGTATGACACACTACTGATGTCGTCTCACTATATATTCCCTATTTCTCCTATAGTAAGAAGCCTATTTAAGCAGATTTGCCATGTGCTCGTATGACACACTACTGATGTCGTCTCACTATATATTCCCTATTTCTCCGATAGTAAGAAGCCTATTTAAGCAGATTTGCCATGTGCTCGTATGACACACTACTGATGTCGTCTCACTATATATTCCCTATTTCTCCGATAGTAAGAAGCCTATTTAAGCAGATTTGCCATGTGCTCGTATGACACACTACTGATGTCGTCTCACTATATATTCCCTATTTCTCCGATAGTAAGAAGCCTATTTAAGCAGATTTGCCATGTGCTGGTATGACACACTACTGATGTCGTCTCACTATATATTCCCTATTTCTCCGATAGTAAGAAGCCTATTTAAGCAGATTTGCCATGTGCTCGTATGACACACTACTGATGTCGTCTCACTATATATTCCCTATTTCTCCGATAGTAAGAAGCCTATTTAAGCAGATTTGCCATGTGCTGGTATGACACACTACTGATGTCGTCTCACTATATATTCCCTATTTCTCCGATAGTAAGAAGCCTATTTAAGCAGATTTGCCATGTGCTCGTATGACACACTACTGATGTCGTCTCACTATATATTCCCTATTTCTCCGATAGTAAGAAGCCTATTTAAGCAGATTTGCCATGTGCTCGTATGACACACTACTGATGTCGTCTCACTATATATTCCCTATTTCTCCGATAGTAAGAAGCCTATTTAAGCAGATTTGCCATGTGCTGGTATGACACACTACTGATGTCGTCTCACTATATATTCCCTATTTCTCCGATAGTAAGAAGCCTATTTAAGCAGATTTGCCATGTGCTCGTATGACACACTACTGATGTCGTCTCACTATATATTCCCTATTTCTCCGATAGTAAGAAGCCTATTTAAGCAGATTTGCCATGTGCTCGTATGACACACTACTGATGTCGTCTCACTATATATTCCCTATTTCTCCGATAGTAAGAAGCCTATTTAAGCAGATTTGCCATGTGCTGGTATGACACACTACTGATGTCGTCTCACTATATATTCCCTATTTCTCCGATAGTAAGAAGCCTATTTAAGCAGATTTGCCATGTGCTCGTATGACACACTACTGATGTCGTCTCACTATATATTCCCTATTTCTCCGATAGTAAGAAGCCTATTTAAGCAGATTTGCCATGTGCTCGTATGACACACTACTGATGTCGTCTCACTATATATTCCCTATTTCTCCGATAGTAAGAAGCCTATTTAAGCAGATTTGCCATGTGCTGGTATGACACACTACTGATGTCGTCTCACTATATATTCCCTATTTCTCCGATAGTAAGAAGCCTATTTAAGCAGATTTGCCATGTGCTGGTATGACACACTGATGTCTCACTATATATTCCCTATTTCTCCGATAGTAAGAAGCCTATTTAAGCAGATTTGCCATGTGCTGGTATGACACACTACTGATGTCGTCTCACTATATATTCCCTATTTCTCCGATAGTAAGAAGCCTATTTAAGCAGATTTGCCATGTGCTGGTATGACACACTACTGATGTCGTCTCACTATATATTCCCTATTTCTCCGATAGTAAGAAGCCTATTTAAGCAGATTTGCCATGTGCTCGTATGACACACTACTGATGTCGTCTCACTATATCTTCCCTATTTCTCCGATAGTCAGAAGCCTATTTAAGCAGATTTGCCATGTGCTGGTATGACACACTACTGATGTCGTCTCACTATATATTCCCTATTTCTCCGATAGTAAGAAGCCTATTTAAGCAGATTTGCCATGTGCTGGTATGACACACTACTGATGTCGTCTCACTATATATTCCCTATTTCTCCGATAGTAAGAAGCCTATTTAAGCAGAATTTGAAATGAACTCAGTTACTTATAGTAAAACTCAGACGATTATAAGTGGGTCTCTACTCAGCCTCAAAACAAAACTACATATAACTCACTTAATATTCAAGATGAGAAAAAAATGGATTTAACAAGAATTGTAGCAAATTAATGTTCCAACAATATTGGTTCTATAAACTTTTTTATCCAACTCATAGTAATTGAGATATTATCAGTGACAGAGAACTGGTCAAAATTATATATATACATATGTAATGTTGAACGGACCTCATTTTCATATAGGGTAGGATTGATGGACATTTGAATTTTTTTTTCGAAACCTGCATCATGATTTCCACCTCAATTGCTGATTTCCCTAAAGGGGAATATGCTAAAAAGAAGAAAGTTTGATTAATTATGACTGTATTAAATTAGCCAAAATTGTTTCCTTGTTTTCTATTTGTTTCAGAAGTCGGCATTTAAAAAGGACGTTTTAAAATTTAAAAAAAAAAAAAAAAAAAGAATATTTAATTTTTTCTTGTAAAGTAATAGTGATGAAGCCATTGGGAAATTATTAGCTCTGTTGACAATTCTCAGCAATCGAACTTTTTTTAAAAAAACAACAATAATAATAGGAAAGAAATCAGCAGATATCATTGATATTTCGGTACCAAGTGTTGAGAATGTTCAAAAAGAAATTGAGAAAATATCAAATCTTAATTACAGAATTGAATAATCTCTACAAATTGGAATCAGTCAAAGCTACTACCATTGTCATTTCAACTAGCGGACTTGTGCCTAAGAATACTGTTAGAAGTATGAAATATTTAAATTTATGTGAAGAAATAATTTGGCAATCACAAAAGTCTATATCATTTGACACCGGCGGGATAGTATGGAAATTCCTTAATACCCAATAAAGTAACACTTTTTACTGGTTGAAAAATATTCCTCCCGTAAAAAAAATTCCAGGAATCTCCATAATAATAATAAGTAGAAGAACAAAATATTTGAATGGTGTTAATTACCATTAAGGAACAGGAATAAGATAAGCTAATAGAATATTTTCATAGGAACCTAAAATATCTTTTTATTTTTATTTCAAACTTTTCCAATTGAATGCTTATGATCAACCTTTATGTTTATAAAGACTTCTTATAAACTGTGGTTCTAGGACACCACAGCTCTGTCCTTACACCTGATCATTAATGGTTTTCCAAAAAAAATAAAATAAATACCATCAACAGATTAATTGCTCTAGACAAAACAAGAAGTGGGGCCTGTACAGAATTAGCTAACCCAAATAAGCACATTCTATGTGGCATTTGAAATTTACAGCAGTCGAATGAGTATAACTAGCCGGTATTATTTTATCATTTTAATTCGATTTATTAATTAAATCAAAATAGGAATTGTTTTGGAGAGGCAATTGCAAAGCAGTAATTTCCATTTGCTGAATTCATTGTGCTCAAACACATTTAAGCTTAAATATATTAAAGCTTTTATATATACAGAGAGATCCTAAAATGCCCTTTAATTTAAAAAAAAAATCTGGAATTCTTTCATTGCTGTCTCTTTAGAAGTAAATTGTTAACATTTTATTTGACAGATAAATAAAGTGTTGCAGGTTGAGTATGAATGCCAAACTTCCACTATAAAGCTGTCCCTTTACTGTTGACGTTCGACCAGTTTATTGAGCCTGTAATATTATTCAATTCCAACTGCCAGAAAACAACTTTCATCATTGTGAATATCATTTTTCTTGAGGAAAATGATATTTGAGCAGCAACTTCATTGGAAAATATATTCTGGACAAATGAAACCTAAAGTACTTTATCTCTTTAATAAATCTTTATTGTAGAAGTTTGACCTTTTTACTCAACCTGCAATATAGTTCACTTCCACCTGCCAGAAAACCAACTTTCATCATTGTGAATATAATTTTTTTGAGAAAAACAAGCTTCTGCTGAGATTTGACTAGCAATTTCATTGAAATTCTTTCAATGCTTTGTGTCTTCAGATGTAAATTGTTAATATTTTGTTTGACCAGCAACAGATAAGTATAGTGTTGCAGGTTGAGTAATAAAGGAACATAGCTTTATAGTGGAAGTTTGGCCTTTTTACTCAACCTGTAATATGTATAATTCACTTCCACCTGCCAGAAAACTCACTTAGCTTGATGAATAAAATGATTTCTAATTACTTTATTTGAAGGACATTCATAGTGACTATCTCCTGAAGTATTCCATGTATAATTAAATTCAAAACTTAAGTCTACAAACGTTTTTACTTCTTACATAAACGATAAAGGGAGCGCACATAAAATATTCTTACATTGAAACAAATGTACATATATTATCATTATTATTTTGATTACTTTTTTTTTTTTTATTTCCCCCACTTTTTGACTAAAATAGGGCTAATTGTTGATATAGCTGAAGGATTTATTGTGTATGTTGACTAGGAAATACCCAGTGTGTAATATTGTGAGAGAGTAAGAGCCCTGGTATTCCCCTCCACCAATCCCCACTCCTATCTCAGTCTATCCTCAACTCTCTACCTCACCAAAGCTTTTACAACACTTACAGGTCATTATGTTGTATTATTAATTTTTCATTATAGGCCTTCACATAAAAATGATGATAGTCTGATAATTTATCAGAATTACATACTTTATCCGTATACGTGTTTTGTACGTAAATATTTATATGCAATAAAGTATTCCGTATGACAATTAATTTTTAATTATTTATTAACATCCACTTTTTGCAACTAAGGCTAATTGGGACGGGTTATCTACAAGTGATACTCTAGGAGTACCAGGTGAGATTAAAGGCAACGCTTTAACTTTAAAATAATAATACGGCAAATATTAAAGTCTGTCATGCTGGGGCTGCATTAGCTTAGCAGATTTCCCGAGTGCATCATATATTTGCATTTATCTCATAACATAAATATTCAATGGAAACAATATTTGGAATTTAGGCTTAAAATAAAGTGGTTCATGATATAACAGCTTATTGTTAATATGACATGAGTAGGAGTGGGGCTTTAATGAAGGCTGAGAACTAAAGAATGCAAATATATCGGTTAATAATGAAGATAGTGAAAAAACATAAATAACAACATTTATAGAACATTTCATTTGCAATAAGATCCGTTCTATGCAATTCTTCAATTGATGCATAATACCGTTATTATCTCCGTAGATATTGAGAATTTTCGAAATTCATCCCCTCTAAACTCCCTGCCCACCGGTTGGATTTCAGCCATTAACAAATGTTTAAATATCGAGTTTGATAATAATCAAACAAAAATTGGACCTGCTAAAGAGCCTTAACAGACTATATACAGGGTGTCCCAAGTTCCCATGCCACCCCTCTTAAAATCTCCAGTATAAAGTTTAATACAAGGCTGAGACTTGGTGTGCCACAATTGGGACCCCTGAAGAATCCTTTCGGTCCATATTCAACCTCGTAACTTTCTCCTCGTAACGTACTCCTTAAATTTGGAATTTCCAATGGAATGCTATACTTTTTATTATGGATTCTTGTAGAAAATCTAATTCTAAAACAAGTTTATATAGGTGAATCTTTCGATTTGATGCATCCTTTAGCACGTGAAATGCAAAAATATTTATTTCAGAAGTGGCACATTTTATTGAAAAATTCTGCGACATAAAAGTTGTAGCCAACAAAATTGTCTCTGAAACAAGCCTATGGGAAAATGAATGGATTCTGAAATAAATAAATATAAAACAAAATAACGTGTAAGTATTTTTGAATCAATCCAAAAATGTTACTTCAAAAAGCATCAACATAACAAAAAATTACTAGAATTAATTTATTTTAAACTAATTACGTAGTAATTATTTGAAAAAGGAAAGCATTTTTCCACCTGCATAGCTTCATGTAACCTCCTGACTGGGAAAGGGTGGTAACCTGTAGATAACCCATCACCATTAGCCTTAGTCTCACAATGTGGGCAATAAATAAACATGATAAATTAATATTTATTAATATTAATCATGACTGGCTTCATGTATTTTTGCTATTGTGGCCTAAATTAAATGCGATCGATTAACATAGCCAAAGCTTTTATACAAATTGTATTTTTAAGAGATGTGTCATAGGAATAAAACTGCATTCAACAATTTATGGACTTTGCCTAATGGATTCTTTTCCGTATTGTGAAGGTGTTACAGACCAATGTTTGTTTCTTCTTGTTCAAATAGTTGCTTAACTTCCTTCACAATGATAAGTGATCTCAGGTGTTAAGGCATGAAAAGTGTAAGGTTGAACTAAAATAGAACATTTATATAGAAATTGCTATATTTTTATTGAGCTTAGCTCCATTAGGCACAACAATGATAACTCAAATATTAATGTACTTAGAAACTATCATTGGTATTAATTGTTTTTCTTCTTCTGTTTTTTCCAGGGATGTGTCCCCTCTGGCCCCTACACCTTATCTTCCTATATCTTCTTGCTCTCTGCCCGATTTGGTTTGCTTCTTGCCATCTCATTTCGAAAGCTGCAGCATGGAGCGTCGTTTTTGATCCAGTCCAAGTGAGAGAGCTTGTCGAGACACAGACACAGAGAGTGAATTTTACAATAAACAATAAAGAAAGTTTGGATGATTACGTGATAGAGGCGCTAGTCAACGATCCATTCATAGCTTCCGCCAGCCAGCCGGTCATCCTTAAAACAGATGATGGCCTTATTTCGGGAGCTTTTAATATCACTGGAAATTATTTTGGCTATACTTCGGCCAGGCTCTGCGCATCAAAGAAAAATATAGGTAATTTCTAATTTTGATTTTGAGCTTTTAAAATATTGTGTTTCGAGCTTTATGGAATTTTGCAAAGGTTAGGGCATTGCACCGAAGATATCTTTATGTATGTAAGGAAACCATTTAGCTTAAACGGGATCTGTTGCTATTAAAGTATTTTCTGATTGGTTAATGGCTAATAAGTTAGTTGTGAACATATCAAAAACAAATATTCTAGATTTCAGCAAACACTGCTCTCATTTTTCTGGGCTGCTACATTAATATTGAGGCATTTCACCAGTCACCATGAAAAAGATTTTAGGATTGACTGTGGAAAAAACATAAACTAGATTGGCCATATTAAAGTACTAAATGGGGGATACCCGTTTTTTATATTAAATGTGTTAAGAATTATCTTTGATTGGAAAATCTATAACTAATATATTATAGTTATTTCCTTATGGCGCAATGCATTGGGATAACTCAAATTTTAATATTTGCATTGCAAAAGAGGCAATAAGGTTTATAATTAAAAGAAGGTTTACAGACTCCTGTCTGCCCCTCTTCAAAAATAATGGCACAAACACATTTTTATGAAACTTCCAATTCCTAATCACAAACACAGATGTTTAAAGAAAAGCCTATCATTTTTGGTGAGATTCATTAACACACTACCAGTATGTATTAAATCTATAAAAAAAAATAAAAAAAAAATACTCGTTTAAAAATAAATGAAAGAACTCCAAATCTGAAGAATTTTGCACTGGCTGGTAGGCATACCGTAGCTCAATGGTAGAGTACTGGACTAGATATCTAAGTTTGACTCGTGGCAATTCAAACGAATTTTACTCTCTGTCAAAAAGTAACAATTAAACTATGAATGTGTTTTAGAAGTGCGTAGCCAGCCTCCGGTGAAGTGTGATAAGGAATCAGAACCAGTTAAAGTCTCTGTGATCCGGGAGAAATCCATATTAGACAAAATCTTCACAGTGACTGTCATAATCCTTGTTTCTATTATATTCATCAATTTTGGCTGCACACTCGACACTATGAAGCTGAAGGAAGCTGTCATAAAGCCCGTCGGACCCATCATCGGCCTCCTCAGCCATTTCCTACTTCTTCCCTTGGTAAGTACCTCCACATAAATACGGGTTGGGTTACCTTTCCAACGCTCATTTCCTCCATAACTTCAGAACTTAGTGCATATATTTTAGTTTCAAATCATATTCCTTAAATTGCTGTCTATGATTTAAAAACATATGAAAATAAAACCATGCAGAAATTTAAGTATACTCGTAGACTTCCTTGGTCATCATTACAATTAAGGTCTTGACCGAATCTTCATGCTTTAGGGCGATGTTTCATTAGCTATACTTCCAGCTTCCTCAGGGCTTTCCATGGGATTGAAGAGTTCTGTTATTATTATTTCTTTCATATATATATATGTCTTGCCCGGACGCTTGGGCAGAGCCTTCCCTTCAGAGTTATTTATATTGGTATCCAAATACAATATTTATGGTCTTCTATCTAGATGGATTTATGGTCTTCCTAATGTTCCTTTATCATAGCCATCTTCTCCGTCAATGCTATTTGGGTATTTTATTATCTCTAGAGCTTAATTTTTTCCTGGACCCTAACCCCCGGGGAAGTTTGAAGTACATCTAGCAAAATTTCGGACAGAACATAAAGAAACAGTCAAGGACCGAAGATCTTAATTGTAATAAATACAGAGAGTAATGACAACTAACAGAAAGCTAAATACAACAATATTATAGTGCAATTATGTTGACAGTTATAAAGCGAAGCATGTACAAGAGAGCTCTCTAGTACCTAGTACAATCACTCAAAAAAAAAACAAATTCAATTTTTTAAATTATTAAAATGCCCCAACTATTTGGGGCTCAGGTTAGCCATGTGAGTTAAAGCGTTTCCTTTAATCTCACATGGTAAACCTAGAGTTGCAAGTTCGATTCCCGCCTGCGCTATAGGAATTTATGTAGTGACAAACTCATTAAATAAAATCCTTAGCCCCACCCTGGCTAGAAAAGGGTGGTAACCTGCAGATAACCCGTCCCAATTAGCCACAGTAGCAAAAAGTGGACGTTAATAAATAATAATAATAATAATGAACCAGCATAAAGTTATTATAATAAATTAAATTATGAGCTAATAATATTTTATAAAAATAAAAATTTATACTTTAAATGAAACATTGTCATTAGGTAAATAAACAAAATTTTCTGCCATTGAAATTATAATTGGTTCAATAAAACATTTGGCAGATATATGAAACATATATAAGCTAGTTTACTCTTACATGAAAGGAATCTCCTAAAAAGTAATATTAAGGTTTATAAATAAGGGAAGTAACTACTAGTTTGAATTGTCTTTAAGTTTCTGTAATATTACGAAAATAGAAATATTATATTTTGATTTAATACTATTCGCAGATAAGCTACGGACTGGGACTGTTGTTCTTCCCCGATTCACCAATGCTGAGGCTCGGGCTATTCTTCACAGGTATAGCTCCCGCTGGGGGTGCGTCCAATATCTGGACGTTTACTCTCGGAGGCAATCTGGACCTCAGCATCACCATGACTGCTATCAGCACCCTCGCTTCGTTCCGTAAGTCGTCTACGTCAGAATAAGTGTTATCATTTTAGGCCAGCATGTCATGTTGATACCCAACAATAAGAAATACATAAATAAGCTACCCAACAATAAAAAGTTTATAAGTAAAAGGTAATTTATTTGAATCTCTTAATGTAAGAAAATAATTAAGTGTATACAATCGATACTTAATCCTTTAATGCTAGCAATCGAGGGTATAAAAAATTGACATTTAACTTCATGGAGAGAGAATCTGGACTACAGTGCTATAGGCACGGATCAATGCCTTCACAATCCTTGAACTGTCGATACTTCTCCTCTTCCTTACCCTAATTTCTTAATATCAAATGGCTAATTTGTAGCGTTTTTATCAACTTTATTTTTTTTTAATGTTGTTCTCTATTCTTGAAATTTTCTTAATGATAGTCTTGCATATACATCAGTTGTAAAACCTATTTTAAACTTCTCAGAATAACAAATTTATAATCTTAAGTTAAATTATAATTAATGGTGACAAAAAATAATAATTAATATATTCTTAACGATTAATTTTGAAAGGAGTTTTACATTAAAGTAATAAAATGATAACATGTACAGCAATCATATCAAGAGCCTATACAAATTCACATCTTTGAGATTATAACTATATATATATATATATATATATATATATATATATATATATATATATATATATTATATTAATTTGAACAAATCTCATTTTTACCATTGAAATTAAATTCATACAAGTTCAGCAGAAATGTTTCGAGCTCATGTCATGAGTACGATTTCAATAGCAGATTTCCCAAGAGCTAGAAACTAAATAGTTTCCTTTTATGTATTTTGCTTTATTCGCCTTCAATTTTCTTCTTAATAGTTATAACAGTTTTTAGTAGGAGATACTGGATTCCTCCTATTTCTTGTTAATATCAATAATCAGTTCTTTATATAATTAAAATAATCCAATTTGTGATTGTTCCTTTGTTACAGTCTTAATTCCAGCGTGGGTCTTTACATTAGGCCTGACTATTTTCAATGATGGTGACATGGCAGTTCCCTGGAGAACTATGCTCACCTCAGGACTCAGCCCTTTCTTATCCTTGGCTGTTGGATTTATTATTCAAGTAAATAATAAAACCATATATATTATTATAAAAAATAATGTTCTTATTACTTTATGTGAAAATATCTCCTATTTAACTTAACTTATGGCGGAAGGTCATCAAAAGAATGAGAACTTCAAATGATTATTAAAAATCATTTTTATTTCTCTATTAGTTTCACATCCATAATCCATATGATCCCCCATCAGGAAAAATTCTACTTCAAAAAGGCAACTAAGCTAACGGCTACATCTTTCTATAGGATTTTCCACTAGCCGTACCAGTCAGAGAATGGCAAACAAAGTATGGCTGCTCAAGTCAGCTGATTTATATCGATATCTCATGAAAATATTCGTCATTTGTATTTGCTTACTTAATATTCACGGTGGTGTTAATTGTTACGAGTATGAAGATTTATCTATTGTGAAACTTCACAGCGTGGAAAATTTGCTTAGTTTCTGCAGGCCCTGTAAGAAAGTTAATATGGAATATGTGGTAGAGCCTATCATATAGACCCGTAGAGGTGATAACACTAGCATAACAACAAATGCTCCTAGAACACTCACCATCGTAGCTCTCTTACACTTACAATCATTCTATTACATTTACTCTTAGTGGCTACAATTATCTGAAGTTGTTGTCTTCCAAAATAAATTAACCTTTGTTTATAATTTCGGTTTCAGGTGTATATGAAAAGGCTGTCTAATATCATGGTGAAAATTCTAAAGCCCTTTTCAGTTATGTTGATAATATTCATCGTTGGCTTTGCAACGATAACAAACTTCTATCTCTTCAAACTTTTCAGTTGGCAAGTGAGTATTTAATTTATATATATATATATATATATATATATATATATATATATATATGTGTGTGTGTGTGTGTGTATGTATTCTTTTAATTTGTTTAGTATTAATTTTTTTGTGGTAATAGTGGTGTCATTAAGAGGAAGATTTAGAAAGCATGTGCTGATTTTTATGTTACCTGTTTATAAAAATAATAACTTACTTGGCTTGCCAATAAATATCTCATAACTGGTAATATTTTAGAACTGAAGCTACAACTTACAACCTAGCATACGTGTGATAATAAAATATAATATTTAGGTACTTAAGCTAGTAAACACTATTGATCATAAATTTTATTGGAGGAAATCAGACCTCAAATAGTGGGAGCGAGGGCGATTCAAAATATCTCTGTTATTGTGAGTCGTATAGTAAAATGTTATAGAACCAATCTTCTTAAACTATTGATGTTCTACAATTGTTGTTTTATACATTTTCTTTTTTTGTTTCTCAAGTATTAAGCAAGTTATTCGTACTTTCTTCTTTTCTGCCTTCGGTAACTCTCCTTCAACTGATCAGTTTGATGTGTTATATCAGCACATGGGAAATCTGCTTAGTTTACACAGCTTCTGCGTGACAAACTTTTATTTATATAAATTATGATTTACTAAGTCCAATTTATTCTGTTATTGTTTGTTGAAAATTATTCTAGTGTTTTATTAATATATTTGTGGCGTGCAGATAATACTTGGTGGTATGTTCCTACCGTGGATGGGCTATGCTGGAGGATGGATCTTTTCTTCGCTCCTGCGGCAGTCGCCAGAGAACAGGCTTGCCATCACGATAGAGACAGGCGTGCAGAATACAGGCATATCTATATTCCTCCTCCGCACCTGCCTCCCTCAGCCTGACTCGGACATAACTACCAGTGAGTATATACTTTTTCGTCTTCTTAAACAGCCTATTTTTAGCAGATTTCTCTTAAGGGATCAGCTATTGAGGTTGTACTCATGACACAATTTTTAAAAATTTCCTCATATGTCCATCGACCCTACCTAGCAGATGATGAAAATGAGGTCTGTCCAAAATTATATATTTATATCTACCTATCTATTTATATATTTGTCTGTTACTGGTCTAGCAGTCACAGTTTTTGTTTAATCGTTACCAAACTCGATATATAAGCATTTTATGTAAAGCTAAAGGTCAAGTTCGTTAACGGCTAAAATCTGACAGGGAGGACAGGGGGGGGGGGTTAGAGGAGAGGAATTATTCATCGGATCAAAAAATGGTATAGAACCAATCTTGTTATAGAACATTGTTTATTGTCTATAAATTTTGCTATATACATATTTTCTCTATCATGAATATTGACCGAGATATTAGGATTGTTTAGTTTTCAGCCTTCAGTGAGCCCCCACTCCTACTCATGTCATATTAACAATAAGCTGTTATATCATGAATAACTTCATTCCAAGGTTAAATACCAAATATTGTTTCCATAGAACTTTTACTTTGTGAGATACATGCAAATACGTTATGTAATGACATCATTAACTATGAGTTTTTGTTCTTTACTCGAAAATATTTATTTGATCTATATCATACTCTATATTTAACAATTTCAGTCAACATTAAAAATTGTAGTCATTATCGGCTGAATAGTGGGAGGATTATTTTACAGAACATAAAATGTTACAGAACAAATCTTGTTAAACTATTGATGCTCTACAATTGTTATTCTATGTATTTTTTTGTAACTCAAATATTAACTGAGCTTTTCTTACTTTCTTGTTTTCTGCCTTCAGTAGCCCCCCCCCTTCTACTCATCAGTTTTTTACATATAAATAAAGGATATCTGGTATGATTAAGTCACAAATGTGAGCACATGGGAAATCTGCTTAGTTTATGCAGCCCTGCGTGACAGACTTTTTTTCAATAGAGCTTCACTACCTGAGATAAATGCAAATATTTTGATGTTTGGAGTCATCAATTAAGATGTTATGTTCTATATTCGAAACTCTTTATTATATCTTATTCAATATATAATCATTACTTGCGACTCGAAAGGTCATACTTGTTAATGGCTGAAATTGAACTTTGAAGGGGGGGGTAGAGTCAAAAATTCAATATAACTCTGTTTCTACAACTATTGTGTAATGTATGTTTTCTCTAACTCGAATATTAAGAGACCTATTTCTACTTTGAGTAATTGAGTCATTAAACATATTTCACTTATATTTCAATTCCTGTTTGCACAACCTAATTTATATGGGAGGAATAGAGAGTAGATGGCGACATGAAATCACCAGTGTGTCGATCCATCACGAAGGAAATCTGCTTAGTTTACACAGCACTTGTGTGATTGACTTCTTCTTCTATTAAATATATTTTGTATTTGACTAACGGGGAGTCGGGTGGTTATTAATTTGTTTCGTACTAGTTGTTCCAGTGAGTGTTGCTTTGATGACTCCAATTCCTCTAATCGCCTACGCCATCAGATCGAGGATCTCGTCTCCTACGCCTCGATTAAAGAAACTCTCGCTCAAAACTGTCTGAGAGTGATCCCACTAGAAATCTTCTTGTAAAACCGAGTCGGTCCTACTGCCTCCAGAGTAAGCTGTCATTTGTTTATTTGTGTCTCATCGATTGTATATATTTTTTATAACTGCTTGTTTAAAGCGCTCACGCTTTAATTTATACTTCTATGGGATTTTTGGTTAGTGGTATTTTTCCTCTGCTTTGCTTCTACATGTTGAGCTTCTAATGTAATGGCGATGCAAAGATGGTTAGCTGTGACTAGCATAGTTGCTCGAAATAGGTAAAGATGGTAAAGCACTCACTCTTGGAGCTAGTTGTTCTCTCTTTATGCCAATCTCCTCATTCGTAAGGTTATGGTAAAAAAATGTCCATCACATATGTATGTGTGTGTATATATGTATTAAATAAACCCTTTTGTATGTGTTTCCAAGTATATGTTTAGTTTTGAACATACCTCTTGGATACAGGTAAGATCGATGGACATTTGAACATTTTTTTTGAAAATCATGTCGAGTACAACCTCAATAGCTCAAATCTGATGTTCACAACTACATGCCTTTTTAGTAGCACTGTTAAATCGTGGTAATGAACATTTTGCTGTCCGTGTCCATTAGACCTGATGTCCCCTGAAGAGGTGTCATACTCATAACTAGCTAGGGTACCCGGTGTTGCTCGGAATATCTTAATAATAAAAGTACTTCTTGCAAGGCTTCACTATCTACAATATTTTTGTATTTCCCTCCTCCTGTGCGTGTATCTTTTTTTAAAACATTATTGACCATATAATTCATAATCATGGATAGTATTCTGTATTTCAAACCATGTATAAATAAAAATTTCTTTTGCAGTGATTTTCAAAACGTTTATTATAATTTTTACTGATTACTGTAACTCATTATACATGTTTATATATATACTAGCTAAGGTACCTGGCTTCGCTCAGGAAATCATTAGAGACTGAATGATGATGTCATATATATATATTTTTTTTTTTTTTTTTGGCAAGGCTTCAATGTGCACAACTACACTTCCCGTCTGGGTGTATTGTTTTCCCGTAACGGTCAGGTACGAGTCCTGGGGATAGAAAGTTTAGTTTTGAAGAATAAATAAAAATACATTAATTTCCTAGTCAATCCACTGTTTGACACACTGTGAATAATTCATATCATAATCAATAATAGCATTTATTATAATTAAATATTATCTATAATGTGCATATTTCCTTCCAAAAACCAGTCCCAGATTGTGAGCTTAGATATATACATAATAGTAAATTTGGGTAGAATGCAATTCCATAATTTCACAGGAAATAAGTTAACACAATTAACTGTGTTAGCCTCCAGACAACTTCCGTCCACCATCAACATTGCTTTTCTTAAATTATTTCTTTAAAACATTAAAAAAACATATTTTCTAGTAATTTATATACCAGGTGTAAATAAATAACAGTGACACCCTAAAAATAATTTAATTCATATTGTAAAATTGAGGTGAGGGAAAGAGATTGTAGCCCCGCCTGCCAACTCAAATTATATTGAGTTTAAACGCATTTTGTCTTGTTATGATGACATTACCAAGTAACGTTTAATAGTTATAGATAGTACATAGTCATTTCAATAATGGCAACATATGAAAGGAAATAAGATAATATATACCACAATTAAAGAGTTTGATTCCGCACAACTTCCCCTATAGTTTTTAGCATATAACTCATTTATACTTAGGTATACGGCAAAAGTGAATATAACAAAAGTTACTCTAAATAACTAAATAAACAACTTTTAGCCTGTGCATATTTGCCGAAAAACCAATAGGAAACGAAATATCGCTATTTTTAATATTAGACCTCCCTTACAACCCCCACTCCTGCTTCATCTGCCGGGCTGATTTGTGAATCTAAACCATCCAGGTTGTCACCCAAACGCATACAAAAAAATTCATTCAAATCAATCCAGCCGTTTAGGAGGAGTTCAGCGACATACATACGTACAGTAGAATTATATATATAAAGATATATATATATATGTATATATATATATATATATATATATATATAAATTGATTTGTTGTTTCAGTTGTGCCAGTTAGTGTGGCGCTGATGACTCCAATTCCCCTGATGCTGTATGCATTCTACAGGAAGCTGAGGACAAAAGACATTAAAGAGGTAGAGGGAAAGCAGTTCGACGATAGCCTTCCTGTCCTCAGAGCAGCTTGACATCTCCAAGTCTTGTTATACTCTTGTTTATGTTTTAGTATTGTCTTTGTATAAATTTGTGTTTACCATAAGCATAAGAAACTACTTTATGATAATCGTAGGGAGATGTGGTTCAATCATTCCATGAACTAATGCAATTAATTCGACTGGAGAACCACGTTCAACAAGTTGTAAACTGTTGAAACTAATACCCTAATAAAGAGCTTCACAAGAATTTGACAGTCAATTTTTTTCAAGAAAGAATTCTACCATTATAATAATTTATAATATTCCCCGAACATGCATATCTGAGTATTAAAATAAATAATCCTATAAATTCCCAAATAATGTAATGCAGCAGAAGGAAACCATAAGAATAGGTTCTTTTGCTTCTTAAATTAAGAAAATTCAACATAGGGATTTGATCGAAACTTTTGTCAGAATTTTCCAAGTGAGATCCCACGGGCACTAATATTTCACTTTTTTATTTTTGACTGCAGTTTGTACTAAGAGTTTGACGAGACGATGTGAAGGCGAGATGTGTTATGTCTCCTTTCTCTTATCAAACAGCTGTGTTTTCACTCTTCGAGACAAACATTACCTTCAGTAATAAATAATTCTCTTGTTTGTTACCTTATTCAAAAAGTTACACAAAACATGTACAATTTAAAAAAAAAATATCCCTTATAATTGAAATTAAATTGGCATAACCGTGAGGCTCTGTATTAGAATTATGTTTTAACAGTCGGTAGTCCTGCTTATTAGTTTAGTAATTACTGCGTAAATTTTATATTCTTGTGGAGAGATGTTAGTTAGTAGTCTTTGTCATTGCCCTATTAATGATAGATCCCTACCAAAAAAAGATCACTGGTCTGTCATTGTAACTTCCCTAGCAGCAAACTACACGCTCCCCCCCCCCCCCTCAAATGTTCAAATATTTATTATTTCATGGTGTATAGATATATTTTAAGAACACAGTGGCAAACATTTACTTATATATGAATGTGTGTTTGTATAAAACAAAAAAATGAACCTATAAGAAAAAAAAATTCAGACTTTTCATTTATTATCTGAATTCTTTAAAATTAACTTGTGAGTAAGCATTTAACATTATAGCTAATGAAAAATAAGTCTTATCAACTCCTATTCATCTAAATATATTTTGTGTCGTACATTCCTGATGAAATATTGAATTACAAAATTTAATTACTCACTTTCCTCTTTGTTGTCTAATTTATTCTATGGGCTTGAATACATTTTAGTTGTATATCATTTTGTTCTGAGTAGGTCCAGTGTCAATGAGTGTTTACATTTTGTTTGACTCCTCTTTGTATATGTATATATATTCCAGGCCATTGCTCAATTGAAGCAACAAACAAAGAAGTGCGTAATGAAAGTTTGTAATTGAATATTTGGTGAGGAATGTTGTGTGTAAATTAGGGAGAATAAGACTTAATTTTAATTAGCAAAAATGCTGAATGTTTACTCATTTTAAGAAATCCAGGTAATAAATAAAAAGTTGTAGGAAGTTCTGAGAGATGCGAAAGGTGTGTTTACTTTACCAATTGGGGGGCTTATAATCACGGATCAGTAAGAATTCTTTGCTTGCACTCTATACTGGAAGAAATTGAAAATTAATAGTAAAATTTCATAATTATATGTAGAACTGAAATAATACTTAAGAATGGACCTAACTGTTTGAAGACTGTTTTTCTATTTACAGAAATAAGATTTTTTAAATAAAGTGGTCTTTAAACTAGTAATTACTCTAATGAACAAAATATATGTGACAATGTATTTATTAAAAATGAAATTATTTTTATACGGAATTATTTATTTCTTTTTTTTTTTTTATACTGGAAAATCATAAGATTTGACTGTAAATTTGGATAAGATGATTATGTGTGAAGAAATTTGTTATTCCTGATCTCTGGAGTAAGATCTACAATAAAGAATATTAATAAAAAAACTAAATATTTTATTTCTTCCCATTTTCCCTGACTTGTTCTCCCTCTTATTCTAGCATAGTCATCTGCTTACCTTAAAACCTCAGCAATGAAACCTCCTCAATCTGAGCACACATCAGCTATAGACTTTTTGCTGAGAAGCAGCAGCCTAAATTATTTCTCTTGTCCTAAGCTAAAGACGATCAGGACAACTTTACGGACTGCTAAACAGAAGATCTCACTTGTCTACCGAAAACAACCTAACAATATACAAGTTACTACTAAAACCAATATGGACATAGGCAATAGAAGTGTGGGCTACAGCAAGACCTTCGAACATCAGACGCAACCAGACCTTCCAATCCAAAGTCCTGCCCACCATAGTAGATGCTCCATATTATGTTACAAACCACACCCTCCATAAACATCTTAATATCCCATTTGTAATAGACCTAATTCCCTTAAGATTCAAAAAATTCCACAGGAGGCTATCCAATCATCCTAATCCAGAAGTGCTAGCCCTTTCCAGTACCACTCATCCATATTCCCCTCGACAAGAGACAATGGCCCAGAGATCTCCTATAGAAGTGTAAAGTGAAGTGATAGCAGTGGCTATTTTCTTATCAAGTGCCATTCCTCCTTAGCTGTTGACTTCCTTGCCAGGCAGGGAGGGGCTGCTTCTCTCATTGTGCTGAAGGGGAGTGATAGAGGACGATTGAATTGTACATAACACAGTACAAAATGCATTTAAATGCAGACTGTAATATTTTTAATAAAATAACTTGTTCTAAACTCAATTGATCTGAGACATAATTTTTGTCGAGAATCAGACTCAGGTCAGATTTGATTCTTAGTGAGAATCAGTATGGCTGAGGCATAATTTTTGTCGAGTATCAGACTCAGGTCAGATTTGATTCTTAGTGAGAATCAGTATGGCTGAGGCATAATTTTTGTCGAGTATCAGACTCAGGTCAGATTTGATTCTTAGTGAGAATCTATTCCCACCATTCCATTGGTATTTCCATTAAATAAAGTATTAAATGCATTAAAGGGGAAACTGACATTTCTGATTAATTAATGTTTGGGAAAGAAGTGGGGGGGGGGCATGACTATACTTGACTTTACTTGGGGGCATGACTTTTGTCTTCATTCAACCAGTTTAATGAAATGTATTAATCCACCGAGGTACTAAGTTGAATACATTCATACATGGTTCATATGCATTAATGACTAGAACAAAACGTCTATGCAAATAACAAAACAAACAACTTTCGTTAAACACACGTTTGCCAAAAAATGAATAGGTTACGAAATATCGTGATTTTAGATTTCAAACCTCCCTTATACCCCCACTCCTGTTCATACCTAGAAATTTTAATATAGATTATAACCATGGAGGTCTTAATACCAAATCACATACGGAGTTTCATTTAGTTCGGTTGAGTCTTTTGTCCCAAATAAAATTGTTGACTCCCACAATAGTCATTAGCGCATAACTCATTTATTCTTCAGTATACGACAAAAGATACTCTAAATAACAAAATAATCAACGTTTGTCATGTGCACATTTACCGAAAAACCAATAGGAAACCAAATATCACTATTTTTAATTTCAGGCCTCCCTTACCCCAACTCCTGTTTCGTCCCTAGAACTAATGGTACAGCTTATTATCATGGAAGAGTTAGTGCTAATACACATACTGAGTTTTGTTTAGTTCAGTTGAGTCTTTTGTGGCAAATAAAATTGTTGACTCGCGCTATAATTTTAGCATATAACTCATTCGTATTTTGCTATATGACAAAAGTTAAGAGAGAGATAAGCAAATTAATTATAAATGACTTGGTATTCGTAGCACTGGTTTAGCAAACCAAATATATATTTGACTCGTATTATTACATCTAATCCTTACTGAGACCAATTAAAGTATTTCAGTGAAAAAAAGGATCTTAACTCAACTGTCTTTATTATCTTTTTTCAACTAGCAGACGTTTTACATTCTAAAAACACACAGGCTCAATATTTGTCTCCCATCCTTTAAGGCAATCCATAATTTTTTCAGATACTAAGAGTACTAAGCAACCTTTAAAATTATTCCTCCAAGTCAGTACAACCATAATTCTCCACAGTAGAATAAAAAAACTCATATAATACAAAGCCTTAAACCCAATGGTAATTTGTCAAAAATATCTAATCTTTAACTAGGTAGGTTCTATAACCCTAATAAATGCTATGGGATAATTAAGTGTGATCATTTATATATAAAAGTAATAAAAATCCTAGATCAGATTCACAAATTTTAAATAAATAAAAATGAGAACTATAGGTTAATTGCTATTTAAAATTTTCACAGCCAAACAATCAAATAACATAAGAATAATAAATATTATCACTCTTAAACCACCTTTATCTTAATTTACCAGATTTATTTTAATTTATTTAACACTTCAGCATAATAGGTATTTAAATTCCTTGTCAGTTTTATGGCCAGGAGGGTGAAACATCTGCTAGTTGAAAAACAATAATAAAGATAGCTGAGTTGAGATTTTAAGATCCTTTTTTTTCTCTCTGAAATATCGTATTATGTTGTTAAACATTTATTGGAAATAAATACACTTAATTTCACAATGGTAAATAAAAGCTCCATATGTTTTTTTTTAAACTTTTATATTTTCCAGTTGTCTACTGATACATTTACCACTCATTCATAAAACATCTTCCGAAAGTTATCAATCGGTAATAAATGTGTGCAGGCAATGGTCTGATATCATCTGCATCAAACTTTGCCACATCCTCCTCTTTTTTTTCATTTTTTTTATTTATTTCATTGAAATGACAAAAAAAAAAAAGAAGAAGAAAGAAACATAAAATACAAATATATAAAATGCAAAATTACAAACAAGAACACACGCGTGTGCGTGCACTGTTGTGTGTAAATTAAAAAAGCTCCCGGACAAAGTTCCACATTCAAGTCGGACCACCTAAAACAAGAATGGCCTAATAACTAATGTACATAAAAGTTTTATTTGTTTATTTTTTTTATAAATACATACTCATATAAATAGAGAGTGAATACATTTACAGGATGTGATTATGTATATAAACGATCATACACAATAAATACGTAAAGGTATGTACATGAAAGAACACATAGAAATAGTTAATAAAGCTTTAAGAAATACATCCAATGTGCTTAATTATTTCCCATTTGTACACATTACACAAAATAAGATGAAATTAAATAGGGTTTGTATAAAAATTCATATATCTATAAATATATATATTGGGTTGATTTTTATATTTTATTATTATTTTTTTTTAAAGGTTAAAGAGATTAGGAAACTTATTAATAATTACTTATACAAATGATTGTTTGGATATAGTCACAGTCCTCATCACAAGAATAAATTCAAATGTTCTCATATATAATTTTAATTCAATAACCATACACTGGTGGGAGCGAAATTAGGGTAAATCTCGAATCAGTTCGTTCTACTAGATCTATCCAGATAACATCTAGAATACAGCTCTTCACACACTCAACATTACAATGAATAAAATACATTATTCATACTTTGGCGATGCCCGACTCCGATAATCGATTTGAGGATGTTGGTTGTTCGAGACCATTTCAAATAGAGGATATGAGTCAATAATTGCTCTCAATAAAGGCTTCGTTTAGTTAAGGCAACATTTCGTTCTCTTCAGCTTCAATTAAACTCTTCAGAAAAAAAACTATCAACATCTTTGTGTGATTTGTCATTACAAAAATTAAATCAGAATATGCGGGCTGAAAATGTTTCAACGCTCAATACATTGGCAATAATCTAACGACTCATAGCCGCTTTATGCCTTTTAAATGAAAATTTGTTTCGACTATTTTTAGCTGATAAATGGTATTTTCCCTGTGATCAGAATTGGCTTCCATCTTAAATTGCCCTACGAATGAACCGGCTGTGCTATTTTATATTGTTGTACCGCTGGTAATCATTCCCATGAACAAGTAGTTCTCATTCAATTGGAGAGAATAAAGTCACAAAGGACAAGTAGTGGTTTATCATTATCTCCTGCATTCGTCATTAGTCTGCGATAAGGCATTAGAAAGAAAATTCCTCTTGAGTGGTTAGAGGGCTGTCCCTCTGTAGCCTGCATAATGGCAAACATTAGCCAGTATCAGCATGCAGTCTACAATTTTAATTTACCCTCTTATATCTTGCCCCACATTCATGTGAGAGGGAGGTGTTTTTATATCAGTGTAAGCCTAATAACTCAAAGCTATATTATGTGCTTTAGATGAAAATCATAAGTAAATATTGTTTTGACGCCTTTTAGCCGATAAGTAGTATTTGCCTGTTCCCCTTCCTTGCACCTATATTTCCAGCGAGACCACCAAAGCATGTGCTGTACTTTGACAAGTTGTTTGAGGCTAAATAAATAAATCTTGACAACCTTTTAAAGTGCTACATTATAGGTACCAAAAACTCTCTTTGAACATTCATTTCATTTTTTCTTTTTTTAATTCTTATTTTATATTTAACCTATTGAAGTCATTTTTCAGGAAGACAATGATCGCCTTGAGATGTCACTTCAAGACAGCTCTCCATTCAAAATAATAAGAGAATTGATTGCATTCAGTGGTCAAATTCAAACACATTATAATCTCAGCATTTCATCAATAAACTTCCAACAACAGGCTCCAACATATCTTTCTAAGCTCTCTAGAGGAAATATTAGTTATTGGCTGAAAGCTATCAAAACATTATTTACATATTATTTTCTGGAGACCCTTAATTTAAAATACATGATGGAGCGGTGATGGAGTTGTTACGTTTAAACTCATATTAAAAAAAAGCACAGTGGTATTTTTGGTATTAAAATTTATTTTATGGCACTTATCAAAATTATTATTTTTTTTTTAAAACTACAGCAATAACTTTCTATTTGCCAATAATTTCTTCTTCCCTTCTTTTGCACTATAAAAAGTTTCTTAGAACCTTTTTTTGTTAATGTGTTGTTTTGAATATGAAGATTGATAATGTAGCAGTTGTGTCTACTTCGATTTAATAAAAATGTCACTTCTAATTATTGGGACTAAAATTTTAATACTTGAAAGTCTTTTATCAAGATCGGTTTTTCACGAGAGGAGAGTGTTGGAAGAAAATAAAAGTTTCTTTAAAAAAGTAAAAGTACAAGGATAAAATAAATGACAAAAGTCGCTCAATTTTTAATTATTACCCACAGTAAAAATAACTAGTTAGTCAATTCATAAAATGTGTATTAAATAGAGTTTATAGTTTGAAAGTAAGGTGGCTGGAAGGGGAAGAGACATACCGCGTGTGTAACCTAGTAACGTCTCTATGTCAGTCGCAAAGGCATCACTCTTTTCTCGATTATAGCAAACATCTCACACTCTCTACAATATCGAATTAAGATACATTAAAAACCCTGTAAAAGTATTTAAAAGGGAAAAAATTGAGTGTGGTGGAAGGATAAATAACAATTAGCCATGGGACTCATATTGAATAATTAAGTATAAATAGATTTATTTTGTTTTAATAATTAAGGCTTAGCTCATCCTAATTAATTATAGGCGAGGATAGAGTATGGACTACGATATATGAGCCTCTGCATGTAGCTAGAAACATCCATTATTATTGGCAACACATATTCGTAGCCTACCCCTTGTCTTTATGATACTCAATACTATTAGTAATAGATTAACCCGAGGTAATTGCTAATAAATCCTCCACTTTTGAGAATAAATCAAAATACAAGTAATAGAGCTGAGTCAATATGGTAAGGTAAGGCATAAGGAATATTGTTGAAAGATGTACATGAGGTAACGTATTGAAGAGCTGAAGAAGATCATTGATAGAGCAACATCTACGAGGAGCGACTAAATCAAGAGACGGTTTTCGGAATCGGCCACTCCCACCAGCATACTCTATTGCATTACTTCGGGGTCATAATATTACAATATAATATAAATTGCAACTCTCTCCTTGTCTATTACCAGAGATTCTTTGCAATTCGTTAACTTTCCTCTCACTTTTTAAATTTGTCTCTCTGATATATTTATATTTAATACTGTTTAATGTTTCATATTGTACGGAGAATAACAGAAAAGCAGTCAGACATACAACAACGATTAACACTATATACACTAATTAATCTATAGGAGGTAAGGTTAGTCACGATGTAAATAGCTCATCAGCAATCACCTATCGCTGATCCATTCATTACTTCTTTACAACTTACATCGGAACGCAACTTACTCCACCTAATATTCCAATAAATATATATTTATACAAAGTCCTCCTTATTTTATCATTTTATTATTATTATTATTATTAATTTTTTTTTTGTTTTCTCTCTATTCTTATATCTTTAAAGGAAATGATGAAGGGTCATCGGAAGAATAAGGTTCTATATATTTAATGTTACTCCTTTTTTTTTTTTTACAGGAAATAATATAAATATCACTTTCTACACAATAAATATATTTTTTAAATCAATATAAAAGACTGTACAAAAAACTTACAAATTATCTCTTTTTTTTTTTTTATTATGTTTCAAATTTGCATTTTAAAAATTATAGATAGTTATGTTTTATTTCTATAAAAATTATAAATAGCTGGAAGTATTCTTATTCAGGAATCTGTTGTTGTGGGATTTCAAAACATTTTAGTGAGCAATGACTCTCTTCTACTTTCTATTTACTCACCCTCCCAACAAATTAACAGGATAAATTCAAATACGTGGGCCAAATTAACTTGAAGAACAAGGAGCTATATAATTCACAACTCTTTTTAAAAGTTCAAACAATAAATGTTATTTACATAATCTAAAATTAAACTTTCTTCAATATATTAGAGTACAACAAATTATAAATGCTCAGGAAATACACAGAGACAAATGTTTTTTGAGTGGGTTGGGGGGGGGGTGATGATATGAGCTTTAAAAGGGATTTTAATGGCCATATTAAAAAAGATAATATAGCGGCCACAAAATAAATTTAATAAACATATGAATGTTAGTAAAAATGGTTATATTTTCTAACGTGCTGAAAAGAATATTCTTGTAAAAAATAATTTTCATTAGAAAATTCGATAAATGAAAATTTAGTTTAAAAGTTCTTTTTCATTACTTAACCAAGAATAGTAAATTAATGACTTTTTGCGAGAACTATTCTTTTCAGCAGGTTAAGAAACATAACTGATTATATTGAGACGCATGTATTTATTAAATGGATTATATTGTTGCTACAATATCAAGTATATAAAATTTTGTGCCTGTTGTAAACAAACATTTTTTGTGAAGATTCTACCGGCATCATAATGAGAAGAGAGAGAGAGATGATATTGGTAGAGGGGCTGAGCCCGACTCCTATTATCAACAGCTCAGCTCAAAACATGTTTGTGCCAAATGACACTTACTGTTTCTTCTTCACCTATCAAACTGGGACAAATATCTTAAGGGATTGATTTGCCGAGGGCAGGCAGAATCCTGAATAAGAGCAACTGGTTCAGTTTGAAGCTGATTCTTATCGATACGAATATTGTTATAAAATTAATCGATACACGTTAAGACAGACATTACAAAAACTGAGGGCTATTTATTAAACGTCTAAATCTAACAAAAAGAAATCTATTGATTAACACATGTACTAGCCGGAATATTCCAACAACACAAGGAAGGGATACTTTTTAACATTTTTTTACCTAATCGAAATACCTGTATGACTAGAATGGTTACCTAATTGTCAAATAATTAATATTTCCTATAAATTAATGATTAATAAATAATTCTCGATAAATACTAAATACGGATAAAAATTTTAGTAGCAAAAGTAACCTCAGAAATAACATAGATAAAAGATAAACATCGAAAAATAAAATTGCTAAAATGCAATTAAACGTTATTTATACATATATTTATATAAATATATAACATGAAATATAAAAGGAACAGTTCCCCCCAACAATATTTACAAATATTTTGGAAGATTTCACATTGTATATAATAATTCTATAAACACTTTTTAAAATTATTCGATAAAAATAAATTAATCGATAATAAATAAAACAATAGCTAAGCCCAATCTAAATATTCTAGACAACATTAATAATGACTTGTCCAAGTTGTTATTATTTGTGTTATATACTGGAGTAATTATACAGTCTAGAAATATCTAATTGGGTTTTATAAATAAACTATGAAATTAATAATAGAGAGGGAAAAGAAGACTCATCTCCTAGATGCTAGTACGTACTATTATCAGTCACTAAGAATTGGATAGAACGTAGGAATATTATACTAGCCGTCGCCTACCAAAGACGATAGCTCAACATCATCATCATCAACATTTATAAATAAGCTCTCGTATTTAAAATATAACTATAATTCCCGGACCATTCTTCCAGATTGATTATATTCGACACTCGTTTCAGAATTGACCCATTGAATGAGGAAATGTGCTCGACAGCATGCAATGTGTCGGAATGCACATTTAGCTTTGAGGTAGATCGGAGAGAAGCAACCCTAGACCGATTGGCAACTCTACATCCATTGGCAAGTACAGGCAATCCAAGGGAAATAGTCCACTTTATATTTTTACCTTATCGTACGCAACAAAAACATTTTGTTATCCGACATATTGAAATTGCGCCTGATCTTTGCTACAAATAGGACACAGCCTACGTATTCATTAGATAAGTTTTAAATGCAATATCATGAATTCCTTCCTAAATTAATATTACTGTAGAGTCTCATCAACTTCGTTTTCTACAGTTAAAATCGTGGTACATGGTCACAATCGTTAGTTACTTGTCTTTTTAGTTCGGTTTTTTTTTTTGTTACTTTTTTTACTTTTGGTGAAAATTTTAATAAATTAAATTCAATATGTTACTCATAATATGTAACACAAATTCTTGAAAAAATAATTCTTTTTTCTCAATTTACAAAGATCGATAGACATTATAAATAAATATATATATAGTAAAACATCAAATTAACGGTCTATAATTTGACTAGACTAAATGATCATTAAATTGAGGAACAGGTCAATTTTAGGGGCTATTATTCAGTACTGATAGGTATTTTATTTATTCAAGCATTTTTATAAATAATGCTAATTACTGGTCGATTCGTTTTCAATTATTTTGTTCTATTCATTACAAACTAAATACAATTTCCAAACAGTAATAGATTTAGCCCCGTGTGAGAGGAAGGAAGAGGACTCCTCTTGCTACACATCGACTCATAAAATAACGAAGAGGCAAGTAAGGTATCACCTATGTTTGCTATATTCCGCAACAAACAAAAAAGGAAAAGTAATTGTCGCATTACAGTAAAGGCAAGTAATAAAAGTTGTTTTGCAATGGAAATCGAAAGCCGATTTTCAGTTGCCGTTAGTTGTCCGGGGAGAGATGACCTTGTCTGCCTTGTCACGCTCGGTTCCGTAAATCTTACCAGCTTTCTTGGCCATGTTCCCGAGCAGCTCGAGCGAATTCTTGTGCGTTGTTCGCAGTGACTGGAGCCACTCCTTCAGCCCTATGTCGTCCTGAGCAACAAAAACGACACAAATTAAACACAATCGACATAATACACCCAATGTATCAGTTTTAAAAAATGCCCCAAATAAACCTGGGAACTTCAGCCACTAAAAAATCCATCACACAGATGCTTCGTAAACTAAATAGATTTCCCAAATGCTCGAATAGCGCGCTGATAATTGAAAATTAAAAAAATTTCAGTTATTATAAGTTGGGTTAAAAAATTGTACATAAACAATCTCGAAAAATTAGAATGCTGTACTAATCACATTTCCACTAACTCAAATATTAACAGAGAGTTTTGCATTATTTAATTTCGAATATATCATAAAACGTCTTATTCCAAGCTTAAATGCCAAATATTGTTTTCAACAGATCTTTACTAGATGAGATAAATATAAATAAGACGTCATCAATTAAGAGTTTATTTCTCAGCTCGAAAATGTTTATTTCTTTACATTTATTAGTTAAATATCATGTATAGCATAGATGCTACACAATATTTAACAGTTCTATTCATCAACGGCTGAAATGGGACCAGTAATAGAGAGATTGATAGCGAAGGGGATTCTAAAATTCTAAATATCTGCTTTTGAGAGTTAGATCAAAAAATGTAATAGAACCAATTTTGTTAAACTATTGATGAAGTACAATTGTAGTCGTATATTTTCATAATTCAAATATTAAACGAGTAATTTGTACTTCCTTGTTTTCAGCCCCCAGATTCCAACTGTTCAGATTATTATTTAGAAACAGACATTATATGTTGAGATGATATCTGTGATAAGAGCATGTGGGAAATTTGTTTAGTTTCTGGAGGCTATGAGCTGACCGAGCTAGTTATGGTAATCTAGAGTGAACGTACTGAATTGGTAAGTACGACTTTGGCATCTCGAGTCCTGATGTTGATGCACTGTTCTCCTTTGACAGTGACGAGGTCTGGAGAGACATCTTCGACCTGCTCCATGAACACCAGCTCGGGTTTGGTGCTTCCAGACTCAGGATGGAGCTCCAATCGGTTCGGGTACAGTTTGGCGTAGCGAGTCTGCCACGCTGAAGCAAACGGCCCTCCCAGCTTCTTGATATAGCCATGGAGTATACAGTCAGACTCTACACACATTCAATAGTCACAATATGAAGAAGTTTGTTAATTTTTCAAATTTATATATTAATAAGAAAAACATATTTCTGTGAAATAACTTGTAGCAGTAGAGCATTCATATTAGGATTATTTTGGATCGAAAAATGAAACAAATCTAAAATGAAAAGAATGGAACTCATCTTTTTAATATAACCAACATCAGAGTTTAAATTTCGATCTTAATGGCCATCTTTTGGAGGATATGCCAGTTATATATTTATTGTAACAAGATATTGATAAGATCCATAATTATGGTTAATATCTCCATAATTAACATAAACTATGGAGACAACAGTAAAAAACCTAGATAATAGCTTATTTAAATGATAAGCGTTAAACGAAATTTATAAATGAAAAATGTGTGTAATAATACATATAAAATAAATATCGAGTATGTAATAAACAAGTTCACAGCCGAAGGTGAAACAATGAACGGTACAAAATATGTTCAATTATATTTATTTTAGAATTGCTCCACATGTTTCATGTGTTTTTGATATCTCTTCAGGCACATAAAAACACTAAAGTGTAGAGGTAACA
The DNA here is from genome assembly GCA_019009955.1 of Riptortus pedestris. Lineage (NCBI taxonomy): Eukaryota > Metazoa > Arthropoda > Insecta > Hemiptera > Alydidae > Riptortus > Riptortus pedestris. Next base: position 5,454,132 of record CM032232.1, read on the forward strand.
CCAGCTGTGATCTCTATAAATTCCAATAATAATGAAGAAGGGATTGATGATGCTAGGGAAGTAATGACGATCGAGAGAGCTATGGTAGGAATAATTTCTATCATGACCACCTATTCTCCCATCAACAGCAATCTATTTCTAAAATTCTTAGACTAACTTCCAAAATACATTGCAATGAAAAAGTACCCACCTTTTTCATCAGTATCGAACCTCTGCTTCTGCTTTGCTTTCTTCTTCTGTTCTAATCTATCGGCTTCTTGGTTTATTGTATCAAAGACTGTTTCAGCCACTTCGCCCTGCCATCTCTCTGATATAACTAAGGGGAAGTTCTTATAAAGCTCCTGATCAGCTTCGGTTAACTGCAATGGTGAAATACAGTGTAAAAAAACCTATAGGCTTGTCGAGTTGACATAGGCTAGAGTTACATATAAAATATGTCCTTTAGAACTATTAATTGAGCAACAACATAATGAACTGTTGTTGATAACTTAAAATAAATAAAAATAATAAAACAAGTTGGTAAAAAAACATAAAATATAAAAATAATATACAGGTGTTATAATTAATTATCAGAAATTAATATCACTATTATTTTAAAAATGTTATATATTTAGGTCCACTTTATTCAACTGTGACTAATTAGAACAGGTTATCTACAGGTTACTTCACTTTTCTAGCCAGAGTGAGACTAAGGATTTTATTTAATGAGTTAGTCACGAAATAAATTTCTAATGCCCAGGTCGTACTTCAATTCACAACTCTAGGTTTAACAAGTTTATTAAGACGGAACCAATTTTTATTTATTTGTTTGTATTTGTTAATTACATTCTATAACATATGTATCTTACAGTTGGTTAAGTTGATCCGAGGGTGGAGGTTGGTTTTGGCAGAGGAATGGAGAGCTGGTAAGGTAATGCCTGGAAGGAGTCAACTACTATGACAGTGAACAAATACACTATTCACTATATGTTGTAATGAATCTGAGTTGGCATTTTATATTTTGAGTAGGGGCTCGGGTTGGCCGTGCGAGTTAGGGCGTTGGTCCTAATCTCCCATGGCAGACCTAGAGTGGCGGGTTCGAATCCCGCCACTGGGCAGTAGAAACTTATTTAATGACGGCCTCATTAAATAAACTCCTTAGGCCCATCCTGGCTAGAAAAGGATGGTAACCTGTAGATAACCCGTCCCGATTAGCCTAGTTGCATAAAGTGGACCTAAAATAAAAAAAAAAAAATATCTTGAGTAATGCCAGCACAAAGGTTCATGGCTGATCTTGATCAGTATGATCAAAAGGCCTATTATCCTTTTTGAGGATCCACTCATTATGATGGGGCATATTATGATGCCGACAAGACGGCAAAAATAAAAATTGACATCTCTGTATCTAGCAGAGATACAAAACGAATTAAAGTCCCCCCCCTCATTTGATAAAAGTTATTTGCTCATATATCAACATTAGAACATTTTGTGCTCAAATAAATAATTCTTATTTATCAACCAAAAAATTGAGGTGGCCCTACCTCAAGGATCAGTACTTAGTGCAATTCCCTTTATTATTTATATCAACAGCATTCCTAAAAATAAAAAAAAAACACTATTTTATCCTTTTTTTCAGACCATACAGGAACATATACATCTTCCTACAGAATAGATACAATAATAGACTACATAATAGCTTCAACAAATTAACCAAATTTTTAGTAAGTGGAAGATCAAAGTCAAAATAACACAAACTCAAGCCATTATTTTTATTGAAAGAAGACCGAAAAATCAAACTTTGACAATAATCCTTTATCATGGCCAAAATATATTAAATATTTAGGCGTAACGTTAGACAAAGGATTAACATTTACAGAACAAAAATAAATAGTGTGAAAAGCTAGCAAAGTGATTAGCCAGATTTAGCCTTACTTTAATCGTAAATCGAAACTAAGCCCTGATAACAAGCTAATGTTATACAAAGCCTGCATTAGATCAGTATTAACACATGAATTCCCCATATCGAGCTATATATCCAACACTAATTTAAGAAACTTGCAAATATTTCAAAACAAATCTCTGAGAATTGTGTATAATCTCCCCTATCATACAAGAATAAGAAAATTACATCAAATTTCAAACTTACCCATGATAAAGTAAACTGACCAATAAGTTTTTCATATCTTGTAAACACAAAAATAACCGACTCGCCAATGAAATAGGTAATTTTAACAAAGAAAGCACTCCAAGATGCGTGCACAAACGAACTAAGCACATTTTATCTTAACGTAAGAAATAGATTGATTTAAGGAACTGCACTCTAGACTAAAGACAAGTAAACACCTTTACCGTAATCCCTATTTTACATGTAATCATATTTACGCTTCGTCAGACAAGTGATGATATAAAAACAAAAAAGAAAAGCATTCTATACTTGCTAATATTATTAGCTCGTTTGTAAATATTTAAAATAATTGTACTATTCACTAAGTTGCAATATGACTGCCCACTTATAGCCAATTGCAGGTATAAGCAATATTCTATTTAAATAGGAAATCATATGTTTATGTTTCTTTTAGTAATATTGTTAGTGGTCAAAAGGAACACTATCAATTATTTTGTAAATTTGTTCTAATAATTCAGTATATATATATTTATATAAAATGTGCATAGGGCTTTTTCAGTTTATCATGGAATGGTCAATAAATTATATTCAATGACATTTTTCAACCTGATGTATTAGAACACTTCCAAATGAAATAATTTTAAATGAAGTGCAACCAAACATTTTGTGGTGCCTACATCAGATCTTTTTGTCAAAAAGTGATCATCCAAACAAAAAGAAAGGTACTGCTTTGTGGAAATTTATTTTTTCTCAAATAACTACTTGACCATAATTTCACTTCTATCCAAAGGGGCTCAGGTTAGCCATGTGAGTTAAGGCATTTATACAATGACAAACTCCCTAAATGAAATCCTTAGTACCACCCTAGCTAGAAAAGGGTGGTAACTTACAAATAACCTGTCCCGATTAGGTATGGGCCACACAATTAAATACATACGTAACTTTGATTTTGAAAATGTAACTATAATAAGAAAAGAAAGAAATATAAGCAAGAGGAGGATAAAATAGAATATGCACATACAGTAGAGTCTCGATTAACCGAGTTAATGTGGACCAGGATTACCTCGGATAAGAAAGATCTCGGATAACACGGATGGCATAATAAAACAGCTTAATAACATTTGAGATGAAGAAAATAAAAGTTTATGAGCTATGAGGGGACAAAAGCAAGCTTTGGTATGTAATTACATATGTTTTTAAAATATCTTTATGAACGAAATCCACTTTCTTTTACACTAAAAATTATTGCAAATGTTATGTTGAACAACAAAAAATAAAAAATAGAAGACAGCTACCTTACCATACCTTAATATAGAATGATGAAAATTACAGTAACTCTCTCCTTACTTCTTTTATAACCAGGAGCTGATTTTTCCTGTCTAGCTGCTGAGGTCTTGCTGGGTAACATTTTAAAATTGAGTCCCGTCTCATCACAATTATAAATTTGCTGTGGAGTTAAATTCGCTTCCTGAACTATTCTGTCCAACTTTATCACAAAAGAATCAACTGCATCTGAATTGGCTGACAAAATTTCTCCTGAAATGTTTAATTCCCTCACGCCATATCGCTTCTTCTAGCGATCCAGCCAACCTATGCTAGCACTAAATTGTTCTCCATCATGAAAGTGATTAAAAAACTCCAACGCTTTGGCTTGTAACATCGGACCTGATAAAGGACTGCCCTTATCTCTCATCTGCTGGAACCATAAAACAACGCCTCCGATGTTAGCTCAAATTCACTCTTTTTCATGGTTTTCCTTTTTCCTCTATGTTTCTAAATCCTGATGATGGGCCATCAGGATCCAAACGTTCAATAGTTTTAAGCTTATCTTCTAAGGAAAGAACCACACGCTTCCTTTTCGCACTCATCTGAATAAAAACGAGCGGAAGGGAGGATGGGGAGGGGTGGGAGAGCTGCGCGAGCATAGAGCTTTCCAAGAATCTTGTCCGGAAGCGCTGACTTAGTACAACTCCCTACTTCCGAGGCAAGAACCTCGTTTCTGTGGAATACTAGCAGATTCCACACTTTTTTTAAAAGTATGTACATACCTCCTTGAGAACCTCGGTTAACATGGAACTCGGATAATTGGGACTCGGATAATCGGGACTCTACTGTAATAAAAAATAAAATATGACGTCTGAATTATATATATTTCAATTTATTAGAAACTTTAAAGTGATAGTTGATCAATTATAAATATAATTTTTCTATTTAATATTTAGACTGTATTTCATTAGGTATAATTGATATATATATATATATATATATATATATATATATATATATATATATATATATGTATATTTTTTTTTTTTTTTTTTCTTTTGTGACGTATCGATATAAATCAGCTGACTAGAACCACCATACTTTGTAAGCCATTCTCTGACTGGTACGACCAGCAGAAGGTCCTATAGAAAGATGTAGCTGTTAGTTTAATTGCCTTTATATATTAGAATTCTTCTGATGAAGTGTCATATGGACGTGAAACTAGTTGAGAAATAAAAATGAATGTTAATAATCATTTGAAGTTTTCATTCTTTAGTTGACCTTCCACCATAGATTAGTTAAATAGGTCATATTTTCACAATAAGTTGATTGTAATATATAGGGCATCATTTAAAGAAGCTTCTTTGACTGGTAAGTCAGCTTGTTTGTTGCCTTATATGTGTGTGCTCTAATACAATTTAGTCCTACTCTTATGCGCTTTTGTCTACACTCAGAGATATTTAGTCTAGTTTCATTTGTTAAATAGTTATTTCTTATTGTATTGTTAAAAGGAAGTGTGTGTGACCTTGATGCCTTTAGTGTCCTCTTCATCGAAGGAGCCTATATCGAATGCATCAGCTGCATTGACCTCACCACGAGGAGGGATGAGGGGAGGCGGGTATTTCTGCACGTACACCTGCTGCCAATCTACACCGTTGAAGAATGGGTGCTCCTTAACTTCGTCCGCTCTAAACACGCACAAGCTTACTATTAGCCACGTCAAATGAAAATGAAATAAAATGAGGAAGAAACTACGGGATAGATAACAATTTATTTTCAATGAAATGTAGAGTGATTGCAGTTGAAGCACTCCAGGAAAAGTCTGTCACGCAAGGTCTGCATAAACTAAGCAAATTTCTCACATGAAGTTTTACAATAGATAAATCTACATACTTTTACACTTAACACCACCGTGAATATTAAAACATATACAAATGATAATGAGAAATCTTTCGATTTACATTTTAATAACTTCCACAATGGAAAGTGTCTGAATTGTAAACAAATAGGTCAGCCAAATACGCAGAGCTGAAAGATAGAAATATTCCGGATGGAAAAGAAAAAAATTACTGAAATATATCTGAATATATTAATTTTATTGCAAACTATTTGCTATATCTAGTGCTGCAATTAATAATGAATTAGAATAATGTTCATCTCAATCACTCATTTTAGTAATCCAAGAACAAAAGACAGGAGGGGGGGGGCATCAGAACGTATTTGCATGTATCTCATCTAAAAAAGATTTGTAAAATATTTGGTATTACAGCTTGAAAAAAGATGGATCGTGATATGTTGGCATATTCATAAAGTTCGATGACAAGGGTGGTTTGTTAAAAACTGAAAATTAAAAAAATACAAATATCTCGATTAATATTTGCGATAGAGAAAGAATGTATATAACAAAATTTATAGGTAATTTAATTTGCAATAAGATTTATTATGTACAATTTTTTGAACCGACTTATAGTAACCGAAGTATTTCAAATTTTCAAAATTAACCACTCTAAACCCCCACTCCCTCTTGTCTGATTTCTCCCATTAACGAACTTGGTCTTTAGTTTTACACAAAACATTTAAATATCGAGTTTGGTAATGATCAAACAAAAATTGTGACCGCTAGAGCGGTAACATACAAATATATATAGTTTTGAACGGGCCCAATTTTCGTCATCTCCTAGGTAGGATCGTTGGATATTTGTGGAAATTTGTCTAAAATCACATCAAGAGTACAACTTCAATAGTTAATTTCACTTAAGGGAAACCAGCTAAAAAAAAAAAAAAGAAAAAAACCCTTATAACACAAGAATAGTAAATAGATGAAAATAGGTTGATATATTTTGTATATATTGTACTGACCCCCTTCCACAGCAGCCCAGCCTCTTGTCGATATCTCGCATGAGAAGCCGTTCCAATAGATCCCTCAGCTCGCTCGAGAAGGAGTCTGGAAGCTCTACATTCTGCAATCATTTGTTTAAGACAATCAGTAATCATTAAATAACAGCTTACAAATAATTAATATCCCTAAGGAAGGCATGAGGAGAATAAAATATTGCAGCCTCTTTTATGATTAATTAAATAGATGACTAGAGGTGCTTAAAACTCTGTTTTGGTGTTATGGTATTGTGCAAATATAGAACTAGTGTCCTCAACTGAGAATGGGGTCAGCTGTCCTCTTCAAAATATGTATTTGTGTCTTGTACCGTTTACCACCAGATCAAGTGAGGATCTCTATTTCTGATTGCCTCTTCTCCTTTAAATCAATTAACTAGATTTCTTTGGAAGGAATACAATATAACTTTTAAAATATCTATCTTTTTCATTTATTTTTTTATTCTTGTTTTAATGTAATGATAAGTATAATGCATTTTAGCGACTATTAAGTTGAACACACATATTTTAATAAAATATTCTTCTTGTGGAGGGTTTATTGAGTTTTATCTCGATATATTAAAGCTCTACCTCAGGTATGGGCAACCTTTGACATGATGCGGGCCAAACTTAAGTGTGCAAATACATTTGCGAGCCACTTTTAAAAGTAGTGCATTTTAAATAGTGTTCATAATTTTTAAAAATAGATATCAGACATGAAATTATACGACAATGTAATTATAATACAATTTATTAAAATAACAAAATGAAATGAAAAAAATAGGTACAACATTATAATTAAATTGTAAAATTTGGAATTATTACAAACAACGAAAGTGAAATAGCGACACCGAAATCAATGAGACACTTGAGCTTGAATTTGGGAAACTAATCCATCGATGTTTGGATTAATGCCACTGATACAAAGACAAAAAGAATTTTCCAAATTATCGTCAGTCAGCCTTCCACGATGTTTTGATTTATTAACTTTCATTATTGAAAAGAACTGTTCACATTTATAAGTACTGCCAAACGCACAAATCTCTCCTCATCTTCCTCATTTGGAGTAAGTAATGTAATATTTTTGTTTAATTGGGATTTTCTAAATGTCCCACAGGCCGGTGGTTGCCCACATATGCTCTAAATGGTGACAAAGAGGGACACACTGGTCCACGTTTTTGAAAAACACGTAAGAATAAAAATTAATAATAAACTATATGCCTTAATAATATTTAATAGGAGTAGCAGAGTGAAAAATATAAATAGACAGAGGATAAAACCTATTCTAATTACAGTCTAGAGAATATAAAAGCATTATATTACCATGGTGAGAGTCATACGATCTATTTCGTGTTTATCCTTTGTCTTGTGCTGTCGGAAAGGGCTGTGGCCTTTGAGTAATTTATAGAGCATGCAGCCGAAGGAAAACCAATCAGCGCTAGAGTCGTAAGCAGTCCCTTTAGACAGCACTTCAGGAGCCATATACCCATGAGTCCCCCTGCAAAACAATATACAATACATAAATTAAAACACGACAAATGTTCATGGTACAGAATAGCATTCTTCTCCACTCCTATAACACCAGTCACAAAAGATTCTCAATGTTCTTAAGTGAAGAAGTTAAAAGTCTACAAAATAACATTAATTTCAATCGAGAAGTGAATATGAAAAGATGTTTAAAATGATTGGGCATATAGCTAAGAAAGTGACATTTCAGCACATTCTGTAACTTCAAATTGTTACGAAAACTAAATACATGAAAAGTTAAACAGAGTTAGTCACATATACTGCTCAAAAATGAATAGGGATATTGGTTATGTTTTCTTATCCTGTTAATTTTAATTAAATCGATCTTAATTAAATTTCTTTTTTATGGGGGAAAAATACAATAATTTCTAATAAATATTAATGATATTTATAATTTAATAAAAATAAATAAATGCTAGGCCCCATACATACCACAAAACAGCCAATATCCCTATTCATTTTTGAGCAGTTTATTTAAGAAGTACGAAGTAGATTAAAGGAGACGACCGATGGTCTAGCCCGTCCTTGGCAATACCCGTCCGGGATCTAGAAGAGTCCAGACAATTCCACTTTGATGTTTGCCGACAAGCTATAAAAGGCCCCTACCTGACCCGAGAGTTAGTTTGTTCTCAGCTCTATTCAAGTTATCAACAGTGCGTTCAGTGCAGCTTTAGTGAACAGTGCGTTTCAGTTGCAGTGCAGTAAAGTGTTTTATGTGAAGATCAGTCTTGTGTCGTGTTTATGAAAAGAACAGTATAGTGCCATGTTTAAGTAAAGGACAGTGCAGTGCTGTATTTTTGTGAACTTCAGTGACCGTGAGTGAGTTATTGGACTGTGTAATAAGAAGATCAGTGAAGCTATCAGTGCATACTGTGAGTAGTAGTTAAGAATAATTAACCAAGTGTGTAGTGCATTGTTAAATAAATTGTGCAGTGATAAAAACTCTGAAGCTTGTGTGTGTTTAATTTTGCAATCCAAAAGAACTATAATAAACAATGTTTATTACTGATTTTGTAAAAAAAAAACGTAACAATATCATTACCAAACTGGATATATAAGCATTTCATATAAAACTAAAGATCAAGTTTGTTAACAGCTGAAATCAGACTTGAGGGGGGGGGGTTGGAGGGAGAAAACTCGAAAATTTGAAATATCTCCATTATTTTCAAATTATAAAATTGAATATAACCAATCTTATTGAAAGTTAAATTATCCATAAATGTTGTAATATACATATCTTCTCCATCATGAATATTAACAGAGTTATTAGGAATTTTTAGTTTTCAGTAAAGCCCCACTTCTATTCATGTCATATTAATAATAAGGTGATATATCTTTAACAACTTTATTCTAAGCCTAAATACTAAATATTGTTTGAAAGAGTCCTTTATTATGTGAGAGACATGCAAATTCTTTGTGTGATAACATTATCAATTAAGATTTTTTAACATTTTTTCCACCTGTTTAAAAAAAGTATTGGCATAAGTTCTGTGTGGCAGACAACAAATTTGAGTTTTTAAAAAAAAATCATTAACTCTTAGTGCTGTAAAATGGATAAATTCTCTATCTCCACAGATTTAAGTCATGCCCACAAAATTAAGTTTCAGAAGGAAATGGTAAGACAACAAGTGAGTGGTGATGTCCGCTCAAATTTGATTCTCTGTTCCTCCTATAATAATAAGACTAAGACAGCAGGATTTGCAATTTAAGTTAGACACCGGATGTGTAGGGAGACAGTCACTTAATGAAAACAGCTCGAGTAGAAATACTCAAGACAAGAAAATATAAATAATTTGGTTAATAATCAAATTAATAAGAAATGTATTGGGCAACTGTAGTGGATTACTTTGAAAATAATTTTGTTTCAATATAATTTTTGACCTGATACTTAATGAAAACATAGTCGATTTTGTATTTTGGTCTCTCTAATTGACTACCTCTGAATCATACAAAGTCACTTGTCAGAAAATATTGGAGGATGAATGAATTTTTCACAATGTACAGCATACCCACCATCAAACTTCCACAGATTTCAGACTCGTCAAAACTCCTTCCAGTCAACAAAATTCAGTTCTGAAGACGAAGTGAATGCGCGTGACTTGTTCAGTTTATCAATATGAAGGATAGAACCTTCTTTGTACAAGGAATTACAAATTTTACTGAAAGGTGATAAAATCATTATGAAAAATGGACAACAAATTATATTGTTTTGAAAATTACGTGTAGTTAATCATGTATTTAAGAAGTATAAAGAAAATGAAGGCATCCCAGGAGGAGCTGCGCCAGGGTCAAATCTAAAATATTCCAGGCGACGGAGCCGTCACAGCATCTGGGCCCTTCTTGGTATGACACCGAGCTGTATAAAAGTCGGCCAGCTAGCCCAACATTTAGATCTCAGTTTTCTTACAAGTAAATAACAGTGCGTTTAGTGGAGCTTTTAGTACACAGTACAATGCAGTGTGTTTAGTGAAGATCAGTGCAGAGCCGTGTTTTGTGAACATCATTGATTCATGTGATCGTGAGTTACTGTGCTGTGCAATAAGTGAATTTATCAGTGCATATTGTGAATAGTAGTAAACATAATTTACCAAGTGTGTAGTGTGTTGTCAAATAAATTGTGCAAAATAAAAAGATTTTGCATTTAGACAATACAATTGTTTCATGAAGTTTTTTTTTTTTTTTTCAGGGCTTTCCAGAGAGTCTGATGCTTATGTTTGATAAATTTATTTTTATTTAGATGAATCATTTCTTATTATTTTTATTTAGATGAATCATTTCTTAATTTTTCTTAGTTAGGAAGTACAATTATGGTGAGAACTGAACAGGTAAGTCTATGTTGATACATTAAAATTGGAGGACTTCGCTTCCAAACATTCATTTTCTTGTTTCAGACAAAATGTAAAATCATAAACATTCATTTTCTTGTTTCAGACAAAATGTAAAATCATAAGATTTTAGAAGATCATTGTGAGTAGGATAGTTTTTTGTTTGTAACTCAATTTGTATATTTAATAATCAATTTTTCATCGAACAAGGAACCAATTTTAAGACATCTTATAAGTAATTAAAACAAATACTTACACACTTGCATGAGGTTTCTTCTTGCTAAAATCACAGGCAAGCCCAAGATCGGAAATCCTAACATGACCATGCTCATCAAGAAGGATGTTTGCAGGTTTCAAATCTCTGTAAACGATATATCGCCTATGCATATGCTCCAAACCTGAAATATAAAAGACAGGCTAATATAAATTAAAATGATGGATTTTAACTATTACTAATTTGATTCCTTTTTTAATATGAGAGAAGAGATTTTGACTTTTAGTGGGGAGTGGAGCCTGGTATCTACAATATCTAATCCAGTACTCTATCTTTGAGCTACAGGCACAACAACCAATCCTACCTGTTTTATCAAAATGAATGAGTAACAACTTGAGACATTCAACCGACAACATTTAATTTTATTTATTTACGTCCACTTTCTGCAACTATGGATTATCAGGATGAATTATCTTCAGTTTACCTCCCTTTTCTAGCCAGAGTGGGACTAAGGATTTTATTTAACTCTTTCATTGCGCAATGAAAGGGTTAATAAGTTTGCCACTAAATAAATTCCTATTGGCCAGATACAGATAGATATAGACAAATGGATGATGTCTTTAAATATTTAAGAAATGTATGTGATGAAATATAAAAGCTATTAGTTATCATTATGTGTGTGTGCCTATATATATACATATACATATATATATATATATATATATATATATATATATATATATAAAAGTAAGCACTGTATTTGTAGAACATAAGATTTACCACTTTTCAGATTCTACCTCCCCTTCCAGTTTACCTCTTTAAAGTTTTTTTTTTTCTTTTGTTGTAAATTCACTAGCATTTTATATTTAATTTTGTGCAATGTATTTATTTTGTACATTTGTAATATTTAATTTTGTAGATTTTTAATATTTATTTAATTTTGTAAAATTATATTCTCTCTTGTTTAAAGACAAATGGCCATTGTAGTGGCATTTCAAATCTCTTTCTACCATTGTAGTGGTATCTCAAATTCTCTATTTTGAATATTAACAGAGATATTATGATTTAGTTTTCAGTCTTGAGTGAACCCCCCCCCCTTTCTTGGTCCTCACACATTAAGAATAAGCCAATATATCATGAACAGTCTTATTTCAAAGCGAAATACCAAATATTGTGTTCAACAAATCTTTTCTAGATGAGGTACATGTAAATACATTATGATGACCCCCACCCCCATCTTTAGTTCTTAGATTACTTAAATTAGAGTGAACGAGATAAAAATTGTTCTGGATCATTATAAATTGCAACAATAGATATAGTAAATAGTTTTCAATAAAATTCATATACTATACCGTCCCAATTAGCCTTAGTTGCAAAAAAGTGGACATTAATAAATGATTTTTTTTAATATACTATATTCAGATATATTTCAGTAATTCTTTTTCTTTCTCATCAAAAATAGTTCTATGTATTCAGCTCTGAGAGGTTGGCTGAACTATTTGTTCACAATTCAGGCGCTTTCCATTGAGGAGGTTATTAAAATGTAAACTGACAGAAAAAATTCTTGCTATCAATTGTATTTGTTCACTTAATATTTACGATGGTGTTAAGTTTTACAAGCTCGTAGATTTATCTATTGTAAAACTTCACGTGAGAAATCTGCTTAGTTTACTGTTAGTTAGCATCCCTTGCGTGACAATTTTTTTCAAGCTAAGTGAGAGGAGCATGGAGGGACACTGCATCTGTCCCTCTATTTCACAGATTTCATTGTCCCGAATCAGCCACTTTCTATTCATTTTTAATACAGTGCCTCAGAACTACGATTTAATTGGGGAAATATTCTAAGATAGTCAAACTAATAATAGCAATTTATGGAAAATACATGTAGAAAAGATCCAGCAGGGTGGGAATAACGATGACCGGCTTTAAGAGTAAAAGTTCGGAAAAGAGAAGACCTGCTCTATCTGTCTGGCTGAAGAATAGCTAGTACTAGTAAGAATTAGGAGAAGATAGCTGTTAATATAAGATGACAGTCGGGAAGGAAACAATTATATACGTCCACGACCTTACCAAGCCCACATCTCTGTACATGGGTAAAAATCTATGTGAGTTAAAAGCTAAAGTGTTTACCTAAAATAACTTCAGCTGCATAGAATTTCATTTCGAGCTCATTGAAGACACCGTGTTGCGATAGATGGTAGTGGAGGTCTCCTCCGTTCATCAAGTCCAAGATAAAGCACAGCTTGTCGGGAGTATGGAAAGCATAAGTCATGCACACAATGAATGGGCAATCGACCTACAAACAAAAATGTAAAAACAACATTACAAAAGTTAAATAAATAAAATTAAGGTTTGTTTATTCTGTTCATTCGACCATTCTTGGCTAAGATATCTTTGAGAGTACCTCAACGATTAGCACCAAAAAAAGGCAAACACCTCAATCACTCTCAAATTAAACTTCTTACAACAATTTTAATTAATAGTCTACATCAGAATATAAGCGCACTTCAATATGGCCCACCACTTCGACGATCTAAGGTCTGTTTTGGTCATTTGTAAATTCTTAATCTTTAATTATAAATTAAATCCATAGTAAAATTATGATGTTGGTATAAGAAAATACTTATTTTTTGGAGGATTGCAATATCTTAATAATTGTTGCAATTAAATCAAAATAAGGAGGAAACATGAGCTGGCCAACAATGAAAATGCAAGGAAGTGGAAAATTAATAGATCCATTTGCAGCTTATCCTTACTGAAACCAACAAAACTATTTAAGGCAATAAAACATATCTTCAGGTCGCACCAACACTCTTTATTATTTTACAAACCAAACATTTTACCCTCAGCATTTACAATGCTACATTTAAAATTATTCTCCTAAATCAATATAAATAAATAAAAAAAAAAACTAGCAAGATGTTGATGTTTATATATTATTATTGTTAATTTTAATTTTTGGCTGTGAAATTTTAAATATTGATAACATACACTAGACTATACGCCTTTCTGCCACTAGACGTCTTGGACTTTCATCTTTGTGTCATACAAACTGTTTGTCAAACAGTCTTAAATTTTTCATTCTCATTTTTTATTTTATTTATCTATTTTTTTAAAATATAATTTTGAATATTTATTATTTATTCATGTGAAAATTATATGTTAGCTCTGATCAGTGTTGCAGAAACTACCAGGTTTTAGATTGGCTATTCTTGGCTATATAAGTCTGTTAACACTCTCGTGGTCACAATTTTTGTTTGATCGTTACCAAACTCGATATTTAAACATTTTATGTAAAACTAAAGATCAAGTTCATTAATGGCTGAAATCCGACCAGTGGGAGAGAGGGGAGTTTAGAGAGAGGGAATTTCAAAGATTCTTCATATCTCCATTATTATGCATCAAAACGAATAATTGTATAGAACCAATCTTATTGCAAATAAGATGTACTATAAATATTGTAATATACATTTATTCTGTATATGTAATATTGAAGAAGATTTGCATTATTTAGTTTTCAGCCCTCAGTAAAGCCCCACTCCGACTCATGTCATATTAGCAATAGCCGATTTCCCTCAAGAGAAATCTGCTAATAAGCTGTTATCATGAACCATTTTATTACATACTTAAATACCAAATATTGTTTTCATCGAAAGTTTACAGCGTGAGATACATGCAAATACATGGTGTGATGACATCATGAGATTTTGCGGACATGAATCGAAAATATTTATTTCTTCTATATCATACTCGATAGTTAACTGTGTCATTACACACAAAACATCATATTAATTAATGGCTGAAAGCAATGAGGAATGGGGGGGGTTATAGGGGGAATTTTGAAAATTCAAAATACCTCCCTAATTATAAGTTGTTTCGCAAAATGTTAAAGCACCAGTCTTGTTAAGCTATTGATGTTCTACAATTGTTGCTCTGTACATATTTTTGTAACTGAAGTATTAAGCGAGTTATTTGTACTTTCCTACTTTCAGCCTTCAATAATCACCCTCCCCACATCCTTTTTATCATCGGCTTTTTTTCCATAGAAATAGAGAATATGTGATGAGGTGATATCAGTAGTGTGGTATACCAGCATGTGGGTGGAACACCTGCTTTGAAACAATAGAGCATTGGTGAGAACTGAGGATCTTTTTGATTGCCTTAAATGCTCAAGAGTTAATAGAAGCAAAGCTGATTGGAAGAACACAAGAATACACTTGATAGGGACAAGGTTCAGAAAAGGAGTTTGAATATGCTCGGTAAATGCAATAATAACTGTAAGCAATGTCTAAATATTTAATAAATGAGAGAGAATGAAACCTGCTCTCGCCTAGCCTCGTACTGGATTTCGCTTAGTAGCCAATGGGAGCGACTTATAGAATAAAAAATAAGTGCAATCAAAGAGATAGAAAGCTGAACGATATTGAACCGACTTTCAATTGCAGACGTTTAAATGGAATACCATTATTAAAATTGAAGTAAAATATTTCATTTGATACGCATGCATTAATAATGACTCATTCAATCATTGTGGTTTTTAACTAAATAACTATTATGATTGGCATGCAGCCTCTACTCTTATTATATTTCCATAAGACTGGGCATTAACAACCATCAAGCAATTAAAGGGTTCTTCTACAGGTTTGAATATAATATAACATACATTAGAGTCAGTATTTTTCATATTCATGCAACCTCTGCTATATCTGCTAAGCAGCTTATATGCCTTATACTCTCATAATATATCTGCTCTATCAAGTCTCCTTTATAATTCTAAAAAAATATTCTTTACCCTAGTCCTTCGACATATATTTACCAAACAATACTGTTTGTGAAATAAAATATAAACTTCTTCTACAATATATTAATAGCATAACACAATCTTAAAATAATATACAAGAAGATGCTTCATATCACCCAACCACAAACATGTGTATGTACTTGTAACTCACAGGCAACACAAACATTGTTACAAATACTTTATGACTGTTCAATATTTAATCAAAATAGATAAAATTTAATAATGAATATAATTTTAAAAGGAGGTAATTAGCCAGAACCACCTCATATTATATTTAACAAATATAATAAAGAACTTAAAAAGTTCATCAAAAGTATAGATATGGATGTAGCAAAAATATATTAGAATGTAAAGTTGATTGTAAGGAATGGGAATTCAATATATTTACCTTACATAGACTCGCAAATTAAACATCGGTTGAATTTAACTTTAATTGATTTGTTTTTTTTTTCACTTCATTTATTAATTTTATTTGTAATTATCTTACTTATTTTAATATTTCATTATTATTATTACTTTTTTTATATTATATTTGGTTAGATGGTTGATTAACGTATATATATTGCAAAATAAAAATGTATTTAAACCTAATCATACATGTAATATGCCATGTGGCAATGGAACATGTATTCAAATAAATAACTCTTCATAGGGTTATTAGCAGGAGAAAAAAAAATATTTCAAGAAAATCATAAATATTTTATATAATCTTCAGGAGTAAAACTTTTTAAATGCACTGCTCAAAATTAATTAAATCTGTAAAAAAAATATTCTTTGTTTAAAAATATATTAACGAATTTCATGTCTGAAGGATGTTTTTAAAAGCAAGCTGAATACTAACAAAAATTTACAATTATTAAATAAAAATACAAAATATTTTTCATAAAAATCGGTCAAGAATAATTCATGTTCAGGTAGATTGTATCTTTAAGAGATTTGATTGTTACCACTCTAGTAGATGCAATTTTTGATTAATAGTAACCAAACTCGATATATAAGCGTTTCATGTAAAACTAAAGATCGAGTTCGTTAACGGCTGAAATCGGAGGGGGAAAGAAAGGGGGGTTTAGAGTGGACAAATTTGGAAAATTTGAAATATCTCAGTTATTATGCATCAAATCGAATAATTGTACATAACCAATCTCATTGAAAATTAAATTACCTATAAATGTTGCTATGCACATATTTCTTGATTATGATTATTAACTGAGATATTTACATTTTTTTAGTTTTCAGTAAACTCCTACTCGTGTAACAATAAGCTGTTATATTGTGAACTAAAATTTTCACAAAAAGTTTAGATATTAAATATCATTTTCATTGAACTCTACTGAGTGAGATACGCGCAAATTCATTGTGCACTGACATCATCATTTAAGATTTTCCATTCTCAACTTGTAAATGTTTAGTTGATCTATACATTGCTCAATATTTAACCATTTTAGTCAACACTAAAGATTACATTAGTTATTTGCGGAAATCGGGCCTGAAATAGTGCAGCAGGTTTAGAGGGGGGAATTCAAAAATTCAAAATATATTCGTTATAATGAGTCAAATGTTATAGAACATATCTTGTTAAACTATTGATGTTCTACAATTGTTCTTCTATGCATTTTTAGCAGATTTCCCTTAAGGGAAATCAGCTATTGAGGTTGTACTCATGACGGAATTTTTGAAATTTTTCTTTAAATGTCCATCGATCCTATCTACCTGGTAGATGACGAAAATGAGGTCCGTTCAAAACTGTATATATATATATAGTGTTGCGAAAATTAAATAGATGAATAATCCTTCAGAGAGAGAGAGAGAGTCGCGTATTTGGAAAGTGTGACGTAGATCAAAGCAGCCGACAGAAAGTTCTAGCCTCTATAGACTCGTCTAGCCCAGCCTCGAATGAACGAGACAATTCCCCTTTGATGTATGCCGACAACCTATAAAGAGCGGCCAGCTGCGAGCCAGTCAGTTTTTATTGTCACCTGTCTTGATGTTCACTTCAGTGCGACTTAGTGCAGTGCAGTAAAGTGTTTTTATAAGAAGAACAGTGTTGTGCCGTGACTGTAAGTAACAGTTTAGTGTCGTGTTTAATACAGTGAAATGCCGCGAAGTAAAAGACAGTGCAGTGCCGTCTTGTTGTGAATTTCAGTGACCGTGAGTGAATTATTGGACTGTGTAATCTGAAGAACAGTGACGCTATCAGTCTATACTGTGAGTAGTAATTAAGAATAATTACCAAGTTTATTGTGCATTATCCAAATAAATTGTGCAGTGATAAAACTGTGAAACTTGCGAGTATTTAATTTTGCAATCCAAAAGAACTCTTATTAAAAACGTAACAATATATATATATATATATATATATATAATATATATATATATATATATATATATATATATATATTTGTCTGTTACCGCTCTAGCGGTCGCAATTTTTGTTTGATCGTTACCAAACTCGATATTTAGTCGTTTTATGTAAAAAGAAAGATCAAGTTCGTTAACGCCTGAAATCAGACCAGTGGGAGGGGGGGGGGGTTTAGAGGAGAGGATTTTCGAAAATTCGAAATATCTCCGTTATTATACGTCGGATCGAAAAATTGTACAGAATCAATCTTATTGCAAATTAAATTTACTATAAATATTGTTATATACATTTATTCTCTATCTTGAATATTAACCGTGATATTTGCATTTTTATTAAATCTGGGCGGCTAACGGACGGGTGACTTCCCCCCAAAAGCTAGTTCAGCGGTTTTCTTAACTGCTCGACTCTCTTGAAATTTCTCTATTGTAAAATTTCAAGTGGAAAATCTGCTTAGTTTGCGCAGCCCCTGCATGACGGACTTTTTTCTTAATTCAAGTATGAAGCGATTTATTCGAACTATCTTGTTTTTTGTCTTTAGACCCCCCCGGCTCCCCCGCTACTACTCTACATAGAAATTGAAAATATGTGGTGAGATTAGAATACGAGTACATTATACCAGAATGTGGAAAATGTGCTTGGTTTATGCAGCCCCTGTGTGACAGACCTTTTGTATTCTTTTTTATATAATGTGCATCTTGGACTGCGTAGTAAGGTGAAAATATTGATTATAAATAAAGCAATTTACTCACAAATATGCTTTTAAGAAAAGAAATATTTTCTAAATCTCTGGTTTGCCTTGAGAAAAAAGTACTCCAATCAATAAAATTATATTTTAGCAGATTTCCCTTATGGTAAATCAGCTATTCAGGTTGTACCCATGATGCGATTTTTGAAAAATTTCCTCAAATGTCTATCGATCCTACCTAGGAGATGACAAAAAAAAAATGAGGTCCATTCAAAATTTGATATATATATATATATATATATATATATATATATATATATATATATATATATATTTGTCTATTGCCACTCTAGCAGTTGTAATTGTTGTTTTACAGTTACCAAACTTAATATATTAGCGTTTCATGCCAAACTAAACATTAAGTTCATTAACGGCTAAAGTCAGAAAGGGTGGAAGGGGGATTTGAAATATCTCTGTTATTACACGTCAGATCAAAAAAGTGTATAGAACTAATCTCATTGTAAATTTAATTGTCTATAAATGCCGTTATATGCATATTTGCTCTAAGATTAATATTAACAGAGAGAATATTTGAAATTTTTAGTTTTCATCAATCAGTAAACCCCCACCCCTATGCATGTCCTAATCACAATAAGCTGTTATAACATGAAAGTTTTTATTCTAAGCTGAAATACTAAATATTGTTCCCATGGGACCTTTATTAAGAGAGATACGTACAAATTCATTCTGTATTGGCATCATCAATTAAGGTTGTACATTCTTGTCTGAAAAATGTTCATTTGATCTATACCATACTTGATATTTAACCTTTCTATTCAACACTAAAGATCATATTTGTGATTGGCAAAAATCGGACCAGGTATAGGGGGGATTAGAGAGGGAGTGGAATTCAAAATTCAAAATATCTCTGTTATTAGTCAGATTATAAAATGTTATAGTCAATTTTGTTATATTATTGAAGCTCTACAATTTTTTTTTTATGCATTTTTCATAACTTAAATACCAAGTGAGTTATTCGTGCTTTCTTGTTTTCAGCCTTCAGTTATATACGCTGATATAAGATCACATTTGTTATACCAGCACGTGGGAAATCTCCTTAGTTTACGCAGTCCCTGTGTGAAGGACTTTTATGGAATCCCTAGGAAGAGTAAGTTAAAAATATTAATTATTAAGAAATTCTAGGATTGATATTTCATTCCATGGCATTCTTCATCGGGATAATATGACTACACAAATTTAAACTAATTAAAAACTTTTGTATTATATCTAATGGGTTGTGGTATAATCAGAGTAAAATGTTTTTAAGTTACCTTAAATAAATATAATGAACTACAAATCTGTAGCAACTGGTACAACTTAGGAGGCGTAGTCTACAGGTTAACATTCTTTTTTGGGCAGGCTTGGACTAAGGATTTTATTTAGTGAGCCTATAAGCAAATATCTATATTCCATGCAGATGTGGGAGTGAAACGTGCATATCTAAATTTGGCAAGAGCTTTAAGAAGAATGATGTAATGCTTATGGCAACCAAGTCCTTCAAATGCTACCAGATAATTTTTACACTAGTGCTCACAACATAATTACATCAAACTATTCTTAATAAAATGAGTAAACAAAAAATGAATGTTCAACGGTTTTATCGAGAAAAAATTATAATAAGAAATATGAAGAAAATGTACTAAAAGCTAAAAAAAAAGTCCGTCACACAGGGGCTGCGCAAACTAAGCAGATTTCCCAAGTGAAGTTTTACGATAGAGAATCTGCATACTAGTAACAGTAGTACTAACGAGTCTCTAAACAAATTTCCTGAGAGCTGAACCATTACAGAAAAAGCTGAACTAGCTTAAATCAGCCGACCTCATCTCGTTTGTTATCCACTCACACTTAATAAAAATGCAAATATCTCGGTTATTATTCAAGATAAATTACAAATGCAAATAACAATATTTATAGTAAATTTAATTTGCACTAAGATTGGTTCTATACAAGTTTTCAATACGACTTATAGTAATGAAGATATTTCGAATTTTCAAAAATCCCCCTCTTAACCCCCTCCCACTGGTCCGATTTCAAACATTAATGATAACATTAACGATCGTTACGACCGCTAGAGCGTTAGCAGACATATATATATATATATATATATATATATATATATATATATATATATAAAATTTTGAACGGACCTCATTTTGGTCATCTCCTGGGTGGGATCGATGGACATTTGAAGAAATTTTTCGAAATCGCATCATGAGTACGACCTCAATAGTTGATTTCCCTTAAGGGAAATCTGCTAATAATCCTTGGTGCTAGACAGCACTCATCCCAGCACTCGTCTCATCAATCTAGGACATTGATCAGACTAATAAATAAAATCATGGGGCTTAGCGTAACCCGAATAACTATACGTAAATAGCATTTATGATCATATTAATGGTTGACTCTTAATAGAAATTGCACACCACCACAATTTCATTTATTTGTCTCATCAATGGCATACATTGATGAGCAGAGTGTTGTGATGACTGCTGTCTAGCACCTAGGATAATTTTTTGGCTTTTAGTACATTTTCTTCGTAATTTTTATCTGTATTTTTTTTTTTTTTTTTTTTTTTATATAAAACCATTTAAAACATTTTTTGTACTTATTTAATTGTCAAGTTTTTAGTTTTAAATTCTTTTAATTTAGTTAAATAGTGCCTCATTAATACAAGGTTTAATCAAGTTGATATAAGAATATATCAGTCTCTTTTTAGATGAGATAAGTAATAGTAGGGTTTACTGAAGACCAAACACTAAAAAATGAATTATTTCCATTAATTATGGAGATGCATACAACATTAATTGGAAATTAAATTTTTAACAAAATTGGTTGCACTCAATTTTGTTGATCCATCTCATAGAAATAGTTTGAATTTCGATCCTCCATTCCTTTGGAGAGGGGTCTATTTAGCTTTAGTTTTACATAAAACATCTAAATTCAACTTTGGTTATGGTCAAATAAAAATTATGACTGCTAGAGCCGAGCGCATAGCCATTACCCATATTGAAACAAATATAAAATCTCGCATGTTGTGCTGGGGGGTATCTGAAGTCTGAAATTTGTCATATGTAATGTATTTTACAAGTCAAGAAGCCTTTTCATTTGAAACCCATATTGAGGGAGTTGTGAAGAAAAAAGTATGAGTGCCATTTTGTAATGGCGGCTGTATGCCACTCCTTGGCCACTCAATGAGTATTGAGCTGAAGATTTTGTTTAATATGTATTATTACAATATAATATGATATATTATATTATAATATAACCTTAAAAAGTATAAAAGGCCTTAGTTGCCAATTCGATGCATTCTTCCATATAGAAGGCAAGGGAATATAATGAGAAGGGGTGGGGGGGGGTAGGGAGGGGTATAATACTTACGCCGGTACTAACAAGTGAGAGCATTATCCTTTCGTTGAGGGCGAGCGTTTCTCCTTGCTTCATTTTAATCCTCTTCTTGTCTAGGCATTTCATCGCATACATTTTCCCAGTATCAGCTTTCCGACAGCCATACACCTCCCCGAAACCACCTCTCCCAATGATTCGATGGACACTGAAGTCGTTCATTGTTAACTGAAAAGACAAACCTTTGAGAAAGTAAACACAATTTCATGGGTAAAATCCAAGTCACTAATAGACTGAAATAAAAGAATTAACATAAATTTTCTTTCTTTCTCATTTTGTTTTTTGCAAATATTTAAAGACCATCAAAACAAAGCATAACTTGAGAATAAACTTATATGTACTTACTTTATATTTAGCTTATAACTGTTTTCTGAGAATCCCCTAGTTAATGGAAAGATAAGGAATTGGATTGCATATTTAATAGAAAGAGAAGGAATTGGATCCCATAGTTAACAGAGATAGGGATTTAGATACCATAGTTAATAGAAAGGTGACAAATTGGATCCCATAGTTTATAGAGATAAGTAATTGGATACCATAGTTAATAGAAAGATAAGGAATTGCATCCGATAGTAAATAGAGATAGAGAATTGTCTCCAATAGTGAACAGAGATAGGGAATTAGATACCATAGTTAATAGAAAGATGACGAATTGGATCCCATAGTTTATAGAGATAAGGAATTGGATCCCATAGTTTATAGAGATAAGGAATTGGATACCATAGTTAATAGAAAGATGATGAATTGGATCCCATAGTTTATAGAGATAAGGAATTGGATACCATAGTTAATAGAAAGATGATGAATTGGATCCCATAGTTTATAGAGATAAGGAATTGGATACCATAGTTAATAGAAAGATAAGGAATTGGATCCCATAGTAAATAGAGATAGGGAATTGTGTCCAATAGTTAACAGAGATAGGGAATTTGATCCCATAGTTAATGGAGGTAGAGAATTAGATTGTTAATAGAAAGTTAAGGACCTGGAGCCCATAGTTTATAGAGATGAGGAATTGGAGGCCATAGTTAAGGGAAAGAGAAAATTGGATACCATATTTAATGGACAGGTAGGGGATTTGGATCCTACGGAAGTTTGAAATGTGAAACCATGCCCATCTTGAAAGTGGTAAAATGAGCCAAGAGTCAATCTAGAAGATAGGAATATAATTGATTTTCAAGGAAAAGTGGGATTTTGTTTCTCGAAGATGGGAATTAGATCCTAAAATTGGCAATTAATATAACATATTTATGGCAGCAGGCTGTTGATGATAATAAATAATTTGGAAATCTCATCGATACAAAGGCACTGAGAAAGAAAATAATGGTTTTGACTGGGGAGGCAAGATTGGTTTTAATGTGAAATGTGGTTGCACAATACATAACAAAAAACTTGTGACATTATAACATAAAATTGTATATTTCTTTGATTATGTTCATCTATAACTGTATAAGTCATAAATAAATGTTCAACACAACTGAAAACATTTTATCCTTTTTTATAATAATTTTTAATGTTTAAAACTTCACATCTACTATTATATCAGTTCAGGAAATATTTACACGTTTCAAAGGATAATATGAAAAGGTTCAATGAATATTTCCTTATTCAGAAATATATATGTAAAGAAGAATTTACATACTTAGATATACATGCATATGCAATTATGAATTTATAAAAAAATGTATACTTGTCATTGAAAAGCAAAAAAAAAAATATAACACACCAAAAAACATGCTGTATTAAAGAAATTTCAATAAAATACAAGGTTTGGATTTCTAGAAGGAATTAACAATAATATCTAACATGCAATTAAAATATGTCAAATACTGAGTAATGCCACTTAGAAAATAGCAGAGCCAGCAATTATTTAAAACTCTAGTAGTTATCAATATTAAACATGCACAAAATTATATTTATTGTACGATTTCATTTCAGAAACAATTAATATTAGATCTAACAGAATGAACCTGGGAAGAGATATTCAGAGAGAGGGGACGAGCTAAAGTAACCCCAGAACAAGTCTATAATATTAACAAAATATTGAAACACCCTTTTTTAAAAAAATCTAATGTGGGCACCACACGACTACTAAGTACTCCTAAATATGTAAAATCTCTTGCTCCACACCGTTTAAAATGATTTCCTTTGAATGTGATATTACAATCTCTGCATCAAAAAATTTCATTAAACATAATTTATTGATCTTTATATGATAAACAAAAGATGTCTTAAAAAAATATTCTGTATCCTTGAAAGGTAGGAAAAAATTTGCTACTAATTATTTTCACCACCCTTCAACCCCTGTTCTCACCCTTAGTCAATCTCAATCAAAAGGGAAGATGCAAAAGTAGGTGTCACTACGGTCCTAAATGTGATAATTCAACATTCCAAGGCTAGTCGTTTTTGAGTTGCACACATATGTAGAGACATAATGCCAAAACTAGTCTATAAGAATTCAGGGAGGAACAATATGTTTTATTCCATTCAAATCAAAAAGCCAAAATGTTTCATCATTACAAAGCTTTCTGTTGACAAGTTGTCAGATAGCAAATGGAACTCTTGATGGTAAGAATGACAGAGAAGTATGGGAATATGAATCCATTGTCAACAGGGAAATATGGGATATGAATCCATTGTCAACAGAGAAGTATGGAATATGAATCCATTGTCAACAGGGAAGTATGGAATATGAATCCATTGTCAACAGGGAAGTATGGAATATGAATCCATTGTCAACAGGGAAGTATGGAATATGAATCCATTGTCAACAGGGAAGTATGGAATATGAATCCATTGTCAACAGGGAAGTATGGAATATGAATCCATTGTCAACAGGGAAGTATGGAATATGAATCCATTGTCAACAGGGAAGTATGGAATATGAATCCATTGTCAACAGGGAAGTATGGAATATGAATCCATTGTCAACAGGGAAGTATGGAATATGAATCCATTGTCAACAGGGAAGTATGGAATATGAATCCATTGTCAACAGGGAAGTATGGAATATGAATCCATTGTCAACAGGGAAGTATGGAATATGAATCCATTGTCAACAGGGAAATATGGGATATGAATCCATTGTCAACAGAGAAGTATGGAATATGAATCCATTGTCAACAGGGAAGTATGGGATATGAATCCATTGTCAACAGGGAAGTATGGAATATGAATCCATTGTCAACAGGGAAATATGGGATATGAATCCATTGATTTTAAATAAGCCCATGGTACAAATGGAACTGCTGAACGTCACAGACCAGGTAAAGGTTACATCAACTGAGATAAATAACCCCAAGTTAATAGAACTCCATGATTCCCCGAGAAATTATAGCAATTACTATGGTCAGGCGCAATTTCAAGAAGTACTTATGGCTGCTGGGATACCTGTTATAATCCATGCCAAGTATCATCAACATACATTCCCCTCATATAAAAAACGGGTAGGTACGAGAGAAAGATAGACAAATCAGGGAATGCTTTAGATGACAACCACTATATTAGATCTTTATGTTAACTACTAAAAATAAAATCCAAAATCTTCAAACAACTAATAATCAAATGCAGTAATATATAATAAAAAAGATTAATTAAAACTTGAATCAGAAAAATAGTAAAAAAGTCTAATAATACATAAGCATTAAC
Organism: Riptortus pedestris; assembly: GCA_019009955.1. NCBI lineage: Eukaryota > Metazoa > Arthropoda > Insecta > Hemiptera > Alydidae > Riptortus > Riptortus pedestris. The sequence goes on from CM032232.1 coordinate 5,479,894, forward strand.
AAGGAAAAGCAATATTAGTGAAGAAATTAATTTTCTATAAGTTTTTACTGAAATAATCCAATGATAATATTTGAAATGAATAAAATGGTAATGCAGTAAAATACTAATTATCTGCAACAGAGGGAAATAATAATAAAAAAAGACACTTTTCAGTATAAGGAGCAGAGGGAGTATGTGATGGTGGGTATATGCTACATGTTCCACTAGCAGAGGAGGTCCCCCAGAACATACTCTCCAAACACTTATATCCCTCCCTTCTCTATGGAGCACAGTTGATAAAGAGCAGGAGTATGTGATGGTGGGTATATGCTACATGTTCCACTAGCAGAGGAGGTCCCCCAGAACATACTCTCCAAACACTTATATCCCTCCCTTCTCTATGGAGCACAGTTGATAAAGAGCAGGAGTATGTGATGGTGGGTATATGCTACATGTTCCACTAGCAGAGGAGGTCCCCCAGAACATACTCTCCACACACTTATATCCCTTCTCTATGGAGCACAGTTGATAAAGAGCAGGAGTATGTGATGGTGGGTATATGCTACATGTTCCACTAGCAGAGGAGGTCCCCCAGAACATACTCTCCACACACTTATATCCCTCCCTTCTCTATGGAGCAGAGTTGATAAAGAGCAGGAGTATGTGATGGTGGGTTTATGCTACATGTTCCACTTGCAGAGGAGGTCCCCCAGAACATACTCTCCACACACTTATATCCCTCCCTTCTCTATGGAGCAGAGTTGATAAAGAGCATGAGTATGTGATGGTGGGTATATGCTACATGTTCCACTAGCAGAGGAGGTCCCCCAGAACATACTCTCCACACACTTATATCCCTCCCTTCTCTATGGAGCAGAGTTGATAAAGAGCAGGAGTATGTGGTGGTGGGTATATGCTACATGTTCCACTAGCAGAGGAGGTCCCCCAGAACATACTCTCCACACACTCATATCCCTTCTCTATGGAGCACAGCTGATAAAGAGGGAGGGAGTATGTGATCGTGGGTATATGCTACATGTTCCACTAGCAGAGGAGGTCCCCCAGAACATACTCTCTACACACTTATATCCCTTCTCTATGGAGCACAGCTGATAAAGAGCAGAGGGAGTATGTGATGGTGGGTATATGCTTCATGTTCCACTAGCAGAGGAGGTCCCTCAGAACATACTCTCCACACACTTATATCCCTCCCTTCTCAATGGAGCACAGTTGATAAAGAGCAGAGGGAGTATGTGATCGTGGGTATATGCTACATGTTCCACTAGCAGAGGAAGTCCCCCAGAACATACTCTCAACACACCTATATCCCTCCTTCCTCTATGGAGCACAGCTGATAAAGAGGGAGGGAGTATGTGATCGTGGGTATATGCTACATGTCCCACTCGCTGAGGAGGTCCCCCAGAACATACTCTCTACACACTTATATCCCTTCTCTATGGAGCACAGCTGATAAAGAGGGAGGGAGTATGTGATGGTGGGTATATGCTACATGTTCCACTAGCAGAGGAGTTCCCCCAGAACATACTCTCCACACACTCATATCCCTTCTCTATGGAGCACAGCTGATAAAGAGGGAGGGAGTATATGTTGGTGGGTATATGCTACATGTTCCACTAGCAGAGGAGGTCCCCTAGAACATATTCTCCACACACTTATATCCCTTCTCTATGGAGCACAGCTGATAAAGAGCAGAGGGAGTATGTGATGGTGGGTATATGCTACATGTTACACTAGCAGAGGAGGTCCCCCAGAACATACTCTCCACACACTCATATCCCTTCTCTATGGAGCATAGCTGATAAAGAGGAGAGGGAGTATGTGATGGTGGGTATATGCTACATGTTCCACTAGCAGAGGAGGTCCCCCAGAACATACTCTCCACACACTCATATCCCTGCTCTATGGAGCACAGCTGATAAAGAGCAGAGGGAGTATGTGATGGTGGGTATATGCTACATGTTCCACTAGCAGAGGAGGTCCCCTAGAACATATTCTCCACACACTTATATCCCTTCTCTATGGAGCACAGCTGATAAAGAGCAGAGGGAGTATGTGATGGTGGGTATATGCTACATGTTCCACTAGCAGAGGAGGTCCCCCAGGAATATACTCTCCACACACTTATATCCCTCCCTTCTCTATGGAGCACAGCTGATAAAGAGCAGAGGGAGTATGTGATGGTGGGTATATGCTACATGTTCCACTAGCAGAGGAGGTCCCCCAGAACATACTCTCCACACACTCATATCCCTTCTCTATGGAGCACAGCTGATAAAGAGGGAGGGAGTATGTGATCGTGGGTATATGCTACATGTTCCACTAGCAGAGGAGGTCCCCCAGAACATACTCTCCACACACTTATATCCCTTCTGTATGTAGGGCAGTAGTTAAAGAGCAGGAGTATGTCATTGAGGGTATAATCTACATGTTACACAAGAAGAGGAGGTCCCCCAGAACATACTCTCCAAACACTTATATCCCTTCTCTATGGAGCACAGTTGATAAAGAGCAGGAGTATGTGATGGTGGGTATATGCTACATGTTCCACTAGCAGAGGAGGTCCCCCAGAACATACTCTCCACACACTTATATCCCTTCTCTATGGAGCACAGTTGATAAAGAGCAGGAGTATGTGATGGTGGGTATATGTTACATGTTCCACTAGCAGAGGAGGTCCCCCAGAGCATACTCTCCACACACTTATATCCCTCCCTTCTCTATGGAGCACAGTTGATAAAGAGCAGGAGTATGTGATGGTGGGTATATGCTACATGTTCCACTAGCAGAGGAGGTCCCCCAGGAATATACTCTCCACACACTTATATCCCTCCCTTCTCTATGGAACACAACTGATAAAGATCAGAGGGAGTATGTGATGGTGGGTATATGCTACATGTTACACTAGCAGAGGTCCCCCAAAAAATACTGTCTAGATACTTAAATCTTTTTCTGAAACTTTACCCGACAAGTAGTTTCTTTTAAATCTGAACACGATTTTATTCATTTACTGCATTTATTTTTTTAAAAAATAAATTGATAAAGGGCTTATATTAATAACTCCATTGTTAATAAAGCTTTTTCTATAAATAAATTGATGGTTTCGAGCTCAGGGTCAAATAGGAATACATCATTTTTTCAACGTGAAGGAACAGTAATTTATGTTTTTCTGATAAAAATGACAAATCCCCTATCCGATTAGACTTATTTCTAACGATCTCATCGGGTATGAATACCTCAATTATTAAGTAATACTTTTAGATAATGAGTACTGTACTGCAATATAAAATTTTACACAAGGGTAATGCTATTTATTATTTATTTGAGTAAACGGAAGGCTCAAGGTAAACAACTATCATACTCACTACAAACTTAAATTTAAATTCTAAATAATGCATTCTTCTACAATAAAACTTATAAAAAACTTACTTGAATATTAAGTTCTAAATTCTTCCACTGACAGAACCTTGTATACTTTTCACTGTATTACAAAAAGTTATGGAGAAATTATTCAAAACAGTCATTTATAATTAATAAATGTATGGTTTATTTTTTATTACAATACCTCACCTTTCGAGAAACTTTCGGAAAGGCTCTCCTCGTAAATGGTTAAATATTTCTTGGATATAAGGCTGGAAAAATAAAAAAGTAACAGTGTAATTAAAATATAATTTCCAATAATTCGTACAAAGAGTCAATAGTAAGTAATTTACCTCAAAAAGGTTTACCGGAACTTCGTTCTTTGTTAAATATTTTTGAACATGTGCCACAGCATCTTTCGGATAGTCCTAAAAAAGAATAAATCAATTAAAGGAAATAATAGCTTGGTGGTTGTAATGATTTAAAATAGAGGACTGTATTTTTATGTCGGGTTTAAGATAAAACGGGAAGGAAGAAGAATACGTATTCAGATAAGTGCTAAAAGTCTTAAAATTTTTTATCTTTACATTTTTCATGTAGGTGCTGTGTAAACAAACCAAATTTCCCACTCGCTGATGATCTCAATTAACCATATATTCACTATTTCTCCCATTAAGGAATTAAGAAACTTATGTAAAAGGTAATTAAAATGTTCGCTTACAAGAGAATTTAAGTGACTGAGGTAGTTAAAGTGAAATGAGAAGAAGGGGGGGGTTTAGAAATGACTGAAACCAAAAAACCTGCGTGTCCGTCACACAGACACTGCGTAAATTAAGCATATTTTCCAGCATCAATACTTTAACAAGAATGGTTCTATAACATTTTTCGATCTGACTCATTGTGAGTCAGAGATATTTTGAATTTTGTAATTTGCCCTCAAACCCCCACCTTACCTGTTCCTGGTCTGATTTCAGCCATTAATGACTATGAACCTGTGTATGGAATTAAACGGTTAAATCCCGATTAATGTATAGATCAAATAAAAATTTTCGAGTAAAGAAATCATCACACAATTTATATGCATTTATCTTACAACATAATAGTCCAATGAGAACAATATTTGATATTTAAGCTATAAATAATGTAATTCAGGATATAACAGCTTATCGTTTATATGTTATGAGTAGGAGTGGGGGTTTGCTAAATGGTGAAAACTACAAAATACATATAACACTGTTAATAATCGGCTCCTTCATGCCACTAATACAACCTCCCCTGATTTATTTCTCTCAAGGGGGCTCAGGTTGGCCATGTGAGTTAGGGTGTTGGTCTTAATCTCGGATGGTAGACCTAGAGTGGCCGGTTCGATTCCCGCCCTGGACAGTAGAAATTTATTTAGTGACGGACTCATTAAATAAACTCCTTGGTCCCACCCTCGCTAGAAAAGGGTGGTAACCTGTAGATAAGCCATCCCGATTAGCCTAGTAGCATAAAGTGGACATAAATGATAACAAACAAACATTTCCCTTAAACCAAACGTTTCCTGGTCAAAGTTTAATTCAAGACTGATTAACATAGTGGCTTTAATCTTCTAGGAATAGTACAACAAAGGTAAATACTACAGATCTTTGTTTACCGATTAGCAAACAAACATAGACTTTTGAATCACACAGATATGTCACAGTCAGAATTAGTTCCAATAAATAACACTCTTTATAAATGAATATATATATTAAATTATGTTTAACAAATAAGTGTTTCAATTAATTAATCAAAATTATTAGTGATTCTAATACTCACATGTGCATGGGCAAGAAGTTCCTTCATTATAAATCTATCATATATTTGCCGAGCATATTTTCGCCGGTCATCAGGATTGTCCAGTTTTTCATACTCTTTTATCTGCAAAAAATTGGCAATAAATAACAAAAATATTCTTTAATTTCAACTTAATCATTCATTACAAATTATTCAATGAATGAAAGTGGATTAGAATAAAATAAAATAATCAATCTTTTGTAACGCTATAGTATTCAGTGAAAAGGGCATAATAAATCGCAAGCACTACAAACTTTATAAAAAATTGCGACAAATGAAGTTGTGAGAATCGCCGATAGGAGTGCTTCACCAACAGCACAACACATTTATACATTGGATGTAAAATGTAACATTTAAAGAGGAAGAAATGTTGTGCCACACAATTTTTTCAAGGAAACGGAAAGTAAAAAAAAAAAAAACTAGCGCCTTAAGAACGCTCTCGACATTGCTCTAAATTCATTTCGAAATTCACGTCATGAGAACGACCTCAATAGCTCATTTCCCCTAAGGAAAATCTGCTAAAAGGGTTAGGTTATATGTATCTATATTACTTTTGTTACATCAATATTATTAATTTAAATTTTTTGTTAACAAAATATCACCATCTCTGTTAACCCACTTGTCAACCTATGATATGTATAGATTTATTGTTGATAAATAAATACTGAGTCTTCTACATAAAGAGTTGATATTTACTCACAAATATGTTATTATTTTTATTCAATTTTATCAAAATTATTACTCTATCTTAATAAATGATATCAAATTATTCTTGGGGGAGAATTTCACTTTGATTGTCGTCGGAATGGATGTTAGTAACTCATCAAACTTAAATGACGTGAACGGTCGTGTAGTGTTTTTAGCTGGCAACAAGGCCAATCTGATAATCTCAAAGGATGATCTACAGTTTGTCCCAGAATTTTACTTCTTCATTTGTTGTGTGAGATTATGTAGTTTCGCCAACTTGGATCAGTGTATTGATAATCAATGCCCCAATAAATGTTTTCCATTTGTAGAGAAGTTTACCAGTGATCTCCGATACACCCTGCTGTACTTGCCCCTTAAAAATCCATGAACCACATAGAAGCGAGACAAAGAACCTGCCAACAACCAGACGGAAATTTGAAGTGAAATCATTAGAAAAGTCCGTCATGCAGGGGTTGTGTAACATAAGCAGATTTCTCATGTGAAGTTTTGCAATAGATAAATCTATATACTTTTACACTTAACACCACCAATTAGAAACATTAAGTAAACAATTACAAAAGACAATGAGAAATCTTTTAGTCAACTTACATTTTAATAACCTCTACAATGGAAAGCATCTGAATTGTAAACAAACAGGTCAGCCAACCTCTTGGAGCTGAAAGATAGAAATTCTCTTGACCGGAAAGAAAAACAATTGCTGAAATATATCTGAATTTAATATATTAATTTTATTGAAAATTTTACTATATCTATTGCTGCAATTTATAATGAAGCAAGAACAATTTTTATCTTGTTCACTCCAATTCTAGTAATCCAAGAACATAAGACGAGGGGGGGGGGGGATTATCAGAATGTATTTGCATGTATCTCATCTAGAAATGATTTCTTGAACACAATATATTTCGGCTTGAAAAAAGACGGTTCATGAAATAACAGTTTATTGTTAATATGACATGAGTAGAAGGCTCAAAATTGAAAAATACAAATATCCCGGTTAATATTTGAGATAAGAGAAAAAATTCATACAACATTTATAGGTAATTTAATTTTCGTCAGCGTTAACAGACAAATATATATACTGCTCAAAAATGAATAGGGATATTGGCTGTTTTGTGGTATTTATGGGGCCTAGCATATTTTTTTTTTTTTTTTTTTTTATTATTATTAGAAATTATTGTCTTTTTCCCCCATAAAAAAGAAATTTAATTAAGATCGATTTAATTAAAATTAATAGGATAAGAAAAAATAACCAATATCCCTATTCATTTTTGAGCAGTATATATATATATATATATATATATATATATATATATATAATTTTGAACGGACCATTTTCGTCATCTCCTGGGTAGGATCAAAACACATTTGAGGAAATTTTTCAAAAAAGCACGACCTCAATAGCTGATTTGCCTTAAGGGAAATCTGCTAAAATGGAAGACCAAAGGATCATTGATTAGTTTTAAAGTTATGTTAAGGTTAAATCCTAGAAATGTCTAGTGTAAATCCTAGATTAGTTAGACATAAATGTATAATAGTAGCTAGGTATAAGTTGATAAGTAAAAAAATAATACCTCTTCATAAAATTTAAGCTGTGGAACTGCTTCCTCCGATATGTTCTCACAGAAGTCTTTAAACAGAAGGTATCCTGGAATAGAAAGAACAGATTATTTTTGATAATAAAATAATAATTATTTGGTAAAACTAATTAAAAGCTATACCATGACCACCCCTCCCCAATAGACATATTCTAAACTGTCCCACATGTTTGGTGGCTTATGTACCACCTCTTGATGGGTCATTCTGTTAGGACGTCCTTGCTCCCTCCTACATACAGCCCTTCTGCACTGGGCAGCTCATTCAAACTAAATGAAACATGTAGGGCAATTTCGAATAAAGTGTGCAGGTAAAAAAGGAATTTTTATTGGCGATCATTGCCACTAAACTATCAAAAATATATGAGAATATTGGTCCAGAATAAGACACACTGAATTGTATAATCTCATGAAACTGCATCAATAGGGAAATTTCTAAAAATGTCTGAATGGCTTAGCTACTATATGGAATAATAATAATAATGTTTATTTATTTATTAACGTCCACTTTTTGCAACTTAGGCTAATCGGGAAGGGTTAACTACAGGTCACCACCCATTTCTAGCCAGGGTGGGATTTTAGGACGTTATTTAATGAATTTCGTCACTAAATAATTTCCTTTGCCCAGGCGAGAATTGAACTCGCCACTCTAGGTTTACCATGTGAGATAAAGGTCAACCTTAAAAAATTGTAACGGTTACTAAAAACATATGATTAAATAGCTGTTTATTACAGTGCCTTGGTTGCCAATGCTGACTTGCAATGATGGTGCCTGACTCTATCATCTAGGAGGGGAATCCTCTGGCAGCTATTAAAAATATATGATTAAATACCCTTTTATGACAATGTCTTGGTCACCACTGTTAAGTTCATTCAGATCATAATAACAGTGGTGACCCTGGCATGATTTAATCACATGTTTTTAACAACCGCTACAAAATAAATACATACAGCAGTTGGTTACGACCTGCTGTAATTAAATCCAGTTAAATCTGAGAGTTAAAATATATAATTATATACAAATATACTCAACCGCAAAAAAAACCAGACACTTCATTTTTGTCGTATTAAAAGCTAATTTTCAGCAATTTTCTTTATGTGGGTATTCTAGTTATTACAGAGATTTTAGAGTCTAAGTCCATTGAACTAATCCCTTCAGGATTAGTAAACAATTAGATAAAACTCAGATTAGATTTATTTGTCGTGAAGTTGATCTATTCTAAACTGTAAGTAGTTTTTCGCACATTTAAACATCTTTAATTATTAACCAAGCATTTTCTTTAATTAATGCTTTATTTTTATTTCGGTCCAGAATAATGGGTCTTTCAAACTTAGATGGAAGGCCAGAGCTTACGTTACATTGCCGAAACGCTTGGGGTAGCGAAGTATACCATTCACTGTAATAAAAATGAAGAATAATTTTTTTTTTTAAATGTGTCTTTTTATCTTTTTCTTTTTTTTATTTTGTATTTTTTTGTAAATAATCAAAAAAATTATTCACTTTTGGCAGATTTTGTTTAAATAACCTATAGATTAACCAATTATTTTAATTAAAAAGATTAATATACACATATATTAAGTATTTAACAAAATTATAAGACTAAATCTAAGTGTCCGGTTTTTTTGCGGTTGAGTGTATAAGTATGGGATTTTAAGAGGATGAAAAAAGAAGCACCTAGAAACCTCTCTACCCATCGGGACATCACCCTCTAACAGATGGAGGTGGTAAAAGTATAAATAAAAGTCGAAATATTACCTAAAACTTGATTGAAGATCTTATCAAAGTTGACTTCATTCTTCTTTTCAAGGTATTTGTGCATCACACTTCGGACACTGAAATAGAAAAACACAATGAGAATGTTGAAGTTAAATATATTATTGATCCTCTTAGAACAAAAACAAAACAAAAAAAAACAACTCCTCAAAGGTTGTATAAACTAAGCAGATTTCCCTGAGGAATCTGATGCATGACATCATCTCCACTTCACCATAATCCCTACATCACCATCTCTAAGTATGTAAACAAGACTTTAAGCTTGAATTTTGAAATGCATTAATGTCCATTAAATTTTACCATAACATAATATGATACGTCAAATATTTTGGTTTTCTATAAAACATTTATACCAATTATAATATATATAATTATAATTGATGTATATTAATTTATGTCAATTAATTGCTTTATAAATATTATAGAATAGCATTTCTACTTACATAATACATTCATTACAAAATTAACGCAGATTCCATAAATACATTTTTTTTTTTTTTACAATAAATTAATGTTGTTAACAATCTTAATGCCACTCAAAGTATTTAATGCTTTAAACATGATTTGTTAAGACTAAAATTTATTAAAGGATGACATTATTTATAACTGATGAGAAACTTATCCCCATATTAAAGACACTATGTGCCTCGTCATATATTATGTTTTAATAGATTTTTAAGACAAGCATTATGCAGTTTTATTTTTTATTTTGTGTATAAAACATCCTTTAGACATTTAGTTCTTTAATTTATTTTTGAATAAAGAATATTTTGTAAAAGATTTAACAAATTCGGGCCAAGTATTAAATAGTTTTACTCCTAAAAATGATACATTTTTCTCAAAATATTTATGTTTGTGGTTGGGGGTTTGAAGCATATTCTTGTATCGAGTTTTATTATTATGTATAATATTTCTGTTAAACAAGTTCATGTTTTGTTTCACAAACAATATTGTTTGGTGTATATATGTTGAAGGAAAATACACACATATTTCTATGTATCGATCTCACCATGACAAATTTAAATTATTTTTTTCTGAAGAAAACAACCTAATTTTTTTTAATAATATTTTCTCAGTTATGAACACTCTTAATTAGCAGATTTCCCTTAAGGAAATCTGGTACTCATGACGCATGATAGATGATTTTCAAAAAATTTCTTCAAATGCCCATCGGCATTCTATTCGTTGCCGTCCAAAAGCTAGTTCGGCCGTTTCTGTAACTGTTCGCACTCGTATGGAGATTTCTCTATTCTATAACTTTATGTGGGAAATCTGCTTAGTTTACGCAGCCCCTGCGTGACAGACTTTTTTGAATATAAAACGGATGATTGGAGTTTATTTCATTGATTCCTTCAAAGTAAATTTAAAGGCTTTTCTCTTATATAATGGAAATGAAATCCACTAGATACCATTAGCTCATAGAACTGGCAAGAAAGAACTTTGAGAATATGCAGTTACTTTTAGGAAACATTTGCTACAATATATGTGGAAAATCTGTGGTAATTGCAATTTTACAAGGTTTACAGTTTGGCTAGTCGAAATATTGTTGCTTCATCTGCAAATGAGATAGCAGAGACAGAAAAAAATCATAACTTAAAAAAAGACTGGCCAAAACGTAAAGCTCTTGTTCCTGGATCTGAAAATGTCCTTTTTCAGATATTTGTCGATTCGAAAAATGTTCTTTTGCCACCTCTACAAATTAAATTAGTACTTTTTAAAAATGTTGTTAAAGCCATGGACAAAAATGGTGCTGGTTTTACTTATTTGAAACAAAAATTCCCTAAAATCAATGAGGCAAAGATCATAGAAGGAAATTTATTCGAGCAGAGATTTCGAAGGAAGAGACGGGGCCCCTACCATTGGCATCATTGATGGAGGGGAGCAAGCAATGGTGTTATCATCAAGCAAACGATAGCACCTAATGATCCAAGTGGGAGTTGCCCTTATCAAAAGCAGATAGCGACTAATCACATTCATTAACAACTGCTTCGAATCAACAGTGACATCTATTAAATACGCAATATTAGAAGAATTATGTCCTCATTGCATTCACGTCAATCTACATCAAGGCGATTAGATCATTCAACAATTCCTTGAAATCTACCAAATATTATTTTCAAGTGACCTTTATAATACAAGATACATGCAAATACGTTGTGTTGATCGCCACCGCCATCTTTAGCTTTTGGATTACTAAAGTTGGAGTGATAGAGATAAAAGTTATTCTGATTCATTATAAATTACAGTATTATAGTAAATAATTTTCAATAAAATTAATAAGTTATATTCAGATATATTTCAGTAATTGTTTTTTTCTCCGGTGAAGAATATTTCAATCTATCTGTTTGGCTCTGAGAGGTTGGCTGACCTATTTGTTTATAATACAGTCACTTTCCATTGGGAGCTTATTAAAATCGACTAAAGATTTCTCATTACCGTTTGTCTTTATTCACGGTGGTGTTAAGTTTTACAAGTATGTAGATTTTTTCAATTATAAAACTTCACTTGGGGAATCTACTAAGTTTATGCAGACTTTTTTTTTATGGTCTCTGTCTCTCATCTGATAGGAAGAATTGAAAAAGCATAGATCACATTTGAGGAGCCTACTTGTCAAGTCCAGATCTGGCATATTGTGTAAATGAATACCCTAATTTAAAAAGGGTCAGATTATTGTATAAGTAGTACTTTTGTTTATAATTTTAATATTTCTGTTAACAAAATATCACAATCTGTATACCCACTTGTTAACCTCAGATATCTATATTTATTGCTATTAATAAATAAATACTGAATTTTCTACATAAAGAGTTGATATTTATTCACACATATATTATTACTTTTTTATTCCAATTTTTATAAAAATTATTACTCTCTCTCTCTCTCTCTCTCTCTCTCTCTATATATATATATATATATATATATATATATACACATATATGCACACACGCACTGACATGTATACATATATGTGAAAAATGTTGTCAATAGATTAACACTCGAAGTTTGTTCTCCTTTGAAATGAATAGCTGAGTGCATTGTGACAGATGATTCTAAGAAGATACAAATTCTTAAGAGAGAATAGAGAAGTGGCAATAAAAAATAAATCATTGTAGTCATGATGTAGCTACGATGTTGAAGTGCAGCTGCCCGCGTTATAAATATGGGAATGACCCCCATGATTTTAATTCAAGGACTCGCAGCTGTAATTTGGTTTCAAGGATTCACCCTATCCCTAAACCTATGGCAAATAAATTCTCCAGCTCTTCCTTCGAATTTATAAAATATAGAACAATCAATATAAAATAAATTCATTTTCAGAATTAAATTATATTTAAGTTTCTCGCTGATAAATGCTTATTAATTAATGGGAGATTACATTTCATTTTCATTAAATGAAACTGAAAGTTTATTACTTTATCTTACTTAATAATTCAATTTCGCCACAAAGGTGATTTAATCAGTACATAACAACCAATAACACAAAGTAAATTATTTTTGAAAAATGGAGACAGGAAGAAAAAAATAGGAAGGGAAAATAATGAAGCTATTAAAAAAAAACAATAATATAAATACAAAATTAAATTAATTAAAGTCCGTCACACAGGGGCTGCATAAACTAAGCAGGTTTCCCACTTGCTGATACGACACACTTGCTCTTTTCTCACTAAATATTTTTTTTAATCCAAAGTAAAAATCTTAAGAGTAGAAGTGGGAGTTTACTGAAGGCTGAAAACAACAAAGTACAAATAACTCGCCTTGTATTTGAGCGATGAAAAAATGTTTATAACGACAAATGTAGTGCATTATTAGTTTAACAAGATTGGTCCTATAACATTTTGCGATACGAATCATAATAACAGAGATATATTTAATTATCAAATTCTCTCCTCTACTATTTCTGGTCTGATTTCAACCATAAACAACCACAAACTTTAGTGTAAAGTGAAACGGTTAAATATCGAGTACCGTATAAATCAAATAAACATTTTTGATATAAGAATGTAAAATCTTAATTGATGACATCATCAATAGTCGTAGCTAGAAAAATAGTTGTTGAAGAGAAATAGTTGAAGGTCTCCATCTTTAGTTTCACCATGGATTTATCAACTTTAAAATGATCAACCATGGGTGGTTGATGCACGTCCAAATATCGTCTTCTCCAGGTGATGTTTGTTATTTATTACGCTCTTTTAAAGTCCTTAAAAAGTTATTAAGATTTTACTGTCAAGACTCAAAAATGTTAGTTTCATCTATACTATGCTTCATAGTTTACTTTTTTATTCGACACAATTTTTATTTATTTGGTTTATAACCCAGATCTCTGCTTAGAGTAATCTATTAAATTCCTTCATGTAAACCTTGATACTTTATTTATATAGTATGGAAAATATTCCTTAAATATTTGAGGTTTTCTCATATCCGTACTTTGCCTATTAGAATATAATAAAAGTTATCCCTTGTAAATCTTCGTAAGTACTTTGTAGACCTATTGTATTTTAATTCTATATGTTTCGTTAAATATTTATATGCGTTAGTACGTGTGTAATATATAGGCTGCTGTCACAGTTAGTAATCATAACATAGGCTATGTCAAGGTTTTTTTGTTGAATGCAGTCTGGATGTTTTATCATTAGGTGCTTGTTGCAGTCTTGGCATGCAGGGTTGTTTGTTGTTGTCATTAAGTGTTTATGTGTACTCCTATGGCTCGATTGCCACTCCTTAACTATACTTTTGATACTGCGGAGGTGGTTGTTTACTTACATCCATTCTGAATGGCATTTGTCTAGGATTTGGTGCCATATGTCTCACTATGACTTTGTATAGTACGTTGGTTTGTGTGTATATCAACACTAAAGATCATCCATTTTTGAGGTGAAGGAATCTGGTGTCTTAAGAAAAGCAAGGGAAGGATTGCCTGTCCTGGCACAGAGATTCCCTTGGTCCCAGGTAGCATACTTGTGATGAGCAGACAACTGATGATGGAGCCTATGCTATATCGCATGGAATAAATAACTCTGAACGAAGGACACCTTTCCTTTCTTACCTGTCATACTAAAGATCATATTAGTTAATGTCTGATTTTTACTTTAAGTAATAGAGTGAGTTTCTAAAATCTTATTTTAGCATACATTTAAATTTTTATTTACATAGAATTCTTACACAGGATGAAGTACAGAACAGATGCCAAGATGAGACAGCAAGCAACTATTGATGATGTCATCAATTAAGATTTATATCAAAAATGTTTATTAGATGTAAATGATACTCGATATTTAATTGTTTTACTTAACACTCAAGTTCATAGATGTTTATGGCTGAAATCAGACAATAAATGGTGGAGGTTGGGTTAGATGGGGGAATTTGATAATTCAATATATCTCTGTTATTACAAGTCAGAAAGAAAAATGTAATAGAACCAATCTTGTTATTATATACATATATATATAATACTATATATATATATATATATATATATATATATATATATATATAGATATATATATATATATATATATAGTTCTGAATGGAATTCAATTTCATCATCTCCTTGGTAGGATTGATGGATATTTGAGGAAATTTTTCGACAATCGCAACAAGAATACAAGTAACTTCAATAACTGACTTCCCTTAAGGGAATCTGCTAAAAGACAGGAACTCATAATTAAACACTAAAAATATATTTAACTAGATAAATGCAGACCAATATAAATGTTCATTTGAATAGAAAAAGTCTACTATCACTAGTATGTGAAAAAAAAAACCTTTTCTAATTATAACAGCAGATGGTGACAAAAACATAATTCTCCAAATGTTCTATTGCAGCAGTGAATGGTATGAGAGTTGGAATATCCTGATAAAGTTTGCCAACGGAGGAAAAGACTTGTTACAAACTAAGACAATGACATTGTTATATCTAAACAATCGGTTCATATCTCATTCATTCCCAGAGGCCCCCCCCTTCATTCATTCATACACGTATCTATAGAAAAATGAATTGGAGTTTTGTCTGCAAAATTTTTCAATTAATCTCGTGTATGGCCTGTTGGTTCCATTCTGCTATATATCGCTCTTCCTATCAAATAATGATGTATCTGTAAAATGTTAGTAATATACTTTAATTAGTTTGTAGAGTTTTCTCATAGATAGCACAACTAGTAGGGTTCCCCGCTTCCTCTGTGTAATCCTATGGTCATTGGGCTTTGTTCTAAGTGTAAGTAATTCTTTTGAAACATAAATAAATAATCGTTTTACTTTATCAAATATGTCTAACTTAAAGTGTCTGCAGGGATTTCTTCTTCATTACTCTAACCTGAAGAAAACGCTGCCGAAAGCCATCGAATTTTAGTGGATGTTTATAGAGAACTGGCTCTAACAGAACAAACTTGTCGCAAGTTCTTTGCTTGGTTTGAAAGTGGTGTATTGAGAAGAAGAATTAGTGCTTGGTAAACTAAGCAGATTTCCCGCATGAAGTTTAACAATAGATAAATATGCATACTGGTAACACAACACCACCGTAAATTTGAAGTGAATAAATACAAACGATAATAAGAAACCTCCCGATGGGAAGCGTCTGAAATATAAACAAACAGTTCTGCCAACTTCCAACAAGAAAGAAAAACAATAACTGAAATATATCTGAATATAACGTATTATTTTGATTGAAAACTATTTACTATAACTTATAATGAATCGGAATAATATTTATCTCAATCAATCAAATTTAAGTGGAGGTTTGCTGAAGGCTGAAAAATGCAAATATCTCGGTTAATATTCAAGATAGGGAACAAATGTATATAACAATATTTATAGTAAATTTAATTTGCAATATGATTGTTTCTATACAATTTTTCGATCTGACGCATAGTAACGGAGATATTTCAAATGTTCACAATTCTCTGCCTTTAAAACCCCCCTCCCCCTGGTCGGATTTTAGCCGTTAACGAACTTGATCTTTCTTTTTACTTAAATCGATTAAATATCGAGTTTGGTAATGATTAAACAAAAATCAATAATTGCGACCGCTAGAGCGGTAACAGACAAATATATATAATTTTGAACGGACCTCATTTTCGTCATCTCCTGGGTAGGATCATTGGAAATTTGAAGAAAAATTTTGAAAATCGCGTCATAAGTACGACCTCAATAGCTGATCCTTAAGGGAAATCTACTAAAAGCACGGAAAACCTGAATTTTCGAAACAATTTGCTACAAATTAATTCAAACACCCAATATTAAAGTGATAATTGCCTGAAAGACTTCATTAATCGAAAGAAATAGAGTTTAGATGGCATTTTGGAAGGATATCGTGAACCGGAGGCAAAATATTTGTAAAACATTATTTCTTTCCATTTGCCTCAAGGGGAATCTGCTACTCAGTTTGTAATCATAACAAGTTTCACCATAGAGCATTATTTTTCAACTTAGATGCCATTGGTAGTTGACACGCCTCCAAATGTGACAATCTCCAGGTGACATCTATTTTTTATTACGCTCCTTAAAAGGTTATTAAAGAACTAGCAAATAGCACTACAATATCTTTGAAATTAAAAGGATCTACAACATTGTAAAATCTGGTATCCTCATTATTATTACTTTTGAGGTGACTTATGAATTGGAATTTTGGAGATCCAATGCATCATTCCTATTTATTTATTTTTTTCAGCTCTTTCATTTAAAAATATCTCTGAAGGTGTAGGTGCTACATAAAAATGAAACAAGATAAACAAAAAACATCTCTGGCACAATTTTTGTTTGATTGTTACAAAACATGATATTCTTAACTTTCAGTGTGTAACTAATTAACAGGTGGGAATTTCGAAAATTCGCGTCAAAATAGTACCGAACCAACTTATTGTAAATTTAACGTTCTATAAATGTTGTTATATACATCTGTCCTCTATCTTCAATATTAACCAAGATATTGGCATTTTAAAGTTTGCAGCATCATGTATACACCATTTTAGTCATCACACATTGGCAATTAGCCAATATATCATGAAACGTATTATTCTAAGCATCAATTCGAATTATTATTTTCAACAGTCTTTTATTATGTGATTTACAGGCAAATAGGTAGTGGAATGATGTCGTCAATTAAGGTTTTATTGACCATCCACTTCTACTAATCAGATTTTGTTTTTTTGGAAATAAAGAATATATGTTGGTGAGATGAGATCAGAAGTGTGTCTTTCCAACATTTGGAAAATCTGCTTAGTTTATGCAAACCCAGCATAACAGACTTTATATGATTTGAATTTTTCCAAATTAAAATGTCCCCATACCTCCTAAATTTTAGAGAAAGAATTTTAGCAGATTTCCCTTCAGAGAAATCAGCTATTGAGGTCGCCTCATGACTCGATTTTTAAAAAATTTCCTCAAATGTCCATCGATCCTACCCAGGAGATGACGAAAATGAGTTCCGTTGAAAATTAGTTATATATATATATATATATATATATATATATACACACACATTTGTCTGTTAACAGTTTAGCGGTCGCAATTTTGGTTTGATCGTTACCAAACTCGATATTTAATCGTTTTATGCAAAAATAACGGTCAGGTTCGTTAATGGCTGAAATCGGACCAGTAGGGAGGGGGTTTAGAGGGGAGAATTTTGAAAATTCTAAATATCTCCGTTACTATACATCGGACCGAAAAATTGTATAGAACCAATCTTATTGAAAATTAAATGTTGTATAAATATTGTTCTATACATATTTTCTGTATCGTGAATATTAACCGAGATATTAGGATCTTATAGTTTTCGGCTTCCAGTAAACCTCCACTCTTACTCATGTTACATTAATAATAAGCTGTTATATCAACCACTTCATTACAAGGTTAAATATACGGAATATTGTTTTAATTGAACTTTCACTTTGTGAGATATATTCATTAGAGATATATGTTTTGTTGATCCCCACCCCCTTCTTTCGTTCTTGGGTTATTAAAATTTAAGTATTGAGATTAAAATTATTCTGATTTATTAAAATTACAGTATTAGCTATAGTAAATAGTTTTCAATAAAATTAATGTGTTATACTGAGATAAATTTCATTAATGGTTTTCCTTTCCGGTCTAGAATTCAGGTTGGCTGGCCTGTTTGTTTACAATTCAGGTGCTTTCTGCTGTAGAGTTAATTAACTTGTAACTGAATGATTTCATTACCATTTCTATCTATTCACTTAATATTTGCAGTAGTGTTACCAGTAGGTATATTTATCTATTGTAAACCTTCGCTTGGGAAATATGCTTAGTTTACGAACCCCTGCGTGACGGACTTTTTTTACTTCCTTGCACTAAGTAAAGGAAGTAATAAGTACTGTAATAGCAAAGATTTTCAGATTTCAACGAAATAATTCATTTTGAACTTCTCTGTTTTTGGTTATAACTTAAGGCTCAACAATTTCTTCAAAAATATATATGTGAAGGTATTTGGGCACAGAAGAAAAGGGGAGAGGGCTAGAAAATCCTATTTTGAAGAGATCAAACATCTCATGGATTTGGGTAGGCTATAGCAATATGAATAGAGACAAATATAGCCAATGTTGAATACTTCCAAAAGAACCCAATGGTTAACACTACAAGCCATTAGATCATGATATTTATGTACATTGAAAGAATATTGAGAACTAAATATGAGACTATATAGTCGGCGCAATATTGGAGCTGTTGGGAAATCTCCTTAATTTACTCAGCTCCTATTTGATGGAGTTTTCTACTATTTAAAATAAACAATGATAGACTGTAGATCTTGTTGACGTAGATTACTACTCAAAGCCCTTTTTAGTCTTTTTCCTCAACTCGAAGGAATATAAAAGTTTCAATATTTTAATATTGACACCCTGTTCACTTTTCAATAGCATTTTAATTACTAAATCTAAAACAAAAAGTTGCATTTTAGCAGATTTCCCTTAAGGGAAATCAGCTATTGAGGTTGTACTCATGACGGAATTTTCGACATTTTTCTTCAAATGTCCATCGATCCTACCTAGTAGATGAAGAAAATGAGGTCCGTTCAAAACTGTATATATATATATATATATATATTTGTCTGTTACCGCTCTAGTGGTCGCAATTTTTATTTAATCCTTACCAAACTTCATATTTAAGCGTTTTATGTAAAAAGAAAGATCAAGTTCGTTTACGGCTTAAATCGGACCAGAGGGAGGGGGGGTTTAGAGGGGAGGATTTTCGAAAATTCGAAATATCTCCTTTACTATACGTCGGATCGAAAACTTTTACAGAATCAATCTTATTGTAAATTAAATTTACTAAAAATATTGTTATATACATTTATTCTCTATCTTGAATATTAACCGAGATATTTGCATTTTTCAGTTTTCACCAAACCGCCACTTCTACTCATGTTACGTAAACAATACTCTGATACATAATAAATCACATTATTGGAAGTTTAAATACCAAAAATTGTATTCAAGAGACCTTTATTATACGAGATACATGCAAATATGCACTGGTGACTCCCTCCCCCCATCTTAAAGTTTTGGACTACTAAAATTTTATTGATTGAGATAACAATTATTCTGACTCATTATTAATTACAGTACTAGATATACTAAATAGTTCTCAATAAAATTAATGTGTTATATTCTGATATATTTCAGTAATTGTTTTTCTTTCCGGTGTGAGGCGGAACCCGTTTGTTTACATTTCTAACCTAACGCTTCCTGTCGGCAGGCTATTGAAATTCGATGAAACATTTCTTATTTCCGTTTGTATTTATTCACGGTGTTGTGTTAGCAGTATGTATATTTATCTATTACTAAACTTTACGAGGGAAATCTGCTTAGTTTACGCAGCCCCTGCGTGACGGACTTTTATAGCAATGTTAAATTAAAAAAAAAAAAAGAAAAAAAAAAAAAAAAAAAAAAAAAGGACGAAGGCCAGATGACAAGAACTTTTCCTGGCCTTTTCCCATTTCAACAAACAATATGCTAATTTGTGGTCACATGAATGTTTTATTATTTACACAGAACCAATCTTATTGCAAATTTAATTTCCTATAAATGTTGTTGCTTGCATATTTTCTTCATCATGAATATTAACCAAAATATTTCTATTTATTAGTTTTTAGCCTTCAGTAATCCACCACTTTTACTCATGTCATATTAAAAATATATTGCTGTTTTATCATGAACTACTTTATTCGTAGCTTAAATACCAAATATTGCTTTCATTGGACTTTTATCGGAGATATGGGAAAATATTTTCCCCGTGGGATCATAATTTAAGATTTTACGATCTAAACTACATGATTTTTGTTTGATCAAAGCCACTCTTGATATTAAACTTTTTCATGGAAACTAAAGATTTTAGTAAGTACTGACTGAAATTGGCATGGGGGGGAGGGGGAATAATTGAAATACATCTGTGATTATGAGACACATTGAAAAATTATATATAACCAATCTTGTTGAAATTTTAATTTTCTAATAAATATTGTTCTATGCACATTAATCTGAACTTGAATATTTACTGAGTTATTTGTATTTTTCAGCAGATTTCCCCTAAGGGAAATGAGCTATTGAGGTCGTACTCATGACGTGATTTTCAAAAAAATTCCTCAAATGTCCATCAATCCTACCCAGGAGATGGAGGTCCAATCAAAAATTGTGTATTTGTGTGTGTGTATTTGTCTATAAACAATCTAGCGGTCACAATTTTTATTTGATTGTTACTGAACTTGATATATAAGCATTTCATGCATAACTAAAGGTCAAGTTCATTAATGGCAGAAATCACACTGGTGGGGGGGGGCTTTAGAGGGGGAATTTAGAAAATTCAAAATATCTCCGATATAATGTGACAGTTTGAAAAATTATGTAGAACCAATCTTATTGCAAATTTAATGTTCTGTTATTCTGTACATGTATTCGCTATGTTGAATATTAACCGAGGTATTTCCATATTTTAGTTTTTGGCACTCTGCAAACCCCCATTCCTAGGGGGCTCAGGTTGGCCGTGCGAGTTAGGGTGTTGGTCCTAATCTCCCATGGCAGACCTATCAAAATCTCCCATGCCCACCCTGGGCAGTGAAAATTTATTTAATGACGGCCATATTAAATAAACTCCATAGGCCCACCCTGGATAGAAAAGGATGGTAACCTATAGATAACCCGTCCCGATTAGCCTAGTTGCATAAAGTGGACGTAAAATTAAAAAAAAAAAAAAAAAAAAAACCCACTCCTACTCATGTCATATTAACAAGCTGTTATATCATGAACCACTTCATTCCAAAGTTAAATACTAAATATGGTTTTCAATAAGCTTTTATTTTGTGAGATACATGCAAATTCATTGTGTGATGACATCACCAAATAAGATTTTACATTCTTTTATCAAAAATGTTTACATTATCTATACCATACTCGATATTTAAGGAATTTCAATAATTTAAAAACAATTGAGAAAATACAATTCGACAAATAGAACACTTTCTTCATTTTTCATGTAAAAAAAAATGTGTGATTTCAAATTTATCAATTTATTATAAAATTAGACTAAATAAATTCCTAATCCCCTCCTCCACAGGAAGTAAGATTTTGAAAATTCAGCTCATCTTCTTAATTCTTTATTTATTTTCATACTCTTTTTATTGTGAAAAATCAGTTTTGAGGAACACCTTAGAAGCTTAGTATCTAGGGACGACCAAATGTCCAAAGTAATAATTTTAAATTTTGATAAGCCAGTTTTAATAAACGTAAAGCAAATTATATAAACAATAAAATTACTTAATAAAATAGATAATAGCCATCAACAAATGTATCGATCCCCTCCCAAAAAGACTGTGGTTGGTGGTGAGAAAATCGTCCATGACTAATCTATAAAAACTGTGGATGTCTCGATGAGTCATGAGCTGGCCAAATGGGGATAAACAGCGGAAAGTGTTGAGTGATTAAAAAGCTATGTGAGCCGATATTGTATACAACATTAACAGCTGGCTTTATTAAAACAGTTCAAGGTTTGGTTCTCGTTGAGAAGTGCCTGCTATTCTAGGACTGTTTACTGACAGGTAAACCAATATTTAGATTCGAGTCGGCTTCTCTTAACTCCGGAAATCGAAGGTGTTAGTGGCTCATATTATCGGAACGTACAATTAATGATATTAAAAATAAATTCCCCGTATAAAATAATCACTGTATACCCAGTGATGATTATATACAGTGATTAACATATACCGTATGTCAAACTGTTTGTAGACATATTTCACACATTTTATTTTATTATTTCCAGCAGAGATAATGGCCTTAAATAAAATTCGACACATACTACTAATTAATATGGAAAGCTCTTGTAAAGATTTACACATAGATTTTATGAGCCTTATATTCACCAGATGCCAATAAACAAAATTCACTACTGCAAATAGACTCTCATTTCTTATTTCATATATACAACATTTTTTTAGATGAATTATGCCACACATATGTAATATATATTTACTTTTTTTAAGGTACTTGAACCATTTTAAAATTTCAAAAGAGCATTACAGGATTGCCAGCAATACCAAACACTCATTGAGCATTTCATCTATCTCTGGCCGAGGTGTGGAGAGAGCTTCATTATGGCTTGGCTAGCTCAATCAACAAAACCTATAATCCAGAGACCCTTTGATAAATTACAACAAAATGGCTTCGAATACACTTGTTCAACATGACGTTAATTCATAGCAAAACTTGAAAAAGCAAAGCATTGGCACATAAGCTTTAGAATTTCAATCTGTTATTAAACTGAATAAGCTAGAAGTGGCTGACTGACAGCTGCACCTGTTCTCACAAATGCATAGCTAAACTTAAAAAATATAACATATGAATGTTTATTCCAATAGATAAATAAAAATATAGAAACACATTATATATAAAAGGGGATATCAACTTGAAGTCTTCAATTACCAGAGATTTGTGATTTTTTAAAGATACCCCTAAATGACTTTAATTTTTAGCATAGTTAATTTTTTTTTTGAGTTATAGCAATGACGAATAGTTAGGCAAATACATGTACAAAAACCCTAAAATATTTGAAAATGTTCTGATGTTATTTAGCACCTAAATTAAAAGACTAAAGTTTTTATATGGATTGAACTTAAAACTAACAAGTGTATTACAGGAAATTTGTGTAGTTCACAACCTAAAAAATAAATATACATGTATATGAGTTATATCAGATACATAATACAAATTTCATACTAAAAACTCTCGTTCCAGCCTTAAGGCATGTCAATTGTAAAATTAAAATATTAACTGTTAGCTTTTGTAAATAATTAAATGAATAAACATAACTGTGAGAGTGTGTATATATAATAAAATAACACATTCAACTCCTACAGTATCAGAGCTTCTTTATTGCCAAAGCTGAAAGGCAATCATTGGCTATCTTTATTAATACCTGGAAAGGGCAATTTTATTAACACCAATAGAGATAAGGGTTTTAAAATAAGAGTTGGCTCACTTCAAAACAACAGATCACACCTTAATTGAGGATAAAATCCAAAAATAATTACACTGTCAAGTAAAGAATTCATGAGTAATGTAAACAATTAGTCCTTGGACAATATGAATGTGAGTCAATCCATCTGTCATTGTACTAGTTTCTGTGTTTGCTTTCTTACCACCATTCAGATTTTTTACAATAATAATATTCCCCACAAAATTCAAGAAATTACATATAAGGAGCAAGCTGTGTCAAGTATCAACATCGGATGCAACAAATTAATCGAATGTAAATAAGAGCAGAGAGAACACTCGTAACATGCAAACATAGCGAGTAGAATTACATCTCGTCATATTCTGTAGTCTTCATTAAATCGAAATACACAATATGGAATGCACCATATTTACTGCTCGACTTACTACAAACCGGAACAAATAAAAAGACAAACTGTATATTAAGAGGCTGTAATTATAGGAAGCTGAATGTAATGTTTCGAAATACAGAAATAAGTATAAATAGAATGTATATAAGTAAATTGATTTTTACCTAGGATCAGGAAGAATTATCTTCTTGCTGGCCCTAGCAGCTGGAGTGCATTTACTCTTTTCCATAGCCATTAAATAGCTCACATCCGCGAGCACTGCTTCTAAATCTGCCATGTTTACAAAGTAGAATGTAGAAGAGAGAAGAACTATGCACTAGGCCTATGGCCTGCCCACAATCACAACAATTCAATGATCCTCATATTGGGGGAGTTTATCAATCGAATTACTATTTATTAGTGATATCTCTAGCCAGTTGATTGTCACGCATAGTCCAAGACGAATATTTACATAGGGCATCCCGATCGAGGGAGGGATAACAAATTTATTGCAGCAAACATGAGCCCAAGAGGGAATTAGCGAGAAGCCCCACTACTGAGCAGTCTGATCAAAGATCTACGCCTTCTACCTCCTTAGTTTGACTTCACTATCTAATATTATATCTTACATTTATACACAAAGGAAAGCCGTCGAAATTTATCGAGAAAATATGCCTGTTCCGAGTATTTGACGAGAATAAATAAAAATAACTCTAGTTAAAAAGGAAATGAGTACAAGTTGACAGATGAGAAATTGGGTTAGCCCAGGCAACAGCTGAGAGTGTGGGTGTAATTGGATTTCATTTAGTAGTAGTATTATCATTGACAAAGATGGCTGCCATTCAGCCCTCGCCCCGTTCCTTGTTCACAATATCTGCTTAGCGCCAGCAACTCTACTTCCGCCAGTGGCAGCTACTAGTCTCTTTATAATCGATAGCTAACGATCGAATCGATTTGCTCACAGTTTTAGCAGATTTCCCTCTAGCTGATCACATATTCACCTTGTATTTATAACAAGATTTACGACAAATTTCTTAAAATCCCCATCGACCCTACCAAGGGAACAACGAAAATCGTAAAAAAAGGTCTGCTCAAAACCATATATATATATATATATATATATATATATATATATATATATATATATATATATATATATATATATATATATATATATAATTCTAGCGTACGTGTGTATGTCACTGAACTCCTCCTAGACGGATGGTCCGATTTGATTGAATTTTTGAATACGCGTTCGGGTGACGCCCCGGATGGTTTAGCGCCGCAGATCGGTCCGGCAGATGGAACATGTCTCCGGGCGAAGGGCGAAGTTATTGGTAATGTAATGAAGTGTTGATGTGTTTATCTTATGTATGTCCTTAGAGTTTAAGTATGTCATTTAAATAAACATGTTTTCAGCTGCGAGAGGTTTTCACTTTCAGACATTGTTATTTATTGTCCAAATTTATTTTAATTTGATTTGAATGTTGCAATTACTTTCTATTCTTTATTTATATTTATGTATTTGTGTTATTATTGTTTAGGGTTTTTATTTATTTCAGTTATTGGTCTACAACTGTTTGTTTTTAAGAACGTGTAGTGCGCATTCTACCTGATAATCACAGAACTAAAACGTCTTCTTTTCCTTCTCATTTTTCCTTTTCTTTTTGCGTACCAAGTTTTTGCGATTTTTATTTACTATTTGTTTTTAGGCAAACGTACATATAACAAATGTTGTTTTTTGCGTTATTAAGTGTAGATTTTTTTTTAACATAATATTATTAAATTTATTATCCTAATCGCTTGATATATAATGCAGGACAACGTCTGCCGGGTCCGCTAGTAACTAAGCAGATTTCGCTCTATCTACACAATGGTAACACAACAGCAACGTCAATATTAACCGAATAAATACAAACGATTATAAAAACCTCCCGGCGGGAAGCGGCTGAAATGTAAACAAACAGGTCTACCAACCACTCACCGTAATGAAAAACAATTACTCAAACATGTCAGAATATAACATATTAATTATATTGAAAACTATTTACTATATCTAGTACCGTAATTTATAATGAATCAGAATAATTTTTATGCCAATCAATCAAATTTTAGTAGTTCAAGAACTTAAGACGAGGGGGGGGGGGCGGATCACCAGAACAAATTTGCATACATCTCGTAGATTAAAGGTCTCTTGAAACCAATATTTGGTATTTAAGCCTAGAGCAGGGGTCTCCAAACTACGGCCCGCGGACAGATTTTGACCGGCCCGCGGAGAGCTAGCATACTTGAAAACTACTTTTAGAGAACATATTTTTTATAGCAAATTAAATTTAGTTTACTGAAGTATTCGATAGAAGGTACTACCTATTTCCGCTAGTGTCCACCAGATGTCGTGTCACGTTACTCCTCATGGCTCGTACTCTACGACTAATCTAGAAATTACAGATAATGACAGGAAAATTAATAATATGCAGTGTTGCCGTTTTGCGGACTTTAGTCCGATTTGCAGCCTTTTTTAAACGTTGCGTACTTTTTCGGACTTTTTTTTCATCAGTGAACTATTTCACTTTTTACCCCCGGCAACAATGATAATATGGTTTTGGCCCTCGGAACTTTCTGGAGTAATCAGTATGGCCCGAAGGCTGGAAAGTTTGGAGACCCCTGACTTAGAGCAAACAGGTTCATGATATAACGGCTTATTGTGAATATGACATAAGTGTGGGGATTTAAATGAAAACAATAAAAATCCAAATATCTCGATTAATATTCATGATAGAGAAAATGTGCACATAACAACAATTATAGTTATTTTAATTAGCACTAAAATTGGTTCTATGCATTTTTTTTCGACACGACTTATAGTAACGGAGACATTTCGAATTTTTCAAATTTCCAGCTCTAAGTCTCCCCTCCCGATTTCAACCATTAACGAACTTGATCTTTCTTTTTTACATAAAACGTTTAAATGTCGAGTATGGTCAAACAAAAATACACACACACACGATCTCAGTTTCAAGCATATCAGTACTCAAGAAGTCAGTATGGCTCATCTCTGTCCAATTTTTTTTGAATCTTTAATAATAATATACCAATCTTGAGGAGAATATATATTTGGAATCTTTTTGGATTTTTTTTTTTCAATAATGCCAAAGTCAGCATCATTCGGTAAGTAACTATGACCACTAACTAAGAATTTTAAATCAATTGTTGAAATTTGCATTGCTGCATTCATATCAAGCTTCATTAAGCTCAGAACTAATTTTATATTTCTGTTTTGCTCTGTGCAAGAGTCGCAAATAGAGAACAATATTTTGATAAGTGGTTGCATAACGTTCAATGGTACTTAGGGACGTTGCGATACTACCGATATGGGTAGGTATCGATACTTTTGTTTCGATACTAGGAGTATTGGTATCGATACTTTGCTTCCGATATTTCAACGGTATCGCAACAAAAAGATGAGTATCGGTATCGAACGTTTGATAATTTAATATCAACTAATTACATTGAAAGTAAATTAATAAAAATTTCAAATTTAAAGTAA
Organism: Riptortus pedestris; assembly: GCA_019009955.1. Classification (NCBI taxonomy): domain Eukaryota; kingdom Metazoa; phylum Arthropoda; class Insecta; order Hemiptera; family Alydidae; genus Riptortus; species Riptortus pedestris. The sequence continues at coordinate 5,507,508 of CM032232.1, forward strand.
ATTAATAAAAATTTCGAATTTAAAGTAAATAAAATACATGATAATGAGTAATAAATCAAATTATGTCGTAGTACGATATTTCAAAGGCAGGGGATAAAGGATAACCTTCAATTGAGGATTACCTACATTCTTCATCAATTTCCACAATGAAACAAAAAAAAAATATTTTTTTTTATATTTTAAGAAACAAGAAAATGTTTTATAACAGTAATAAATCATAATTTTTTTTTCTAAAAAAACCTGATTTAATGTTTCGATACCGATACCTATGGTATCGATACTTTTATACCATTATGGTATCGATACCAGATATCGGATCGAATCCAGTATCGCAAGGTCACTAATGGTACTTTCCTGTTATGGGGACCCCTACTGGAAAATATCAATATTTTCGATATACAATGTTTCTCCATTTATCGATATTCTCGATACGTTAATTAAGGTTAGGTTTAGAAAAAAAAAACAATTATTAACGATTAAAGCGTTTAATGAAAAAATATTATAAAACAATAAAAAAAATTAAAATATCTATCTAAGATAACGGCACAAAGGAAGCTATATCAGACGAAATGCAATCAAAACGATTTAAATTGTCGTGTTTGATGTATTCCCTCGACATATATTCTGAGAGTCTAAATGGTGTCGTGATGTGCCGCGATGCCTTTTATTTCTACATTTTGCTGATCCCACAAACGCTCCACCTGTTGTGTGTTAGCTCCAGCGATCAACAAAATGGTAGCTGTGGTTAACAGTAAAATGTCAGAATCCCGCCTTTTCAAGATCTTCGGTTTTATAACCTTTTATAACAGTCCGACATAATTGTAGAACCTACTTCAATATGGTTTTCGAATGGCATTCATAAATGTTTCCGCCTTCCTATCTAGACTTTACACCATCGTCCGCTGGTCTCAGGGCAAAGTCCACCGAAACACTCTCCGAGTACCGCTTTTCCTTTTAGCAAATAAACTCTCGTCTATTCCAACCGGAAAACCATTTCCACCGATTTCGGCAGCATTTTTCTTCTCGAGAGCATCGACGGTTACTTCCCTCATGTAGTTATTCCAATCTACTGTTGTATTTTTATTCATTCCCAATTGCCTTTCACAAAAATCAACCGATGTTAGCTCTTCACACCAAACGTATATAAAGCGAACTGCAGTCGTGAATGCCATTCTGCTTCCCCCAAACCAACTACCAGCACCTAAACCTACCTTGGTTTTGCGACAGTTGCATTTCCAAATTTCGCCAGCAACATAATTCTTCATACAAATACCTTCGTCGTTCATTATGCAACAGCCCCTTACTTTTTAAAAAAGTAATTCGACTCTTTTCTTCTGTTGCTAAATCCCACAGTAACATTTTATAACGCTATGAAAGTACGACTCTACTGAACACAGAGAATACTACAAAACAATGGCGGTATATTTATTCTAGTTAACAGCTGATCTTGTATTCCCGGTGTTCATTCATATCGAAACAGTAGCGATATCGTATCGACATACTGTGTTTAGGATAAGGTAAGGCCTTCTGCAAATCAAAAGTGCAAACATAGTCATTTTTATTCGCTTTAGTTTCATCTTCTTTTAGCCTTTCCCTTGCCAGTTCTACTTCTGATAAATGCAACACTTTATTATTTTTAGCTTCATATTTTTCCTGGGGAGAAGTTGCATAAATGATTTTTTCTGTAATCGTTGAATAATGGTAACATTACTAAACTGAAATGAGTGAAGAAAGTGAAACATTTTGCAATAGAGTGAAGAAAGTAATCACTTTGTTCACAAGTGAAGAAAGTGAATTGCCTTCTTAATTAGTAATAAGTATAAATTAAAAAATAATTTGAAGTTGGAAATTAAATGCTTTTAAATGTTTCTTAACATTGTAAGAATTTATTTTAACAAAATAAATTGAAATGTGAATGAATTATTAGTGTAAATAATCAATATATTTTAAAATTTAAATATAATAATAATTAAATTCATTGTTAATAAACTGCACTTGATTATAACTGCACTACTTCACAATCATCACTAGTTGTTTTATAACTATGCTTAAAACCTCAGAGTAGTGGGTAATAGTTGGGTTTCGGCTAATAAAGTTTTATAGATTCTTCTTTTAGAGGATTTTTTATTTGCTGACAGTTTCGGGCAACCGTTGGCTCCCTTCTTCAGAGCAGCTATTTAATATGGGGGAAGAGCAGAGAGCACGAACTGCATACAGTGGAGACTACATTTTTATACATAGTCTCCACTACAAAACAAACAAATAGACAAGAAAAACAAATAGACAATGAAATATCGCGAATTTTTATTTCAGGCCTCCCTTATAACCCCCACTCCCGTTCTAACCTAAACATTTTAATATAGCTTATAATCATGGAAGAATTAATGCTAATTGACATACCGAGTTTTGTTAAGTTCGGTTCAATCGTTAGCGCCCAATAAAATAGTTGACTCCCGCTTTAGTTTATAGTGTATATCTCGTTTATACATTGTTAAAAGACAAAAATTAATATCACAAAAGTTACTCTAAATAACAAAATAAACAACTTTTGTTATGTTCATATTTGCCGAAAAACGAATAGAAAACGAAATACCGCTATTTTAAATTCAGGCCTCCCTTACAACCCCCACTCCTGCCCGTCCTTAGAAATGTTGGTATGGCTTATTATAATGAAAGCGTTAGTGCTAATACACATACCGAGTTTTATTTATTTCGGTTGGGTCTTTTGTCCCAAATAAAATTGTTCACTTCCGCTATAGGTTTTAGCGTATATCTCGTTTATAATTTGGTATACGAAAAAAAGGTATATAAAAAAGTTACTCTAAATAACAAAATAAACAACTTTTGTTATGTTCATATTTGCCGAAAAACCAATAGGAAACAAAATATCGCTATTTTTAATTTCAGGCTTCCCTTATAACCCCCACTCCTGTTCGTCTCAGAGGATATTAATATAGCCTAAAGTCTAAGTTGGGTTAGTAGTAATATACATACCGAATTTCATAAAATTCGGTTTAGCCGTTTATGCGTGAAAAGGTATCAAACAAACAGACACGAAAGAAACAAAATGCAGTTATGGTGTCTGTGACAAAAGACCCAACCGAAATAAATAAAACTCAGTATGTGTATTAGCACTAACGCTTTCATTATAACAAGCCATACCAACATTTCTAGGGACGGGCAGGAGTGGGGGTTGTAAGAGAGGCCAGAAATTAAAAATAGCGATATTTCGCCTAATATTGGGTTTTCGGCAAATATGAACATAACAAAAGTTGTTTATTTTGTTATTTAGAGTAACTTTTGTGTTATTCATTTTTGTCTTTTAACAAATTATAAACGAGATATACACTATAAATTAAAGCGGGAATCAACTATTTAATTGGGCGATAACGATTAAACCGAACTTAAAAAAACTTGGTATGTCAATTAGCATTAATTCTTCCATGATTATAAGCTATATTAAAATTTTTGTGTTAGAACAGGAGTGGGGGGGGGTTATAAGGGAGGCCTGAAATAAAAATTCGCGATATTTCATTGTCTATTTTTTTCTTGACAAACATGGACAAAACAAAAATTTTTTATTTTGTTATCTAGATTAACATTTTTTTATACATTTCTCCAGGAACAATGTGTGGAGCAAGTAATTTCGTAGAAATATTGATATGCTCAACAATTCATTCCTATTTGAACTATGAGGTACCTCAGCTGGAAATATTAATTCAAATCTATGTTAATATTTTGTCCTTAATAACTGAAATCTATGCGTAATGCATAGAATATGACAATTTGGAGGACAATGAAGACTTACATAACAAATTAATTTTATTATTAACAAATGCCAACTACGGTTATTAACCCGTTAATCCATTAAATGTCAAAATATTGTGCAAAGTAAAGCCTTGCCAAAAAAATACCATCACCATTCAGCCTCAAATCAATTCCCGGGCGAAGCCAGGTATCTGAGCTAGTATATATATATATATATATATATATATATATATATATATATATATATATATATAAAATAGTTTTGAACAGGTCTTATTTTCGTCATCTACTAGTTAGGATCGGTTGACATTTGATGCTATTTTTCGAAAATCACGTCATGAGTACAACCACAATAACTAATTCTTCTTAAGGGGAATCTGCTAAAATTTTCTTAGGTGTAATTTTTGTCGAATGTGTATAGTCCCTTGTTTAAAAGGAAGCTTTTCTGTCTAAGGAACTCGGCGGGCATTTTGTCAATAAGCATATCGATTGTTGGAGCCAGCTGTTGTCTAGGGAGAGGTTTCCCTCACTTGTGCTTACTCCGTGTTTGGCAAATCTTTGCTATGGATCCTATCGATGAAGAAGAGATATTCGCTGATGCAGAAGAGAGGGCTGACTACCTCACTCAAGGTTTACAACTGACAACAACTCTTTACCTCATTTAACTTGTCATTTGATTCAATTAGTAATGGCTAATGGCTTTTTCTTGTAGGAAGTGATATAATCTCCAAGTATGGCTGGTACATTTTCGCTGGAGTTGTTCTAATCGGACTGTTTTGGACGAGGATTCAAAGATATTTGGACCGTCTCTATGACAAATATGAGTCGAGGAGATATGCAGCCAAGTATCATAAAAGTTCGTATAGTTTTTCCTTGTTTATGAAGTTTCAGGCTATTTAATTTCACTCTCTTTTTTAATTGAACTTTATATTTATTTATTGTGGAGCGTTCGCTAGGAGGCGATATTGCTCACCAAAACAATAGATGGAAATCAAAATATAAAACAAACAGAGCTGAAAACAAGAATTAGCACCACTATTAGAACAGGACAAACTAAAAAGGCAACAAAACAAAACAGAAAAAATTACGAATCAACAAAAATGAAAACAAAACATTAAGTACAAAAACAAAAAATGTCTTATTAAGTAACTAGATAACTTTATAGTATTTTATTAAATTAAATTATTTATTTACGTCCACCTTTTGCAACTAAGACTAATTAGGATAGGTTTCCAGTCTTTTCTAGCTAAGAGCTCAGCTAGAAAAGACTGGAAACCTGGAGACTGGGGTGGGACTAAGGATTTTATTTAATGAGTTAGTCGATAAATAAATTCCTATTGGCAAGACGGGAATGGAACTTGCCACTTTAGGTTTACCAAGTTTCCCACGTGTGCCATGTATTTGGATTTAACTCAAAGTGTAAAAAGTTCAATGAGAACAATATTTGGTATTTATGCTTGAAATAATGTGTTTCATATAAACAGCTTATATGATGTTAATATGACATTAGTAGGACTGGGGGTTTACCATTAAATGCAAAGGTCTCGGTTAATAATCAAGATAGTGAAAATACGAACATAAAAACATTTATAGGACATTAAACTTGCAATAAAGTTGGTTCTATACACTTTGTTGATCCGGCGCATAATAACAGAGATATTAAGAATTTTCTAAATTCCTCCCCTCAACCCCCCCCCCCACACCCACTTAACAGATTTCAGCCATTAATGAACTAGATCTTTCTTTATACCTAAAACGATTAAATATTGAGTTTGGTAACGATTAAACCATAATTGCAACTGCTAGAGTGATAACAGACATATATATATATATATATATATATATATATATATATATATATATATATAAAATTTAAATTTTGATCTGACCTCATTTTCATCATCTACTAGGATCAATGGACATCTGAAGACATTTTTCTAAAATTGCACCATTTGTTCAACCTCAATAGCTGATTTCCCTTAGGAGAAATCTGTTGAAAAAAAGGGCATTGTGAAAAAATATTTTGTACTCAAATTGGGGGGGGGGGGGTAATCAGTAAGCTAAGGTTTCTGGAGACATTTTTAGGCCAACTTTTAATCATCCGATTTCGATTTTAAGTACCTCAGACACTGAATATATGTACTCCAATTAAGAGATTAATTCCTGTTTAAACAGGCTTCTCACACAAAAGATGGCGAGGTGAAATCATCATCATATCATATTTTAGTGCTTGGGAAATGAGCTTGGTTTGTGCAGCTCCTGCATGATGAGCATTTTAGTTGTTACCTTTCACTAAAGAAATTTCTATTGGCTACTGCCTATCAAACATATGACTAGATTTACCTAGTGTATGGAGATCAATGCTTAAACTTGCATGGCTTACCTGAGTCCTCATCATGAAAATATTAATTATATTATTTAATTAATTCTATTAGTATTAGTAATAAAAGCTGTGTAATGAGTGAGAGAGTGAATAGGAAGAGGAATGTGCTTTCTATCAAGCAACAGACTGAGTTTTGCATTACAAAAATCAATGGGCAATGGAAAGCTACCCTTTGAAGCAAGTTCAAAATGTTAAGATTCCACCATGAAATTTTTATTACGAAAGCTGACTTTGGCGCCTTTAAGCATCAGTCAATGATAGTAGCTGTAGAGAGAGAGTTGTACCCAGGCAACCATTTAGCCATCAACTCAAGTTATACCTTACTCTGGAATAGTTTTTGTAGGATATCACAGCAGATAGGAGATGCCATAGAAGATAAAATACTTCACAGGAGATAGAAGATGTCGCAGCATATAGGAGACAACATAGAAGGTATAAGAAGTTACAGCATATAGGAGATGCCATAGAAGATGTCGCAGCATATAGGAGACAACATAAAAGATATAAGAAGTTACAGTATATAGGAGATGGCATAGAAGATGTCGCAGCATATAGGAGACAACATAGAAGATATAAGAAGTTACAGCATATAGGAGATGCCATAGAAGATGTCGCAGCATATAGGAGACAATATGGAAGATATAAGAAGTTACAGCATATAGGAGATGCCATAGAAGATGTCGCAGCATATAGGAGACAATATGGAAGATATAAGAAGTTACAGCAGATAGGAGATGCCATAGAAGATAAAATACTTCACAGCAGATAGAAAATGTCACCAAAAATAGAAGCCTTCTCAGCAAATAGAAGACATTGCAGCATATAGGATACAACATAGAAGACAGAAGACTTCACAGCATATACTATTTTTATTAATTATACTTATTATTATAATGCAGTTCTAAAGCTCCCTAGGAAACCTATTGTTGTGGATTTGACCTCCTCGTGGGCTTATAGGGAATTTATTTAGTGGAGGGCCCATACTCTGACTAGAAATGGATGGTAGCCTGTAGATTGGTAGCTAACCTGTACAAAGCTGTCCCAATTAGGAGTAGAAGTATAAAGTGTATGTTAATAAATAACATTTAATTTATTTGACAAGCTTTGCTATAATGAGATCAATAAATCAATGAGATGCTTTATAAAGGATAAGGAACTTTAGCCCAACTTGAAGGGGCGAGATACCTTTCAATATATTATTTGTTTACCAATACTTTAAGCTTGGTTTTTGTGAGTTTCACTCCCAGAAGTTATGCCCTTTTCTTTAAATATTATACTTGATTGATTATTGATTTTTTAAGATAAGTTGCCTCATTTGTAATATACTGTATACTGTTTAGATCCTGATTTAGCGTTAGAACGGCTGGAAGGGCTGCAGCGTGCTAGGCAGAAGATGCAGGAAGAACTGGACCGCAAAGCGAAAGAATATGAAGAAAAAATGAAAGAGGTTAGAATTTTAGCCTTGCTCATTATATTTTGTCTTTGGAACCTTTTGTTTTTTTAAGTGTACATTTAAATTGGGAATATGAAATTGGGGAACAGATTCCCTGTGTCAAACATTCTATTTCTGGAACAAAATTTCATTATATTTTTTCTCCGAATGGTAACATGATATATTTGTTTTATTTTGACAGAAACTAGATTTATTATTGTTGAATTTAAGTAGCATAAGTAAAAATTATATCCTGTTGACTGTGTGATGAGAGATGTTTTTATCTTTTGCAGAAAGAAAGGCAGAAGCGTTTGGAAAGAATAGCGAAGGCCGAAGCACAAGAGAATGGGAATAGATTGGGAGATGCATCTACGTCGTCGGAAAGCACCTCTCGACCCGGTAACTATATCCCACAGTCAAGACCAGCTCATTAACTCGCTCAACATAGTTATTAGTTCCATTTAATAAATATTTTATTCTTGTCTAAACATTTTCTTGAAGGGCAAATGAAGCCTGCTATATTGTCTATTGTCTCAATAATTGCTAAACATTCTATTTTTACTTTTATTTACATATTAAATGTGTTTTATATTTTTAATTAATATAATATCCTCCTTAGTTAATGGTGGCTGTACGTTGAATTGATGCTAGCATAGAGGCTGATCTTATTTGGAGTCCTTCTAATTTCTGCGAGGCTGGTTCCTCATGGTACTCACCTCCCACCAATGTCCTAGCTGAAAATATTAAAGAGTCATTCACACAGGGGCCACTTGCTGGTATAACACACTGGTGATTTCATCTCATCACATATTCTCTATTTCTACGTAAAAAAAAAAAAAAAAAACAATGCTAAAAAAGCTACGGAGGGGGGATACTGAAGGCTCTCTGAAAACAAGAAAGGACAATTTACTCTCTGAATACTTGATTTACGAAAAAGTGTGTGCAGCAACTATTGTAGAGCATCAATAGCTTAACAAGATTGGTTCTTTAACATTTTGCGATACGACTCATAATAAGGGAGATGAACTCCCCCTATTCCACCCCCCCCCCCCCCGATTTAAGCTATTAACTAATACAATCTTTAGTGTGTAATGAAATGAAAATAGAAGAAATATATATTTTTGATTCAATATTTTCAATAAAGTGGTTCATGATATAACAGCTTTTTGCTAATATGACATGAGTAGGGGTTAAGGCTGAAAACTAAAAAATTTGCAAATATCTCCTCCGTTAATGTTAAAAATATAATAAAAATAGCGTATTGGTAAGAGCTAGAAAATTCCTGCTTTCTTTTTACCTAAAACGATTAAATATTGAGTTTGGTAACGATCAAACAAAAATTGCGACAACTTGAGTGTTAACCGACAAATAGACCTATATGTGTGTGTGTGTGAGTCTGTGTATATATAGATATATTTGAACAAATTTCATTTTCGTCATCTCTGGAGTAGGATCGATGGATATTTGAAGAAATTTTTTGACCTCAATAACTGATTTTCCTTAAGGGAAATCTGCTAAAATCTTGACTCTCTTCTACTCCAGTTAAATTAAAAATAATCAATAAAATGTTTGCTCACACTTCATTTCATTCGAAAGTTATAGAAGATCTCAGTTCCAATGCATCAGATCAAAAGTCCGCCATGCACGGACTGAATAAACTAAACAGATTTCCCTCGTGCTGGTGTAACACACTTAATATTCCCTATTTCTGTAATGAAATATAAAAATAATGGAGATATTTAAATTTTCAAATTCCCCCTCTACTTAGGGTCTGATTTCAGTCATTAACTATTATGGTCTTTAGTGTAGGATGAAACAGGTAAATATTGAGTGTGGTATAGAACAAATCAAAATTTTCGAGTTACGAATTTAAAATCTTAAATGATGACGTCATCACACAACGTATTTGCAAGTACCTCGTCTAGTAAATCTGTTGAAAACAATATTTGGTATTTAAGCTTCGAATGAAGTGGTTCATTATTTAACTGAGTATAGTTTATGTGACATTAATTTAAAAATATATTTACAATAAGATTGATTGAATATATTTTTTGTATCCAATGAATAGTAATGGAGATATTTCGAATTGTATAAATTTGCCCCTATAAACCCCTCTCCTACTGGTTCGATTTTAGCCATTAACGAACTTGACCTTTAGTTTTGCATGAAAGCGTGTTGGTAAGAGCTAGAAGATTCCTGCTTTCTTTTTACATAAAACGATTAAATACCGATTAAATAGTTAGGCAATGATCAAACAAAAATGTTGGCCTCTAGGAATAAAACCGAAATAACGCATGATTCCAGTTTGCATTAACACACAAATTTTTTTCATCTACTTGGTAGGATCAATGGACATTTGTGGAAATTTTTCAAAATTCCTGTTATGAGTACAACCTCAATAGCTGATTTTCCTTAAGTAATAAATTTGAATGATTTTATTTCTGCCCCTTTCTAATCTTTCCCTCTCCCTCCCTCAATCGATTTTGATCAGTCATTGTTGAAGTGTACAAGAAGATGGTACAACATAAACATGAAATTTCAATATTCTAATGCAAGTTGTTTTCAGCATTACATACAGTCAGGAACACATGATGAATTAAAATTTTTAAAATTGTGGTTATTAGCTCCTCAGATAGTTTATAATACATTATTATAATGTAAGTCTAAGAAAAAGTATTAAATACATGAAATATTTACTTTTGTCTGAAGATTGTCCATGTTTTGATCAACAAGTGGTAGTAACACTCCTAAACTGTTTCTGATAAGAGAACCAATGCTACCAACCTCTTCTAGTCATCTTCTGTTTCTATTGGCATTCTCACATACTGTTTTAAGTGTTGCCTCACCCCTTCCAAACAATTTGTCATTTTATAGAGTATTGTAAATACACCACGCCCTGAAGAGAGATAGCTCATTAATCATACGATTAATGTGGAGGAAACATTACTTTATAGCCCCCCCCCCCCTTTTTCCCCTATAAGCTTTGTCCTCCTTTCCTCCGTGCTTTTGATAAGACTTTTAGCTGTCACTTACCTCATTTAGGACTTCCACATTAGATTTTTTTTTTTGCCAACTTGTTCTGTTGATTATGGGCTAAATCCATATTTCCAATGCTCCTAATTTATTATTTTATCTTTTATGAAGGTTCCAACTTCCCTATAAGTCAGTACACTTCTAATCTTTTCAATCAGCTATTGAGGTCGTACTCAAGATACAAAAATTTATTCAAATGTCCATCGATCCTACCCAAATGAGGTCCATTTAAAATTTTATATATATATATATATATATATACATATATACATACACATAGACACACACACACACACACACTTGTCTGTTACCGCTCTAGTGGTCACAATTTTTGTTTGATTGTTACCAAACTCGATATATAAGTGTTTCATGCAAAACCAAAGGTCAAGTTCATAGTTAATGGCTGAAATCTGATCAGTGGTAGATGGGGGAATTTCAAAATATCTCTATTGATATGAGTTGGATCGGAAACTTGTATAGAAGCATTCTTATTGCAATTTAATTGTCTATAAATATATACATTTATTCTGAATCTTGAATATTAACCAAGATATTAGCATTCTTTAGATTTCTGCCTTCAGTAACCCCCCCGCCCCACTCCTACTCAGGTCAGAATAACAATATGCAGTTATAGTATGAACCACTTTATTCTAAGTTTGAATACCAAATATTGTTAACTGTAAATATGCGAGATGCGTCCAAATTTGTTATGTAATAACATCATCAATTACTGATGTCATCATACAATTACCATACTCGACATTTAACCATTTCAGTGAACACTAGAGATCATATATGTTATTATTGGCAGAAATCGAACATGGAATAGTGGGGAAATCAAAATATTTATGTTATTAGATCAGTGGGATTGAAAAATGTTATAGAACCAATCTTGATAAACTCTATTGATGATCTACAATTTGGTTCTATAGATTTTGTTCATTACTCAAGTATTAAGCAAGTTTTTTGTAAACTCTTGTTTTCATCCTTCAGTAATCCTCCTCCGCCCCTCACCTTCTACTCATCGGTTTTTTTAATATGGAAATAGGGAATATGTGGTGAGATGAGATCACAAATGTGTTATACTAGCAGGTGGGAAATCTGCTTAGTTTATGCAGCCCCTGCGTGATGGACTTCTTTTTATTACAGTTCAGCATTGATGTCATTAAATACCTGGAGTGATGATCTTTACTAATTAAGTTAGCAGTATGTTCGTTAGGTATCTACACAGTATGTATTTGTCTGAAATGTTAAATAAGCCCGTTGCTTTTTCAGAATACAATCCGCTGATGGGCGACACAGCTAGAGGTTACCGCCCCCCTCGGAGGAGCGCCTGTCCTGGCGGTGGCTGTGGAAGATAATCCCCTTAACTCTCCATTAATTATTTGTGTTACTCATATATTTTATAAATAAAACAAATATTAATTGTTATTAATTTATTGTATTTTAACACACAATTTACAACAATTAAATATTCTTTATTTACATAACTATTATTTTATAAATAAACATCTAAACAAAAAATATTTGGTTTAATGCTTAATAGACATTCATTTTTATTTTACTTCTGTAAACATAGAATCGATGAGCATTTCTTTTTTTAAATTTAAAAACTATATTACGGACATAGAGAAAAGTAGGAAGCAATTAAGAATATATTATCAGTCTTCTACTTAAATATACGGTAGGCACAAAATGGAAATATAAAACATAATTTACAATTTATTGTATACTCGTACGTATTATCTAGATTTCTATGTACAAAAATACTGATTGTTAAGGAAAAACTCTTAACACAAATTTCATATTTCTATGTACTTAAATATTAATAAATTTCTATGTTTATTTATTTCATTTATTGTTTTCGAAAGCCATTCTTCCATACAATTTATCATAAAAAGAAATAATACTGTTAAAATAACTTTGACCAAGGGCAAAGCCCACTAATGAAATAACATTCCATTTCAATATTATTATATTTTTAACAATAAAATTTTAAGAAAGCATTTTTTTTTGTCCTACTTATTTCCGTTAAATCTATGAAGCCATTCATTCAGACACAGGAATTATTACAATTATAAAATGAGAGATGGTAAAAATTGAAGGATGCGAGCAAGACGAAGTGTTAATTGAGCTTGAAACAAGGATTTGCTAATAAGGGACATGATTGACACTAATAAATTATGACATTCTATGAAATGGATGGACAATATCTCAACTGTAAATCATTTTTTAAAATGACAATTTTAGCTATTTTTAAATAACATAATTCCAGCGTTAATATATAATGCTGAATATGGTGTTTCAGCTCAATGATGGATTGAAAATAAATGTGACCACATTTTTTTTTTTATTATAATCAAAAAGTAACCTATTATTAAATATTAAATTATTTTGGGTTTAAGAATTTGCAGAGTGAGAATTATTGGAGAATACCTAGAGAAAGGAGGACTAACTGTTAGAAGCCACACCCCTATAATTTCCCATTTCAAATTATTCTCTTTAAATTACCACTTTGTTTATTAAAAAAAGATTTGGGGCGCATCTTTTTAAATTTTTGCAAGACGACTAAATATCAATGTCTAATACGGTGAGATTAAGTGACTAGTTAGATTCAAGATGTAATTGGCCCAAAGCCTTATAAAGGAAGATGTGAAGAGTAATTGTAAACTAACATAAAAGGAATATATGTTAAGTGAACGATTCACTAAATAAAAACCTTAATTAAACCCACTCTGGCGAGACTGGCAACCTGTAGATAAGCCATCCCGATTAGCCTCAGTTCGATGGGCTTCTATTTTTAATAAATAAAAAACACATATACATCCCAGGAAATTATATACTTTTTAGGAGTAATAGGTTCACCTTTAATATATTACCAGGACAATACCAAATACAAGAAATTTAAAAGTGCATTAAAAACCTGTAGGCAGAAGAAGTTTTGTTATACACAAGCAGAATAGAAGAAATAAACATTTGAATATGATATTAACCTCAAATGTGTTGTGTTAATTGGTCCAGAAATAATTGACCAGTTATATTGTCTCTTTATGGTCAACACAAGTTAACATAAGATTAATAATGAAGTATGTCAAATAAATAGAAAATGTATATTTAATACAAAGCACATTTTTCTAATTCCCCAATGTGAATAATATAATAGTTAATGTACTGACAATACAATGTTAGAAATTCTATTCTTTGTTTTAACTTCCAAGATGAATTATTTAAGTATCCTCCTTAAGATGTATCTACAGGCCACGGCTGACAGTTGTTCCTCATTTTCAAGGAAACAAAAATGGCAAGGATAAGATTTAAAAGGGGATGCTCCCAATACGAGGCTATCCAACAATAAATGCTTTAGGAAGAGTGGAGAATTTTCCAATTGTCAGAGAGCTATTTCTCTCCGCATAGAGAGTATGCAGTTTATAACTTTAATATACATCCAATCTTGTTTGGCGTGCCTGTGAAAATGTAGATGAGGTTTAAGAATATGTTGGCAAAATTAATTATACATACTGAATTTATTTTAAGACATTTGTGCTGTATTAGTATTATTTTCTAAGTATTAAATGGAAATAAATGCATTTCATTTAATATATAGAAAGACATTATGGGATTATTAGCTTAGAGAGAGAGAGGCGATACGATAAGGGGTAGGGTGGGAGGAAGTAGGAAGTAGGGGGGGGGGTCCATTGACAGCTCCTATTGTTGCCCCAATATCAACAATCTACTCCTCACCTCCACTCTCATCTACTACACAACCAGAACTAAAACAGTTCGTCCTCTTTTCCCAACTTTTTCAAATAATGATTTTTTTTTTTTGTACAATCATATTTCATTATAACTCCAATTAAACTATTTGTCCATCACATTTTTTCTTCTTTTAGTATCATATTCAAACTAATTAAATAATTGAGCCAAATAAAAATATATATTGTCTTGAATCAACAACCATTTTCTGTTACTGCGGCTAACCGGGAGGGGTTATCTACCTACGTCACCATCCTTTTCTAGCCAGCAGGGTGGCACAAAGGATTTTATTTCATGAGCCAATAAACATATTAATACATATATTTATAGATAAGTATATAAACATTTTCTTATCTTTCTTCTCTTCTTAAATATAATACAAATTCTAATACTGCTACTCATAAAGGGGATCCTTGGAAAGGAGCATCCTCTTATAAAGGCAACCCTTGGAGAGGAACAGCCCTTTATAAAGACAATCCTCCGAAAGGACCAGCCTCTTATATAGGCAATTATGATTTGATGATGAGGCTCAAAGGACTAACACAGAGCTTAAAAAATCGATTGTTAATATCTCAATATAATATTAAGCTTTAACCGTTTAATTATGCAAAGCTACTATAGCAGCCTGTCTCAAGCCACTATAGTGACTTTGCGCAATTAAAGGGTTAAAGTTAAGTCAAACGATATTAGAGGCCTCAGATATTGTAATAATTCATTTCATTAATTTCTTATAGTTTTTAATTTGATTTATTCTTCGTGTTGTTATTACTTCTTATACAGTGTGCTTTGTTACAAATTTCTAGGTTTGTTATTACGATAAGGAGGCTGGGAGATGAGTAGGATATGGTAATGAAGCACTTTCTCTCTTATGCTAATATGGCTATACACAAAATAATTTAACTGATACAGAAGGTAATGTATTGGAGATAAATATTTCTGTGGTACTTCAATTATATCCCAGATATCCCCAGAGAATAATTAAAAATAGTTTTAATATTCGGATAATAAAAGCCAAAATAAATGGTCTTATTTGAGTATATTGCACTCGATTATTACACTCACACTGCCACAACCTTCCAAATTAAATGAGGAAATATTTTATTAATAATACTATGCACATTAAACACCACAAAATATACAGGATTTTAATAAACACAATTAAGTCTGGTGGTGGGAGGGGGGCAGAAATTGAGAACAAAACAATTGCATCTCGGACAATGATTTAGAACACAGAACATTCGTATTTGGCCCATTTTTTAACAATATTTCTCCAACAATCGACTAATGGAACACAGATCATAAAGACTTAGTTTGAAAACTTCGCTTCCCCCATACAATTCTCCAGCTCAGGAATATGAGGGTTTTGTCCAAATGTTTTTTTAGTAGAGTTTTATTAATAGAGAGAAGGGCCTCATTTCATGTCGCATTCCAAATTATAAATGAGTCAAAGCGAAAAGTTATTAATGAATGTTTAAAAGTTAATAAGAAATATTCTTGATAGAGCAATGTAATATAAGAAGTGAATATTCAATGCCCACGGTCAAAGGGTTAAACATTTATATCTACAGAATATTGATTCAACTATAAGGGTATTAAGTTCAAAATCAAACAAGATCTTGGAAATTTATATAGAAAAATAGCCTTCTAAAACATATATTTTCTGATATTATTTCAATTGAACTCTACTAATAACCAGAAAATAATTACAAGACATGGAACAATGTTAACTTTTCACCTCTCCAGGCTATCAATATTTTTGTAATATCCTGAAAAAAAAATAAATGTAAAATGATTTATATCATTGGTCCCTTATAATAAATTTACTCATTTCAACTCTGTTGTTATAAAATAAAAAAAAAACTAGAACTGGAGAAGGCCCACTGTTGCATTCCTTACTCACATTAAATATTAGTCGAGTTTTAACTGGGAGGCTATGGGAATGTTGTGCTGAGCATCACCATGAAAGTATGTGTGGTATTTCCATCACAAAAATGTTGGCTCTAGAATAAAATAAACTAAGATTATTTGGCTAACTTCCAATCTATCCATTTCCATTTTGAGCAGCATTAATTACCAGCATATCATCTCCCAAATGAATAAGGCCCGTCATTAATCTATAGTTTTTGGGTAATTACTTGCTTACCCTTTTCAGATGAAATGGATAGACTCGTAAGGACACAATTGAAGAAAGTATGTATGCATTATCCGATATTATCAATGGCTAGACTGTATATCCCAGGAAATAAAGATGTACCTTGGTCTAATATCATAAAGTTATGTCGTTCTCGAGATTAATCTCTAAAACTACATAAGATGAAGTGGGAACCGATTCTTAAATAAAATAAAAGATATACAGCCCTAAAAATCGGAGTTGAATAATGGTCTAGAAATGAATGGAGGTCTAATAGAATGACAGAACAAAGAGCTGTTATTGCAGTTTGTTGTTAGAGGTGGAAATACTGTAGCTTCAAAATGTCTGTAGCATCACTAACGTATGGACAGCTATTTCCAGAGCCCAAAAGGTTTGTAATGGCTATCCGGGATCAAGAATTGCAAGTAAATCCTAGTGAAGAGATGTGTCGAAAAATAACATTTTTTACTGATATAGACATAGCAAGAAATCTTACAAGTCTATTCAACATATAACAGGAGGATTTGAGACGCTGGCTGTTTAAAATACTTACAGAAGCACAATAATGTAGCTAAGATATATCACCAAGGATTTTTACTGGAATGCGATATGGTGGACAGCAAAGTCCCATATTCATGCTATAACCCTCAAAAATTAATTGAAAAGAATAATTTTAAAATTTATTGGGATACAACGATGATAACAGAACATTCTGTCCACAATAACACACTGGTTATTCTCATCATTAATAAGAAAAATAAATCAGCTGATATCATTGATAATTTGCTACCAAATGATGAAAATATTCCAAAAGCAATTGCCGAGAAATTGAGAAAATATCAAATCTTAGCTACAGAAGTGAAAGTGTTATACAGATTTGAATCACAGTTACAGCCATTGATATTTAGGCAAACGGACTTGTGCCTTAAAATTCTGCCAAAAGCACTATTATAATTATTTAAAGTTAGTGAAGAAGAGATCATTTACACGAGAAAATATTATTTGATAATGCCAGGGTAGTAAGTGAATTTGCCAATACCTAATAAAGTAACCCGTTTTACCAGTTGAAAAATATTTCCTGGAAACTGTGAATAAAATCCCCATAATATATATACAAACACACAAAATATTGCAATTAAAACTTATGTTCAAGTTATATAACATATAGAGCCTTCTCCTAAACTTATTTTTTGTATTTTTCATAAAGAATCATATTTTTCTAAAACTAACAGAGATTTGAAAGAAATAGAAAAGTAAAACAAATTCTAATACAAACCTAAATGATTACTCATCACAACAAATCACAATGGTAAATTCGTATTAAAAACAAACAAACAAAAAATGAACACATAGAAGTCAGTATAGAAAACTCAATAGAAATATAAACTATTTCTCATTTATAACTCTATATATTGTTGTAACTCATTACTATTAATCAAAAAGTATTATAACTTAAGGTGGGGTCTCAAACCGTCGTTAGATTCCCCAAAATGGACAATAAGCCGATCCATACAAGAAAAGAGTTCATCTATTTTTGTTTATTACACATATTAAAAAACAACAAAAAAATGAGAAGCTTTGGCTGTGGAGCTTATGAAGGGCTAAGCCATGGCACGTGAGAGATGAACTTGACACTCCCTCCCGTATCTATGATGGGCATTAGATACCTTACACCTAATGTACATTACAACAAATCACTGTCGTATTAATTTGAAAAGAGTGGAAAATACTTCTAAATTCTAATTGAAAACCGAGAAAGTAACTTTACCTTTGAAAGCACTCAATTTTAATTGTTATTATCAATTTAAATATTAATTAAAAAATATAATCGAATATGAATTATATTTTTTCCTAATATAACTAACAACAAAATAACACAGCAAACACAAACAAGATTAATTCAATCATTAGTCCAATTCATAACTAGTTATAATTAATATATTGTCTTAAATTTCTTTAAATATGGCTCCTCATTATTCATATAAAATATTCAGTCAATAGAAATGCTATTACAAATAATTGAAGCAATAAAGCAACACGTGGATTATAAAACAAATAATAAAACATTAGTTCATTCTCTGTATAATTTAAATGAATATGTTAAATCAGATTTATATTTAATAAATTATTTAACAGCATAATCGACAACAATAGCTATCAGAGTTGGGCAGAAAGTAATTACAATTTCTTGTCGGTCCAAACTAATTTAATTAGGATTACATGTAACTGTGATTTTACTTTTGGAATTTCGAGTAATTTTAATGCAGTCACAAGCAATTTCAGCTTACTATTACTTTGAGAATTATTATAATTGCGACTATTATAAGCAACCACAATTACTCCTAAATCAAATGTAATCCAATTGCAATACCAAGGAATTTCAATTCTGTAATTTCGAGTAATTTTAATGTAATTACAATTAATTTCAACACACAATTACTTGTTTATCCAAAGTAATTCGATTACAATTTCGTGTAACTGTAACTTTACTAAACTTTACAAAATTTAGAGTAATTTTAATGCAATTACAAAAAATTTCGATTCACAATTACAATCACCAAAATATCAGTAAAAAAATTAATTTAGATGCCTACTCAAAAGAAAAAAAATGTACTTGAGTCATATGTTAGAAGATATTTTTTACTTACACAACTCATGTAAATTAATTTACATTCAATGATGCAACCACTGGAACTAGCCTTTGCATGTAATTGTATTTTAATTATAGGCAGATATAATTGTGATTACTTAGAAGGATTACAGTAATTGCTCTTTGAAACCAATTATTTTTATATTATGTAGGATATAAATGCTTTCTTCCTATTGGAAGTATGGTTCTAGTATGCATATAGAATAGAAGGTGAAATTAATTATTGCCAAACTCTGTTAGCTATTCACTTATGACTAAATACCTTAAAACCTTCATAATAATGACAAGTATTGTAGGATTCTACATGAATATATTTAAATTTTAATAGGACAGATTAAATTGTATATTTTTCAGATGAGTATAAAATGAATAGCTTAGTCTTATTATAGGCTGGCATAACTCTAATGAATAAAACAGGAATGTATTGTTAGGAATCTGTAAATGCAGATTATATAGCTTAACGTAGTTTAATATTATATTTTGGCAGCTCGAGACTTTATTTTATAGGTCGAGTCCTTCCAAACAGTTAGTGGCCAAACTCGTAGAGTGCAATGGAAGATACCAAAATCAGTCAGAAAAAATTATTGTGGAACAAATTTTTATTAAAATTGAATATATATATTGGAGATGAATAAGAAATATATTTATGTATTTTTATCTATTATGAGGAACTAGTTTGTTTGTTGCAGACCTTCAGTAAAAAAAGATTATAGGAATGAAAGAGTAATATTGGGTGTTTGAATTAATTTGTAGCAAAGTTTTTCAAATATTGAGATTTTATTTTACAAAAATGGCTTTAAATATATGATTCAGTGATAGAAGCATTTAGCATGGAAATGCTTCTAAGGATTTGGCATGGACCTTGAGTGGCGAGTTCGATTCCAGACTAGGAAAGAGGAATTTATTTAGTGACGGACTCACTAAATAAAATCCTTAGTCCCACCCTGGTTAGAATAGGGTGGTAATCTGTAGATAACCCGTCCCAATTAGCCAGAGTAGCAAAAAGTGGATGTAAATATATAACAATAATATGGCATGGATTTTCATCAAGCAATGACTCAAATTCTCCATCTTCAAATTGTTTTTACTTCCCAGGTCTTTCTTTGCCTTCTTCAAAATCAAAATCACCTCTTTTAAAGGGAGCAAACTGATTCCGACACATTTGCTCAGCTAGGGCATAAATATTCACTAAAATCCTACGGCTTTTAGCAGGATTTTCTTCATGTTAAAGTAATGAAGAAGAACTCCCTGCAAAAACACTTTATCTGGTGTGAAGTTAGGCATATTTGATTAAGTAAAATGATTAGCTAGTTACGTTTGAACCGAATTACTTAGACTAAAAAGAAAGGCCAATGACAGTCGTATTACGCGTGAGAGGAGTCAGACTATCAATTGGAAAAGCCCACTAGTAGAGCCATCTATGACGCTAAAATGCTACAAACTAATTCAACTACCCAATATTTATGCTACATGGAAAGAGGTAATTACTTCATTTTCAATTAGATCACATTGTTTCATTGCACTTCATATGCATGCAATATTCCTTATAATTGCAAGTTGAATCAGTTTGATAATTTTTCATGAATTAGTAACTCAAGCAGGAATTAGTAGTAAATGAAAACAGCAAGCAAATAAATATCAAATGAAGGGTAGATACTTCAATAAAGATGAAGCATTGGGGCACAAAGGAATAATAGTATCACTTCATCAATATCAACTAATTTTGTAACAAAGTTTGTGTAACCCAATATTAATTAATTCTTCAAACATTTATTAAAAAAAAAAAAAAAAAAAAAAAAGCTTGGAGTATGAATTGTGTAATATCTTTAACCAGCAAAGACCATGACGAATTTTGAAACACATAAATACACTTTCAGTCTTATTCCTATAAAAAAACTTTAATCTTGAATAAAATAAGAAAGAGGTTCCTGTTACAGAGTCCCGGTAATTGAGTAAAAACTTCAACCAGGTCTAAAATTGACGGCCATAATGGAATCATTAGATTGTTTATAAAGTCTCCAGGAATATAGTATAGTAAAATAATATTAAAAAATGCTGACAACCTCAGACTCTGTAAAAACAATTAATAAGCCCCTAATATACAAATAGCTATACAATTAAATAAGATGTTCATTATTTAAACAATGATTCCCAGATGAAGAAGATTAGTTTTTAACAAAGAACAACAGACTATAACCAAATGAAGTTCACAACTCAACGTTAAATACTTATTTTTCCTGTATAATTCAACTTCATTCAGAAATTATAAAATGATTTATAGGTTTATGTGCTATTATTTATTTTTTAAATTCCTTGTCAGATTTGAATATAGTATTTGGACGGAAGGAACTTTTTGGCAAAATTAGTGACAAATTTGGAGTTTAGCCCAAACATTTTTGTAAATGAAAATGATTCCATTTCGAATTTCAGTACAATAATGTCTTGATTCTGCAAATTTCAATATTTCATATTCCTCTACTCAATTCTAACAAGTTAAATATTATATAAATCCAAGAGTTGCAGTAATCAGTAAATAATTATATACTTGTTAAAAATAACAGATAACAATTATTTGCAGGAATTCATCATGCCTACCAACCTAAAAATCAAGAGATTATCTTTCGTGGCGCTGGGCCATGTTCAGTTTTAAATTAGATGGAATTTTTTTTTAGATATAGTACATAGACTCACAATGTTCTGCAAATATATGAATGTCTATCAGTGAAAATAGGATATTTTCCTTTCCATTCATGGGAGACGCTAAAATCCCACATTTGTTGAAGGTAAGCAGGTGAAAAACAAATTAAATATTTTCCTCTACATGTTTCCATGACGTCCTTCACGGCGCCTCTTCAGAAGTTGTACTAATACTCTAAACTGATTTGACCTTACCACTGTGCCAGTCACGTCAAGACTTACACAACTGAGAAGACAATACAAATCACCTCATTTCATCGATACTGTTGGAAATGTTTTGTAATTATATAAAAATATGTAGGGATCTCTTTGTAAGAATTTTAAGAGTATCGATTGTGTGTCTCTCCCTCCCTGTATTGTATGTTGATGTAGCTCTTGTTCCACAATAAAAAGTGTCAACTAAGTGTTTTTAGTTACTTATGAAGTGTTAAAAACCTTATTTCCAAGAGATACTTTACAAATGATGAAAGTATGAAAAACTGAATAAAAAAGAAGATGTCAGGCTTGCTGATTATTAAAATATTTAATAAATATATTATGTGAATTTTTTTTCTCACAACCTTCTATTTATTTTTTATTAGATGATTATATTCTTTTATTCTCAACTCGGTTTAGTTAAGAGGAGTAAATATGACAATGTCTTGTAAACAAGTTTCACACTGCCCATCATTTTTTATGTACGATGTAATCCGCTGATTTGTATTGTCTGCCTCCATCTTGTTAGTGTTGACATGGCCGATTTGGTGGTAGGGTCGAATCATTTTACAATACGTGTACCATCCCCTGAAGAGCCATTCCTAACGATGTGAAACAAGTAAAGTGGGAAATAAATAAGTAGGAGGTATTTCATTTGTTGTTGACATTCTGTCAGTTTACCTTCAATGGACAGTGGATTGTAGAATCCCACTTGGAAACACTGTAAAACAAGAACTTAAGCCTCTCCTGAGCCAGCTTAAAAATGGAAATCTAATGCACATTCTTTAAATTTCTGCCCTGCGAGGGAAATATATTTTAATTGAAATTATGGAGCAGATGCTTCGTCTATCAAGACATTATTGTAATGAACAAATTAATGTATATATAAAATGAGAATCATAACAGAAGAAGGGAACTTCTAGCTATTCTAAAGGAAGACTAAATATTTTTAAAACTCATCATTAGAAAAATTGGGGATCAGTCAATAAAAATACTTGAACTAGTTAACAAAATTGTACTATTTCTTTGAAAGCACGAGTTTTCAATACTTTTATTTTCCTTTAAATAAATAATGTAGTAATTTCAGTTATATTGTTTATTTAATATTGTATAAGTGTTACTTTATAATTCTTTATATTTGTGTAATAATTAAAATTGTCTTCAGGCTGAGTGAATAAATTAAATTCTTTTTGTCCTAAAAACGTCTTTATTTTATGTTGCTCTACATGCGTTGTGGATAAATTTCTGCCTATTCGGGAGCTCAAATCTTCGCAGTATAGAAATGCGAATATAAAATGGAAGGAGAATCTTAGTTTAAGATCGACTAGCACTTCTTCAGTGTGAAAATTCGAACTGCTCAAGAGGTGTCAATTTAGCCGTGAAACATCTAGGTCAGCTTAAAATAAAAGAAGTTTTAAAATAAAGAGGAGAAGATTTTTATTTATTTACTCACATTGCCAACAAATTAAGAATATTTCGGTCAAAAATAGCAAGTATAAGAATAATTTAAAGAATTTCTGTTTGCCATGAAAATCAATAAGGAGTTTGTATTTGAAAGCAGATAGTTGATAAGGCGAGGCTCAATGCTCTCCCTTCACTCCGACGTACTATTTAACTTATTTAGCTAGCTATTTTATACAGATTTTTGATGACACCAGCAATTTGAAAGGGAGAGCAGTACTGAGTTGAGCTTATGCCGAACAGAAAAAAGCTGACATTTTAACAAACGCCAATTTAAAAATGACATGCTTTTTTTAAATTTATAAATCATTCTAAAATGAAATGAAATTAAAATCTTGTTACTCCTATATATTCAAGATCAAACAAAAATTCAAAGAAAAACAGTTTCCAGAACAAAAAGATATTCATCAATGAAAACAATGGGCCTTATAGTTGCTACTCATTTTCGTTGGTTTTGATACTCCTAAAAGTTGTATTACAATATTTTAGGATTGTTAACCGAAATTCGATGATTTATAATAAGTTATAGTAGATACTTTGATTCCCATAGGAGTTATTCATTACCAAGAAAATTATGATCGTTAAGAAATAAGTCAAACAGAAACTTTCATCTGAATCAATCTGTGGTTCTGTAGAGTTCGTCGCTGGGTAACCTTCTTCAGCCTACTCATCATCGCTACCCTTGATCTGGTGAGACCGCAGTCCAGCTAATATATAACATATAGTCCCTCGACCAGATAAAAGCAGAGCTGCTGACAATTTTGACATTAAAATATGACAAAGAGACCGGTGGAGCAGATAGGCGGTGTGGAGAAGACGAATAATTGATTGAAGCAAACACTCGATAAGAGCGTAGCTATCGTATTGGAAGCCTTTGTCATTTAAACCTCTGTACGAGCAGCCTATTAGCGTCTGCTATTTTGAACGCTAGTGACCTCACCGTCTCAGCACTCTTCTCCAGCTCGGCACATTCTACCTGGAGCCTCATCGTGCTCGTGTTCAGCTGGTAGATAGCATTACGCACCACCTCATCCGGCGATGTCTGCAACACACAAATATACAAACTATAATAAATACAATTGTATTAGTCATTCAACTAGAAAAAAAGTATTTGATATTGAGCATTTTGGGAGTTAAAGTATTTTTATGAGTACATGAATCCTTACCATAAAATATTAATATAGGTAGATGAAAGAAATGGCTACACTTCCAGTATAATGATACAGATGAGTGTAGCCACTTCTTTCATCTATCTACATTATAAGTCACTTCCACCTGCCAGACTACCAACTCAGAACATAAAATATTAGTTTATATATTAGTATATTTTTTTGGTTAGTTCTGGCCGTATTTATTTGACACGTTTTAGATAACTAATATTGGTGACTCAAAATCATTGGAGGCAGTGATCTCTAATTCTAATACGCCTAGCCTCCAAAAGTTCACACTCAGTCATGTCGCTAGACAGACATATGCCAGCTTCACCTTCCTCATCTAATACAAATTGTCACTTTAGATCAGGTGAAATAAGTTAGGCTTGCATTACAACTTCTTCAAATGAGCGTAACTTTCTATTTACCATCCAGGTAACTACAAATATCTTTCTCAGGAGTCTATCTACTCTTTCTTGGTGTTATTTCATATTTCATTGTCACATGTACTCATTGGTCAGATGATCGTTACTTAAATTTGCACTTGAGCCTTATAGCAGAGTGCATTTTGCAGAGCATAGGAGTATCCAGTCCATCTAGAAGTTCTCAGGCACTTGGTATCCCCCTTACTTATTTTAAGCCCTTGAACTGCTCACACACTCTCTAACAGCATCACCAAATGTTGATATATCTAGCAATGATCAGCAAATTGTGTCTGCAAATAACACAGCATATTAAGTCACCAGACACCAGTACATAGTTGCCAGAGGGTTTTCCTTCTTCTTCAGATTCCCATTTCCAGGATGCGGTTAAAAGTATACGTAATAATGGGTCTCCTTGTCTTAAGCCAGCGGCAATCCGATTTATATTTAAAGAAATAATGATTTAGATAGCGGGCACAAACCTGTGGGAAAATGGCAGTAAGCTCTGCAACTGCGACTCGAATTCGTTCAGCGCACGGAACGTAAACAAAGTTAGATTCCTGAGGCCTCACTGAAGACCACAGCTCTTGAACCCTCTTCGTTACAAGCAGAGTACGACGCTGTACTTCTTCTGACAGAGGCATCACTCCCTAAAAATAAATCAAAATGATAGAAAATATAGTTATATTAAAGTAAATTTACAATGTACATATAATTGACCCTGCAGCTTTAAATTTAACTACCCTATGTCTTAAAAAAAAAATCTGATTATTGTTAATGTGGCATGAGTAGGAGTGGGGGCAAGAGTGGGGCTTTACTGAAGGCTGAAAACTAAAAAATCAACATATCTCGGTTAATATTCATGATAAGAGTAAATATGTATATAACATATATAGGTAAGTACATTTGCAGTAAAATTGGTTCTAAACTATTTTTGATCAAACACATTATAAGATATATTGAAGATTTCAAAATTCCTCCCCTCTAAAACCCCCTTCCCTCCCACTGGTCCCCCATTAATGAACTTGATCTTTAGTTTTAAATGAAACGCTTATACGCGACTACTAGAGCAGTAACAAACAAATATATATATATATATATATATATATATATATATATATATATATATATATATATATATATATATCATTTTGAATGGATTTCATTTTCGTAATCTACAAGGAAGGATCAATGTACATTTGAGGAAAATTTTCAAAAATCCTGTCATGAGTACAACCTTATAGCCGATTTCCCTTAAGGGAAATCTGCTAAAATGTGTTATATATTTAGAATGGTATTAAGTTTCTTAACAAACTTAATTTATTATAAATGATTATTAAGTTGACAGATTTTATAAATTTATTTATTGTTTATTTGAGCTAATTTTATAACAAATGTATTATAAAAGTATAAATCCAATTTAATAATATGTAAAGAAATTAATTGGCATAATAGTAAATTATTTCTAAAAAAATTGACGTATACTATTATGTTAAGTTAATATTTCAAGGAAATAAATGCATTTAATTTAATTTGATGCGTGTACCCTGACAGTCTCCCTCGCCTCGTACATAGAGACTGGTCGGTTGCCCGATCTCATCAGGTCCATCACTGGCTCGGGGTCACTCGGACCACTCAGCGCACTCTTCAATCGGCTGTTCTCTTCATTCACTGCTTCTACCTGACAACACACAATACATCACAAATAGACTTATTTTCATTAGCAAAAATGCATTCAGTGAATAAGCTACTACCACAGATTGCTTGGAGGGACCTCAGCCTAGGAGGACCAAGTTAAGATTTATTTCATTTCCATATGAATAAAGTTTGCAAAACCAGAGTCGAACTCATGATTCTATCCTAGGCAATAGGAATTTATTTAGCGCCTAATCCTCGCCCTAGAAATTGTCACCACTGCGCTTTTGCTCACTACCAAATATGCCCCAACGTAACTATAAGCTTACAGTCTTATTTAGAAGCTGGAGTTGAGCTGCAAGATGGTTTTCTCTTGCCTGAGATTGAGCGAGTTTTTCCCTCAGTTCTCTTTCAACAGCAGTTTCTGATTTAGCTGCTGTGCTCTTGGCTGGTTCTACGAGCGTCAGGGGAAGACCTCTTGAGTTCTGAGCAACCTGACAAATATAAAATTATATAAATTTACATATTGATAATTTTATTCGCAGGTTTCCCATAAGATAAATGAGCTACTGATATTGTATCCCCAACCCCCAAATGTCCATTATGTATTTCATGTACATATATTTTATAATGATCAAATTTATGTACACTTAGAACAGACAAAATAAATGTTTTCATAAGTAGAGAGAGTGTTATTTCGTTTGAATTTTCCACCTAGCCATCTACTGTTGAATCAGTAGTCCTTATACAATATTCAATATTATTATAGGCCGACACAAAGTTCCCCGAGTCCCACTACCCAGAGATTAATGCATAAACCATGGAAGCACCATAATAAAAAGTCTGTCATGCAGGGAAGGCATAAACTTAACAGGTTTCCCAAGAGATGGTATGACACTCTACTGATCTCATAAAAACAAATATTCTCTATTTCAAAAAAGAAATAGTACAAGTGGGGGGGTGGGTTATTGAAGGCTGAAGACAAGAAAGTACAAATAGCTTAATATTTCAGTAACAAGAAAATGTATAGGAAAAAAAATTGTAGAGCATCAACAGTTAAGCAAGATTGGTTCTATAACATTTTTAGATACAACTCATAACAATGGAGATATTTTGAATTTTCGAATTCCCCCCCCCCCTCTAATCCTGATCCGGTTTCAGTCATTAATAAATATGATGATAAGATGGATATGACATTGTGTATAGTATAGATCATATAAGCCTTTTTGATGCCAGAAATAAAACCTTAATTGATGATGTTACGTAGTAAGGTCCAAAAGTTTCCGGCCTGGGATAGAAGGAAAGGTGAAAGAAAAAAACTGGTTTTACTGTTTTTCAATATATTCTCCTCTAAGTTCAATACACTTATTACAACACTTTGGCAACATTTCTATACCATGAAAAAAATAATTTTCTTCTTTGTTAAAAAAATGTTCTTCCACTGCTGCTTGGAGCTCTTCGTCGGTGTTAAATCGCCTTCCACGAAGGTCAGATTTTAATTTTGAGAAAAGGTAGAAATCACTAGGGGCCAAGTCTGGGCTGTAGGGTGGGTGAGAGATTTCTTGGAATCCACAGGCCTTTCACAGCGGCCTTGGAAATCAATGCTGTGTGGACAGGGGAATTGTCGTGAAGGAGGCGGACGCCTCTGCTTAACTTCCCTCGCCTCTTCTCTTTAATGGCGTCTCGTAACCGGTGAAGTAGGGCTGCATAATACTCACCATTCATTGTGGTATTCCTTTCTTTAAAATCTATCAATAGTATTCCTTTACAGTCCCAAAAAATTGTGGCCATTATCTTTTTTGTTGACTGCATGACTTTTGCCTTTAAAGGAGGCGCTCCTGGTCTTCTTCATTCCATGGACTCTCTTTTGCTGAGTGGGTCATAATATAGAACCATTGTCTCATCCCCAGTTACAATTGAGTCCAAAAAATTCTTTGGGTCGGCATTATACTCGCGTAAAAATTCATTGCAGCAGTGAACTCGTTCCTGTTTTTGATGAGCTGAAAGAATTTTTGGAATCCATCTTGCACTAACCTTGTTCATATGCAAATGTTCTTTGATGATCCTCAAAACACTTGTTTTTGAAAGCCCCAACCTCGCTGCTATTTCCTTGGTTTTCAGTCGTCGGTCAGACAGCAATTCAGATTCCACAAGTTGGATTGTTTCAGAAGTGACAGCTTCCAGTGGGCGACCGGGACGTGGGTCATCTTCTAGACTTTCTCTCCCTAACTTAAATAATTTTGCCCATTCTTTCACTGTGGAATACGAGGGGGAGGACTGCCTGTATACACAATCCAAGCGCTCTTTAATTTGCCCAGGAGTAAGACCCTCTTTACAAAAGAATTTAATTACCGCACGGTACTCGAGTTTAAACATTGTAAAAATGGGGAGTTTCCTTTAAGGCTGGACACTGACTGACAAGACTGAGGAAGTGCGGGCGATGGGTATGGAGTGAGCAGGCATGGACCTGCATAGGCGTGCAGGTCCCGGCACGTTTGAAGGAGGGCAAGCAGGACAGGTCGGAAACTTATGGACCTTACTACGTATCACATAACGTATTTAAATGTATCTCATAAAGTAAAGATCTGTTAAAAACAATATTTGGTAGTTGAACTTGGAATAAGATGTTTTATGATATATTCACTATAGAACACAATGGTTGCAACTACAAGGTGTAGCATTTAGATCATGTTGATATAGGACTGATTTGAGGAACAATTTTGAAAATGGCGTCTCACCAGCAGATTTCACTTGTGGGAAATCTGCTAAAATATAAGACATGAGCAACATGAAAAGGTTAGAAATGTGAGGCAGGAAACTTAAAATCCAATTTATGCAGAACACAAAAAGTCCGTCACACAGGGACTGCGTTAACTAAGCAGATTTTCCATGTGGGCCAAGTATTTGCATTTAGCTCAAAAAGTAAATGTTCAATGAGAACAATATTTGGTATTTACACTTCAAATAAAGTGCTTTATAATATAACAGCTTACTGTTAATATGACATGAGTGGGGGTTTACTGAAGGCCAAAAAATTAAAAATTCAAATATCTGGGTTAATAATCAAGATAGTGAAAAATCGTAGATAACAAAATTTATAGAACATGACATTTGCAATAAGATTGGTTCTGTACAATTTTTCTATCCGACGCATAATAACAGAGATATTAAGAATTTTTGAAATTGCCCCTCTAAACTCCCCCTCCCACTGGTCGGATTTCAGCCATTAACGAAGTTGATCTTTAGTTATACATAACTGGGTAGGATCGATGGACATTTGAGGTAATTTTTCGAAAATCGTGTCATGAGTATGACCTCAATAGCTGATTTTGAATGGAAGTGTTCTACAAATTTGTAAGATAAGCCCTTGAATTAATATTCTGTTGCAGAGTAATGAGAGATGGTACCATGATAGCTAGCTGCTCAGCTGTAGCATAGTCATCGTCTGAAGCAACACTATCGTACAGCGGCTCATCCTCTGTCTCTTTCAATTTACCATCTGAAATTAATTCACCATTACCAAATATAATACTTATATTAAATATAATTTAAATCATTGAGAATTTGTATTAAACTGAGTAAGAATGACTTTAGTATATAGATATGATATAAATATTTTATTATATTGCTTTACAAACTACTACTACTAATTCAAATTTTTGTTTCTACTCACAGCATCAACTCCCATTTTATAAAATAATCCTTATATTATATAATATAGTCATCCTCATAAATATAATTTATAAAAACATTTTAGCCCATTGTTATTAATCAAATCAATTGAGTGAGGCAATTATAATAAAAACCTACTTCAATATAAACAATAATTACCTAGGCCTATCTTTAATTGGCAATTCCACTCTATTTTTGTTTAATACAAGTCTAATTGGTATTAAATTAACTTTATTTAACATTGAATTAACTGTAATAGACCGTTTTTAAACATATTTTTAAACCTATATCGTGTCTTACAAAATATCCATACACGCACGCACACAGCACGCACACACACACGCACGCACACACGCACACACACACATTGAAATGAAATAAATGACAAACCAAATTCCTAAAGGAGTTTTAAATCAGTTGCAACCAATTAATCAATTATTAATTACTTCTAGCCAATTCTTAAATGGATATTGATGAAAAAGTTACAAAAAAGGTCAGAACTGTTGTAAAGCCCATGGAAAAATATGTGCTGGGCATAAGAAAGAAGGAGACGAAATCAAATTCATGGATTAGGATATATGCTTGGAAAATCAACTTACTAATGACTAGTTGCCTCCTGTCAGCATCATGGAGTAGGTCTAGGATGAGAGCAGAGAATTCTGCCGGAGAGAGCCGAGCCAGTTTCTGCCTCCCTTGGTTCCTCATAGGGCTCAGCTCTGGGTCGACTGGCAGGAACGGAACTGTGCTGTACTCCAATGATGCCCCGCTGCTCAGCCAGACTGACAAAAAGATAAATACAAAATTTATTTAATAAGTTTCTTGGGTGGTTCCTTGTCTACTAGAAACAAATATAAAACATTATCCATAATAGAATATTCTAATTTTTTCATTAGACTTACTCGTTTCAGTTTCTCTCCTATCCACTTCATCGTAGACATCCGTAACTATGTCCTCAAACTGAGAATGAGATAACTAAAGTAAAAAACAACCAGTTAGAAAGTGAAATGTAAAAAGTGCTCATAGAAAATAAGGAGGTACAATTAAAAATTTATGTAGTAGTGTCTAGTAGTGCAAGGCAGATAAATTATGAAATCTTAAATAAGCTCATAGCATTTAATACTTAGTTTTCAAGAAAAAAATTAAAATGTAATTTTTAATCAAAGGATGAAAGGAGGGGACCGGGGGCAAGGGGGGGGGAGGGATTTTGGATCAAAGGAATGTATTTTTATCAAATTCGATACCCTCATTTAATGATAGCTTGATCTTAATCAAAGGTGTCAGAAAATCCCATGCTGTAAGGTCTGTTTTGATGGTTGAATGTGATATTAGTTTTTTTAGAATCCTTGTACTCTGCTAAATGCCCCTGGAAGCGGATCAGACTGATATGCAGGAATGAGTCTATATAATGATTTTTCTCGCCACTCAAAATTGCCAATTTGTATCAAAGCCTCTTCTCACGGACAACCTTTTAGTTTAAAACTAGCTACTAAATTTATGCACGAATATACTGGCTGTAAATCAGTTTGTAGAAAAAAAACTCACTTCTCTTCTTCGACAAATGTTTCACTTCCTACCAAGCCTCTTCGAGAGATTGAACTGCTTAATTTATATCTATACCACGCTATACCAACTCAATAATAAACCAAAAATGTCAGATCCTGTAGAAAACATTCGACTATAGACAGCTTCCATTTTCAGTTGAGGTAGCTTTCAGAGAGGAAGCTAATGCAGGTACTCGTATATGTTAGGCAAAGTAATCTCCTCAACAGGCTTGGTAGAGAATGAAACGTGTAGAGATCATTACTAAATGTGCTGAAGAAGAGAAGTGAGTGTTGATCACCTTCTGCCAATTTATTCGTAATTAAATGAGATAGTGGCAACATTATTAATACTAGATTGATATTTTTAAGCTACCTGTGCCAAACGAGGTCTTCCATGGCCATTTGATTGAGGAGAAATGACACAGTCCCTTTCAGCAGGCAGAATGAAATGCTGGCCAGCGTTATGGTCCGGGCGCATTCGGGTCAGGAAGTAGATAAGCCGGTCGGTGACTGTATACACCATTTCCGTGAGGCGCATCTGAATCTCCCGGTGACCTGCCAATCTGCCGGAGCAAATTACAATATGTAACATACAGCCGAATCATACTAAAGAAAGAATCCTTATAGCTGTTTTTTAAATGGTTCTGAGGATAAGGCAAGTGATGAGGTAGTTAGTTTTAAACTGGGCACAATCCATTAATTTCATAATTTTATTTGTTTTTTTTTTTTTTTAGCAAGATCTAAATGTATGTCAATTGGAAGCAATGGAAATGTGGATCAGGTTTAGAATCACTAGTACAAGTTGGACTAAAAAAAAAAATCCAACATGGAAGTTCTAAATGATGTAAGTGAGAGCAAAAGTCTTATCAAGGTCGTGGAAAAAAAGGAGTGAAACTTCTTGAACATATCGTAAGGCACAAATTCAACGCAAATTTGGAGGTAAGGTTCTTGGGCATAGGGGAAGAGGAGGCCTAGAAAATCCTATTTTGAAGGCATCAAGCATCTTATGGATTTGGGTTAGTATAAGAATATGAAAAGAAGTTTCTGATAGAACACAATGGTTGCAAACACAAGGTGTAGATGTTCAATTTCCACATTGGCACCAAAGGGGTTATTTAGTTTATTCATTAAATAAACTTTATTTAGAATAGACTTATCCACAATGTCACAACCGAAGGTGAACTGTCCCGATTAGCTAGAATAGTATCATCTCCCATTGCAGTAACCCGCATTTTATGTAAATTACCAACTGTTTAGGCACTACTGAATATTTTAGCATTTTGAAGGAAATTTCCAAGTAAGATACATTTTTACTTCCTTGTACAAAGTAAAGTACGTATTGTAATTGCAACAATTTTCTCTTTTTTCTAATTTCAATGGAATTATCTGTTTTGACCTCCCATGAACCCATTTGGACTATTTTAGGCAAAATGTCTATAAGTATCTCGCATAACTCAATAACAACTAGTTTTAGATTGTTGAAATTTTATTTTGGGACTGTTGTAACGTCTAGATGTGCAACTCTCCTTTTCATCAAAATCGACTAAGGAGGGGGAGGGTAACAAAAATATAAATTTTCTCTGTGCGTATTAGATACAAAAAAAATTTTTCTTATTCTGGACCCAATATTTTTTATATATTCTTCATATTTTATGGCAAGGGTCACCATCCGATGCATTGGAACAGAAATATTGTATATCAGTTTCAACAAAAATTTCAAATGAAAAGCAACCAAACATTTTGTTCATTAAATTTAATAAGAGTGCAAGGATGCCATGTGGTGCCCACATCAGGTTTTTAAAATATTTTGAATGGAAAGAATAAAAATTACTTCCATACTTATACTCACTAAAAAGCTTTTAAAAATGGATTGAGCTGGTTTTGAAACTAAGAACCTCAGATATAGGTTTGAGAGCTGATATAAATTACCGAGCGACGTGAGGAGGTGAGTTGCCGTTGTTATCCCTGGCAGAAGGATCAGCGCCGTACACAACGAGCAATTCAATCTGGGATAGTTGGCCAGCCTTGGCAGCAGCGTGGATCGGCCGTGTACCTTTCTCCTACAATACACAACATCAACATACTAACTAGAAACGCATTTAACGCATTACATCAGTCTTATGACAATACTTACAATATAACAAGTTAAACAAAGAAACAGCATCACGCATAAGTCAAGTTCATGTTTTTTCTTTTTTCTTTTTATATTCCCTCTAAAGCAGAGTGGCCAACATAAATAATCTTGCGGGCCACTTTGGAAATGCATCATAACTCCACAGGCCGAATATAGCATTAACAGTGAAACATAAACCTCTTATATTGAGTGTTGGAATTAATTTATAGCAGTTTCATTTTTTTTTTTTGTTTAAATTGAGGTTTTCCCTGCTTTTGGATCATTCCCATGGCTTTCAGGCGTTTGCTGACCGTTGAAAAATCGACTCCCATTGACTCAGCCAATCTTGAAGCATTTGCCAAGGATCTTCAACAAGCATTGACTCTTAATTCTTCTTCTCAAAATCACCACTTTTGAAGTGAGCCACTTCCGACATGTTTGCTCAGCTAGACCATGCTCTCCACAAACATCCACTAAAATTTCATGGCTTCCAGCAGTGCTTTTCTTCATGTTAAAGTAATGAAAAACTCCCTACAAATCACTTCATCCAGTACAGAATTAGACATATTTCGTTTAGTAAAAAGATTAGTTGTTTACGCTTCAACCAGGATGACTTTCACTAAAAACAAAGGCCAATGACAGGAGGAATCACGACATCAATTGGCAAACCCCACAGTAGTGCCATCTATGAAAAAACACCACAAACTAATTCAAGTACCTAATATTAGATGTACCAAGGTGCGTGCATATAGGAAAGAATATAATTTAATTATTCTGACAACTCGTAACAGTATACTCATAAATAAAACACACAATATCTCTCATACATTCGCAAGAATATTATTTCAAAATCAAATTTAATTTTTCCCCATAAGCTCAACAACTGATTTTGGAATTTATGAATGCACAAATAATGTATTTTTTTTTTTTTTAATAAATTGGATTTCACTACTTTGGCCATTACAAAATAAATATATTTAGTAAAAGTGTGATATCGGAAAAGAATGGTAGAAGAGAGGCTGGAGGTGTTGGCCAGCTCTGTTCTATACCATCCCTTTAAAGGGGAAGTATATATTTTGATTGGTCCATATCTCCAGAACAATACACACAGATTTGAAGGTATTTTTGTGTAGTATAGTTATTTGAGCAGCCTTAATAGCTACTTTTTCTAAAGAAAAACTTCTTTATAAACAATAAATATAAGAATGAACTGAAATAACATACGGGATGTAGGAAGTTGGGGTCGGCTCCCTGGGCTAACAGTTTCAAGCTGATGAGGAGTTTGGGGGTGCGGACGGTAGAGTGGAGCTGCATATTCAACTCCTCGATGCTATCTTCACTCCTTCCTATGAACTGCAGCTCTTTATGCTTAGCTCGGATAAATTCCGCTTTCACCGGGCTAAAAATTGTTCCTTACGATTAAAAAAAATATAATAGAACAGGGTATACATTTATTGCAACAGTGACTTTTTATTACAAATTTAATCTAAAGTGACAAGATTTTAAAATATTAAATAATTAGATTTTCAATCTAAGAGCAAGAAAAAAAGTATGTCACGCAGCGGCTGTGTAGACCAAGAAGATTTCCCATGTGTGAAATCTTCATATGAGTAACCCAACACCAACACTGTGAATATTAAGTGTATAACACAAAACGTTAATGAGAAATCTTTCAGTCAATTTACATTTTAACAACCTCTACAACAGAAAGTGTCTGAATTGTAAACAAACAGGTCAGTCAACCTCTCAGAGCTGAATAGATAGATATAAATATTTCTGAATGGAAAGAAAAACAATTACTGAAATATACCTGAATATAACATATTAATTTTATCGAAAACTATTTACTATATCTAGTACTGCGATTTATAATGAATCAGAATAATTTTTATCACACAAAGAGAATAATTTTTTATCACTCAAATTTAAGTAGACCCCAATGTGACGGACTTTTTATACAGCACCTGTGCCTTCAAAGTTATTTTTGAATGAAAGAGAAGAAAAAATACATAAAAACGAAGCATTAGATCTCAAAAATTCCAATTTATAAGTCACCTGAAAATTTGAATGATGTTGAGGACACTAGATTTTAAAATGACTGATCCTTTAATTTCAAAGATATCGAAATGCCATTTGTTGGTTCTTTGATAACTTTTTGAGGACTTTGAAAGAGAGTAATAAAAAATAGATCTGGACTGGAGACCGAAACATTTGGAGTGCCAAAGGTGAATAATAATGGTTTATGGTAAAACGAGATGGAGACCTGCAACGTTTTCATCTGAAGTTTTTTGACTAAATCATCCATTTAGCCATGAAAAGCATTCGATCCAGTTTATTTTGGGACACCCAGTATATAATTGGAATATGAATAGCTGTTTGCTGAAATTCAAATTTTCTACACTTTCATTATTTTTTTCTTAAATGTGTTTTGTTTTTTTGAGATTCCATAACTATCAATATGACTGAAAATATTCTTACTATTAATAACTTTAATTACTTTTTATAGTACTAAGATTATTGTATACTCCTAAAACTAGGACTTGTAAATAGGTAGTTATTTATATAATATAGTGATAACTTACTGTACAGGATCTTTAGGGGTGGGTTTCCGTTTCGATTTCATTTCAGCTAAAGTATGTTCCCAGAGGCTATTAACCCCGCTATTGTTTAATGACTGAATCATCTGCAAGAAAAATATAGAGTATATAAATGTATGTGAAAGCACATTTCCACAGTATGTTGTAACATTCAGTGACACACAATACATAATTGTCATATGGTTTTAGCAGGTTTCCACTAATGACTATTTTCAACAAAATTCTTCAAATATAAATCGATCATACTTAGGTGATGACGAAGATGAGTCTGATCAAATTTGCACACACAAATATTTAATATTCCTTGTAGGCAATGGCTTTATAAAAACACCACTTTTCCACTCATCACAATATTAACAAATTTTTCTTCTACTGTAACCACAAACAGTTTTGGCTCTCAGATTTTAACTATCTATCTATCTATCTATCTATCTATATATATATATATATATATATATATATATATATATATATATACATATATATATTGTTACTTTTTTTATTAACCACAACCAGAAATAAACGTTTTTAATAAGAGTTCTTTGGATTGCAAAATTAAATACTCACAAGTTTCACAGTTTTTATCACTGTACAATTTATTTGGATAATGCACAATAAACTTGGTAATTATTCTTAATTACTACTCACAGTATAGACTGATGCGTCACTGTTCTTCAGATTACACAGTCCAATAATTCACTCACGGTCACTGAAATTCACAACAAGACGGCACTGCACTGTCCTTAGCTTCGCGGCACAGCACTGTCTTCTACTTCGCGGCACTGCACTGTCCTTTACTTCGTGGCACTGCACTGTCTTAAACACGGCACTAAACTGTTACTTACAGTCACGGCACAACACTGTTCTTCTTATAAAAACACTTTACCGCACTGTACTAAGTCGCACTGAAGCACCGATGTGAACATCAAGACAGGTGAGAATAAAAACTGACTGGCTCGCACCTGGCCACTCTTTATAGGTTGTCGGTATACATCAAAGGGGAATTGTCTCGTTCATTCGAGGGTGGGCTAGAAGAGTCTATAGAGGCTAGAACTTTCTGTCGGCTGCTTTGATCTACGTCACACTTTCCAAATACACGACTCTCTCTCTCTCTCTGAAGGATTATTCATCTATTTAATTTTCGCAACAATATATATATATATATATATATATATATATATATATATATATATATAAAATTGTAACCTCTGTCTGTACATTGATTTTTCTCGCGAAATTTCACAATAACTTTTCGTTTCACATGTCATAGACACCATATCTGCATTTTTATTTCTTTCGTGTATGTTTGTATGTTTGTTTGTTTGTTACCTTTTCACGCATAAACGGCTGAACCGAATTTTTTTGAAACTTGGTATGTATATTACTACTAACCCAACTTAGACTTTAGGCTATATTAATTTTCTCTGAGACAAACACGAGGGGGGATTATAAGCGAAGCCTGAAATTAAAAATAGCGATATTTCGTTTTCTATTGGTTTTTCGGCAAATATGCACATAACAAAAGTTGTTTATTTTGTTATTTAAAGTAACTTTTGTTATATACACTTTTGTCGTATATTGAAGTTTAAATGCGTTATACGCTAAAAATTATAGCGGGAGTCAACAATATTATTTGCCAAAAAAGGCTCAACCGAACTGAATAAAACTCGGTATGTGTTTTAGCAGTGAGACCTTCATTATAATAAGCCATACCAACATTTCTATGGACGAGCAGGAGTGGGGGTTATAAGGGAAGCCTGAAAATAAAAATAGCGATATTCCGTTTCCTATTGGGTTTCCGCAAATATAAACATAACAAAAGTTGTTTATTTTGTTATATAGAGTAACTTTAGTTATATACACTTTTGTCGTATACCTAAGTAAAAATGAGTTTTACGTTAAAACTTTAGCGGGAGCCAACAATTTTATTGGGCACTAACGGCTGAACCGAACTTAACAAAACTCGGCATGTCAATTAGCATTAATTCTTCCATGATTATAAGTTATATTAAAATTTTTAGGTTCGAACGGGAGGGGGGTTATAAGGGAGGCTTGAAATAAAATAAACCATATTTACATGTATAAGAGACGGGAAATATAAAATATCGAAGACAGTGAAAGCCTTATCGAACAAATATTCTATTATTAGCAAATCCCACGGCAACGACGGGGATCAATCCTAAACCCTGGGACGGGTAAATGTCAAAATATTGTGCAATGTAAAGCCTGCTAAAAAATACCATCACCATTCAGCCTCAAATGAATTCCCCGGGCGAAGCCGGGTATCTGAGCTAGTATATATATATATATATATATATAAATATATATATATATATATATATATATATATATATAAAATTGTAACCTCTGTCTGTACATTGATTTTTTTCGCGAAATTTCACGATAACTTTTCGTTTCACATGTCATAGACACCATATCTGCATTTTATTTCTTTCGTGTATGTGTGTTTTGTTTGTTTGTTACCTTTTCACGCATAAACGGCTGAACCGAATTTGATGAAACTTGGTATGTATATTACTACTAACCCAACTTAGACTTTAGGCTATATTAATTTTCTCTGAGACGAACAGGAGTGGGGGTTATAAGGGAAGCCTGAAATTAATAATAGCGATATTTCGTTTCCTATTGCTTTTTCAGCAAATGTGCCCATTACAAAAGTTGTTTATTTTGTAATTTAGAGTAACTTTTGTTATATGCACTTTTCCCGTAAACGGAAGTATAAATGAGTTATACGCTAAAAACATTAGCAGGAGTCAACAATTTATTAGGCATTAAAGACTTAACCGAACTAAACCAAACTCGGTATGTGAATTAGTACTAACGCCTTCCTTATAATAATCCATACTAACATTTCTAGGGACGGCCAGGAGTGGGGGTTATATGGGAGGCCTGAAATTAAAAAATAGCGATATTTCCGTTTCCTATTGCTTATTCAGCAAATATGCCTATAAAAATAGTTGTTTATTTTTTTATTTTACAGTAACCCTTTTGTTATATACACTTTTGCCGTATACGGAAGTATAAATGAGTCATACGCTAAAAACTATAGCGGAAGTCCACAATTTTATTTGGCACAAAAGACCCAACCGAACTAAACCAAATTCGGTATGTGAATTAGCAGTGAGGCCTTCATTATAATAAGCCATACCAACATTTCTATGGACGGGCAGGAGTGGGGGTTATAAGGGAAGCCAGAAATTAAAAATAGCAATATTTCGTTTCCTATTGGTTTTTTTGGCAAATATAAACACAACAAAAACTGTTTATTTTTTTATTTAGAGTAACTTTTGTCATATTCATTTTTGTAAACAAAGTATTCATTTTTGTTAACAAAGTATAAACTAGATATACACTAGGAACTAAAGCGGGAGTCAACTATTTCATTGGGCGCTAACGATTAAACCGAATTTTAAAAAAAACTCGGTATGTCAATTAGCATTAATTCTTCCATGATTATAAGCTATATTAAAATTCTTAGGTTAGAACGGGAGTGGGGGTTATAAGGGAGGCCTGAAATAAAAATTCGCGATATTTCATTGTCTATTTGTCTACGTTAAATATGACAATTTGGAGGACAGTGAAGACTTACATAAAAAATTAATTTTATTATTAACAAATGCCAACAACGGGAATTAACCCTAAACACTGGGACGGGTAAATGTCAAAATATTGTGCAAATTAAAGCCTTGCCAAAAAAATATCATCACCATTCAGCCTCAAATCAATTCCCGGGCGAAGCCGGGTATCTGAGCTAGTATATATATATATATATATATATATATATATATATATATATATATATATATATATATATATATATATATACATACATACATATATGTGTGTGTGTGATTGTTTTGTACTATGTACATTTGTTCTGAGCTCATAAATGTAATTCAAATGGAAATTGTTTAATTCAAATCTGTTATTTGAGAGCCAAAACCATCAACAGCTTGTAGTTTGAAGCTGATTCAACAGAGGCACTGGCGTCGAGTATGCTCCTCATAAACTGCGAATTGTAGAATATTAAAATGAAGCACATGTTCTTCAATTATTTCAGAAGAGGTGGCAAAGAAGCATTTTTTTAAAAAAAATCAAAAATGTTTGAGGACTAGTGAGTATGATGAATAGATTTCTCTGACCTAGTGATAGCCCAAAACAAATACAAGAAGTTCTTTAGAACACTCCGACATGCTCCAATCGGCTCCTAAAATGACCACTACTTGAAACACTAGATTTTAGGAGCAGTTTTGCAGTAACATTCATAGAATGCATTCTTTTTCCATTTGAGTAGCAATTTGGTTGTGCACAAATGATACTATATGGTGAGCTCTTGAAATTCATAATTGTAATTTAAATTTGAAATACCAATTGGTTCCTGAACCTACTGTGTTCTAATTTCATAATGAAGAGCCGCTTACAGATTAAATGCAGATGATTGTATCCATAATATTGAATAATTGAAATTAAAATATGAACAGAAGCTTTATGCAAGTTATGTCCTAAGAAATGGAGGAGAGGGGCTTAGAGGAAGGGGGAACAAATGAATTTTCTCAGTATATATATTAGATACACAAAAAAGTTGTATAGGGCCCATTTTTGTTTATTCAAAGAATATCTAAAAATTATTTTCTATGGCTTTTTTCTTACTTTTCTGATGTGGTGCATTGGAACAGAGATATCATTTCCAAATTAAACACATCCAAACATTTTATTTAATAGAAGTACAAGGTAGTCATGCGACGATTTCCACAATTTTATATCGGTAGCTGCTTGTTGCTAAACAGCCAGGTTCAGATAGGTCTTATGCTGTGGCTTCTATATAGAGCTTTTCTGCCCTACTCTGTAATGTTGATGTCTCAGCCCCTTCTAGTTTCCCAATCCATCTGCTGTGCAAAAGCCAGGGTCTGCCTCTTGCTCTTCCTTCTAGCATCTATCTCTTTCCAATTATCTCCATACAGGTTACAAGGCCAAACTACTTAAGTAGGTCACTCTCTAAAGTTTGTTTATATTCCCTCTGAAGAATTTCCCTAGTATGTTTGTGTTATGCAGCAAACTGTTATTGGCCTTCCTGTGACAGTTACCTATGATGATGAGATTCAGTAGGGCTGCCCAACTTCCTCCTCCATTTATTAAGCCAGGACCACTTGCTTTTCTGGCTCTAACAAGACTTCTTTCAGGTTGGCTCACATATATGTTAAAAATCGTGCTAGCTAATAGTAGCTGTGTAACCATTATCACCCAGGACTGTACAGTATATCACCACTAATGATCATCATTTTATCTTTTAATGGGCTTATTCAAGTCCTTTTCTTGAGAGCTCTCTGTACCATTCACTAACTGAAACCTCCCTTGAGTTGTGTGGCAAAAGAAATGCTTGTGCTGTAAGTCATTAGTGGATGATCGGCAATTGGCATGACATAAAATTGTTGACTTT
The DNA here is from genome assembly GCA_019009955.1 of Riptortus pedestris. Lineage (NCBI taxonomy): Eukaryota > Metazoa > Arthropoda > Insecta > Hemiptera > Alydidae > Riptortus > Riptortus pedestris. The sequence goes on from CM032232.1 coordinate 5,549,600, forward strand.
ACTAAATAATAAGGAACTTATTATTTAATTATGATTTTAAACACATTTCAGAAATACTTCTTTTAAAATTACAGAATAAGGACAGTAAAGGAAACCCCTTAGTGACTAAAAGTCATTACACTCCAAATTAACCTAGTTATTTATTACATATTTCATCATTACGTTAAACTATTCTCCAATTTGTGAGAAGGAATGAGGCGACAACCAGAAGTGAAATCATTACTATCAAGTGTGTGTGTGTCAATATATATATATATATATATATATATATATATATATATATATATATATATATATAAAGTAATTATATAAACTAATAATGTGGTTTATTTACTACTATCCCTTTTGCATATTGGCTTGTATTAAGAAATTCTGTTCTTTGAGAGGGGAAATGTGGATCTGAAATAACAAAACATGAATCTGGATTTACATTGTACAGACTAAATTTTTAATTTTATTTACACACATTTAAGGGAACTCAGTAATCCTATAAAATTGACATTTAATTCTGTAGACATTTTCTTATGAGAGAGAGAACTTTAGATGATGACAGTTCAATAATGCAAGGGTTGACACAATGAGTAAACAAGGATTGAGCCAATCAAAAATAGTATATGCTGAAAAAGACCTTTATTATTATTAAAACCGAGGAGGAGTCAAATTTCATAGAAACAAATATTTGAATCACCTGTAGTTGTGAGATATTCCAGTGAACTTTTTTAAGAGATCTCACTTGAGAGATGTGCCTGCCAAGGCTCCTATGGACACTGCAGCATTCATCACAGACAAGGAGACCCCTGTTGATCAGGGCCCATGGAGGATCTAACATAATACAAATATCTTAGTCATACATTCCCTCAGCTATCAGCTACACAAATATACGCTAACAAATTAAAAACAATACCTAAAGAGCCACAATCGGCACAAACCGAATTCATCAATACATTCGATGTCATTTTAAATTTATCTATAATTCTTAAATATAATCACAATTTTCACTTGAAAAATAAATGTACAAATTTGAATCATAACTCTAACTAATTAACATGGTTGACAATAATTGGCATAATCCCTGACTAGTGTTGACGGTAAATTAATTGGACTAAGTTTTAACAATCTCTGACACAGCCTATAATAACCTGGCCTGACTTAAAGGATAGGGAGGAGCCCAGTGAGATCATCTTTGTGCAAAGAGGTATAAGCAAATAGAGAACCTTTCATTTTTTAAATTACGACTTAAAATACTAAAATAATTATTGTTTTGATAAGAGAGGCAGTTCCTTCTATCTTATGACGGATTTTCACTCATCAATCAAATTAGTACGATTTTGATGCTAAAATATGGAAATTAATTGAGCTCAATTTCTTTCTTCTCCATTCCTTGTATAATTCTCACTGGCATATTGCTACGTTTATTACAAAATCAGTAATAAACGTTGTTTATTAGAGTTCTTTTGGATTGCAAAATAAAACATGTACAAGCTGCAGAGTTTTATCACAGCACAATTTATTTAGTAAAGCACTACACACTTGGTTAATTATTCTTAACTACTACTCACAGTATGCACTGATAGCTTTACTGTTCTTCTTATTACACAGTCCAATAACCCACTCACGATCACTGAAGTTCACAAAAACACGGCACTGCACTGATTTTCGCAAAGTTAACGGCACTGCACTGTCCTTCACTAAAACACGGCACTATACTGTTGTTTATATATTCACGCCGAACACTGTTCTTCACATGAAACCCTTTACCACACTGCAACTAAAACGCTCTGTCCACTATAGCTGCACTGAACCGACTGTTGATCACTTGAAGAGAGCTGAGAACAAACTAACTCTCGGGACGAACTTGACCGGTTTTATAGCCGAGCAGTGACATCAAAGGAGAAGGCTTAGAATGGGTTAGATGCTTAGTCCAGACACTTCCGACACCAACAGACGTTCCATCGGTCGGCTCCATTCATCTACTTCGTACTTCTTAAAATATGTGATTAACTCTGTTTAATTTTACATATAGGCAGTTTTCGCAACAATATGTAAACATTACCAGACTGGAGAGTCTGTTCAAGATCTAGTCTGCGTGCTTATACTGCCTAATCTCTAACATTAGTCCCTTTCTGGAGGCTTCGTGCTACGGAGGAATGGTTCTCTAACAACTCTTTACTCTATTTCCTTGTGAGCCTCTTCATTCCTTTGCTTGATCCTGCGGAAATCATCATTTCCTCTTCACGGAAACAATTCCCCGTGGAGACCAACCCCTATGTTCAAGACTGCATAAATGGTTTCCCGAAAACAAAGCTATTCAGTATTTTCCATAGAACCATCTTCAATTGCTAGTTGGGGCTCAGGTTGGCCGTGTGAGTTAAGGCGTCGGTTTTAATCTCATATGGTAGACCATGGCGGGTTCGATTCCCGCCCTGGGCAGTAGAAATCTATTTAGTGACAGACTCATTAAATAAGTTCCTTAGTCCTACCCTGGCTAGAAAAGGGTGATTCCCTGAAGTTATCCCGTCCCATTTAGCCAAAGTAGCATAAAGAGGACGTAAATATATACATACAAAATAATTGCTAGCTAAGGAATATTAAATTCAAGTTTCTATTCGACAATAATTCAAATGACAAGAGCTTTTCCACGCCGGTGACTGAGACCGCAAACTCTTTAAATAATCCAAACTGAATGAATTTTATTCCTATGCCACGGCACAAGTTGTGTAACACCATTGATTTTAGTCACTTCTTTCTTTTACTTTTCCTTACTCTTTTTCGAACTTGGAGGGGAGGGGATTCCCTAACTTCCTACATTCTCTATTAGGACTGTAATTAGGGCACTGTGTAAACAGGAAATGATTGTCCACACAGGATATTAGTATATTTCCCATAAGAGAAAAAACCTATTGAGATTGCACTCATGTCGGGGTTTTCAAACATTTTCCTCAACTGTTCATGGATCCTGCCTAAGAGGTGAAGAAAATGAGGCATCTGGCGTTAATTGTGATATCTTAATAATATAAGTATAGTTATGTAAGGCTTCATTAGCACAATATTAGCAGATTTCCCTTAAGGGAAATCAGCTATTGAGGTTGTACTCATGACGCGATTTTCGAAAATTTTCTTCAAATGTCCATCGATCCTACCCAGGAGATGACGAGAATGAGGTCCGTTCAAAATTCTATATATAGATATATATATATATATATATATATATATACATATCGGGATTGGGACCGCTAGAGCGTTAACAGACAAATATATATATATATATATATATATATATATTATATATATATATCTATATATATATATATATAATTGTAACCTTTGTCTGTACATTGATTTATTCCCGAAATTTCACGATAACTTTTCGTTTCACATGTCATAGACACCATAACTGCATTTTGTTTCTTTGGTGTCTGTTTGTTTGTTTGTTTGTTTGTTTGTTTGTTTATTTGTTTGTTTGTTTGTTACCTTTTCACGCATAAACGGCTGAACCGAATTTTATGAAACTTAGTATGTATATTACTACTAACCCAACTTAGACTTTAGGCTATATTAAAATTCTCTGAGACGAACAGGAGTGGGGGTTATAGGGGAAGCCAGAAATTAAAAATAGCGATATTTCGTTTCCTATTAGTTTTTCGGCAAATATTAACATAACAAAAGTTGTTTATTTTGTTATTTAGAGTAACTTTTGTTATATACACTTTTTTCGTATACCGAATTATAAACGAGATATACGCTAAAACCTATAGCGGAAGTGAACAATTTTATTTGGGACAAAAGATCCAACCGAAATAAATAAAACTCGGCATATGTAATAGCACTAACGCTTTCATTATAACAAGCCATGCCAACATTTCTAGGGACGGGCAAGAGTGGGGGTTATGAGGGATGCCAGAAATTAAAAATAGCGATATTTCGTTTCGTATTGGTTTCTTGGCAAATATGAACATAACAAAAGTTGTTTATTTTGTTATTTAGAGTAACTTTTGATATATACACTTTTCTTTTATAACAAAGTATAAACGAGATATACGATAAAAACTAAAGCGGGGGCAACTATTTTATTGGGCACTAGCGGTAGAACCGAACTTAACAACACTCGGTATGTAAATTAGCATTAATTCTTCCATGATTATAAGCTATACTAAAAATTTTAGGTTCCAAGGGAATGGGGGTTATAAGGGAGGCCTGAAATAAAAAATTCGCGATATTTCATCGTCTATTTGGTTTTTGGCAATTGTGCACATAACATTAGTTGTTTACTTTTTTTATTAGTGTAAATTTTGTTTTATAATTATTTTTTTTCTAAAATAAGGTATGAAGCAAGTAAATTTGCTTAGAAATATTGATATGCTCAACAATACATTCCAATATGAACTACCCAGGTATCTCACTGGATAAGTTTAATTCAAAATCCATGTTAAAATTTTATCCTTAATAATTCAAAAACTATGTTATTTTTTAACGCCAGTAACAGTTTGCACAAATAAGGTATACTGCCCCCACCCTTCTCTAAGTGTATTTAATACATTAATTTAATTAAAACGTGAAAAATATTTGAAACAGTTTTAGAATTGTGAAGATAATGTAATATGATTTTTGAATGTATTAGAGGATAGCTATCCAAAATGCATTGCAGGTTGGCAGCACTGAGGCTATGTAAGTGTCGAGCTACTTCCTTTGGTCCTATCAGTTCTGCCGCTTCCCTTCCGACCTCATATTGGTCTATGTTTACATGTTAATTGATGCTTATAGCAATGTAATTATTATTCTCAGGAATCTGAATTTCTTTAATTATCATAAATAAATAATTTTACTAGAATAAACGCTAGGGAGGTGCACTCAGGTATTTCTGGTATTTATTAACTCTGCTCCGTTAATGTATTATGATATACTTTACTGAAAAAACCAATATACACAGTTTACAATCGAGACTTATGAAAGAGTGTTTTAATAGAAGCTATGACATACCTAAAACAGCTGTCACCGTTGGACATTGTACCGCATGAAGGGAAAGAAACTTATTCATACATGGTTTGGAAGATAGAATACATTCTAGGATTATGAATTATATGGTCCATCACTTTATAAAAAAAAAACTACATACACAGAGGACGGGAAATATAAAAATATTGAGGACAATGAAGTCTTAAATAACAAATAATTTTATTATTAACAAATCCACAGTAACGACGGGTATAAATTCTAAACACTGGGACAGAGAAATGAAAAAAATATTATGGAAAGTAAAGCCTTGCCAAAAATATACCATCTTCATTCAGCCTCAAATGAATTCCCGGGCGAAGCCGGGTACCTTTGCTAGTATATATATATATATATATCTATATATATATAAAATTGTAACCTCTGTCTGTACATTGATTTTTTTCGCGAAATTTCACGATAACTTTTCGTTTCACATGTCATAGACACCATAACTGCATTTTGTTTCTTTGGTGTCTGTTTGTTTGTTTGTTTGTTTATTTGTTTGTTTGTTTGTTTGTTACCTTTTCACGCATAAACGGCTGAACCGAATTTTATGAAACTTGGTATGTATATTACAACTAGCCTAACTTAGACTTTAGGCTATATTAATATTCTCTAAGACGAACAGGAGTGGGGGTCATAAGGGAGACCTGAAATTAAAAATAGCGATATTTCGTTTCCTATTGCTTTTTCAGCAAATATGCACATAACAAAAGTTGTTTATTTTGTAATTTAGAGTAACTTTTGTTATATACACTTTTGTCGTATACCGAAGTTTAAATGCGTTATACGCTAAAAATTATAGCGGGAGTCAACAATATTATTTGCCAAAAAAGACTCAACCGAACTAAATAAAACAATAAAACTCGGTATGTGTATTAGCAGTGAGGCCTTCATTATAATAAGCCATACCAACATTTCTATGGACGGGCAGGAGTGGGGGTTATAAGGGAAGCCTGAAATTAAAAATAGCGATATTTCGTTTCCTATTGGTTTTTCGGCAAATATAAACATAACAAAAGTTGTTTATTTTGTTATTTGGAGTAACTTTTGTTATATACACTTTTGTCGTATACCTATGTATAAATGAGTTATACGTTAAAACTTTAGCGGGCACTAAAGGCTGAACCGAACTTAACAAAACTCGGTATGTCAATTAGCATTAATTCTTCCATGATTATAAGTCATATTAAAATTTTTAGGTCCGAACGGGAGGGGGGTTATAAGGGAGGCCTGAAATAAAAATTCACCATATTTACATGTATAAGAGACGGGAAATATAAAAATATCGAAGACTGTGAAGAATTATCGAACAAATAATTCTATTATTAGCAAATCACTGGCAACGACGGGTATCAATCCTAAACACTGGGACGGGTAAATGTCAAAATATTGTGCAATGTAAAGCCTGCTAAAAAATACCTTCACCATTCAGCCTCAAATGAATTCCCGGGCGAAGCCGGGTATCTGAGCTAGTATATATATATATTTGTCTGTTAACGCTCTAGCGGTCCCAATCCCGATCGTTACCAAACTCGATATTTAAACGTTTTATGCAAAAAGACAGATCAAGTTCGTTAATGGCTGAAATTGGACCAGTGGGAGGGGGGGGGTAGAGGGGGGATTTTCGAAAATTCGAAATATCTCCGTTACCATACGTCGGATCAAAACATTGCAAAGAACCAATCTTATTGTAAATTAAATTTACTATAAATATTGTACTATACATTTCTTCTCTATCTCGAATATTAACCGAGATATTTGCATTTTTATTAAATTTGGGCCGTAACGGACGACGGGAGTTTCCCTCCAAAAGCTAGTTGGGTCCTTTGCCGTAACTGTTCGGATCTCGTATGGAGATTTCTCTATTGTATAACCACTTGGGAAATCTGCTTAGTTTACGCAGCCCCTGCATGACGGACTTTTATTTTTGTACTTCCCGTCTCCTGTGTATGTATCTTTTTTCAAAATATCATGGACCATATAATTTATAATCATGGATAGAACTTTAAAGGTAAACTTTATTTTCATAATGGTACATTATATGTTCAGTAAAGTATAATAAATTCACTGATCAGTGTTAATAAATAGCGGAAATAGCTGGGTTCACCTCCCCAGCACTTCCACTCTACCTTCATTCATGGCTGACATAAACCTGTGAATAAACACGGAGTTATATAGTTTCTCCTATAACACTGAAATAATTGCTTCCAGTATTAAAAGCAAGATTTTTGTGCATTCACTCATAATATTAAAATATTGATAACCGTAAGGAGTAGTTAATAGCTTAAATAGCTCATTATTATGTAAAGGTAATAGTTGTCAAGGCCTAATTTTTATTTTCATTGATATTAAACTCGATTTTTAATCATTCCCTGTATCGCTCCAATTAGCAGCTCGGTTTGGGCAGATCTCCCATCAATCCTGCCTATTAGATGGCTGAATTGAGATCCGTTTAAAATTATATATATATATATATATATATATATATATATATATATATATATATATCTATATATTGTAATATAATCTGTTCCGGCTCCAGCGTTCACAATTAATGTTTGTTCGTTACCGAACCCGATATATAAGCGTTTCATGTAAAACTAAAAACAAAATTCGAACCTTGCGGAGAGGGGGGGGGTGTAAATAGGGAGAAAATGCGAATTTCAAAATATCTCTGTTACTATGAGAATGATACAAAAATCTTATATAAGAAATTTAGTTGTAACTTTAATGTTCTGTGAATACAAATTCGATCTTGAATACTAATCAAGATTTTGGTATTTTTAACAGATTTCCCTCAAGGGAAATCAGCTATTGAGGTCGTACTCATGACGTGATTTTCGAAAAATTCCTTCAAATGTCCATCGATCCTACCCAGGAGATGACGAAAATGAGGTCCGTTCAAATCTCTCTCTCTCTCTCTCTCTCTCTCTCTCTCTCTCTCTCTATATATATATATATATATATATATATATATATATATATATATATATATTTGTCTGTTAACGCTCTAGCGGTCACAATTCTTGTTTGATCGTTACCAAACTCGATATTTAAACGTTTTATGCAAAAAGACAGATTAAGTTCGTTAATGGCTGAAATCCGACCAGTGGAAGGGGGGGTTTAGAGGGGAGGATTGTCGAAAATTCGACGGACTTTTTTAGTATATGTACCGCCGAACCTAATACAACCCCTGTAAAAACTATTCTTAAAATTCATTGAAATTGACAAAGAAAAGAGGGGGAGGGTCAGAAAAGGTATTGAAACCTTCATATTATGTGTATTAATAATTAAACACAAATATCAGGCTCAATAAATGAAAACTCATTATTTTAGTATTTTTTCTTAAAGAATACAATTTTATTTATCTTATTCAAACAAATTATTTATTCCATAATAGAATCCCAAAACTGAATAATCTCTTGGACAGCTGGGTATCGCTGCATTCTATTTCCGCTGTTGGCTATCTCCAGGTATTGGTCATTGTTGAACTCATTCCACTGCAGTTTCCGCCCCAAGCTAGGACACCTACAAAGAACAATATAAATTAGATAACAATGAAAAAATAAAAGGAGATGGGTAAACTATGCAGATTTCCCAAATGTTGGTATGACACATGTCATCTCACCAAATATTTGCTTATATCTCGCATTAGAAAGGGTTCGTGAAAACAATATTCCGTATATAGCCTTAGAATAAAGTGGTCTATGATGTGACAGCTGATTATTGATATGAGTAGGAGTGGGGGTTTACTGAAGGCTGACAACTAAAAAAAATTAAATATCCCGGCTAATATACATGATAGAGTAACTATTTACTTAACCATATTTACAGGTAATTTTGTTTGGAATAAGATTGGTTGTGACCATTTTTTCAATCCAACTGATAGTAATGGAGATATTTCAATTTTATGAAATCCCCCCTCCCCAAATAGTCTGTTCACGTCAAATCTAGCCTGACGTTACTATCAACCCCAAAAGTAATAACATATTGGATTTGAGATTTTACCCCACAGCTCGTGAGGTCAGAATACTCCCCGCCATACCTCAAACCCATTCTGCCAGTATTCTGCAACCCAGAAGACAGTCCCACACCACACCTTCCCACCTAAGGGTACCAAAAAGAATACAAATTTCCTAATTCTCGGCTTAGACCATCCCCTTTTAGAAGTCAAAGGAGCATTCAAGCAGCCACATCAGTGCGATGAGATTGAGGAGGACAAGCCTCAAAGAGGGATAAAGAGCCCATAGTGGCCACTTTCACCCCGGAATATGAATACAAAGATCACCTAAAGCAGTCGAGAGCCATCAACCTTACGTCAAACTATCCCGCAGTGCCATAGGCGACACCAGTTCGGGCATGCTAAAGACATACTGCCACCTACGCCCACAGGTGAACACCTCGTCTCGGACTGCAGGGGGGAAGTTACAAACTTAAATTCTCAAGATGATCCCGCCTCTTTCCGAGCCTGCCCCCACAGCAGCCAACAGAGAGAAGAGAGCAACCAACACCAACACAACCCCGTGGCTCAAGAAGCTGAAAGCAATTTTACCAGGGACTCCTCTAAGTTCACGCATCGAAATTAGCCAAATAATGGTCAGACACTATTTCATAGTTAATTTCAATGTTAACTGTACCACGGCCCGAAAGTCCGAACTGGAAGTTCTCCTAGCACGATGCAAACCCACTGTTGCAGTGTTATCTTATCTGCTACTCGCTTCACTCCCCGTAAGCGGTTTACGGTGACCGCCTACCAAGTTACCAGAGAGAGCAGCACATGTGAGATATGCCACCCCATATAAATCACCACTCCATAGTGCCTTCCCTGCCTCAGAAACCACATCTTGCGGCCATAAAAGTCCTCCTACCGGTCAGCCGTACACCGTTACCGGCCTACCTTTAAATATGAACTCTCTCCTGGTTAGTGAGTTATACTAACGCCAAGTAAAGACACGAGTAGACAAATTTATGAAAAGAAATAAACTTACTGTGTTTTAGCGAATGTAACCCAGGAACTGACGAGGGTTCTAGACAGGTCGACATCTTTCTTGGAGGGCCAGCCTTCCGGTTTGTATGCATCGGGGAGGTAGAACAAGTATGGAGTCTCATCACAATGGCCCACTCCTAAAATGTTAAACCAATATTTTATTAAAGATATAACTTAACTACTGACGGACTAAAACTATAATGTAGTTCCATTGTTGCCCTACTACCGTGTTGGCAGTGAGATGCGCTGCCTTACCTGTGATATTCAGCTCCCTGCCAGCGATTATCTCCCAGAGTGAAGGACCACCGCTGTAGTTGAATCTGTAGAAATACTTAGGCCCCGTGTGGCGCTGGGCTTCCTTCAGGGCTGGGTAGACGAACCAGCCTTCAGTAATGAACTAAAACATAAAATAAATTAATATTTCATATTTTAATCGGTATTCGAGAAGTATTCCATAGATAAGGAAGTGCCAACATTGTCAATAACTATAGTTGCCTCCCATATATAAAGCGTTTATCTCCTAGGATTAGCAAGATGTTGCACCATCCCGGGGATTAGGATAGGCTATAAAATGGTTAACTCGTTAAGGTCCTTTACTCTAATATGAAGGACCCTATTGAAGAAGGGTCGAGATCAGGCATGCTCTACAAAATGATCTCCAATGACGACCCTACTATGGTGAGGCTGGACAGTATTTGTCAGTGAGGTTATATCAGCATCACCTCTCGCCTTGCCAACATGCTGGGGCATTGTTTTAACCTCATTACGGTGGAGATAATGAGGTACGAGCAAGATGTCCTTAAAGGGATGTTCTATGAGGATATCCAAATAGAAACGGAGAATAAGTCAATCAATGACAAAAGGAACTAAGAATATATCAGCCCATGTTAATTAAAAAGTTCGTCACGCAGGGGCTGCGAAAACTAAGCAGATTATTTCCCACGTGCGGATATGGCACGTTAGTGATATCATCTCGCCACATATTCTAACTGTTTTAGCAGATTTCCCTTAAGGGAAATCAGCTATTGAGGTTGTACTCATGACGGAATTTTCGAAATTTTTCTTCAAATGTCCATCGATCCTACCTAGTAGATGACGAAAATGAGGCCCGTTCAAAACTGTGTATATATATATATATATATATATATATATATATATATATATATATATATATATATATATTTGTCTGTTACCGCTCTAGCGGTCGCAATTTTTGTTTAATCGTTACCAAACTCGATATTTAGTCGTTTTATGTAAAAAGAAAGATCAAGTTCGTTAATTGCTGAAATCGGACCAGTGAAAGGAGGGGTTTAGAGGGGAGGATTTTCGAAAATTTGAAATATCTTCGTTACTATACGTCGGATCGAAAAATTGTACAGAACCAATCTTATTGCAAATTAAATTTACTATAAATATTGTCATATACATTTTTTCTCTATCTTGAATATTAACCGAGATATTTGCATTTTTTATTAAATGGGGCGCCTAACGGACGAGAGTTACTTTCCCGCCAAAAGCTAGTTCGGCCGTTTCCTTACTGACTCGGCTCTCGTGAAATTTCTCTATTGTAAAACTTCACATGGGAAATCTGCATAGTTTACGCAGCCCCTGCGTGACGGACTTTTTTTGTTGTTTTTGTACTCGCTTCTGCGGTACATATACCATTCTGACTGTAAACCAGAAAGTACGAATTATGCTGAAGCGTTGCCATGGTATCGTGGCGAGCGTTTTCATGGCAACAGAGCCATCGAGCGGGGAACAACAGAAGGTTGTGAAGATGATAGTTTCTTCTTCTTTTGACCCAAGTATATATAGTTCCTTCTTTTTATAAGTTTTAAATATGTATATTTTACAATAAAATAAAATACAATGTTGTGCTTTGAATATTTGCATCTATTTAACGAAAAAACGTTAAAATACCATGAGAGTGGAGCTTTTGTAGAATATAATTACTCTAGATCAGCTGTTAATCACCCCGGCTCCCTGGCTGGCGCATTCTAGTCTGATTTCATCACTATACTGTCTCCTGCTTAAAATAGATTTTTTAAAATATAAATATTTCTTTTAGCATTTAGATATATTTACAATATTCAGATTGTGTGTGTACAGACTACTTAAAGCGAATTACTTGTAAAAAATAGTAATAATAATAATAATAAACAACAAATCATTTGACCTATTAAATTGTTAATATTAATTTAATATGGCGAGACAACGAAATACTTTTACTTAAGAAATTAAAACTCATAATAAACGAACAAATTCTATTTCAGGCAGGTAGTACTGATGAGTTAAGTTGCACTAAAGGAAAATTCTTAATGACGAAAAATATGTTTTTAAAGAATGTGTATGTCTACGAAAGTTGTGCATTTGATAACCTATGGTGGCAGTCGATCGTGGATTCACCAAAAGAACCATTCTGAAACTGCTACTGAAAGAAGAAGTTCAGTACATCTTTTGCACTTAGTATATTTAACAAGAAAGTATTTAGAACGAAAAACCCGTTTATGCAACATTGTTTTAAATCGTGCATATAATACAGATTAATGAAGATTGCCCTATATATTACCTGGAAATAACTATTTATTTTATCGTTTACAGTAATTAAAAGATTATTATTATAGGTTTATGAACCATACATAAAGGGAGTTATTTGTTATATGTCCTTTAGAAAATAAATAATATAATTAGGGGTTGTTGGAGTCACTAAACAGAGGGGTCCCAATATACACACAATTTTGGAACCGAGTCAGTTAATTGGAACAATCCAAGGGCATAACCTGGTTGTGTGCTAGTGGAGCAAGGGTCACATACTTAACGCCAATCCAAAGAGATGATAGATAATTAGCAGAGAGGTACTTACTCGCTCAATTGCTGTATAAATCTCTTCGTTGACAAAGAATCTGTCGTGGACCTTTTTGGCCTTTTGTTGTTTGTTCGTCTGGAGTCGTAGCAATTCTGGCAGATAGTTTTCCCAATCTTCCAAGTATGGCTTCAACCCTGAACCATTCTCGAAATTTGCAATCACTGAAATCAGGAATCAGAATTAATGTCTCCATTTGCAACTAAATTAAGATAATTATGGACTATATATATAACAAAACTAAAGTGAGTATGTGTTCCCATAATCTAATCTATTTCAATGATATTCCATATTCTAGATCTCTTTTATTGTGGTCACAAAATATGCTAGGTTGAGAAGCTAGCAATGAAGCTCCAGGGCCTGCCATGTTAGCGGGTTTCTGAATCCTACTCTCCGACATATAAATAATTCCTACATTTCTACTCAATTACTGCTGCGTTTTTGCTTTGTTTACTTTGAAAACATTGTTGTATTTTAGTAAATTGTTTTATTTTCTATTGTCATAAGTGATTTTTTTTTTTCAAAATGCCGAGTGATTGTGCTGTAGTAACATGTACCAACAAGACTAGGAAATCAGGCAAGTCTTTAATTTATCAGCGGCTCCCGAAAAAAAAAAAAAAAAGAAATTAAGAAACAGTGGGTATTCACGTACAGACGAGGGGATTTAATCCTGACATTTCTCGGGTTTGTTCAGAACATTTCAGCGATAGTGAAGGAAGAATGAAAGGAATTTACAAGCAGAATTGTTAGGCTATGTTCCTAATAGATAAAAGTTAAAAGAAGAAGCTGTTCCCCATCTAAATTTACCATTGTCGTCCGTAAGTAAACAGACATCTACTAGCTCTACTTCTGACTCAAAAAGTGAAGCATATAGACAATGTAGGAGTAAAAAACGTGCGATACGTAAACGTGCCCGTGTCACATTAATGAGATTTCTCTCAAAAAGATGAAAAGTGATTTTTCAGGTAATACCGAAGAAGTTGATTCTAATGAATGTATTCTCTTAAAGAATAAAGTTTCTGAATATGAATCCAAATTAAAGCCCTTGCTGATGCAAGTAAAAATTTTAAAATGTAAAAACATTAATTTGAAAAAAGAAGTTACTTGCTTGGAGTCAGATAATCACCAGCTAAAAATTAATGCAAGAAGAAGAAAAATTGCAGTGAAAGAAGAAATGGAAAGGATTTACCATCCAATCAAATCTCAAATTCAGTGCTTACTAAACAAAAAAGTAAAATGCCTTTGACAATTGAGGATATCGCCAATGCTCTAACTTTTTGACCTATTTCAAAAAGAGAGTATCAATATCACAGAAATATTGGTGAACCTCTTCCAGGACTTTAACTTTACGTGCTAGATAAAATCATTCACTTGCAATCCAGGAATTTTAAATAATGTGATAAATTTAATGGATAGCAAAGGAAAATGTTTCATTATCATCAGGAGGGACTCATTATCTTGTCTTTCTTTATTGCTTGATTAGGTTCAATGTTATTAGCTTTATTTTGTTTGATAATAGTAGTCATTTCTATTTTCATTTCATGAACATTTCATCTTATTATAGTAAAAATTTTCTTTGTATTGTTTTAATTATGTAGAAAAAAGTATGATTTTTAAATGTAAACGAACATATCTCAATTTTAAGGAACCATTATGTATTTATTTGTAATGGAATCTAATTTGTAAATGGTTTGTTTCCAGCAAAACATATTTAACTAAAGTAATTTGTATCGTTTACAGACAAATACCATTTTAATAAATTAGTTTTCACCAAATTTATCAGAAAACAGAGTATATTGATTGCATTTCAGCTGGTCCGCTCAGAGTCTTGGTCCCTAGTGACGTAGCAGACCTTGCTGCATTCTGATTGGCTATTCACTAAATTTCTACCTTATTTTATACCTATATAACAACAATATACAACTAGTGAAAGGTCCTATGTAACGACGTACTCGTGCCTTTCAGTGTTATTTTTCGGTACTTGTGTATTATATCCACCACATTTTAGTTCCACTAGTTCCACGCTAGAGTGCGGTACTGTTTTAAGTAGTACGATTCATTGCCCGCAAGGGAAGTTATACTTACCTCATAACCTTCTACGGGATTATAATGATAAATAAAAGAAAACACTATTTTTAAAAATAAAACATTTTATTCACATTTAGGCGGGAAATGTGTGGAAATACTGTTCTTCATATCTAAGGACACAACTCCCTCATGTAACTGTTCCAATCAATAGCAGTCTTATTGGAAATTTTGAGTTGTTTTTTGCAAAAATTGATAGATGTCAATTCTTCGCACCAGCAGTAAATGAACTTCAATGCATTACAAAATGGAATTTTACTTCCTTCGAACCAAGTGATAATCCGAACGCCGACTTGCTCACCACACTTTCTTACATTACACTTCCAAAAAAGACTTTTTTTTCAACTATAAAGTTTCATACAATGTGATTTAGAACACTTTCTTCTGATAGCCAAAATATTCCTCTCATGTGAATATTTAACAGCGTCTTCTTCAGTCGTTGGCAAATCCCAAAGAGGCATTTTTAAAGGACTAAGAAACTCAAAACAGCACAATAAACAGCAAACGCAACTATGTTCGATTCTTGCCTGGGATAGGAAATTATTTAGTGACGAAATTCATTAAATAACGTCCTAAAATCCCACCCTGGCTAGAAAAGGGTGCCCTAAGTGCAAAAGTGGACGTTAATAAATAATAATAATAATAAAGCAACTATGACAAAAGATAACCACATTACCCTGGGAGAGCTAGCGTCGCACTTCAGTAGCGCATTCTAGCGTGGAACTAAAATGTGGTGGATATAATACACAAGTACCTATTTTTCTAAATGAGCGCTGAACTAGTCGAAATATAAAGTGATTTTAAAAATCGTTTGAAGTTTTGCTTACAGTTGACCTTCGGCCACTTGATTGGTTATGTATTATTTTAGAGAGAGAGCCATCAAGATAGATTCGAGCACCATCTACTGGAATGCCAGTGAACCAAGTTATTAAATATGAGTGACTCACAGCCAGTGGTGAGGATGCCTTCGTTAGCAGTGTGTCCCAGGACCCAAGGGAAGTTGGTATCCCTGGGAGGCCACTCAGTCACCATCGCATCACTGCTAGCTGCCTCAATAGAAGGTTGGAATCCAGTCTGAAGTGTCTGTGTTTTCCCAATATGAAAAATAGAACATTTATTCTTATTGTAATAATTCACATACACTTCATAAAACATTTTAAATTCGATTTTCTAGCCAAGAGGGATTTCGGATTTCATTCAATAGTATAGATACACCAGATTCAAAAGAACTAAGCTAGGGGCATGCGTCTCTGACAATCCCTTCCTATCTTCATTCTCATCCAACGCCTCTCGTCATTGTCTCTTTTAGCTCCAAGTCCAGCCTTGTTTACGTCAATAGAATTCTCTTTATTTTATTACAATAAGTTTTTGCTATCAGGTAGACCCCTCGGGTGACAAGTTTGGCAAATAATGACTGATGTAGCGGAATATTTAAGAAAGCAAAAAGAGAAGCATAAACTTAATATAGGTACCAGTCAAACGTATTATAGCTGAAGGAAATATTATTATTATTTATTAACGTCCACTTTTTGCAACTTAGGCTAATCGGGACGGGTTATCTACAGGTTACCACCCTTTTCTAGCCAGGGTGGGATTTTAGGACGTTATTTAATGAATTTCGTCACTAAATAATTTCCTTTGCCCAGGCGAGAATCGAACTCGCCAATCTAGGTTTACCATGTGAGATAAAGGTCAACGCTTTAACTCGCATGGCTAACCTGAGCCCCTGAAGGAAATAAGAACATGCAGTGTTCTAGTGCTTCGAAATGTCTGTTTACAACTACAGAGGGTAAAAAGAGAGAACAAAAGAAGAAAATCGAGATTGGATCATTTCGAGAAAGCGCATTTAGAATAAGTAAGTTGGCGAGTGAGGGGGAAGGTTACCTCCCCTCCGGCCACGCCCCTCCTTCTGGTATAGCTATACCTGTGTTACCGCTCGTTGACGGCTTCAAAAAGAAATGTTTTTGCGAGGAAATATAAAGTTTTGATTTACCTTTGTAAAAAAAACACCTTGTCATATTCATCACATCACCAATATTCTGCAACATGCTTAGTAAGATAGTCAAATTTATTTTACTCATCAGGATGGCCAGGTGAGTTAATGTGTTGATCTTACTGCACTTTGTAAGCCAAGGGTTTTGGGTTTGATTCCCTCTTTGGGAATAGGAGTTTATATAGTGACTCTTCCTAATCATAAATCTCACCACGGCTGGCAAAGGGTGGTGTACTGTACATGGAAAGCCCTTAGACAAAAGTTTGAAATTCATAATCAGACAAACTTTAGAGTTGTATTTATACAGATGTCCGCCACTAAAGAAATTCCCTTTGAAATAAATATTTATATATTCATTTTCACTTCATAAAGCTTTTAATTTCCATTTCATCTTTTATGAAACTATGACAAGTTGTTTTTAATTTTTTATAAGTTCTCAATAAACTTGATAACTTAGCAAAATCATGCAGGATAAAAAGTGCTAGAAAAGGGTTGTGGCTTGTAGGTAACCACCACAGTTCGACTAGTTGAGGAGGTTATCTAAAGGCCACAACTTATAAAAAATTATAAGTGGTTTTTCTGATTTTATATTTAAATTTAGCAGGGATATTTTATTTTGTTTTGCATTTCAGACCATTCTAATAACAATATCATCGAAATTGAAAATCTTGTCTGCTTGTCTGTCCGTTGACCTTTTTGTTGTTCAATCATTCAAAACCGGCTCATATGATTTCTATCAACTATTATATTGGAGGACATTAAATAAGATAACTACATACTATGTAATAGTTAATGCAATATCATTCTTACGTCAGCATATGGCAGTATAATCTCTTGTATAGATTTGCCCCTGAGACAGGATGCCAGTTGATTCTCTGGACAGGCGAATTTCTTAGCCATTTCCCTGGCGACAGCCTTAGCTTTGCCTTTCTTATTCAACGACCACGCCGATCCAGCGACACCACTTCCTGATATGCAGCCTTTCAGCAGTTCTAGAAATTCAACAAGTGGATGATAATACCTGTTCTAGCGTGCAAGGGCTGCTCCAATTCATTTTAGTTGGAGTTATCGTCCCGATGTATATACACTGATGACATATCTATATAATCACTTACTTCTGGTTCGAGGAGCCAGACACAAGTAGTGAGTAGCAGCACCACCAGCACTGATCCCGAAGGTAGACATGGCACGTGGATTGCCGCCGAATGCATGGATCTCCTTCTCCAGCCATTCCAGCGCCAGGGCCATATCCTTCAGGCCTTGGTTACCCGCCAGCTCCCTGCTCTCGTCACTCAGGAAACCTATGCAGAAGCAATGGTTGGCTCAGCTATTGTTTAAAGAACGAGCCCAACTGATAAAAAATAATAATAATAGGAAAAAGTACAAGTGGATATATATAATAAAAAATATTGTAACAAACCAGTCTTACCTCTGAAGCATTTACACCCAGAGAAACGGTAATGAAGGGTGAGAGAAAGGAAATGGGTGAAGGACAAGATCTGAAGGAAATGAGGGGAAATATCACCAATCGTCCGTAATGGGGAAACTAGAGAAGTGTTGACTTCCGTGCAACGGAGAATACAACTTGGTAACGGGAAGGGTAGCGGATTCCCACCGGACGAGAGAGAAGGTTGCTGCGGCCCAGCCGAAACAAAGAATCGGGAGTGCATTAGAGTTAGAAGTGATAACTCTAAAACACCCACGGCTGTTATCACTATATTCAACGAATAACAAGGAATATATTTGATAGCTTCTTACAAGTAATTATCCTATATTAATAATAGAAAATAATGTTAATTTGAAAAAATAACGAACTATTACATTGACAATCTATTTGAGTCAAATACAAAATTGGTTTACAACCTAACATTCCTTGGCCATTGCACTTCCAGGATATACAGGGATGAGGTCAACATCAAAACAGAACAGCTTCCGTATTTCGATTCAATAACTTCTCTAAAATGTTTCCAGGTGATCTGAACTTAACGAAGAGAAGAGTTTTCAGGAAAACTGCATTTCACGGAAAGAAGCGTTTCTGGATGAAATGAGTTTCAAGGGTAGAATTGGCTCGAGGAGAATTTGCAAATAAAAATTTTAATTTTTACACTTCCGACATTTCAGTTCTTATTCTCAACAAAAGAAAAATGTTAGAACTATAGCTTTTTATTATACTAATTTATTATTTATATTAATTTTTTTGAACTTTCATTAATTCGAATGATCTAAAGTGAGAGTGCAAATGCCATTGTCGATATATGAATGTCATATTTAGGTTTTCCAATATTCATCTTAAGATGCTGTTATTATGCAGCTATTCTACTTTGCTTCTATTATGACATTCTCTCAATGTTGTAGTCTGATCGTTTTTAGGGAGAACGTAATTGCAAATATAAACTTGAAGATGACCTTGGGCTATTGGATGTTTTAACTAAATAGGACAAAATTATGACCAAACCTTTGTTACTAATGACTTACATACTCTAAATAGTATTTGACAACTATTCCTTACAATAAATATTTCCTTTCTAATGCATTTAAGTGAGACAGATGCAACTGCACAGTTGGACTAGCATCTTGGTTCAGTTCTTAATGAGTTGTATTGTTGGCTACATTGCTCATTAGCCATTCATCATTGTTGTCATGTAGATTAGGGTCATTAACATTATCTATGACAGATCCAGCCGAGTGTTTATCAACAACAATGTTGGCTATATACTTTCTTATGACTGTTAGGGGCGAATTACATACGAAAACTTATAAATCCAATATCCAATGCCCTGCTTCAACTACAGAACGTTGGTGCTGTATGAACATAAGAGTATCCCCTTCGTGCCGAGATGTGTGTAGCCCACATGTGTGTAAGGGTTACCTAGAATGCCGAGGCGGTATCGGACGGAGACGAGGACTACATCCTGGTCCATGAAGAAGGCGGCCATCTCAGGTCCGGTCTCCATCGGCTCTGGTCCTATCAGGAACGATCCTCCGTGGATATGAACTAGCACTGGAAGGCTAGCAGACACCTACAATAATAAAATGATATTCATTTCCGTAATAGTGTTATTTAAAAAAATATATTAAATATTTGGCACACAAAGCCTATAGGGGAAAATATACTTGGTAGTAAAAAAAGCTCATCTGTATGCAAGAAGTCAGGAAGATAATGGTGAATAAATGGATTCATACAATAGGCTCCACATGTGGTATTCAAGTTTTTTTTTTTACAAAATATAGAACAGTTTTATTGTAGTACATTCCATTATCAACAAAATAAGTTATATAAGTTTTTCGATAACATTTATAGGGTCGGAGGTATTCGTGATTGCACTACTTGAAGCATCGTTCTTTATGGAACATCAGCTGAAGGGTCAAGAAAACCTCACTTTGCCCACATGAAAACATCTGGGGAAAGTGAGGTTTTCTTCACCATTCATCGAAAGATCATTCACATTTAGACAATGTGGATAGTTGACTCACAAATAATGAAGTTCATGAAAATCTTCCAAACTGTTTTTATGTGATTGGGTAACAAACGGGCGGGCAGATACACAAGATTTACTAAATTGATGTATATATCAGGTTCTTAGAATGTAAAGAAACGTGAAAGAAAAAGGAAATAAACCGAATTTGAGACAAACCTTTAGGTTTTATTTATATAAATATTTTTGAATGGACATCATTTTTGTCATCTCATAGCTAGGAAAATATTTTTCTCTTAAGGGGAAATCTGCTGGAGAACCTACTCGGAAGTGGAGTTAGTAATTTTGTTACATTATCCACATCATTCCTTGCATATTTCTCTATCCCTTCCATTGCTTCTACAACCGACCGACTTCAGGACATCACGACAGGGCTCAAATTGTCTTTTTCGTCTTCTCTTTTATAAACTGATGAAATGTATTTAATCTTTAACAAATATAATTGTAAATTGAAATAATGTAACTTACATTTGGCGTGAATATGTCGAGTTTGAGGCAGTCTTCATTGCCAATGACCTTGTCGTCAGGATACTGGGGGCATTTGGTGATGGGTTGGGTTCCGTCGAGGACTCCCTTCCAAGGTCTGGCTGCAACAGGTGGCTGTCAACACAACAAGCAGGCATCTTTGAAAGTCCGGCACGCAGGGGCTGCGTAAACTAAGCACAGTTCTCACGGGAAGGTTTACAAGAGATAAATATACATACTGCTAACACTACTGTCAATGTTAAGTGAATAAATTCAAACGGTAATGAAAAATCCTTCAGACAATTTACAAGTTAATAGTCTCTACAACGGAAAGCGGTTGAATTGTATAAAACAGGGCAGCCAACTTCGCAGCGCTGAATAGATAGATAGACCGCTAAGAAAAACAATTAATTAAATATAGCTTAATATAACATTAATTTTATTGAAAACTATTTGATAAAAAGCTAGAGCTGTAATTTGTAATGAATCAGAATCATTTTTATCTCAATCACTCATATTTTAGTAATCCAAGAACAAAAGCAGAGGTGCTCAACAGAACGTATTCGTTTGTATCTCGTATAATAAAGCTTTGTAAAAAACAATATTTGATATTAAACTTTATAATGAAGTGGTTCATGATATAACAGCCTATTATTAATATGACACTAGTAGGAGTGGGGCTTTACTGAAAGCACAAAACTATAAAATCCAAATGTCTCCGTTAATATTCATTATACGGAAAATATGTATAGAACAATGCTTATAGTAAAATAAACAGATATATATATATATATATATATATATATATATATATATATATATATATATATATATATACATAAAGTTTTGAACGGACCTCATTTTCGTCATGTCCTAGGTAGGATCGATGGACATTTGAAGAAAAATTTCGAAAATTACGTCACGAGTAAGACCTTAATAGCTGATTTCCCTTAAGGGAAGTCTGCTAATAACATATGCCAGCTTTCACGAGCACATCAAAGAAATGCATAAACTAAATTTGAGACAGTAAATTTAACAAAGCCAATTTAGAAATAGTAAAGCAGAAGACGAACACAAGAAACTAGTTTGACAACATCTTGACATCTCATGAGTCCAATGAACCAACAGTAGACGGCGGAAATTTACGAATAGAACCGACATCAGCCGATCTCATCTCGTTCGTCCACACAAAATGCAAATATCTCGGTTAATATTCAAGATAGAGAATAAATGTACAAAACAATACTTATAGTAAACTAGCTGTAGTGCTTGCGCGCGTTGCACCAACTAAAATACTAAATTATGATAAAGATCTATATAAAGTTACTCTAAATATCAAATTAAACATCTTTTGTGTACGTGCACGTTCGTCAAAAAAACAATAGGAAACGAAATATGACTCCCTAACAACCCCGACTCCTGTTCATTCCTAAAAATGTTAATATATCTTATAGTAAAAAATACGGAGTTTCCTTGATTTCGATTTAGTCTTTCGCGACCTCTAACATTGTTGAGCCCTTCTATAGTTTTTCGTGTATACCTCATTTATACTTCGTTATACGGCAAAAGTGCATATAACAAAAATTACTTTAAATAACAAAACAAACGACTTTTGTTATATGCACTTTTGCCGAAAAATGAATAGGATACGAAATATCGCTATTTTTAATTTCAGGCCTCCCTTATAACCCCCACTCCTGTTCGTCTCAGAGAATATTAATACAGCCAGAAACCTAACCTGTTTTAGTAGTAATATACATACCAAGTTTCATAAAATTCGGTTCAGCCGTTTGCGATTCTATAAAGGACATACACGCAAACATTCATTTTTATATATAAGATTTAATTTGCAATAAGATAATATAGTAACGGAGATATATCGAATTTTCGAAATTACCACGCTCTACAACCCCCCTCTCCCACTAGTCCGATTTCAACTATTATAAACTTGATCTTTCTTTTTACATAAGACGATTAAATACCGAGTTCGGTAACGATTAAACAAAATTACGACGGCTAGAGTGTTAAAGGACAATTATATGTATAGTTATGAATAATTTTCGTCTTCTCCTGGGTAGGACCGAAGGACATTTGAAGAAATATTTCGAGAACGACCTCAATAAGGGGGAACTTGCTAATACATAGATATGTATAAGGTATATGTGTTACCTTGAACCTTAGAGGCCCTATAGGTGGCTGTGCATAAGGTATAGAGGTGAAGGCTAGATAAGCCCTTCCATCCCTAGAGACTAGCCTCTTCCCTCTGACAGGTCCTAGTGAAGTGCTGGCCTGGGGACTAGCATCTAGGTAGCTAGCAGACAGCAGGAGTAAGCAGCAAGGTAGCAGCAACATCACTGCTCCACAGCTCCTCGCCACCAGCTCTATATATAGAGGCAACCACTATCTACAACCTGCTCTCCGTCGGGCCCCGAGTCCTTCCGATCTTACACGATTCTCACACCTTTTCCCAGCCGTTCCTACAACCTTTATAGCAGATTTCCCTCTATTCATGAAGCGATTTTCGAATAGCTTCTTCTAATGTCCATCGATCCTGACGCGGCGGTGACGAAAATGCGCTCAGTTCAAAACTATGTTCATATTTAGCGGCCACAATTTTTGTTTCATCGAAACCAAACTATATTTTTAAAAGTTGTATGTAAAACTAAAGATCAAGTTCGTTAACGACTGAAAATGAACCGAGTGGGAAGGGGGGGGATTTCGAAAATTCAAAATATCCCCGTTATTATGTGTCGGATAGAAAAATTGTGTAGAATCAATTCTATTGCAAATTTTATGTTCTATAAACGTTTATCTCTACCATAGTCATATTAACAGAGAAATTGAATTTTTAGCAGATTTCAGCATTCAGTAAATTCGCACTTTTAATTTTTGCACTTTAAAAATTACAAATATATCATGAATCATGTTATTCTAAGCGTAAATACCAAATATTGTTTACAACGGACCTTTATTATATAGGATAAATGCAAATATTTGACGTCATGGAATATGATTTTGCTATTCAGCTCTTACTCATGAAGCGATTTTTGAAAGAGGTCCGTTCAAAATTACACACACACACACACACACACACACACACACACATATATATATATATAAAATTGTAACCTCTGTCTGTACATTGATTTTTTTCGCGAAATTTCACGATAACTTTTCGTTTCACATGTCATAGACACCATAACTGCATTTTGTTTCTTTCGTGTATGTTTGTTTGTTTGTTACCTTTTCACGCATAAACGGCTGAACCGAATTTTATGAAACTTGGTATGTATATTACTACTAACCCAACTTAGACTTTAGGCTATATTAATATCCCCTGAGACGAACAGGAGTGGGGGTTATAAGGGAAGCCAGAAATTAAAAATAGCGATATTTCGTTTCCTATTGGTTTTTCGGCAAATATGAACGTAACAAAAGTTGTTTATTTTGTTATTTAGAGTAACGTTTGTTATACACACTTTTTTCGTATATCGAATTATAAACGAGATATACACTAAAACCTATAGCAGAAGTGAACAATTTTATTTGGGACAAAAGACCCAACCGAAATAAATAAAACTCGGTATATGTATTAGCACTAACGCTTTCATTATAACAAGCCATACCAACATGTCTAGCGACGGGCAGGAATGGGGGTTATAAGGGCAGCCAGAAATTAAAAATAGCGATATTTCGTTTCCTATTGGTTTTTCGGCAAATATGCACATGACAAAAGTAGTTTATTTTTTTATTTGAAGTAACATATGTGATATTCACTTTTGTCTTATAACAAAGTATAAACGAGATATACACTAGAAACTAAAGCGGGAGTCAACTATTTTATTGGGCGCTAACGATTGAACCGAACTTAACAAAACTCGGTATGTCCATCAGCATTAATTCTTCCATGATTATAAGCTATATTAAACTTTTTAGGTTAGAACAGGAGTGGGGGTTATAAGGTAGGCCTGAAATATAAATTCGCGATATTTCTTTGTCTATTTGTTTTTCGACAAACGTGCAAATAACAAACTTTTTTATTTTGTTATTTAGAGTAACTTTTGTTTTATACATTTCTCCAGGAACAATGTGTGGAGCAAGTAATTTGCGTAGAAATATTGATATGCTCAACAATTCTTTCTAATTTGAACTACCAGGTACCTCACCTGGAAAAATAAATTCAAATCTATGTTAATATTTTGTCCTTAATAACTGAAATCTTTGCATAATGTACAAGAGACGGGAAATATGACAATATGGAGGACAGTGAAGTCTTACATAAAAAATTAATTTTATTATTAATAAATCCACACCAATAACGGGTATGAATCCGAAACACTGGGACGAGTAAATGTCGAAATAGTATGCAAAGTAAAGCCTTGCCAAAAAAAATACCATTACCATTCAGCCTAAAATCAAT
The DNA here is from genome assembly GCA_019009955.1 of Riptortus pedestris. Classification (NCBI taxonomy): domain Eukaryota; kingdom Metazoa; phylum Arthropoda; class Insecta; order Hemiptera; family Alydidae; genus Riptortus; species Riptortus pedestris. The sequence goes on from CM032232.1 coordinate 5,574,884, forward strand.
ACCGGGCGTATCTGAGCTAGTATATATATATATATATATATTCTTATAATTATACATATATTTGTTTGTTAACCCTCTAGCGGTTGTAATTTTTGTCGTATTGCGTATTGTTAATCAAACTCAATATTTAATCGTTTTATGTAAAAATAAATAGTTGATAGCAGTAATCGGACCAGTCGAGGAGGGGGGGGGGGTTTCAAGGGAATTTGAAAGTTCGAAATATCTCCATTATTATGCATCGGATCGAAAAAGTGTATACAATCAATCCCATTGTAAATTTAATGTTCTATAAATGTCGTTTTATATGTTTTTCTAGTAGCTTGATTATTTGCCTAGATATTTGATTTTTAAGTTTTCAGTTTTCAATAAACCCCCACTCATGCTCTTGTCATATTAAAAAAGTCCGTCACGCAGGGGCTGCGTAAACTAAGCAGATTTCCCACGTGAAGTTTTACAATAGAGAAATCCGCCTAATAACAACAGTAGTAGTAGGGAATCTCTAAATCTATTCACGAGGGACGAATAGTTACCGAAACGGCCCGCACTAGCTCTCGGTGGAGGGTCCCGAACATAGCCGACTCCTGCCGACCACACACATGCATACAAATGCAAATATCTCGGTTAATATTCAAGATACAGAATACATGTATAGAACAAAATTTACAGTAAATTTAATTTGCAATAAGATTGATTCTATACAATTTTTCGATCCAACGCATAATAACGGAGATATTTCGAATTTAAAAAATTCCCCCCTCTAACCCCCCCCCCCCCCTCCCTCTGGTACGATTTGAGCCATTAACGAACTTGATCTCTCTTTTTACGTAAAACGCTTAAATATGAAGTTATGTAACGATCAAACAAAAATTGCGACCGCTAGAGCGTTAACAGACAAATATATATATATATATATAATTTTGAACGGACCTTATTTTCGTCATCTCCTGGGTAGGATCGATGGACATTTGAAGAAATTTTTCAAAACTCGCGTCATGAGTACGACCTCAATAGATGATTTCCCTTAAGGGAAATCTGCTAATAAGCTATGATAACATGAATCATTCATTCCAAAATACCAAATATAGTTTTCATTGAACTTTTACTTTGTGAGATACATGCAAATATTTTAGGTGCTGATTAGGTATCATTTTATATTTTACGTTCTTAATTCGAAAAAGTTTGTTGTATCAATACCATACACGATATTTAGCTATTTTATTCAACACCAAAGATCATAATAGATAATAGCTGGATAGGCGGTGGGAATTCAAAATATCTCCCTTATTATGAGTCGTATTGCATGCTCTACAATTGTTGCAGCTATACATTTTTTTAGCAGATTTCCCTTAAGGGAAATCAGCTATTGAGGTTGTACTCATGACGGAATTTTCGAAATTTTTCTTCAAATGTCCATCGATCCTACCTAGTAGATGACGAAAATGAGGTCCGTTCAAAACTATATATATATATATATATATATATATATATATATATATATATATATATATATATATATATATATATATATATTTAGCGTCTGTTAACGCTCTAGCGGTCGCAATTTTTGTTTGATCGTTACTAAACTCGGATTTTAATCGTTTTATGTAAAAAGGAAGATCAAGTTCGTTAATGGCTGAAATCGGACCAGTGGGAGGGGGGGTTTAGAGGGGGGATTTTCGGTAAATTCGAAATATCTCCGTTATTAAGCATCGGATCGAAAAATTGTATAGAACTAATATTATTGCAAATTAAATTTACTATAAATACTGTTATATACATTTATTCTCTATCTTGAATATTAACCGAGATATTTGCATTTGTATTCTGCATTGGTCGGCAGGAGTGAGCTGTTTGGTACTTTCCGAAGAGAGCTCTGGCGGCCGTTTTCGTAACTATTCGTCCCTCATGTATAAGTTTAGTGATCCCTTACTACTTACTACACTTGTTATTGGGCAGATTTCTCTATTGTAAATCTTCACGTGGGAAATCTGCTTAGTTTACGCAGCCCCTGCGTGACGGACTTTTTTATATAGAAATAGAGGATGTGTTTTACAGAGAGGGGGAATTTAAAAATTCAAAATATATCCATTATTTAAGGTAGAAATAGAGAAAACGTGGTGAAATGATATCACATGTGCGTTATTCCAGCACCTGGGAAATCTGCCTAGTTTACGCAGACTGTGTGACTTATTATATTTTATTTATTATATATTATTATTTATCATCTGATAACTAGCATTGATGGTCATTTCAACAAATTTTCGAATATCACTCCACGACTTAAATCTCAATACCAAATTTCTCTTAAGGGAAATTTGCTAAACAGAGTTGTCTAGAAGGAACGGTTGGGAAAAGGTTCGGTAACATTCGTATAAGATCGGAGGTATTCGGGAGCATTGGAGGGCAGGTTCTAGAGTCGTTATCTATAGGTTAATGGCGGGGATTCCCCTCTTATCACTATGCAGAGAGGATTGACAGCTCTCAGAAGTGGATATTTATTCTGAGGCACAATAACATTGTGGCATTTATTCTGAGAAATCTGGTGGGAAACCCACATCTTGACAACTAATATCAGCTGAGGTACGCTTCTCAGGGGTACAGAATATGAACCATTTTGCACGAATGCTAACCCATTAAGCTTCAATGATGACTAAATGCGTTAACTAAGCAGATTTCCCACCTGCTGTTCCAACACCTGTTTCCTATTTATTCCTGTGATAAAAAGTCTGGCATGCAGGAGCTGCTTAAACTAAAAAGATTTGCCACGTGAAGTTTTACAATAGAGAAACCTACATACTTTTACACAACACCACTGTAAATATTAAGTGAAGAAATACAAATGACAATGAGGAACAAACAGGTCAGCCAACCTCTCCGGGCTGAATAGATAGAAAGAAATATTCTTAATCGGAAAGAAAAAGTCCATCACGCAGGGGCTGCGTAAACTAAACTGATTTCCCACTAGCGTCACGTATTTGCATTTTTCTCAAAACGTAAAAGTTCAATTAGAACCAAATTTGGTATTTAGGCTTCAAAGAAAATGCTTCATAATATAACAGGTTATAGTTAATATGACATTAGTAGGAGTGGGAGTTTACTGACGGCCGAAAACTAAGAAATCCAAATATCTCAGTTAATATTGATGTTAGAGAATAAACACTCAACCGCAAAAAAAAAACCGGACACTTAGATTTAGTCTTATAATTTTGTTAAATACTTAAGATATATGTATGTTAATCTTTTTAATTAAAATAATTGGTTAATCTATAGGTTATTTAAACAAAAAATCTGCCAAAAGTGAATAATTTTTATTGATTATTTACAAAAAAATACAAAATAAAAAAAAAAAGAAAAAAGATAAATTAACACATTTAAAAAAAAAATTATTCTTCATTTTTATTACAGTGAATGGTAGACCTTCGCTACCCCAAAGCGTTTTCGGCAATGTAAACGTAAGCTCCGGCCTTCCATCTAAGTTTTGAAAGACCCATTATTCTGGACCGAAATAAAAATATAACATTAAATTAAAGAAAATGCTTGGTTTAATAATTAAAAATGTTTAAATGTGCGAAAAACTACTTACAGTTTAGAATAGATCAACTTGACGACAAATAAATCTAATCTGAGTTTTATCTAATTCTTTACTAATCCTGAAGGGATTAGTTCAATGGACTTAGACTCTAAATTTCTCTGTAATAACTAGAATACCCACATAAAGGAAAATTGCTGAAAATTAGCTTTTAATACGACAAAAATGAAGTGTCCCCTTTTTTTTTTTGCGGTTGAGTGTATGTAAATAACACCATTTATAGAACATTACATTTGGAATAAGAGTGGTTCTATAAAATGTTTCGATCCGACGCATAATAACGGAGATATTAAGAATTTTCGAAATTCCCCACTGTAACCTCCCCCCCCCTCATCTTCCAATTTCAGCCATTAATAAACTTGTCCTTTCTTTTTATATAAAACGATTATATATCGAGTTTGGTATCGATACGACAAAAATTGCGACCGCTAGAGTGGAAAAAACAAATATATATATATATATATATATATATATATATATATATATATATATATATATATATATATACATACACACTTTCTAGGTGGATGAAATATTTCAAAAACCCGCGCCATGAGTTCAATCTCAAATGATGATATCTCTTAAGGGGAATCTGCTTGCTAAAAGGCATGGCTATAAAATACTTTTGATGAGATGAAGGGTAATAAAGTTTTGTTGATTTAGTATTATTGGTGCTTGTTAAAGTATGACAGAAGTTCAATGAACTGGAATTGATGAGTGATACACACATTTGGCCAGTTGGTTTACATTGGCTGTGCCTTGCAAGTTATAGAATCTATCTTGTTAAACTATTGTTATAGACAGTTTTTCCCAGCTCCAACCAGTTATTGGTACTTTGTTTTTTCACAGCCTTTGAGATGAAATGAGTGGTGTGTCATTCAAACACGTGGGAAATCTGCTTAATTTACGCAGCTCCTGTGTGGTCATCTCCTAGGTAGGGAAGAATGACATTTTAAGAATTTGTTTTCCAGGAGTATAAGTCAGTCACGCAGGGGCTGCGTTAACTAAGCAGATTCCCCACATGCGCCACGTATTTGCATTTATCTCAAAACTTAAAAGTTCAATAAGAACAATATTTGGTATTTAAGCTTCAAATAAAGTGCTTCATAACATAATAGATTATTGAAAATATAAGATGAGTAGGAGTGAGGCTTTACTGAAGACCGAAAACTAAAAAATGCAAATATCTCAGTAAATAATCAAGATAGTGAAAAAATGTACATAACAACATTTATAGAACATTACATTTGCAATAAGATTGGTTCTATACAATATTTCGATCCGACGCATAATAACGGAGATATTAAGAATTTTCGAAATTCTCCCACTCTAAACCCTCCCTCCCACTGGTCCGATTTCAGCCAATAACGAACTTGGTCTTTCTTTTTGTATCAAACGATTATATATCAAGTTTGGTAACGATAAAACAAAAATTGCACCGCTAGAGCGGTAACAGACAGATATATAGATCTCTCTCTCTCTCTCTCTCTCTCTCTCTCACTCTCTCTCTTCTCTCTCTCTATATAGATATATATATATATATATATACAGTTTTGAACGGACCTCATTTTCGTCATCTCCTGGGTAGGATCGATGGACATTTGAAGAAAAATTTCGAAAATCCCGCCATGAGTACAACCTCAATAGCTGATTTCCCTTAAGGGAAATCTGTTAAAAGCCCGATAGCTGATTTTGGGTAAATGCCGGGTAAGTACGGGGTTCCCCCTAGACGCTAGTTGGTGAACCTCTTCCTAGAAGGCTAGTCAGCTATAGATGGTGGCCAGGAATAGCAACCACTACCTTAGCCATCAGAAAGTCCTTCTGAGCTAAGCAGGAGCTTAAGCAGATTTGCAGATGAAGACAAGTTTCAAAATCTGAGTACAACCTGGATGGCTGGTTATAAAGCTTTTTATGGCCGAATACAATATGTTATTCTCATCTCGAGCCTTCCATTATTAGCGATTATCCAACGCTACTTTTCCTTAAAAGGTGCAGGCGTATCTCCGACTTTCATCTTGCCAGATAGCCCTGAGGTCGCTGACCTCTCCTATCTAACAATTAAATTCCTATTTTAAGATCAGTTGGCAATGGTAGATAAGATGGCGATACGATGAGGTAATAGCTGCATCGATACAAATGAGATTAGGTACATAGGAACCAAATGCTATAGTACTCATCTAACCAAATGTTTGAGTTATGAAACTCGCGCAGGGGTTGTGTAAACTAAGCAGATTTTCCCCGTTCCGGGGGGGGGGGGTAAACTGTTGATCAACTTATATGTGGTTCGGTAACGATCAAAGATATTAGGATCGCTAGAGCAGTAACAGACACATATTTATATTTTTAAGGAGCTTATCATTTCTTGGGGACGATTAATGCACTTAAATTTTAAAACATTTTGAAGAATCTGAAATTGAAGGGCCAGGGGGGAAAAAAGAGGAAAGTGACCAAAAAGTGATTTCGAGAAAAATGAAAAACAAAGTTTGTTGATTTCTATTGAACTCCTTTTGTAATATAATCATACCTTTTTTTTAGTGTATAAATTCCTAATAGATGTTAGTAATCAATATATGCAGTTCCATGTAGCTCCTAGGTGAAATGATGAAGGTGAACAAAAAACCTAATGAACAACTTATGTTTTACTGACAATGAACAAAAAATTGTATGAAAGTTTATTCATCTGGGTAATCCAGGTATACATCTTCGCTGTCATCGTGAACAGCTGCTGGATTCATGGTCGGCAAATTCTCAAAGAACGCCTTCGCAGCAGGGTTAACCAAACATTTTTTTAGTTGTTGTAAGTCGTTGAACTTTGGTTGAGAAATCGGCAATGGTCCATCATACAGGTTAGTTAAAGGTCTATGTGGAGCAGGACGTTTTCTTGCGTTTTTCCCCTTTTTGGTGCCTTCCAAAGGATTTCAGCGTCCATGTAACAACCAGAAAAAGTGTTTCGATGAAAATGTTTTGAAGGATATTCATTCATGACCTATAAACAACGCAACTAGTGGAAAAGGGGCAATTTTTCAAGTACATAGGATTCAAGAATTCTGTCCATATCTTGAAAAGTTCTTGCTGGCAGTTGATCACAGCAAATGGCGACGGCCTCTCTCTGCTATTTCTTATAACATCACTCCATTCATTGGGCAACTCAACGTAAGTCTGCTGGTTGATGGAACTCATGTTTTATCCTCTCGAATGGGAAAATATACTTCAACACGGCCGAAACGATGCTTCTCAGTCACTAAATGATGAAGGTAACGAATTAGGGTATAATTTTTATTCTGGCCAGTACAGGAATAGCAAAATATGACGAGATTACGAACTTCTTGTGACAAAAAAAAATTGGTCACGTAATTATCGAGCATGGAGCAAACGTCGTCGGATCCTTTACGAGCAACACGTTCGTGTAAAAAGCTGCATCTTTGGTAGACAGAAGGTGGATATTGAAGCTGTAAAAGTTGAGCTGTCTTTTATAGTAAACGTCGTTGGTCGTTATGTAGGTAGATTCATCTGAAAGTCCATGGCAATGGCAGCAACAGCATGATTTCTTTTCCTAATTTTTTTGAAATTCCTTTTAAATGAATAAAAATTTTCAGCTTTCGATAGGTGAAGTTTGTGCTCAGTTTACAATTTTTGTATTTCCTTTTTGGGATCAAATATTTTTTGCGAGTCTGAAAGAGTGGTTGCGGTGATTCAATTGCTGATTTCTGAGACCTGATGGCGTCACACGTGCTGCAGGTATCCTTTCTCGGATAGCCGAACGATATATTAAATTCATTGTTGAAAATTGATCGGAATGTGTCATAATGTACGATGTTCTCTTTGTGAATTTCATTATAAATCTTGGTTAATTTGGACAAATTCAGATCTTCGGGTAGATATATTTTGTCCGAATCGTTTAGAGAATAGTGGGATTTCCGTCCCTTCAACGAATTTCTGAAGTCCTTCAAAAGATCACAAGTTTGATCCGTGATTTTATGAGGTCGATTTGCATGTTTACCCCAATTATCTTTGGGACTGCAACCCTTCTCAGTTAATGACTGTTGAATGGTCTGAACTCGTTTAGGCGTAATACCAAAAATAGACGTGAACTCCTTGAAACAAACGTAAATCTCTGTTGGTCCCATCAACATCGACTCTAAAAGCGTAAGAAGCCTTTTTTTGGCGACTACAGCCTTCCATGCTCATTCGTTTCTGCACGGTTGGCACAGTAATGAGTCCAGAAAGAAAGGAACTTTGTTCGTCATAGGAGTTAATTTCGTTGAACTCCTTCATCAATTTCATCCTCGCAAATTCAAATACAGTTTGAAAACATTTAAGCCGAGAACACTTACAGTCAGGTCCTGGTTCATGCGAAGAGAGCCTTAGTTTCTTCATCACCTCATTCATTCTCCCAGTCGGTTTCCTCTCTTTTGTCAGTTTGGTCGGAACTTTCCCCGCCTCGTCACTACTCTCTGCAGAATCCAAAGTATCCATGTTGCTGGTACCCAATATTATTTTTTTATGCACCAACAATTCAGCCACAAAAAGAATATGAATTTAGCGATACACGATTCAACAAGTGATAAGCTGATTGCGAGGTTTCCGCAACACTGCTGGCCTCTACCGGTAGCCCAGGCATTTAAATTGACATTCATCTTTCTTCCATCCGCGCTTGTGACATTCATCTATCTTCCCCCTTACTCCGAATCTTTTCATGCACATTTCGGTCGATTCTCATCTTTTCCCCCCCTTGTTGTTCTACCAGATGATATTACTTCTTCATAGCCCCTAGATAGCGCTAATATCTTAAAATCGACGAAAAAGTGACTTTCATCTTTTTTCCCCCTGGCCCTTCAATTTAAATTGGAAATCAGGTTGACGTTCTAGTATCGAGATCAAATAGTCACCGTTGAAGATTGGGGTAATTAAAAAGAAGAATGGAATTGGAACATACAGCTCGAACAAGGATAGCATCAAGGTAAGGGCGTGGCTGAGGGAGAGAGATGGCAAATAGAACAGGGAGGGAAGAATACAATCTGCAGCGTGGTATGGCGGCTAGAACTGGTCGACGACTTTTTATGGCTGGCACATCCACATACAAACAGCTGAAGGATTCCTTATATAATCCAGTGGCGTAATTCTTCAAGAGGAACAATTACATACGAATTCATCCCAGACGTTGTAGTCCAGAAGTTTACAGGACATGGAGACTGCACTATTTCAAATTGAAGCCTGACCCCAAGTGATGTGGAGCTGTAGAAACGGTGAAGCACATTATAGTTGAGTGTCCGTTCTACCCCAGCCCTGAAGCTACTTCTGCTAGCTGGGGAATACTCGCTGCTTGATTCGCCTCCGGATTCACTTCAACAGGTGATCCAGACCGATGATGTTATGAAGGCTTTCGTGCTGCAATTCGCGAACAAGGTTCTGAATGCCAAGAAAAATATGTAAATATAACTTTAATTTGTATAAATACTCAATTAGGAATAAAAAGGTTATATGCAAAGTAAGTTATGTTATGATGCAATTATTGGAGTCTAACTAGACAGAGGCAGTGAGGCTCCAATTGCAGGCTGCCCATTTGAAATTTTCGGCCCGCGATGTAAATATGCATCAAATGGATGCAGGGAGGTCTAAGGTGCTCACAAGGATTCTATGTACATGTGTGTGGCTCACCGACTACCTCCTAGCTATATCCTAAGGTAAAGTGGGGGAAGAGAAGCATGAGAGAGAGAGAGAGAGAGAGAGAGAGAGAGAGAGAGAGAGAGAGAGAGAGAGAGAGAGTGAGAGAGAGGGAGAGAGAGAGAGAGAGAGAGAGAGAGAGAGAGAGAGAGAGAGAGAGAGAGAGAGAGAGAGAGAGAGAGAGAGAGAGAGAGAGAGAGAGAGAGGGGGGGGTATTACACATATTCAAATAGTAAGATATTTTATTGACATCATTTGATTTATCACATTTTTCAAGTTCCATTTATAAAAGAGAGCCCCTCAATAGAGACTTATTATTACAATACCAATACCAATACAAATTATAACACTTACAGATAAAATGAACAGAGAAACAAATAGAATAAACCTCCTTCTATAAAAATTCAGCATCTTGTTACATCTTTCCACATTTTACCTCCTCCTTTTACCAACATTAAAATTAGTGATTAATGAAAAACTCACATCTAACCAAAAAATTTTTACCTATTATAACTGGTGGGTTAAACTAAGAATTAATAAATATAACTGACTGTATTCATTGAAGAAACACCATTTACTTAGAGGTAATGAAAACAATTTATTCAAATAAAGAGACACATCAATTAAAAGGATTTTTGTCTTTTAAAATTGTGGGGGCAAGTGTTGAGGGAGAGAAAGAAGTGAAAAGTTTGCTATTTTCTACTTAAACTGGACAGATTCGGCACTGCTAGACCATCCATACAAAGTAGAAAGCAACTCGTAATAAAAATTAAGGACGTGTGAGGGATAACAAAAAGATGTAGTTGAACTATTTTTATCCTGAATGTAATAAATGAATTTATTGAAGAAGACTGCCATTTATCACAGGCTCTCAATTACTACATCCCATCACCTGCCTTGCATACTCTATAAACTGTTACTGCTTTTAGAACATTCAATATACCAGTGAAAATTTCATAATATAAATGTACACCTACAATTTTTAACCTATACAAATAAAGCACGGTATAATATGCTTTTCAGAGGAATAGTATAATATATACTCTGCTGACCATGTCGGACCGTCCTAATTGGAAATATCTCTCTCTGTTCTTATAGATCAGAACAAAAAATGCTATGGAACATAATTTGTAGTTTCCTTTTTTAAATGATTAAAAAAAAAATAAAAATCAATTACTAATTTTTAGTATCCATGTTTTAGTCCACTCAAACAACTTTGCAAATCTATAAATATAAAATAAAATATTATATTCTGAGTTTTAAGAAAGATAATGCACACTATTCGATGTATAAATTTGGCATTAAGTGCCATTTAAAATGAAATTATTTTGGTGCCATGCTTAGGACCTATGGTAATTGTTTATTCTCCTAATTATTTCAATTCCATTCTACAGTAAATGGGCAATCAACAGGTTCAAAGCCAGGAGGGGCGAGGCTACAATTTAAGAACACGTAAAAACACTGTTGGGCCAAGAGGTTAGGCTTTGTTGTTATTCCCTTGAACAAGAAGCACTCATTTTGATATTTCACTAAATGCACTGCATCACCAAAGTAAAAAGATAAAAACATATCACCAAAGTAGCAAAGCCATATTGACAAAAATGTAAGTCTCCCAATGTTCAATAGATGAGAAAAACAGGAAGCAAACTACATCTAGAGGCTAGAGCAGCTAATTGTTACTGTGAACATGTAATTCTGATTTCCACGAGAATGAACAAGAGAAAGAAGGGGATAGCGAGGAAATGCAGTGATTGCCCGTTATCTGATGCATCAGATTCTCCAACAATAGGTTTAAGAAGAATAATTCTAATCATGTCAATAAAGTTATAAGTAGAGAAAATTTCACTAGAGGGCAGAGTATTTTAGAGATGCTATTTCACAAATGATTAATTGATTAGGTATCTGACCAGTAATAGCAGTTCGTGATTTACATTTTTCTTTTAGTTGCATTCATTTTTTTGTTTTAAACTTATTTTTCCATTTTAAAGTTTCTAGGAGGGAGCACCTGCCCCCCCCCTCCCCAATATGGAGAGCTTAGCCATTCCTATGGCAAAACTGAATACTACAAAATTTCTACTCTAAATATCAACTAAATAGATGCACACAGCTCTTTTCAGCATTTTAAAACATTTCTCTAATCAGTTTTCCCTAATTTGAAATCAGCAACTAAGATTGTACTTGTGGCATAATTTTGAAAAATGTCTTCAAATGCCCACTAAACACAATTAAAATTAAACAGTAAAATTGGAGGAACAAATATTAAATCATTTTCCAATGTTACTGCCAACACATTTGAAATAAACTTGAACTTATGCACTTGTGGCATTTTAGCTCATTTCCTCCAATGTCCATTATCCTACCTAGGAGATAATGAAAATGAGGTCCATTCAAAATTACTTTTAAATAAAATATCAAACATATTTCCACAGATCTCACACAGTAAAGGATCAACAAAAATCATATTTGGTTTCTAAGGAAGGAATAGGATATTTCACGATATGCTTATTGTTAATATGAGATGCCCTTTCAGCAGAGGGGCATTACTGACGGCTGAAAACTAAAAAAAATCCTTCACGCAAGGGCTGCGTAAGTTATGCAGGTTTCCCACGTGCTGGTATAACACACAGCTGATCTCATCTCACCACATATTCCCTATTTACAAATAAAACTCGGAAGAGTAGAAGTAGTTAAGTAATCTTTACTGAAACCAAGAAGGGTTAAGACTGAAAACAAAAAAGTACGAATAACTGTCTTAAAATTTGAGTTATAAATACATGTGACAATCGTAGATCATCAATAGTTTAACAAGATTGATTTTATAACGATTTTCAATCCCACCCATAATAACAGAGATATTTTGAATTTTCAAATTCCTCTCCCTCTAAACACCCCCCCCCACTCTAATTCTGCTCCGAGTTCAGCCATAAAAGAATATGATCTTAAGTATTGACTGAAACAGTTAAATATTAGATACGGTTTAGACCAAAAACACTTTTTTTGTCATCTCCTAGGTAAGACTAATGGACATTTGAAGAAATGTTTCGAAAATCTCATCACGAGTGCTAGCTCAATAGCTGATTTGCCTTGAGGGAAATCTCCTAAGTGCAAATTCAGACCTCTTTTTGCTCATCTCCTGGATACATCGGGGATCGATGCACATTTCCAGACATTTTTCGCTGCACAAGTATAACCTCAATAGCTGATTTGAAATCTGCTCAAAAAAAAGGTTAATATTTAGAATCTACAGCTATATAAATATACAGCTAAGAAAGTAAATTATGGCAGGCTATTAATTTTAGAAATTAATCAATGATTAAAATAAATTATCTAATTTTTCTAAAGCAATGTGAAGATAAATTTTATAAAAGAGCATAACACATATAAATTTGAAATTAAAAAAAATATATATATACACATATACAATTTTTTTTTCTTTCTATTGATGGTGTAAGTCTATAAATGCAATATTTCATTGGGAGTGTTACGTAATCGTGCAGGAAAAGTGTGCCTAGTATTTATCAGTTATATAATTAACAAATGAATATAGAAATAGATAAGTTGTGTATCTAATTACATACTCTCCCAATAAAATGTACATTTGTACAAGTACGTTAATGTCAGAAACTCTACATGAGCCAGAAAACAATGACCATTACGGTACAGCAAAGAACATTAAATAAGCTGTCTGCTATTTATTAACAATGTACTGTTAGTATGTTACACATAATGGAACATTTTCCTCCTTCGGATATACTGTAGAATATTTATAATAGTAGTTATTAAAAATGTAAATTAGATATAGTTTTTAAGCTTGGAGAATAGAAATTGTTAATATGACATAGTTTATAATAAAAAAATTCTATCCACGACTATGATTTTTATGGCCCATAACGTTTCCAACAAAGAATTGGGATAGAATAGTAACGACTTAACGTTTAGTCTGACAGACACAGCAATAGTACATCGGTTGTTTATGTTCCCAGAAAGTTGTCAAATTTAATAAAAGTAAATACACAGACGGGAAATGCCAATAGATAGGGCTAATTATAGCCCTGCAATGAACAACATTCACACTCAATATTCAGTCTAAATATTTCCCAAGCAAAGCTACCTCAGTAATGGCACTTAATAATGATTAAGGCTATCCATGATTATGATTAAGATTTCCCACGGTATTTTGAACAGTGCAGAAGAACTGTTCTGGATATAATTTTTTTTTTTATTCTTCAGGAATACAAAATTTTATATGTGTGCTTTAGTTACTAGATATTTAGGTATAAATCCTAAACACTGAGATGGGCAAATGTAAAAATATTGTGCATAGTAAAGCCTTGCCAAAAAAATACCATCATCATTCCGCCTCGGATTGATTGATCGATTTCCTGGGTATCTTAGCTAGTTTTAATTTCATAAAAGTCCGTCACGCAGGGGCTGCGTAAACTAAGTAGATTTCCCACGTGAAGTTATACAATAGAGAAATCTCCATACGAGAGCCGAACGGTTACGGCAAAGGGCCGTACTAGCTTTTCGCGGGAAATTCAAAAATCCGGTATTGGCCCAAATTTCATAAAAATGCAAATATCTCGGTTAATATTCAAGATAGGGAATAAATGTATATAACAATATTTATAGTAAATTTAATTTGCAATAAGATTCATTCTGTACAATTTTGTGATCTGACGTATAGTAACGGAGATATTTCGAAAATCCTCCCCTCTCACTGGTCCGATTTCAGCCGTTAACGAACTTGATCTTTCTTTTTACATAAAACGACTAAATATCGAATTTGGTAATGATCAAACAAAAATTGCGACCGCTAGAGCGGTAACAGACAAATATATATATATATATATATATATATATATATATATATATATATATACAGTTTTGAACGGACCTCATTTTTGTCATCTCCTGGGTAGGATCGATGGACATTTGAAGAAAAAATTCGAAAATCGCATCATGAGTACAACCTCAATAGCTGATTTCACTTAAGGGAAATCTGCTAACAGCACAAAGTAAATAACAAAACTGCATTCAGTGGCATGACCTTCCATTAGCTATGCCAGCCAGGCATAGGCTAACTAAAAGCAATATAACAATATTAGATACCTGAATTATGTATTACTTAACTTATTAAAAAATTCATAGAATAATTTACTATTTTAAACATTCACGGGTACTTATCGATTAACGAGAGGCCATTCATTTAAAAACAATTATCAAATCATAATATCTCTTATTTGTCCTTAATTAATATAATAATGTCAACTGTATAAGTGAGAATGTAATTAATTACTTATTGCAACACGGTTTTGTTTATTTTTTACATTTATTAGTAGTAAGAATATTACAGTTTTGTAAGTGTTGTAATTATTTAGCTTAAATTTTAATTGATCTTATTAATGAACTATTTTGTTCATAGCAATTGAAGCATAATAAAGGCTATTTTTCATTCATTAAATGATAAAAAAAGCAAATCACTTTATTATTTAAAACTAGCTAAGGTACCCGGCTACGCCCGGGAAATAATTTGAGCCTGAATGATGATGGTATTTTTTTAGGCTTTACTTTGTACAATATTTTTACATTTACACGTCTCAATGTTTAGGATTAACACTCGAGTACCTGGCATGCTGGGGATATGTTAATAACAAGAGTATTTGTTATGTGCTTAATTCTACAAAATACACAATATTTTTATATTACCCTATTCCTGTGCATGTATCTTTTTTTATATATAACTTAAATCATAGATTATCATATTATTATAGTAAAAATATGGAGTTTCATTGATTTCGATTTAGCCTTTAGCATCTTATAACATTCTTGACCCCTTCTATAGTTTTTCGTGCATCCTCATTCAAACTTTGTTATATGGCAAAAGCGCATAAAACAATTGCTACTTTAAATAACAAAACAAACAACTTTTGTTATATGCATGTTTGCTAAAAATGAATAGGTTACGAAATATCGCAATTTTTATTTCAGACCTCCCTTATAACCCCCACTCCTGTTCGTACCTCGAAATTTTAATATAGCTTATAACCAGGGAGGTGTTAGTACCAAATCACATACGGAGTTTTTGGAGTGGAGTCTTTTGTGGTATATAAAATTGTTGACACTCACTATAGTTTTAGCATATAACTCATTTACACTTCGGTATACGACAAAAGTGTATATAACAAAAGTTACTCTAAATAACCAAATAAACAACTTTTGTTATGTACATATTTGCCGAAAAAGCAATACAAACCGAAATATTGCTGTTTTTAGTTTCAGGCCTCCCTTATAACCCCTACTCCTCAGAGTGCCTAAAACCTAAGTGGGGTTAGTAGTAATATAAATACGAAGTTTCATAAAATTCGGTTCAGTCAATTGTGATTCTATAAAGGACATATAGACAAACATTCATTTATATATATATATATAGGATAATGCATTTATGAAAAATATAAAGATTACGTGGTCTTGGATACAACTTTTGGTTTTTCAGAAAACAATTCCTCCAATCTTGTTTCCCATGACGCGCTTGAGTATAATTATAAATTCTAGAAATATTATTTTAAATAATAAAAGTGATTTTCTTTTTATTATGATTTAATAATGGTCTTTAAATGAGTGGCCTCCTGTTAACTGATAAGAACCAATTAATGTAAATACAATATTTTTACTTTCTGACTTATTGATCGTATTTGGGTGAAATGGCCCACCATATCACTCATAGTTAGTCTATGACTTACTCAGCTAGTGAAATGCCATTGTACAAAATGTAATTGTGATTTCACCATGAGGCGTCAATTGGAAGCGACACTATTAGGCACATTACATGATTGTGTAAATCATTTAGATTGCTACTTATCTTGTCCTTCCGACACATAATCTGTCAAGTGAATTTATTTAGTTCATTATTTCACCATGAAATGTATTTGATCCAAGTGATGATCTATGCTTTAGTATATTTCCCTTAATGGAAATCAGCTATTGAGGTTTTACTCATGACACTAGTTTCAAAAACTTTCCCCAAATGCCCATCTCTCATACATAGGAGATGATGAAAATGAGGTCCATTCAAAATTATATATGTATAAAAATATATAATATAAATTTATATAGGGAAATACAAATTTCCTTCAAGGGAAATCTGCTGAATATTTGTGGTGGAAATTGTTGAGGAGGCCCCACAGCAAATAGTCTCAGATTATTCTTGAAAGGAAGAAGATATCAAATCTCCAAATCTTCCTTCCTTGTAAACATAAAGAAATTATTGTAATTGAAATGCAGGGGCTGTGTAAACTAAGAAGATTTCCCATGAGCTGGTATAACACGTTTGTGATCTAATCTCACCACACATTCTCTATTTATATGAAAAAATTGGTGAGTAGAAGGGGGGGGGGTAACTTAAGGCAGGGAAAAACAAAGTACAAATAACTCAATACCAGAGTTAAGAAAAAGTGCATAGAATAAAGTTTGTAGATCATCAATAGTTTAACAAAATCGGTTCTATAACATTTTACGATCCAACTCACAATAACGGATGTATTTTGAATTTTCGAATTCCCTCTCTCTAAACCCCCCCTAATTCAGGTCTGATTTGAGCCAATAGCAAATATGAATTTTAGCCTTGGCTCAAACGGTTAAATATTGACTATGGTATCGATCAATTAAACATTTAGAAGTAAAGAACGAAAAATCTAAATTGATGACATCATCATCATCATCACATAACGTATTTGCATGTGTTTCACAAAGTAATAGTTGATGAATTCAATGGTATTACATTTTTGAGCCTCCCTTGAATCTATCTTGTTAGATCTGCATATCTTTCATAACTCAAAAAGTCCATCACGCAGGGGCTCCGGAAACTACGCAATTTCCCACAAGCTGGTATGACACTCTACTGATCTCATCTCACCAAATTTCTCATTAAAAATCTGATGAGCAGAAGAAATGATTAAATATCGATTATGGTATAGGTCAAATAAACAGTTTAGAGTAAAATTGGAATTGATGATGTTATTGTACAAAGTATTTTCATGTATCTCACATAGTAATGGTCCTTTCAAAACAATATTTGGTATTTAACCTTTGAATACGATGTTTCATAATATATGTGCTCATTGTTAACGTTCAATGACTACATGTGGGGTTTACTGAAGGCTGAAAATTAAAAAGGAAATGTAAATGTTGATTAATACATGAAATTCAGAACAAGTGTATAGAACAATATTTACAAAAAATTAAATTTGCAATAAGATTGGGCATATTTAATTATACACACACACACACACACATATATATATATATAATCAGACTAATAATAATGGCAACATTTTGAATTTTCGACTCGGCCCCCCCTCTCTAAGGCTGTCCCCTCTTCAGTTATTAATGAATACAATCTAAGACAATTCCTAACTCCTGTAGCAAAACCTTCAGGAAGAAGATATAGATAAATATTGACATTAGTAAGAAAATTGAGTAATTAGGCACATTTTTCTTTTACTTTTAATTTTTGTTCAATAATTAAAAAAAAATACTGTTGATTAAAACAGTGAGAGGGGACTCAGGTTAGCCTGGTGAGTTTGATTCCTGCCTGGCCAATAGGAATTGATTTAGTGAAGAACTCATTAAATAAAATCCTTAGTCCCACCCTGGCTAGAAAAGGTGCCCCAATTAGCCTTAGTTGCAAAATGTGAACATTAATAAATAAATAAAAAGAAAAGAAGAATTCTCTTTAAAATTAAAAGAGGACATAGAATAGGTTGTTCATGAACAATAGCATGTTTGGGCAAATACCTTCTATTTTCAATCTGGACACCACGTAAATATTCAGCACCTCTTAATACAGATCAGGGCATGCAGCACTAAACTATAAAAATTGTTTTACCACACTACAAATGTGAGATAAACAGGGATGAAATCAGTTCCATTTGTGAATTGTATTTCAAGTGCATTTGTATTCTCTATCTATAACTCAATTCCCAGGCAGTTCATCCCTGAGGCCATTCCCACACGCAAGTATTAACTAGCTTACATTACCCTCAAACAAATCAAGCCTCTATAAAATCATCTTCTTTTTAAAACATCCCTGAATTCCCCCAACAATACTTCAATATATATCACTAGGACGCAAAAGGCTCGAATTTCATATATATATACATCATTTTAAACGAAACTCATTTCGCTACTAAGTAGGATCGATGGACATTTGAGGGAATATTTTTGAAAACTGTGTCATGAGTACAACCTCAATAGCTGATTTCCCTGAAGGTAAATCTACTAAAACACTTTGCACTTTCATTCCACTTTATTAAAAATCTGTTCCAAATGTTTCAGAGTTTTCTGTATCAAACTCTTCACAAACATAATCTAAAGACTAAAATCCAGGTTAGACGATGCCCAAGGGAGACATCCTTCCTGTAGACACGCTTTGTCGAGGCTCATAAAAAAACCCTTCAGATTTTTTATATAATACATAAGTTAGTTAAAAGTTTTTTGTTTAATAATATTAAGATTTTGTATTTGTTATCTGTAAATATTATTAATTTTTATCACCAGTAGATAGAATTTGAAATTAGCTGTATAAGAGAACTGCTTTAAGAAATGAAGCTTAATATACAGTAATTCTCATTCATACAAATTCTAAACAACTTTTTCGTTGGACATAGGCAAAGGAAAGATTGAGCAGCTTTACGAGCTGATGAGTCAAAAATATTCATTTCATTTTGGAAAAAAGGTAGATCAGAGTAAAAACAAAATTATGAAGATATTTTTTGCTCGTTTATTTCACTTATATATGTTAAAATATTTCAAAACAAATTAGTAGGTTTTTTTTAGTGGTATTAAAAAAAAATGTTTTTATATAGAGAATAATGCAGAGCCTCTCCGTGATATAGCATATTTCCTGCTGAAGTTATGGTTGACTCTATTCTTAGACTTAGTACCACAAACATTTTTCAAATGCTTACACAAAACATTTTCAAAAATTGTTGAACTGTGTATGTCCTAACTGAGAATTTCATTTTATAACCCCCTGTTAGAGCCTGTTTCCTATTAGTCCGTCCATTTACTTTCTTAAGATTCATGATTATTGGGAGAACTTGTTTGACAATAGATAAATTATTGCTTAGTTTGTAGCTAACGAGGAGTACTAACTACCAACAGCGTTCGAAAACTCTATCCTCTTAAATATAAACATTCATTTCATATTTAATATTAAATAAAATCATAAACATATTTAAAAAATGACCACTTGACTATTATTTCAATCAATGAATATCATTAGTTCAAAATAATTATCAGTTTTAAAAAATAAGCTTATAACAATTTTTAAACATTGGGTCATTATTTACTGGCTTGGAAAGTATAATAATTTTCTCAACAATAATGTTCTCCAATAATAACAAATAAATATTTGTTTTCAAAATAAAACATTGATAATTGATTTATGTGAAATTAAATAAAAATTCTAGATATAACTTTTCATTATAAAATATTTACAAAATCACATTAAAAAAATATAAAACTACAAACTAATCCTGTTCCTGACTATAGATTTGCTGATTCCTTCTTTTAAATTTTTTAATACAAGTGTTGGGCTGCTTGGGGCTAAAGTCGTCGCACTGCCTCTTCGGAGATTCATCTAATTCAAATAAAGAAACATTACACAGAGAAAAGTAATACAATCAAAATGGAGATAATTGATTATAGTTTCTCACTATTTTATAAAAAAGTTAGTTTGCCACAATTTGAGATAAGGAAACTTTGTAATCATAACAAGGTCTGTCATATTTGAGTGACTATTGCAGAAATCATCCATCAACACTATAAAGGTAGTATTTGAAAGAAACGTTAAATAAATAATATAATAATTATATAAGAAATAACCAAGTTTTACAGTCCTCCATCACAATTTAATATTTCATTTAGTTCATTATGACATTTCACACTTTTTTGCCCATCTTCAAATAATCCTATAAAATAATTTTGCATTGTCAACTTAAAATTATACAATCTATGATAAATGTGGCAATATATCGTAAAATTCAACTGTAACAATTGCTTATTTTAATTTTACCTTTTATCATAGTCCTAAAATACTTATTCCTTATGAAGATCAGGCACAGCTCCTATGTCAAACTCATTAAAATTCCTTATAATAGCCAAAATTATTTGACTCATGTGATAGTGAATGTAGATAGGAGTCTATATACAAGTATAAATGTCTCCCCCTTAAGCTATCATCTAAACAACAATGCTTCCCAAAACTTTTTTTTCTAATTTATTCTTCTAATTTAAAAAAGGCCGAAACATCATTATGAACTAAATAATAAAGTCCACCATACATGCGTAACTAAGCAGATTTCCCTCGAGGAGTTTAACAATAGATAAATAATATACTGCTAACACAACACCACTGTGAATATTAAGTGAATAAATACGAACGGGAAGCGTCTGAAATATAACCAAACAGGTATGCCAACCTCTCAGAAAGAAAAACAATTACTGAAATATATCAAAATATAACATATTAATTTTATTGAAAACTATTTACTATATCTAGTGCTGTAATTTGTAATGAATCAGAATAATTTTGATCTCAATCAATACAATTTTAGTAATAATAATAATTATTGGAGCTTTAGCCAAAGTTAGATAACTTTAAATAAAGTCATCAGTTATAGTAACTACCAATCCTATAAGTAGATTTGAATTAGTTGAGGCCATTAAATGGAAACCTGTCCCAATTTGCTGTAGCGACACAAGGTGGACGCAAATAAATAACATTTTACAAAATAAATGAACTATTAAACTTTCAATATGTTTTTTCTTTCCTTATTTATTCTTTCAAGAGATATAGAAGGTAGTGAGGTAGCTGCACCCAATATGCAAAATGACAATGCAATATATTGTATCACGATCAAATTTATAGCAAACAGATAGCTCTGATTGTATAAACTAACTAGGAGACAACTTACCAATTAAGAACAGGTTATCTTCTGATTTAATCTCTTCTTCTTCCTTAATTTGATTGCAGTCGTTCTTTTTCTCGTCAAAGTCTTCACAGAATGAGCGATTAAATTTTGGTGGCGGTAAAACCATTCCCTTACTACGAGACACTGGGCTCTCAAGGTTTTCTTCTTTTTCTACGTCATTCGTGCTGAAAATGTCATCAAATTAGTATGACCACAGTCGAGAAATAATTAAAAACAAAATAAAAAGATTAATCTGAGTACAAATTAGAAAAGTTTACCTAAATGAGTTGTCATTGCTCGAGTCAACAAACGAAACGTCCTCTGTAAAGGAGAGATCATTCTGTTCCGACGTTGGCCCAGTGCTTGGAGTGGACGGAGTAGACGAATCAAACAGGGTAATTGGGTCATCAATACCTAAAACAGGGCTTCCATTAGTTTTGCGATAATTACAATACAAATTGTTAAGATTTTAGCAGAAAAAATCAGCTATTGAGCTTGTAATCATAACATAAAATTTGAAAAATGTCTTCGAATTCAAGTCAGTGAAAACTATTAAAAATGGGGACTCAGGTTGGCCATGTGAGTTAAAGCGTTAGCCTTAATTTCCCATGATAAACCTTGAGTGGCGAGTTCGATTCCCTCCTGGGACATAGGAATTTATTTACAAACTTATTTAACCCTTAGGCCCACCCTGGCTAGAAAAGGGTGGTTACCTGTAGATACCACGTCCCAAGTAGCCGTAGTTGCAAAAAGTGGACGTTAAAAATGTACACACGAAGAGGAGACAATATTTGTGGTCATATCAAGAAAAGAAAAAAAAAAGGTATAATTATTGATCACACAGCCTGATATAAAACAAGCAAAAGAGGTAAATTTAGAAAAAAATAGGCATTTAACTCTCCATATTGATGTGTGTGTGTATATATGTATGTATATAAATATATAATCGAAAATCGGGCAGCCAAAAAGGTTTACTGTTTGCATTAAGAGGAGTTATACCCAAGTCGACAGCACTGTATCTACAAGATCTTGAAGGAAGATGTCTTTTAAGATGGTGAATGCATCTGTAAGAATAGTGAACTTCCATTTATATAAAAATAAAGTTTAATTTAAGCTGCTCTCTTAGGCTATCCAAAAGAAAATAACACTTCTTATAAAATATCAATAAAAATTGATTAAATTACCTCGAAAAGGTAGGTAAGGAGCCTAACCTTGATAGGTACCCCCAAAAAGGAGCAGCTTATTTTGTTTGTTTGAATAAAATAAATTTTGAAAAATATCTTAAAATTTACGGAGTCAGTGAAACCCTTTAAAATATATGTGTATATATAAAAAAATTTGCTTATAAGTGTAAGAGGTAAAGAACTAGGATTATCTACAATGGACCTACAGAATTTATCTACTGTTGTACTCAAGCGTTTGAGGAGAATTATAAACTATCATTCATACAAATAAAAGGGGCACATAAAGCTGCTCTCCCACTTCAAAATTTAATTGGAATTGCTTGTTTTAAAAATAATAAGAATAAAAAAACTTTTTAATATTACCCACTTGGGCAGATTAGGAGGCTGTGTCTGATGGAAACCCTACACAAGAAGGGCAGCTTGTTTTGTTCTTGTTGTATATATAAAACAATACAATTATATTTATTTACATATACAATAATTTTATA
This sequence comes from Riptortus pedestris, assembly GCA_019009955.1. Lineage (NCBI taxonomy): Eukaryota > Metazoa > Arthropoda > Insecta > Hemiptera > Alydidae > Riptortus > Riptortus pedestris. The sequence goes on from CM032232.1 coordinate 5,597,784, forward strand.
ATAAATTGTTACGTTTTTATTACCAAAACCAGTAATAAACGTTTTTAATAAGAGTTCTTTTGGATTGCAAAATTAAATACTCGCAAGTTTCACAGTTTTTATCACTGCACAATTTATTTCACAATGCACAATACACTTGGTAATTATTCTTAATTACTACTCACAGTATACACTGATTGCGTCATTGTTATCAGTTTACACAGTCCAACAATTCACTCACGGTCACTGAAATTCACAAGAAGACGGCACTTCACTGTCCTTTACTTCGCAGCACTGCACTGTCTTAAACACGGCACTAAACTGTTACTTACAGTCACGGCACCACACTGTTCTTCTTCTAAAAACACTTTACCGCACTGTAGCACTGATGTGACCATCAAGATCGCTGAGCATAAAACTGACTCGATCGCGGCTGGCTGTTCTTATATAGGTTGTCGGCATACATCAAAGGGGAATTGTCTGGACCCCTCAACGTCTGGCTAGAAGGTACTGGTAGGACCTAGACCATTCTGTCGGCTTCTTTGATCTATATCGCACTTCCCAAATACGCGACTCTCTCTCTCTGAAGGATTATTCATGTAATTAATTTTCGCAACAATATATTGTAACATGTACAATTTCCAGAGCTATACTATTCAGTAAACAGGGCATAATAAATGGGAAACATTGTAAACTCTTTAAAAAATATCGGCAAATGAAGTTGCAAGAATCGTCATTAGGAGCTTTACCAACAGCACGATGTATCTGTATATTGTATGTAAAACACACAATTTAAAGAGAAAGAAATATTATGTTGACTGCCGGAATATATTATTTGTGTGATGAACAAATAATACTTGAAAAGAAATCAAATATTCACAAAGTACATCTTTTATCAAGGAAGCAGAAAGGTAAAAACAAACTACTGCCGGAAGAATGTGCTTGGCCTAAAAAACTCGCTCATGGGAAAATCATCTTTCATTGCCTCGACACTAGGGGGGTCACACAGTTTCTGTTTGTTCATCATATATATATATTTTTTTTATGGTCTCTGTCTCTCATCTCTTAAGAAGAATTAATAAGAAGCATACATCATGTTTGATGACATTGTTTGATTTTCTTACCACTGAAGTCGTGTCTATAAGTCTAGATCTGGCATATTTTGTAAATGAATGTCCTGATTTAAAAAGGGAGAAATTATTTGTATCTATATTACTTTTGTTATGCTAATATTAATAATTTAAATATTTTTGTTATCAAAATATCACCATCTGTTAACCTCAGGTATCTATTGTATTACTGTTAATAAATAAATACTGAGTCTTCTGCGTAAAGAGTTGATATTTATCACACATATATTAATATCCTTATTATATTTTATTTTATCAAAATTATTAAAATATAAATACTTAAAAATATAAAACCTTTACCTAATTTTTCACAAAGCTCTCGAGTTTGGTGATTTGTAGAAACTCCTTTCTTGGGGGTTAATCTTCCTGAATCTTTAGTCGATTCGTGGAAGTTGTGTGGGACTCTTAAATCTCCTCCCATCTTTGTCAATATAAAGTCCTTTTCTTCTTCAGTAGGACAGAAATCCCACCTAAATATAGAAAATAAAAAATGTACCACACATATTTATAGCCATTTTTAGTAAATTAATGTTGTGGAGGAGGAGGAGGGGGGTTATTCTCAGTTTGCTAGGAATCTTTTTACAGGGGGAAGATATATCCAACTGATAATAAAAGTTACTTCACTGGGTATGGAGGAATTTCATTACTATCCTCGCTCTAATAATACGGATTTTCACAAATGGAAAATTATGTAATAAACTGAATTTAAACATTTTGTGCTTCTGACAGCATTTAAAGGCACAAGTCCGTTTGTCTGAATATCAATGGCAGTGGCTCTGACTGATTCCAATTTGTAGATTTCTTTCAATACAGCAGCTAAAACTCGGTATTTTTTCAATTGCTTTTTGAGCATCCTCATCATTTGATACAGAAGTGCCAATGATATCGATTGTCGATATGTGACCTGCTGTCTGTAAAAAGTTGGTACATGGAGTCTCGTAAGTATTCAATGTTCCTGCAGTTAGTCAGTAAGTGTTGAATGGTTAATGATTCATTGCATGTTCTCCAGAGAAGTCTTTCTGTTCTAGGTATGCGTTAAATGTGAGTGTCCTATCCTAAGTCTCGTCTATTGTCACGTCTGATGGATGGCCACTCCCTTATACAAGTCTTTATTTCTCGCAGATGATTTTCCGCTGTTCTATATTAATATTTTTACAATTCATTTAACATTGTCTGTAGTATTTGTAAATGTAAGTCTGGTAGGGTCTGTAGGTTAAAGTCAGGAGATTGTCTCTGAGTTGCATGTTTGGCGAGTTTGTTCACGTCGTTTGTATGTCCACTGATCTCATGTCCTCGAACCCACATCATTGTCACTTTTGTCTTTAGTTTTGAAATTTGTTCTAGAATTTGAATAATTTAGTGATGATTATATATAATGTAATAGATCTAGATATAATAATTATTAAAATAGATCTTACCGTTCATCACAGCCTGGAGCAGGGAGGTGGTTCATATGCTGTTTCACGCTGGTCAGGTGGTTTGTATAATGGAGTATAGTCAACCACTCGAGGTCATATTTCAGCTCTAATCTTTCGTCTTCATTGTGAGGAATATCTATGACCTGAAATACATTTTCATTTTGTTAACAATCCACAAAAAATCTGATGTGTGCAATACTCGACTTCTTCATACTCCTATTAAATAAAATAAACAAAACGTTTCTATATCGTAAAGATATTTCTGTTCCAAAATATTGGATAAAAATGTCATGGAACATAATTTATAATCTTCTACGATTAACAAAAGTGATTCAAAAAAATATTTTGTATCTCTAATAGGTACGGAAAAATCTGTAATTTTTTATTTCTGCTTCTAAATCCCCCCCCCTCCCCTTAGTTAAATTAGATAAGGGGAGGTGCACAAATAGACAGTACAACAGTACTAAATATGAAATTCGAACATTCTGAGCCCAGTCATGTTTGAGCTAAGTGAGATACACAAAGATGTTATGGCAAAACTAGTCAAAATGGGTTCAGTGATTGATAAAATGGATAGTTCAGTTTAAATATGAATAACTGGAATTTCTGCGATTAAAATACTTCCATTACTTCGAACAAGGGAGTAAAAAGGAGAATCCATATAAAAAGCTAGACTATATATAAGTAATTGTCCAAAAAGACTGTCTGCGGGTAAAATGCATCAAGTAAATAAATATAGTGCTCTGAGCCGAGCATTAAACTATACTATATGGAGCAGCAACCAAGTATGTTCCACTAAAACAAACCCGAGCAAAGTAATTTTGTGGTTAACATCTCCTGCTTCTTAAGCAGTGCTCTTAATACACTTGATAAACTCAGAGACACTGCTTTGATTCACGAGTGAGGTACAAACATTTAATCAGTAACGATCTTGCAAAATTAAATCCTTAGCCACAACTTCCTCATTAGATTTTTACTTAAACAGAAAATGCAAAGTGAGAAGAGGTCAGTAGTGTGTCATACAACTGTATTGGAAATCTGCTTAGTTTACACACCCCTTCCATGACAGACTTATTTTATTTAATCATTCCCTAAACTGAGAAGGGGGCTCCTGGGCTTATTTCAGTCATGTATGAAGTCGATTATAGATATCTGAACAGCTGATTTCACTGGGAAATCTGCTAAAAAAAAGGCACTCCTTCATTATATGAAACTTATAATGTACAGAAACAACTAAAAGCATCTTAGGGAAGTAAATAAACTAGAGGAGAGTAGTCGTACTGTACATTCTAAGATAACAATCATACCTGCATAAACTTCCTCCTAGGAAGACATTTGTCCAAAGCTAAAAACCTTGTATATTTTTCTCCATTTTCATCCTGAAACAATGTGATCAATCAATATACAACTGAATATGTCTATGAGTGAATCAATATCGACAGGGGGGAAATGATTGGCAAAGAACTCAGCAGCCCTCATGGCATATGTAACCATCTTGATTAGAACTAACAGTGTGAGCTCTACTTTTGAAAATGAAAATGATTTATCTTTATATCTGTATGTAATTTGACAGCATTTAAAATAGTGATGGCATTGAATGAAATTTGATATGCACTCCCCTCTACATGCTTTTGTTCATCCAACACAAGAATTGCAAATCACCAATAACAATCCATTGGTATTAAAAAAAAAAAGGGAAAAATCTTTTGTAAAAGCTACTACGGACTTTAAAAAATTGAAACCTAAGTTTTTTATATCTATTTAAAAAGACACAAAATGGACAAAATATTTTGGCTCTTTTCAATCTGCTCTCCATCTGGATTCAGTTCCAGTATCCCTAGAATAAAGACATTAACAGCACTTGTTTTTTGTTTTAGCTTAAAAATAAGAGACCCAGCATTTTTTTCCTTGTAAATAATACACCCTTTAATTTTTTAGCACATTTTTACATGCTGAAAAACAGAAAAGCTGTTCTGTTTAAATACTGTGGATCTATATATTACTTCTAAGTTTGTACTTCAGTGTATAACAGTTTACTCACAATAATGAAGTAATCTTACACGAACCGACTGAACAAAAATATAAATCTGTAGCTACATATTCCTAGGATTTTCCATATTGTCAAAAAGTGTATATGATAAATCAGAATCATAATAGCTACTTACTTTGTGAGGCACTAAAGCAGAAAACTTGCAGTGGAGATGTGCAGCAAACCAGTAGCGAGGTTTCATATGCAAAAGGAGTTCTTCACAAGGTATACTTCCAAGAGAGTTTTCAGAAATTTCATCCCTTCAAAATTAATGTAACTACTATTACTAAACGACTTTCTGATATTGCAAAAGAATTTATAATTTGTCTTAATAGGAAGGATCAAAGTTTTTGATATTTGATAAAGAACAGAGAGGAGGCCATCAAAAACAGTTCGAATTAAAACTCATTTATTGTGTAGTGTTATATCTGAGGAGATTGAGTCTTAATGCAATGCAGACTAGGTGGTAAAAAACATAACATCTATTTATCATTATTATATCATTTGTTTTATCCGAGATATTAGATGAACTTATGGTTAGAATTGCTGTTATCCGGAAATCGATCGATATAATAATGGTTTCCCGTTGAAATATACATATTGGATAATGAGAAGTACTAAATAATCAATTTACTGCCTTCAAATTAGTCACATTTATAGTTTTAAGTATGAAGCATGGGATATCTAGTCGATGAATATTGACGAATTTATTACCTTAATGCCTATCAACGTGTGCTACATTATATGTTGACAATAATCCTATCCCTGATACATATTCAAAAATTTACAATTCTATATAGTCAAGTCTCTTGGAGAACTAATGAATTATATTTAGTGGCTCCAAGTTGGAAGTCACTATTTGAAAATGCAAAAAACTAAATAATGTTTCAGATTTAGTGTCCGTTGGTTTAAATTTTAATAACTCTTACGTTATTTAACACCTATTTAATATTAATGCCTATTAATAATATTAAATAGGGGTTATATATTTAATAATAATACACTTATAGTTTTAATTTTAAATATCTGTTACATTATTTAATGCCTATTTAATATTGACTCCTATTAACAATGTAGAATAGGTGTTGAATAATGCAACACCTTTTTAATACTATTGTATTAATAGGAGGTAATATTAAATAGATGTTAAATAACATAACTCAGATTTAATATTATTAATTGGAGTTAAGTCTAAATATGTGTTTGCTAACTTACTACCTATATAAAAATAAAACTATAAACATATTAATATTAAATATACCAACACTTATTAACAATATTAAATAGGTGCTAAATTACATAACACCTATTCAATATTATTAATAGAAGTTAATATTAAATAGGCATTAAATAATATAAAAGGTATTTAATATTAAACCTATAAGTGTACTAATATTAAATATATAACACCTATTAACAACATTAAGTAGGTATTAAATAACATAAAACCTATTTAATATTATTAATATGCATTAGTATTAAATAGGTGTTAAATAACGTAAGAGCTATTAAAATTTAAACCAACGGGCACTAAATCTGAAACGATATTTAGTTTTATGCATTTTCAAATAGTGACTTCCAACTTGGAGCCACTAAATATAATTCATTAGTTCTCCAAGAGACTTGCCTATATAGAATTGTAAATTTTTGAATATGTATCAGGGATATGATTATTGTCAACATATAATGTAGCACACGTTGATAGGTATTAAGGTAATAAATTCGTCAATATTCATCCATTAGATATCCCATGCTTCATACTTAAAACTATAAATGTGACTAATTTGAAGGCAGTAAATGGATTACTTAGTGCCACCCATTATCCAATATGTATATTTCGATGGGAAACCATTATTATATCAATCTATTTCCGGATAACAGCAATTCTAAGCATAAATTAACCTAATTGCTTATATCCCGAGTAAAACAAATGATGCCAGTACACGCTATGGTTCATATGGCAGGACATTTGTGTGATGAATATGATACGATGATTTTGTGTATCCAATCTTTGTATTTTCATGGGAAACCATTTTTATTTCAACCTGTCGACAACAGGTACAGCACACGGCTGGTATTAAATATATTAAAAGCTATTAACAATATTAAGTAGGCATTAAACAATAACAGCTATTTAATATCAACTCCTATTAATAATATTAAACATACACTAACTTAATGCAGTAGTATATTATACTTACTTGAAGAAAGGTTTAATTTGGACCAAATTTTGTACATTTCCAAAATTATAAATCCCCCTAGGCCAGTCGTGGGAGAGACAAATGTCAACAGGTGTTTTAATCTGTAATCGAAAAATTTTTATTATTATTTATTAACGTCCACTTTTTGCAACTAAGGCTAATTGGGACGGGTTATCTGCAAGTTACCACCCTTTTCCAGCCAGGGTGGGACAGGATGTTATTTAATGACTTCTGTCACTGAATAATTTCCTTTGCCCAGGCAAGAATCGAACTCGCCCCTCTAGGTTTACCATGTGAGATTAAGGTCAACGCTTTAACTCACATGGCTAACCTGAGCCCCCAATAGAAAAATTGTATACAACATAAATGAAAAATAAATACACATTAAAGTAAAAAAACATTGGACAATAGATCTTTGACAAGATAGTTTTACGAGCAGTTATGATAATCTATGCAACTCGCAAAACAAAAACAAAGTTTTTAAATAAATATATTCCTAATAAGTAAGCAGACAGCTTTGATTTGAGACCTCACTCATCAAAGTGGGTTTCAAATTTATGTTTACTAAAGGTAAACTCATGTATATTTGCAGTTTTTAGTTTTCAGCCTTCAGTAAACCCCACTCTTACTCATTTCATAATGACAATACGCTGTACCAAGTAAATGAAAACAAAAGTTATTGAAATATTTAAGTGACAAATGACCAGTACTCTTGTTGTTACTTTACGGTTACAGTTTTTTTTTTTTTTTTTTTTTTTTTTTTTTTAAATAATAGAAAGTGCTATATTCTGTTCTTGTGATTCAGAATGTAGAGACCAGACAACAATTCAGCAAAGAAAAACACTTTTAGCAAACCAATCACCACACAAAACTCCAAGTACTTTTAAACGTTTTTCATTGCCAAGAAAGAGTTGTAAGAGAAGTCAAAGAAATGGGAAAGTCCCCCAAAATATCAACAGAGAAGATGGCAATGAATAAGCTACCTATGGATTCCTGCCAGATTGCTCAACAAAATAATTTATGATGAAGTACATTACACTGATAATCAACCATGTATAGACACTATTTTAAATAACCATTCGAATGAAAATTTGGCAATTGTTATTGTTAAAAATGTTGATGTTATACTGAAAGCGTAAGGAATGCAATTGCTGAGATAAATTCCGCAGCAGCATCTAGAAGCCATCAGATGCTCCCTCAGCCTATTATCATTTACTCTTTTAAAAAAAAGAAATGCCCAAAATGGCAAAGCTTGTGAACTGATCCTGAAAAGGGATGACCATTAAAAGCTTACATAGCATAAATTGCAATTTGACTGCCAACCAAAATATTAAACCAAACATGAAACTGTCAGTTTACTGACTGAACAAGGAGGGATTTAATACTACCTGAACAGGTTTGGACTGACATATATTTACTCTTGCTCATGTCACAAACTAACTATTCGAAATTACAGGCACCTCCCTTTACTGAATTACTCTAGGCAACTTCTTATGAAGAATAGACAATATTGGCCTTGAGATGAACAAACTTTGTCCTCTAAATATTTAAAAGAACTTGACCAATTCACTAAGAATATTAACTTCTCAAGGTTTATCATGTCTCCAATTAATTACACTATAATTTTTGCTGATTTACCATAAAGGGCTGAGTTTGTACTCGTGACGCAATTATAGAAAAATGTTTTCAAATCTCCATTGTAACCGAACTCGAAATATAAGTGTTTTAAATAAAACTAAAGATCATTTTCTGGAGAAATTATTTGTATGTTTTTTATTAGCAATATAGTAGCGATTTATGTCAACACTTAGGTCATATGTGTTTCTATCGACGAATGTGAGAGTAGAGAAGAATGACAGTTGGGGGAGGGGGGGGTGAAGAAAGGGCAATGTGACGGGAGAAATAATAGCTGGAGGCAAATGAAGTGGCGGATTGATATTGTCACTCCTACAGCAAGGCGGCCCTATCCACTTTCAAGGATCTACTATTGAACACTAAATAATCAAATATATTGAAATACAATGGAGGTTGCCCATCATTCAACTAACAAAATAATCATATTAAATCTATTAAACAAACTTCTCAAGGTGATGATGTTTTCAAGTGAAGCCCACTACTCTTTTGTGTCGATTACTAGAATACAAAAGAATGTCTTACCTGTTTTAATCTAAAAACTTCCACATTTCTGATGTGGTAAACACTTCTTTTAGTGCTTTCAGTATAAGGTGGTCTTTCAAAATGACCCCTACTGTAGTCAAAAGGTTTATATATCCCCGACAATCCAGCAATTCTTAATCCGCCATAATTGACAACACCAGCATAACCAAGGTAATAAATGTTTGGAGCAGCCCATCCACCATAAGGTAATTCTTGCAGATGATTAGAAGCTTCATGATTTCCACCAATAAATATTGTTAAAATAGGTGCAGTCTTCTCACCATTGTGGTACCTAGACAAAAATATATTAAAAAAATTGTCGACAAAATTTAAAATTGATGAAGAATTTAAGCAATGTGAGTAGATACTTGTAAAAGGAGCACATATGTCGATATTTCTTGGGAACTGCCATACTTTGTAAATCTTCTTCATTTCTAGTAGCTTGGAAGTCACCACAGCATATCAGCAGGTCTATTTTAATTTTCTCTTTATTCTCCAACAGCTCGATGGCATCATATATCTTTTCAAGCTCTCCATGGGCACAACCTTCAACAACTATTTTCATAATGACAGAAATTGGACAATATCACAAATCGCATATAACACTTGATAGTCCACAGTTAATACTAAACATAATATACAAATCGAGATCTATTTGAATAAGCAGTTATCTGACATAAAAATATCTATAAATAACATAACAGAGTTAATAATAAATATACAAAATAACAATAACAAATCACCGGGAATATTGTTTGAAAACAAGCTACATTGGTATAATTAGGGAGGTAATCGACGGGTTATATCGGTTATACAAATCCAAGACATATTTAATCAAGAGTAAACTTTTGATTGAGTTATATAATTTAAATTTATATTAATATTTTTTTATTTCGTGTTAGTAATATTACAATTATTTTTTAATCGACTAAAAAAGTGTGTAATGCTTAATAAGTTTTTTGAGACGGAAGAAAGGAACTGATCTTCACTGAGGCAACATGTCTTCTTAGGGGCTAGTTATGGCTTAAATTTTCGCGAGAGGCCATGGAACAAACTATCCAGGTATTTGTTTTTGTTTTTTTTCACGAATCCGATATTGTTGTGCTTTTTCGGTAAACAGCCATATTTACTCATCTAATTAATTTCGTTAGTAGTTTAGTCATTTCTATTGGTTCAAGATGTTATTTAAGGCGTGATTTGACTTTTCTCGGTCCAAAATGTCGGTAAGGTAAACTTACAATGCGGCACACGTGGGGTTTTAGTTCTTTTTGTATTAAAGGCCGCTGACAGTTGCTTAGTAGTTATTTTATATTTTTTTACCTTAGCAGAGTAATTAAGCTTTAATGCTTACTGTTTTTCGTCTGTGTTAACCGACTTACAGTGATGTGGGTGGCCAGTTTTGATGAATGCCCAGTAAGTCAGAGTTATCTCTTTAAACAGGAATGACATTCAGTACTCATAATATTTGCTATTTGATCCATGATCAAAATTCAAACTGATATTACTTATTCAACTTCTAATATTTGAGTTATGAATAACCCAGGTTATTTTGTTATTTTTAGTCTTAACTATGTTATTGGTTTCTTCTATATTTACAGTTGTCAAATTTTCTCCTTTTCCAGCTGCAATTTCTGGATTTAGATGACATAGATCACAGTGAACAGGATTATGTAAAGTCTTTATTATATTCAGTAAGGTCCCCTCGGTTGAAACTGCCTTGGGTTGAACCTGAAGCAGCCCCGCAACACTGGACACAAGAACACTACGGTAAGTACCACTCTCTAGCAGTACTTTATATTCAATTCATATTCTATGTCAATTGGAAACAATTTAGTATTTGTCCTGACAAAGAGTTTAGTCTATTTTTACCACTTTAAACAGATTTATTGGTTGTTTCAAGTTATATTTGTAATATTTAACTCATGATTATCTGTATGTATTTAGGCCATGGGTTAGAAAACATTTAATGTTATAGTCATGCATAATTGTTGTATGGTGAATTGAAATATCCAGCTTGTGTTTTATCATTGCTACAGCTAATTCAAATGTGATTATATTAATTTAATTATGGAAAATGTAAGATTCCTAATGGTTGTTATGCCTCTTCATCTCTATCCATTTTTCAGTCAATCTTAGTCTGTTTTTATAGTTATATGACGATAATTTTTTCCCCTTTTTCTAAAAGAGGTTTCATATTACTTGGTGTTAGAAATTTGAAAACATTATTCAGTTATTATTATTGGTAATTATCTTTATTGGTGAATTAATAAACCATTTACTTTAAATGAGTTAGTTGTGTGGTTGGTGATATTTCCCCCTAGTATTCATTGACTTGTTTCAAATAAAGAAATAGCCGTGAAGGTTTTGAACCCTCTGGAATAAAGCCAAACTATTCCAGCCTAGGAACTGTCATTCTATTGTTTATTTTTATAAATACACAGTTTAAATTATCAATGATGATACCATATTCATTGAACTTTATTCAAAGATTAATATAGCAAATTGAGTGGGCTAAGCGATAAATGTGTTGATTGTATGGTATATATATATATATATATATATATATATATATATATATATATATATATATATGTTATAGGGGATATAAGGATATTGTATGGTTCTCTGTTAGATTTACTTATTCTGTCTTGTCATCATAGCTTGAATTTGTTATTGTTCTAATGGTGGCTCATTGAAATTTAGCCCTGGCTCATTTCTCTTAATGTAGTTTTGTTTTAGTAATTCATTTCTATATGGTGATGTATTTTGACTTGGAGTTTGATTTTTTTTAAGGTGTAATATACCAAAAAATAGTGATAATATTTTATTAGATATTTATTTTATTATTAATTAACCGATTTCCTTCTAAACCCTAATATTCTAAAAGTTTATATTAGTTGTTATTGAAGGGTTTGTTTTGAATAAATATTTTTAAATGTCCATAATGATTCTCCTTTTAATATGAATAGATTAATTATAAACTTTTGATTTGGAAGCATTTTTATGGAACATGATTTTTGTTAATGTTAATTATAAGTAATTCTATTACTATACACTTGATGGCACCTCGAACCCAAAAGATCTTTTTCTCGAAATCATTAAGGCATATAGTGCAGTAAAAAGTTCTCTGTAGTATTAATTTGTCTTTCAGCTTAATATTATACATAGTAAGCTAGTAGGAAAAATGAGGTGTGCAAGTTTTTTTTAATAATTTTTGAATTATAAAATGAGGGAATAATTCTAACATTGATTGGAATCTTGCATTTGCTCCTAATCGCACAAAATGTTGTATTTGTGTCTATAGGCTCCAGTCTCATTGTCTTTTCTTTCAACACAACATTCTCATTTTTCTGGGAACAAAGGAATATAGAGGCTCGCAATGACTTCAAGTAGTTTCTGTATAGTTTTCCAACTTATGCAGAATGAAGAGATTCCAATTGTTTTAAATGCCTAGGTAGGCTATAGCCTGTATAAAAGCTAGGCAATTGTAGACATCAGCTTGCATGACAAATGCCTCTGTTGACATGGTCCCAGTGAGAATTACGTACCAACTCGCCCTGACAGATTGATAAAGGAAACTGAATTTGGATTGAACCCATCATTGAAGATGGAGAAAATAATTTACTGTATTTTGGGGTTAATGTGAACATGAAATCATCCTTTAGGTGAGTGTTTTGATATTTATTAGGCTCTTTACTATTCATACATTCTCCCTTATGGGTCATTTGTTTTTTCCTTATCGTTATTTATAAAGACTACATTTTTGCTCTTAGCTTCATTATTTGTTCTTTTATTTTGTTTTATATGCATCTACACCCATCGATCCCTGTATATGTCGATATCCTACTCCAGAAATCCACAGAGACATACAGGGATTTTTTTATCTAGTTTCTGTATTAATCAATCCTCTTCAGGACTGATTGCTCCTTTTCAAAATAAGAGTATCATTTATCAGTGGTCCTACTTGCTCCTGGTCTACCTACAAGCTTCGCCTGTTGATTTCAGTCACAAGCAGTCAGAGAGGAAAGTGTCGCAAGGCATACAGTAGATTCTTGGTGTCTTCTGCATTATTCTATATAGAAATAAAGGCATTAAGAAGATTTTAGAACATTTCATTCTTGGCGAGTATTTTGTTGAAGACTCATTTTCCGTAGCTCGAAAACTGCATAATGTGACTAATTGTGGAGATTAGCCTGCGGATATGGTGACGGCTTAAATGTACCCACTGTTAAATTACTGAGGGTTAGACAAAGTGGAACAATTTTATCTATGTGCTGCTTATAACGAACGTATTAAAGCACTTTTATTCAAATGTGAATTTATATTTTTTTTTAACCTTAGACTGTAAAGAGATTGGCTATATTTAGCCGTGTAAGGACCCACTGACTTAAATGTTTCATATAGCTTTAAGGCTGATGAACTGGATTAATTTAATGGCAGCTGTTACATATCCAATAGTTTTGGTATATCACTCTATAACTAGTAATAATAATCCCTTAATTACTCTTGTATATTATTCGACAAAGAATGACAAATCCTAAATTAAATATAGTCTACCGTGTCATTGCTCATGTGGACTCTGAATGCAATGTTACTATCTTTATTTATTTTGCTGCTTAATAAGCAGAATGGACATGGTTATTTGTTTTAATAGTGGAATATTCTTGCTAGTATAATGCATTTTCTTTGTTGTACAGGTTCTCACAATGGGAACCAATTGTTTATTTGATAATTGGGGAATTCAAGTTTATTCATTCCTGCAAAGAAGAAATATTGTTGATAAATTCTTTCTGATTATGTAATTTGATACGGTTAGTTATTTTGTCTTATGAATATAGAGTGGGAAATTGAAGATTATGTTGTGATAGTGTTTGTTTTACTTCTTCAATGCTTTTAATTGTATGTCTGAGCAGAACAATCCTTCTCCCAATATTGTTATATACATTTATTCTCTATCTTATATTTCTATATCTATTCTTCTCATATTTTCTAATTATTAACAGAGATATTTGCATTTAAATTAAGTGTGTGTGTATTACGGACGAGATGAGATCGGCTAACTTCGGTTTTAGTCGTGAGTTTCCGCCAAAAGCTTGGTCAGCCGTTTCCGTACCTGTTCTGTAACGTTTCTCATTGTAAAACTTCACGTGGGAAATCTGCTTAGTTTAAGCCGCTTTAACAAAAATTGCAACTGCATGAGTGGTAACAGATATGTGTGTGTGTGTGTGTATTTAAATTTTGAACGGACCTCATCTTGCGGCCAGCCAGAGGTAGTAGATCGGTGATTTATACAGGAAGAACACTGATGATGTGGTGGAGGTGATGACCATTTTCCAACCATGGATCTATACATCAACCCCCACCAGCCACTACATTCAACGCAACTCATTTTAGTCATCTAGGAATATTGATAGAGATATATTTTGGAACTGGTGTCATGAGTACAACCTCAATAGCTGATTTCCCTTGAGGGAAATCTGGTAAAAATAATGTTAGTATCTTTAGAAAACTGCAATTGAATTATATTTATCCTTATTTTTTTCCTATTATTACTTTTTTTTCTTTTCAAACCAGATTTGTTTGGCAATGATGAGTTATGTTGGCATCTAGGATAGTTAGTATGGTAAGATATGATGTTGGAAATGAGGTGTGATGTTGGCATCTAGGATAGTTAGTATGGTAAGATATGATGTTGGAAATGAGGTGTGATGTTGGCATCTAGGATAGTTAGTATGGTAAGATATGATGTTGGAAATGAGGTGTGATGTTGGCATCTAGGATAGTTAGTATGGTAAGATATGATGTTGGAAATGAGGTGTGATGTTGGCATCTAGGATAGTTAGTATGGTAAGATATGATTGTATGAAGTTAGCAATGAGGTGTGATGTTGGCATCTAGGATAGTTAGTATGGTAAGATATGATGTTGGAAATGAGGTGTGATGTTGGCATCTAGGATAGTTAGTATGGTAAGATATGATTGTATGAAGTTAGCAATGAGGTGTGATGTTGGCATCTAGGATAGTTAGTATGGTAAGATATGATGTTGGAAATGAGGTGTGATGTTGGCATCTAGGATAGTTAGTATGGTAAGATATGATTGTATGAAGTTAGCAATGAGGTGTGATGTTGGCATCTAGGATAGTTAGTATGGTAAGATATGATGTTGGAAATGAGGTGTGATGTTGGCATCTAGGATAGTTAGTATGGTAAGATATGATTGTATGAAGTTAGCAATGAGGTGTGATGTTGGCATCTAGGATAGTTAGTATGGTAAGATATGATTGTATGAAGTTAGCAATGAGGTGTGATGTTGGCATCTAGGATAGTTAGTATGGTAAGATATGATTGTATGAAGTTAGCAATGAGGTGTGATGTTGGCATCTAGGATAGTTAGTATGGTAAGATATGATGTTGGCAATGAGGTGTGATGTTGGCATCTAGGATAGTTAGTATGGTAAGATATGATTGTATGAAGTTAGCAATGAGGTGTGATGTTGGCATCTAGGATAGTTAGTATGGTAAGATATGATTGTATGAAGTTAGCAATGAGGTGTGATGTTGGCATCTAGGATAGTTAGTATGGTAAGATATGATGTTGGAAATGAGGTGTGATGTTGGCATCTAGGATAGTTAGTATGGTAATATATGATTGTATGAAGTTTGCAATGAGGTGTGATGTTGGCATCTAGGATAGTTAGTATGGTAAGATATGATGTTGGAAATGAGGTGTGATGTTGGCATCTAGGATAGTTAGTATGGTAAGATATGATGTTGGCAATGAGGTGTGATGTTGGCATCTAGTTTTGTTAGTATGGTAAGATATGATGTTGGCAATGAGGTGTGATGTTGGCATCTAGGATAGTTAGTATGGTAAGATATGATGTTGGCAATGAGGTGTGATGTTGGCATCTAGGATAGTTAGTATGGTAAGATATGATGTTGGCATCTAGGATAGTTAGTATGGTAAGATATGATGTTGGCAATGAGGTGTGATGTTGGCATCTAGGATAGTTAGTATGGTAAGATATGATGTTGGTAATGAGGTGTGATGTTGGCATCTAGGATAGTTAGTATGGTAAGATATGATTGTATGAAGTTAGCAATGAGGTGTGATGTTGGCATCTAGGATAGTTAGTATGGTAAGATATGATTGTATGAAGTTAGCAATGAGGTGTGATGTTGGCATCTAGGATAGTTAGTATGGTAAGATATGATGTTGGAAATGAGGTGTGATGTTGGCATCTAGGATAGTTAGTATGGTAAGATATGATTGTATGAAGTTAGCAATGAGGTGTGATGTTGGCATCTAGGATAGTTAGTATGGTAAGATATGATGTTGGCAATGAGGTGTGATGTTGGCATCTAGGATAGTTAGTATGGTAAGATATGATGTTGGAAATGAGGTGTGATGTTGGCATCTAGGATAGTTAGTATGGTAAGATATGATGTTGGCAATGAGGTGTGATGTTGGCATCTAGGATAGTTAGTATGGTAAGATATGATGTTGGAAATGAGGTGTGATGTTGGCATCTAGGATAGTTAGTATGGTAAGATATGATGTTGGCAATGAGGTGTGATGTTGGCATCTAGGATAGTTAGTATGGTAAGATATGATGTTGGCATCTAGGATAGTTAGTATGGTAAGATATGATGTTGGCATCTAGGATAGTTAGTATGGTAAGATATGATGTTGGCATCTAGGATAGTTAGTATGGTAAGATATGATGTTGGCATCTAGGATAGTTAGTATGGTAAGATATGATGTTGGCATCTAGGATAGTTAGTATGGTAAGATATGATGTTGGCATCTAGGATAGTTAGTATGGTAAGATATGATGTTGGAAATGAGGTGTGATGTTGGCATCTAGGATAGTTAGTATGGTAAGATATGATTTGGGTGTGTGTGTGTGTGTGTGTGTGTGTGTGTGCGTGTGTGTAATATCTCTGATAAGATTGGTGTTGTTATGTTGGTACAGGGTCGGTGTGCGCCGGCCCGCCTGCCTGCTACCAGCTCGCCTACCAACAAGGTACTACTCATTCTTTCTCATTTTCAATTATCATTCTCTCTCTTCTCTCTCTATCTCTCTCTCTCTCTCTCTTGTATATAATAACGTGTAGTGTAGCTCTTCACGCCTGCTATATCTAGATCTCACTGTTATAGTATGCCCTCACTTACTAATTCATGTCTGTATTCATTCATTTTATTAACATTCGTTGATTTCCAAAAGGTTGTGTGTATGTTTTTCTGTTTATTTTTATTGGTTATTACCCTTTTCAGATAATTAAATTGCTCAACTCTGATAGCTGACAATGAAGAAACTGATTCTTTTATTATAGTCTCCTTCGATTATCAGAGGCAAACCAGTATAATGAATATATATTAAAATATTTCCTAGAAATTTATGCTTACCATTTTTTTTTATAGTAACTCAAGATCACTTTATAAAATATTTCTTTAGAAGAATCAGTTTTCTTTATAATACAATATATACTTAATTATGCCTGTAGTCTATTAAGTAACAACTAACATGCTTCTTATCTACAAACTCATTAATCACCAGTTTTTTCAGTTGAACAACTTTTTACTAATCTAATTAAGACTTAATTTGAACTTGCTTACAAACTTAATTCAAATGTAGGAACCTATTAAATTAAATTTAACGAATACTTCTACTATCCTTAATTTTTCTCATACTAAACATACTACATATATTAATATTGTGTGCAATCAGTTTTATTTTCTGAACTATTATAATGTTTATATTCTTCTCAGCCTGTTATCTGAGTGGCATATCCTATGAATTACTGTTATTTTCCCATAATTACATTTAACATAATTTTTTTCCAATTACAAATTTTTTAAACTAATGTGTAATTCGCTTGTTAAGATATATTTCATTAATTTTTGTTTGGGCTGAGAATGGCTTTATATTTGGCCAGCTCTTCATTCTCACAGATCTAGCTCTTGTCGTGATAAATTATTTAGTACATGAATCTCATTTCACTGGTAGGCAGAGTCGGAGAGTTTATAGAAATATTATTTCTCCTTCAATTATTAAATTCTAATTGTACATGCTTCGTTTTCTTTACTTCTTCAGTCAAGAAATTAGTAAAAATGAGAAATTGTGTTTCTATGACCTTTCCTTACAAGGGATATCAGCTCAGTGTTGTTGGGCCATTGCTCAATACATTAATCTCTTGTTATGTTCGATAGGACTTCTAATCGATTACCAAATTTATACAAAGTACTAGTTATTTAGATGAAACACGCGAATAAGTAAATATTTTGTTACTTATTAATGTCTACTTTGTGCTACTGCTGCTAATTGGGATGGGTGATCTACAGGTTACCACCCTTTTATAGCCTGCCAGGGTGCGACTAAGTATTTAATGAGTTGATTGCTAAATAAATTCCTATTGCCCAGGCGGGAATCGAACTCGCCACACTAGGTTTACCATGTGAGATAATGGCCAACGCCTTAACTCAAATGGCTAACTTGAGTTCCCAAAATAAGAAAATAAATGTGCGTTTACTATATTAGGAATGTATAGGAATTTCCGCATACCAAATGTATTTGGATAAAGAGATGGGTGTCAAATGGACAATAAGAAATATGCCTTCTTTGACATCATTTTCTAAAGAAAATGTATGGAAACTTTTTTAATTTTATAGATGATTAAGTATGAGTTATTTGTAGAATGTCTCATGAGTTATTTGTGACATTTCTCTTTGCAACCTCAATATTGTATTGAGTTTATAAAACTTATCAAAGAAAAAAAAACATTAAATCATATGGACTAGGGTCAGGGATGTCTTCGAGCTGACATAAACATTCTTCTAATGGCTTGAGCTGCTATAGGGTTAATAGAGATCTGTACTTGCATTTGAGTTTTTATTTATAAAAGAAAAAAATAAATAATACATTTGCATTTTTACAATATTTTTATTTTTGAAATGGTATTTAATACTCTCTCTGGATTTGGAAATAATGGAAATTACCCTTACTGAACAAGTCGATATTTTGGGCAATGATGTTTATTCGAATACATTTGTGTGTCTAATTTCGAATATATATTTTTCTTTCAGACGATGATGGAGAAATGAGTGGTATGATGGCCCCTTCGAACGAAGTCTTCCAGGTTCCAGTAGCTGTACAGACTACTATGCATCAAATCTACCATCAAGTTGTCCCCCCGATGGCTAACCTGGCTCCTACTGCATATGTCAGTAACATGGCTCCTCCACCCCCTCCTCCCCCTACCATCGGCTATACTATGCCTCACCAGTTCATATATTCGTCGGAAGATAGAGGGCGTAGGCAGAGGTCTAAGCCGAGCCCTAAGAGGACAGAGCGTAGAGGAGAGCCTCCTGCTTCCTATACTGCAGCTGTCCAATATCCACAGGCATACCCTATCCACGTCTCGATGCCCCCCACTCCCTATCAATATATACCCCAAGCCCCGCCCCATATGCCGTCAGCACAGCATGCCACGGGACCGCCCCTCTATCTAGCACCCACTGCTACTATCCCAGTATACCCTCCTCCTCACATGTATCCCAGTTTCACCCCAGTTTTTTCCCCTCACGTTCATCACGATGAGTTTAAAGAGCAACCTCTTCCTTCTGAAGAGAAAAACGACCACGAAGAGGCGGAAAAACCTACTGAAAAACCGCCTTCCCTTCCAATCAATGCCATAAAAACCACAGCCCCTCCCATCGTCCCTGTAAAGAAGCAGCAGCAGCCTAGAACTCCAGCATCATCTACAACAAACACAGGTCCAGTGGCTGTGTCTGCTGCGCCAGCTAGCATTGCAGCCCCTCCCTCTCCAGCCCCGCCTCCAGCCGTGGCCCCGCCTCCAGTCATGGCCTCGCCTCCAGTCATGCCCCCGCCTCCTCCAGTCGAAGAGAAGACAGAAAGCAAATCTTGGGCCGGTTTATTCAAGGATCCACGGGAAGCGACAGTCCAACGAAAGCCTCCGATGACTGCAGTTGCCGTTGCACCTCCTCCTAGATTCGACGCTAAGCCATCGCAGCCTTCTCAGCAGTCTCGCCCTCCTAACCACAATTCCGATCAGGATCCACTCCTCAGGAGTCTCGGAGGTGGGTCTCACTAAATTTTTCTTATTGCACAAGGTTCCTTTTTGTCTAGCATCTCCTTTGCCAATATTTGGATTAATAGCCGATTTTTAAATTGGTAATCGGTTCTTGAGAATATAACCCATTTGAAACTAATTATAAAATTACTGCCTTGTGAGCTCAAAAAAGAAAGTATATTCAAGATAGTAAGTTGGTTTGCATGTTTTACTGTAGAGGTTTTAAGCTACTATTTCTTCTATGAATGGTATGCAAGTTGGATAAAATCTTACTAGCAGTTTAAATGTCAAGAAGAGTTTTATTCTTATTTTACATCTATATTTGTTATAAGCAAAATTTAAACATTGTTCTTTGTTGATCATATTTTTCTGAAGCCTATTTTAATAAATAGTGTTCTCTTAGTTCTGAGCAAGATTTTTGTTCTTGACAGCCTTTAGGCTCAGCAGTTTCTGAAATTACAAGAAAAAGAAAATGAGTAAAGAACAAAAGGCTATTCTTCTCAAAGAATGCTCATACACTACCTAAATAGCTTATAAATAGGAAAAATTGGAAAAAAAAAAAAATGATATACAAATAACAGGAAGGTAAATTCCATTATGATGATCAAAAGATCGTTGATTTAACAAACCATCAATATTAATATTTTGTAGTTTATTCATATGGATTTTTTTTCTTTCTGAAAATTTGATTTAAGTAAACTATGGAAAGCTGTAGTGTCGATTATGTGTTGGCTTAAGATTATTATAATTCTTGGTTGAACACCCAATGAATCAACGTCAGCCCACTTTGTTTTATATTTATATTAATGCACAAGTCCTTTAGGGACTCTATCCCATCATCAGCGGCTAACCAACTAAACATCATGAATGCAATATTGAATAAAACCTTGTTGTAAGGAATTAAACTCTATATTCTTATTTTATTAAAACATGTACAAAGGAACTTCTTGACATAGAAATTTACTGCAATTGTTCTATACATTTTCTCTTAACTTTAATATTAATCAGGCTATTTGTAATTGTTTGTTTTCAGCATTCCATTTCAATTTTCTCTTAAAACAACTATTGCTTACCATGTACCGACATTCTTAAATTTGTAGTCCCATTAAGATAGGCTTCTTATTTGGTATTTTGTAGAATGGAAGGGAAGGATGTGCTGAGGTTCCCCCCGGGGGAAATCCTCGTCAAGAAGTAGAAAGTGTGATACGTCTTTCAAGAAATTATACTTTTAAGTTATTATTATTTTTTTAATTATTACGACAATTTTTTTTTTTAAAAGTCTTGATTTACCAATACATTTTAACCTGACTTCTTTATTATAAAAATTTTCCATAAGATGAATAGGAGCCTTGTGCAGCTTCTTTCAATCGTGACATTTTTCTTGGCAATATTTCTAGTCTATTCTTGAAGCTGCGTTCAATATAATCGTGAGTGATAGTTACATTTGTAACTACCTGTTCAATCAGAAGAATAGTGGTGAGAGGAGAAAGTGGAACTGAGGGTGTAGGTGCATTGTTAGTCTTCTGGCTGTGACATATATTATCTGCTTCCTTTTATCACTTGTTTTATCAATTACTTTTTTACTATTACTAGTGAACAAATTGTTGGGTGTGCAACGATTTTACTTATTAAGTGCTTCCTTAAGACAGTTGTTTTTTGTTATTTTCGAATGTTCAGTCGAATTTGGTTTTGAAACAGATGTTGGTAATTTTTTTAAAAGTAAAACATGTTCCTAAGCCATTTATATTATAAATCATCTAGTCTTTTTTTTTTTTAAATGCTCGGACATAATATTTTTTAAGAATATTACTTTTAAATTTTGTTATATTTTTGCTGATTTGTATATTGTTCACTATAATAAATAATTGTGGTACATTGTTGATACATAATAACAAATAGCATGTGATAGTCTATTACACATCAATTCATTCTATTACATTTTTTTCCATTTTTAAAATATCTCAATGAATTTTTAAAATTATTTTAACTGTAGAAAAGAGATTTATATTTTAAAAGAAATAAACATTTTTCTAACCCTAAGGAAGTTGTCTCCCTATTTTTGTATGCTTGATGCAATTTTCATTCATCTGTGCATTTGAATAAATTGTATTACTACAGTGGATCAGATCTCAAGCTCGAAATGATCTGCCTCAGCTGATGGTCTGCTTCAGCCTTCGGGTTACATAGATTTACCAGGGTTGACAGCTATGAAGAATCCCAAGCCAATCTATACAAAGATCACAATAAAGAATTTGCAGCTGTAATGGATAATGCACTGCTGTAGTAGGTTTCAAACCAGCGATGCCATGCTGAATTTTATTTTGGTATGCAGCTACCGGATTTCAAATTCTGGCTTGACGCGTCTGCTATCGACTCCGCATCGTGTGATAATGGATAAAAAAATAGCTATCTATGGAGTACTGGAGGGAGTAGCTCAAGGCTACCTTTACGCTACAGCATGACAGCCATAGCTCCTTCAAGCTGCTCTTCAGTCAAACACTTAGATTTTTGGGGGGGGGGGTTACTTCATAGTCAAAACATAAATTCTTCAATATCTTCCTTGAAATTGGTTTCATAAGAAAAAATGTAAATAGTAAATTGTGTTTCTTTTATGGCCCTAACATGCTGAGATTTAAGAATTTCAACATTTTCACTTGTTTTGATTTCCTACACCATTTTAATATCAACCTGTCAACAACGGATAACACAAATAGCTGTGTACTTCCGACTTGCAGGCAACCTCATACTTCTGAGATGTTACAACAGAATGCAGGAATAGAATTTTTTCTGCTAAGGCGCCACAATTGTTTTGGTGCAAATCTAGATTCATCTGGACTCATATGTTCATGATATGAGTTTGCCAATATTTGTCCAATAGCCATTTCATACTTCTCACGTAAAACAAAGTATATTATTCAGTACTTATGTCAAACCAGTATTTGTATTTTGATGGTAAACCATTATTATTTAATTCCTTTACGGACAAGAGATATTCTATAATTAAATTCATCCAAATGCCACTTTTTACTTCACATGTTTATCAAGAATGGCTGTAAACATAGCAGAACACAGTTGATATTGTGCATAGGCTAATCCATTTTTTGTATTCCCTCGGAAAATCGTTCCTATTTCAACCCGTCAACGATAAACAACAGCTGGTATACATAAATAAATATATGGACTATATAAAATATATATATATATATATATAAACAAATTAAGCTGGCCCTTTTTTGGGGGGTACCTATCAAGGTCAGCCTCCTTAGCTGCCTTAATTAAGGTAATTATTTACATTTTGAGTTTTATATAAATATCTTCTTTGTTAGGGATGTTGCTAAGGGAGCAGCTTAAGTTAAACTTTATTATTGTATGAATGATAGTTCACTATTCTGATGGATGCTTTAAGAATGTTTGTTGCCATTTGTCTTATTTCTCCAGTCTTTATATTCAGATCTTGACATTCTGCAGTCGACTTGGGTATAACTCCTCTCGATCCAACCAGGATGCCTTTTACTGTCCAATTTTGTATAATGTATTTTTCTTTAAAATATGGACAGCATTGGGTGTAGATTCCTATTTTTCCTAAATTTACTTCTTCTTGCTGTTGTTTACTTGTTTCAAATTTTACTGTTGGATCAATGATTATCCCATTGTCTTCGTTTCTTGAAATTGCAGCACTATCCACTCTTCTTATGGACCCATCTGATGAAGTACAGCCGATTTCCTCATATATTTCCCACTGTGGGTGGTACCTTCTTAAACGTTTTTCAATTTCTGAACGTACCTTATTATGTTGGGAAATGTGCATTTGCTCGCCCCATTGGCAGGAACCTAGAACATGCGGGAGGGTTTCGGTCTCGCTGCAATGACGGCAGTGGGTTGTTCTTTCCTGGGACAGAGCGTACCACCACAAGGTGCCTATTCATCTTTATTGCTGTAGTCCATTCAGAAGAGGAAAGACCTTCTTTGTCACACATCCAAGAATTTGATGTTTTCCATTCGTCAAAAGTTTCGACACCTTTCCCTTTAACAGGTAGGTAGCACCACTCATAGGAAGAACTTTGACGCAATTCTCCTCGAAAACTTTTGATAGAGTAATTTTTATTTTCATCAGCACGTAACTTGATTGCAGACAAATAGTCTGTTATTTCTGAGCTGATGTTTCTGGTTAACAACACATATGGATTTCCGTCTCGCTTGAGTGCAGAACATACATTTAAATGCTGTAAAAAAGCTTCCCAATAAGCATTGAACATTCCTAAACCTCTAACATTGGGGGAAGAATATATATATATATATATATATATATATATATATATATATATATATATATATTATATATATATATGAAATATATAAATTAATGGATGTGTTAATAGGAGGCAACTATGAAGCAGTGGAGGAAATGACCACTCAGCTCACGTCGATTTCACTAAAAAATGGAGTGCTTCTGTGCTAAATTGTTCCTCTGGAAACACCACAATACAAAATTCTAATCAAATAAAATACCCTCACACAGGAGCATGCATAAACCTGTACAATAGGAAGCATTTAAATTGGAAACAAGCAGGTCAGCCAACCTCTCAGTGCTGTATAGGTAGAAATATTTTTGATTGAAAAAAAAAACAATTACTGAAATATATCTGAATATAATATATTAATTTTATTGAAAACTATTTATTATATCTAGTACTGCAATGTATAATGAATCAGAATAATGTCAATCCCTCTGACTTTAGTTATCCAAGAACAAAAGACGTGAGTGTGGGGGGTGGGGCTCATTAGAACGAATTTACATAATCTCCTCAAGAAAATATGTTTTTAACACAATATTTTGTATTTCGGTTTGAAATAAGACGGTTCATGATATTTTAGCTTATTCTTAACATGTCATGACTAAAAGTGAAGGTTTACTGAAGGCTGAAATTTAAAAAAATGCCAATATCTAGGTTAATATTGAAGATAGAGGAAACTTGTATATCACAACATTTATAAAATATTAAATTTGCAATAATATTGGTTCGATACATTTTTTCGATGATTTATAATAATGGAGATATTATTTTTCAAAAATCGCAGCATGAGTATGATGTCAATAGCTGATTTCCCTTAAGGGAAATCTGCTAAAAGTGTCATGCAGGGCTGTGTAAACTAAGCAGATTTGCCACCTGCCCCTATGACAAACTAATCATCTCATCTCACCATGTATTCTCTATTTCTGTATAATATTAAAATTCAATGAATTCAAGGGGGGTTTACTCAAGGCTACAAAACAAAAAAAAACTCTCTTAATATTTGAGTTATGGAAACATGTATACAACAACAATTGTATAACATTTTTGGATCCGATTCATAATAACAGTGCTATTTTGAATTTTTTAATTCCCTTCCCTCTCCTATTTCTGGTAGGTAAGATTCCAGCCATTAACGAATATGTTCTTTAGTTGTTGAATGAAAATGTTAAATATTGAGTATTATAAATATCAAATAAAAATTTTCAAGATGTTATCATGCGCCTTAGTAGCACGTTTCTCATCAACTAAAGATTTGGTATTTAATTTTGAGATAAAATGTTTCATAATATATTTGTATTGTTAAAGTGTGATACTGAAAGTGGGGGTTTACTGAAGCCTGAAAATAAAAAAAACCGCAGATCTCAGTTAACATTCAAGATAAAAATGTATAGAACAACATTTATAGAAAATTCAGTTAACTTACAAGGTTGGTTTTTCGATCCAACTCATACTAACGGAGATGTTTTGAATTTTTTATTCCCCTCCCTCTGGTCCTATATCGAGTTTTGTAACGATCAAACAAAAATTGCATCCACTAGAGCAGTCACAGACAAGTATACGAGTATATGTATTTTGAAAGAACTTCATTGCATCTCCTTGGTAGGATTGATGGACATTTGAAGCAATTTTTCAAAATTCGCATCACGAGTATGACCTCAATTGCGGATTTCTGTTGGGGGAAATCTGCTAAAATCTTATCAGATAGGGACTGCGTAAACGTAGCAGGTTTCCGACACGTACACTATTGATTGATGAAATAAAAAGCTTGTATAAAGCTGTAGCTTGAGGCTGGATATGAGATGAATTTTTGAGTTACAGAAAAAATCTATAGAAGAATAATTGTTGAAAAATTTTTTTCAACAAGATAGGTTGTAAACATTTTTCAATCCAACTCTCAATAACAGAGATATTTAATATTTTTGATTTTCCATCTATATGATTCCTCCTATTCTGCTGATTCTCACCATTAATGAATTTCTTTTCCAGTTTAAATATGTAATTTGGTCAGTTCCAATATTTGGCCCCCTGAGAACAAACAGATAATCAATAATATATTAGATTTTTTAAAACCTAACTGATCTTGCTTTTGGCACCGTTTCCTATGATTCACAAACATTTGAAGGAATTGTCCATGCTCACGATCATTAAACAAAGGAACTTCCATAAAATAATTACTTCATATTTAAAGAAACTAAGTTATGATTAACGAACAGACACATTAAATATTAGGGAAGACCAATGACTGTGTAAGCTAAGACATGGGTATTGAGGTCAGTAATCAGGGTAAAACTGGAACAGACTAGTGTCAAGGAGTTATCGAGTGAAGGACTATATCTGGATACAAATGAGCTGGACGCTTGTTGACCCAATCATCTCCCAGTTATAATGAGGCCCATCACTCTACTCATACAGGTCTTCCTTGGTTAACAGGCTTTTCATGTTGTAACTATGTATGTTTTTTGATTAGCTCTAAATTGAACTGTTTTCTTAAAGTCTTAACTAACAACATGGCATCTAGAAAAAAAAATGTTTGGTGCTAGAAGAAAATAAATACAACATATGACAGCTAAAGGAGGTGAGTAGCTCTCTACACTCAGAAGGATTTTATGTTTCAGACTAGTATTTTTACTATTAGATATTAAAGGGGGGGATCACAATTGCAGGGAGGGGGGGGTATGAAAACGAAGATTTTATTTTTTTTTACTAAAGAGGTCTTTTATTATCTTCAAGTTTGAAACATTAAAATATGTATGCAGTTTTGTTTTGTAAAGACTGATATGCCGGCTTTACAAGTATTTTGTAAAGACTGATATGCAGGCTATGCAAGAATTTATAATGTCTCTAGCTCTAGCTTATTTGCCAACATAGTTATTCCATTGAGATATTTTATATGTGATTATAATGTATAATAAT